>CM062293.1:150913779-151613701 GCA_031216915.1 Pictodentalium vernedei
TGTTTAAGGTCACATACTTATGCACAATGGCTAATCGTGACCGTGACAATTTTACGGGTGGAGGAAGCCGGAGTACCCGGAGAGAACCACCGAGCATCGACGAGCAATTGTCAGCTCCTCAACATTGTAACTCTGTTCAAGCTCCGCTCAAGCAGGGTTAGAGGCGTTTGAAGACACGTTCACCATCGACGTACAGTACGCCTTAGTACACGGCGTCATCGTGCCCACATGTAGGCAACCGGGATAAAGTGCCTTGCCCAAGGACACAACACGGGTCGTCCCGGACGGGGATCGAACTTGGGACCTCTAGCATAGAAGTCCAAAAGTCTACCACTGAGCCACCGAGACCCCCCCTCCCCCCCCCCCCCCCTTTCTTCTGGTTATTAAACCATTCATAAAATGGTGATGCACTGCCACGTATTAGACAAAAGCTCCGGGAGTGCTTTAAGTATTTTAGTCTAATGTGGGGTTTAGGGATCTCATTATAAATAGATATTCCACTTGTCCCTGGTTAACAACGAAATTACAAAACTCGTCCAATAAATTATGTCTGGATCGAGCTAAAGCCTAATTTACTGACCTCGTTTTGTAAATTTCGATATAAATTGGGGACTCGCTGGAGACCCTCTATCTACATAAAGGAACAGAAGATATAACCAGAAAGTGTTAATTTTTTACTGATGGGACTCTTCAGTCCAACAGTATGTGGTCAGAGACTTCCAGTAATTTCAGAACTCTTTGGGTCTCCTATTACAAGAGTACTGTAGATGCGGAATGGTGGTTTGTCGCATTGAACAGATTGAAGTCTCGTACACCAGCCCACGTAATTATAACAGATAATTGCCAACAATTCCATAGACAAAGTTATTTTCGCCCGGCTTGATGGATGAAGAGTTTCTCAAGTACACCCGGCCATCATTGTCAAATACACGCTTTCATCCGTTCGATACAACAATATATAGCTTGTTAGGGGAGACGAGATCATATTCATCCCTCCCCCGGAGCTTAATGTAGAAAGATTAGGTGTTTGGTAATTCAATATTCTATCTTTACACAGGTTTCCAGATGTACCATGAACAGCACAAGCAGGAACTCGGTTACGAAAATAGGGTAGGTTATTTTAGATCATGGGGTACGAATATATTCAAAATAAGAGCTGCATGTGAAAGGTGTTTCCAATAGTTACACAGTTGTTAGTTTTTTCCCCAAACATGTGTGATAACTCACTAGAAAAATATCACATAGACTACGACGAAGGTTGAGCAATAGGGATGGTGATAGGAGTTGTTTGTCACTCACCACAGTAACCCAGCAACCCAAACTCGGTACACAACGTCACAAGTTGAACATATTAGGCTGTGGGGTGACAAGCATCGACTTTTCGAGGAAGAGAGCTGTCAAAATGTGTGTGTGTTTGTGCGGGAGGGGGGGGGGGGGGGGGGTCTGGGCAGTGGCGTAGAGATACACAGGGCAGCGACGAGACCCCCTACCGAAACTTTTGTCAGAAAATATATCTATATTTTAATTAAAACGTATGTTGTTAGACTGATGTTTTGACAACTAATCCGTTTTGAGTGCCAAAACAGTAGATATTGGTTAAAATCGGTCGAAAAATTTGATTACTCTGTCGCAAGATTTTGGGCGCCACTTCCCCTTCGGCTAGCTGAGGACAACAGTTTTAAAACTACCAGCAAGATAAGTATTTTTGCTGGAAAAAAAGGTTCAATGTGGACCAAGCGATGTTCGAACCTTCATCGTGGGTGTGGCCATGTTCATACATGTAATCACGAACCACTACACCTAGGTTATGGATACGGCCGGTCTCTTTATGTATGTTCCAGAATGCAACAAGGATGAGTATCAGTTTCATCAAGTTGATACTTTTCAACTTTAAAACAAAGAAGAGCACAAGCGACCTTGTTACCGTGTAAGATAATAGACAGTTCATAGACTCCTCAAAACGTGAGGTTCCAAACTTTTTCCGAAGTCTCATGTCAGAACAGGAACATTGTCAGGTCTCTATCAATTAGCCATTTACCTGACACGAAAAGCAGACGACACTTGCAACCAAAATTCTTGGATAACTAATTTTTTTCATTTTTTACGTCAAAAGCAGAGCTTATGCCCCCTCACTGGAACGAGCTCGTTCCAAAGAGGGTCATAAGCTATGTTTTTAAGACCAAAAAAATGAAACATGAATAGTGATTTTTGTGAATAGCGCTGACCGGTTTTGGCTATTATGATGGGTAAAGGGTTAGGCTATGGACTATTGGATCACCATCAAACAAAATTTGTTTGAAGCTTTATTGTCGTATGACAACCCAGGAATGTTTTTCCAGTAGTCCAAACATGACCTGAAAGACCATATTTTAATTTTGGGGTTTGGTACAAGGACATACCAAACAAAAAAAAATAAAATACGGCCTTCAAGGCCATGCTTGGACTACTGGTCCAAGCTGCCCGAGTCAGTCTGAAAAGCCGAAAACAGAAGCTTGGAACGGAATGCGAACAGCAGGGGAGGTAACTCTGTTCGTGGACAATACCTCTCCAAACTGCTCGAAATTTGTGCACCGGGGGAGATAATCTGTCAAGTAAATGAGCCCCACTGAAGGTTATGAAGACCTAACAAATCCCATTGACAACAGTACTAACCTTCTACTCTCTGCACACTACACTGAGCTGTTTTGGCCAAAATTATCTATACATCCACAAAGTACATTATCTCTTGGGTAAAAAAAAATAACCGGAAAAATATATGGTTCCACAAGAAACAGCCATTTAAACTGAATTTTCCTTACTACCATAATGTCTTGAACTGAATGATCTTGACACTTTTAACTGAATGATCTTGACACTTTTTTTCAAGCCTAATGTTTTTGAGAGATTCTAACACATTCCGGCACAAACAAACTTTTTAATCCCTTCTAAAGTGGACAAATCAAAAATTTAATTAATGGTTTTACAGCCAGCAGATATTGAACCAATCAGCCGGTCACTCCTATTTAACCCTACTCACAGTTTGATGCATAATAAGCGTTGTTTTAGAAGAATATAATGAAAACATTTGAATTGTGATTTTAGTGAATAGCTCCGATTGAATATGGCTGTGAAATTAATGAAAAGATTGTGAGTGTGTGCAATTCAGTGGTTACGGCATTGGATTTCAAACCGAAAGGTCCACGGTTCGATCCCCACGAGGGGAAACTGCATTGTGTCCTTAGGCAAAGCACGTGATCCCAATTGCCCATGTGGGGGCATTGTGTGCTGAAGTGTACTTCACGTAGTTGCTGCACTTGTCTAAGTCTTCAACCATTGCTAACCCCGCTTGTACAGAGTTAGTACATTGGGGAGTCTGATAGTTGCCCGCTATTGCTCTGTGGTTCTCTCCTGGTACTCCGGGTTCCTCCAGCCGTAAAACTGTCAGATACGAAGTGACCCTGGCTGTCAAAAGTGTCATTAAACCCCAATAAATAAATGAGCTTGGTAGATAGTGAGAAGGCTCATTGGGTAGTGCATTGGACTTGATCTTGTGTCATGTTGTGTCCTTGGGCATTTACACGGTTCCTGTAGGAAATGACTGATAAAATCCAAGGCCTTTCAAGGCAGTTTCTCCACATTTTCCAATGCCCTGCAATAGCCAAATTCAAGGATTTTCAAGAACCTGCCTTCACTATTTCTAGTGACCCTCCAGTCGTTACCCCTTTCACCCACTTCCCTTCAGGGGAAGTGGGAGAAAGGGGTAATGACAAGAGGGTCCAAGTTAGGATTATGTCTTCATGAACTCTGGCAAATAAAACTATTGTTATGATTATAAACTTCTTCAGTATTTTTATTTTGTGAATATTCAAGGGTTTTCAAGGCCTAGAAATCATGACGGCCTTGAAAATCCTGAGTCAAATTCAATGCTGTTCCTTTAATGCAAGGCCCGACTGGAACTCTGGGCAAAATACACTTAACCCTTTACCTAACACAGTATTTTAAAAAATAAATTAAATTTCACATTTTGGAAAACAAATTTCACAATTTTTTCAAAAAAAACCATACAAATATGGATATCATTAGAACCAGCTCCACGAGCTGTTAGGTAAAGGGTTAATGCCATGTGCCAAATGTAACGGCACACACAACTTTGATGGTACTCTTCCCAACAACTAATGCTTCACTGGGTACTCATGCTTCCTCCACTCATAAAACTGTCTGACACGATATAATCCTAGTTATTGAAAGTGTCATTAAACTCCAAAATAACAGTTGGTTAGGAGAGTCATCTATTAAGCATAGTGATTTGAATTGCACATAATTTGCTAAGAAAAAAAATCATTTTCCTTTTTCAGGGCAAAAAATTCTGATGAGATGTGCAATTTTTACATAATGTACTACACAGCCAAGAAGGAGAACCTGAAAACCCAGTACTGTATCAAAGATCCCAAAATCTACAAATGGGAGAAATATTTCACCAATATACCAGTGAGTGCTAGCTCTCTAGAAGGAATTACAGGTTCAGCACAAGAATGAAGCATCCTTTAAAAACAGTTTATACTCCGGAGTTCTTTGAAAGAAATTATTCTGAAAAGTTATGGAATTGTTCAATAAAGAATTAAAAAAAAAATTGCATCAACTTTTTCAAATATTTTATTATTTGGAACAAAAATCATCAGGTTCTTGTAGTTTGGATATGGATGATGTAGGTATTATATAATCAACAATTTTTCATTTCAGTTTGCTTTTTGGACAGAGAGTACCTTCATTCTGAAGCAGCTTTTATGAGCTGCTGCCACTGCCTGCCATAACTTTCAAAGAAAAAGCCAATCATTTATTTCTTGAAACAGTTAACAAAATTTCTCAATTACAAAAATCATGCAGCTAGCCTTGCAATAAACAAGACCCAAAATATTCAACCACATCTCACACAACTCCATAAGCAATAAAAAAAAACAACCTATCACTTCACCATTAGCTGAATGAAGCTCCAGTGGACAGTATATATAGTGGAACTCCTTAATTGAATATCTCTAAATTGAATACCCCTGCTAATGGCATATGATTTAAAAACAAAACAAAACATTTACTGTACCTTCAATACAAATTTGACCTGTTAATTGCATATAAATTTTGAAATTCGGGTGTTAGAAACATAAACCAATGTGATTTCAATAACAAGGCAGCCAACCATGGTATCTCTCCTGTATTAGTGATCAACCGATTATATTATAGGCCCATGAACCGATTACTGATTATTCAGTCATAATCAGCTGATTCCGATACCGATTATTAATTGAGTACCCATGGTTAGGACTGCCACGACTGAGTCGACTTACCGTCTGGTTGCCCTAAACACTGGAATCCCCCAAATCTCCCGGAATCCCCCTAAAACACCCGGAATACCCTCGAAATATCCCAGATTCTCCATGGGAATGTCTTTTTAAAGCACAGTAGAAGACTTTTAAAAATATGTTCAAGTATGTTCACCTTTTAAAGTGATGTTTGCAGCTGATGAATGGAATCACTGAAATGAAAAACGGGCATGTTTGACTGTTCTGTTTGGTTCAAGACTCACTAAAAAGGAAAAGCGGGTACGTTTGACTGTTCTGTTTGGTTCAAGAATTTGAAGTTTTGATTCATTTCCAACTTTCAAAATTAGTATGCGTCATTCTGTAGGATTTTCGTGACCCTTGTGCATGAACCATAAGCTTTGCAACAAAACGCTTATCGGGTTGTGGGGATGGGGTCACAGAACAGTAGTATCAAAGTAATGACACACATAATAACAGATAAAAGAAAATAGCGGTAAGCTGTTGCCAAGACAAAATGTCTTCATCACTACATTTTAGAAAATTGTTGTAGAGAAATGCCTTTATTTCGAGGTTCTAGCGACCATAACAACTCGATTTGTCCAGGCGAAAAAATAGCGCCTTTCATACACATGCCCATGTTTACTTAACATTCTCGAATTTTGCATCGGAGCCGAGTTCTCCCATAAATTGTGTGTGGGGGGGGGGGGGGGGGACAGCGACTCCGCTCGCTGGCCAACTTTTCCCTATGACTTTAGACCGACTTCTCCTGGGGCCGAGTTCGCAATTGTTGGAATACTCAGCATACTCATGTTTGTCTAACCACTCCGAGCTGTTACCCCGACCACAGACAGATCTGTAGTTACCCGGGTTAGTTATTGGACGACTGGACCATGGACGCTTTGTTATGGAATGTTTGCTCTGATACCTTCTTCACAGCTCTCTCAGATTCAAGGGTGGGAATGTTTGTTAGATATTCTGACTAGCTTTTGCGTACTATATTTCCATCAACTCACTCTGGCACTGCAACAATCTCAATATGGTAAGAAAAGTAATTCAGAATGCATGATTGTAATTAACCACCATACCTTCGATTGCTCGTAAAAGTCATAAAAGGGTTAAAACCTCCTCGGAATTGACAATTTAAATGAGGATTCGGGGTATTTTAGGGGGATTCCGGGAGATTAGGGGGATTCCGAGGTATTTCGAGGGATTCCGGTGTTTAGGGCGACGCCTATAGTCGACTATCATTTTTCATAGTCAACTATTTTTTAACCGTGCACATCATACCACTGAATGATGATGTTGGTCTGTGAGTAGCTTGTAACATTTCACGGTACGTGTTATCCTACGTATTCATTGTTCATATCATGAAAATAGGCAGTAACTTTGACTTTACCCTCGCATATTATCTCATGAAATGGACGTTGTCATACCTAAACTCCATACTGGATCAAGCTTCTGTGAACAAATTGTTGATAATCCATGTTAATTGTTGCCATTTTAAATCCAGTAATTTTATTATTGATGTGGAATTTATTGACACTAAAAATTCCAAACTTGGAAGTATTTGCATCGTGTGGCACAAAATTCATTACGTCAGTGAGGAATTCCCAGTGAACCCTAGTATTTTTCTGAACACACATAGACCACAGGTACTCGTCACAAGCTGTGAAATCGAAAGAAAAATGATATTTGATAGCATTTTTTAATCGATGCTGACGTGCTCCCATAATGGTATATAAATAAATATTAACCTTAATATTTATATACCATTATGTGGGCACGTCAGCATCGATTCAAAAATGCTATAAAATATCATTTTTCTTTTGATTTCACAGCTTGTGCAGAGTACCTGTGCTCGACACAAGCTGAGAAATCCAAAGAAAAAGTATATCTGATAGCATTTTTGAATAGATGCCGACGTTCCCCCATAATGGTATATGTAAATATTATGGGGCTATGAGTACCTGAGAGAAAGACCAGGGGAAATAAGAACATTTAAGTTGATTTAACTGATCATTATGATGACGTGGTGTCACTCACTTGGTGGGCGGAGCTTACTTTGATGGATGCACGTGTTGTCTGCTTTCTTTTTTCAATTCTCCATTGAAAATTCTGATGTTGATAATTTGTATTTTTTTATTTTTTTTCTCCTGTTGATGCTTCTTTCATTATCTCTGATAGAGTATTAGTGTTGTTTAATAATAGAGTTATTATGATTAGGTGTCACTTTATCTGGACATTTGCTGGGATAGAGTTATTGGTTGGTGTCAACGTCGTTTCCTTTTTTCATCACATGGCTGTGCTGTTTCACAAAACATGCATGACGTAAATTGCAGCCAGCTCTGGACCCAATTCCAATAGACCAGCATTTTGTTAATTTGATGATAAATCTATCAAAACAGTGGGTAGTAAATCTATCGGAGCTGTCAGTTGGTAGTATAATAGTACTCTGCTAATATCTTGCTGTCAGCTGACACTTTGTGAAATTGCCGTCCGTGATTTGTGACTTGTGTTCGGAAAAAAATGACAAACGGTGAGA
The DNA here is from genome assembly GCA_031216915.1 of Pictodentalium vernedei. Taxonomy (NCBI): domain Eukaryota; kingdom Metazoa; phylum Mollusca; class Scaphopoda; order Dentaliida; family Dentaliidae; genus Pictodentalium; species Pictodentalium vernedei. The sequence continues at coordinate 150,921,616 of CM062293.1, forward strand.
ACCGATATTTTTCTGGTAGTGCCGATTTAATTCTGATACCCTATAATCGGCCCGATTATGTCCGCCGATTCAGTTAACTGTTTGATCACTATCCTGTATTAACTCTTAACCTGCCAAGTATTTTTAAAATATTTTTCATCACATCTAGTCATGGCTGCTGTGTTGCAGCCATGACTAGATGTGATGAAAAATTCCTATAAACTTAAATCAAAAATCATTGGTCAAACAGATAATCCAATATACAAGTGAGGGGGTCTGGTGGCGTTGTGGTTCCTGGTTTTCGTCAGATCACCGAAGTTAAGCAACATCGAGCCCTGTTAGATGGGTGACCGCCTGAGCGATCGATTCAGACTCCCGCATTGTGTCCTTGGGCAAGGCACTCAACTCTGATTGTCCACATGGGGGCACGATGACACCGTGTACTAAGGCGTACTGCACTTCGATGGTGCAAATGTCTTCAACCAACCTAACCCTGCCTGTCCTGCAGAGCTGAGTTACGATGTTGGGGAGCTGGCAGCTGCTCGTCATTGCTCGGTGGTTCTCTCCGGGTACTCTGGCTCCCTCCACCCATAAAACTGTCACCGACACGATATGACCCTGGGTGTTAAAGTGTCCTTAAAACCTAATAAATAAATAAATAAATAAATAAATAAATAAATAAATAAATAAATAAATAAGGGAGACTTTGGGTAAAAGAGCTCAAATTATGCTTATTTTAGTGGCAACTATTCCTTGTCCTTGGCAGGAATATCCGCGAGCAGCATGCAAGGAGTTAACAAATCATCTTTTGGGTTGGTACTGTAAGATGAAAAAAGAAACATTAAAACAAAACTTGAAAAACAAGCAAATTCAGAGAATTCATGTCTCCCACTGGGCAGCAGTTTCAAGGGGAATTAATGCATCCAATGGAATATAGTTGAGTTGCAAGTGGAAGTTATTTAGAAGAGACATAACAGACAGTGCTTCAGACACTGGTTATCAAACTTATTTTCACAGAGATCACTGTCACATTCAAAGCAAGTGAAGTGATGTGGCGTATAACTGTGAGAATTACTCAAAATTAAGACTGTATGATAAGACATATTACATTAAACTGATGTGAAAAGTAATCCATATATGAAATTTCATTGAAATCGGTTGACTCTAAGGAAAGTTAGAGTCTGGAAACCATCAGCCCATCAAATTTCAGCAACCTAATTAAATATGTGCGGAAAATGCCCATATTCGAACTTCGAATTGATGAAAGTGATCTACTTCCCAAATTTCATCAAAATCAACTGACTGTAAGGAAAGTTAGAGTCTGGAAACGAAAAACACGGAAGGTGTGCACTTACTGTGAATTAGTAGTAGCATTGAATAAATCAAAGTTTCCCTAATTCACATAATTTTTGCACGAGAACAAAACCTGTATTATATGTGATGTATTGCATGTTACTAAACATTCATACAAAAATTTATTCAAATCCAAACTTTCATAGAGAAGTTCTGTACAACAAGAGACTCTAAAGAGCCTGTAATCGCCCACCTTAAACTACATATAACTAGAGGCTCTACAGAGCATGTAATTGCTCACCTGGAACTACATATAAAAATGTGATTTACCATAGACTTTCCATGGTAACTATGAGCTGCAATTGTGGCCATGTTTGCAACATTACATGAGGATCATTGGTAGAAGGTGTCCCAGTCTTCAATGACGTGAAGTTTCAAAACATTTGAATCCACCAAACAGAATCATAGAATGTCTCTGGTGGCCATATTTTCAAACCAACAGGAACAAAATGAGGATCGTTTGTAGAGGGCCTCGTATAGACCATTCTTGCCAAGTTTTTGGTTCACATCGGCTCATAGTTCCAGAGAGAAGATGAAAATGTGATTTCCCATAGGGGTTTTCTATAGTAACTATAAACGCAATTGCGGCCGCTCATAGATCATACCTGCCAAGTCTGGTTCACATTGGCTCAGTACTTTCAATGAAGATGATGAAAATGTGATTTTCCTATAGGGTTTCTATAGTAACTGTAAGCAACAAATGCAGCCATAATTGCAACCCGATGAAGATTAAATGAGGATCATTGGTAGAAGGGGTTACAGTCATCAGTCACATTAAGTTTTTCAAACCATTTGGCCTTGTAGTTTCAAAGAGGATTTTCTTGAAAATGCACACATTTATTTATATGAATTCTGTTTCAACAAAAAAAATCAGTAAACAAGAGGCCCCAAGGAGCCTTAATCGCTCACTGGCCAAAGTGGTTCAAAGAAGTATTTGGGGTCACATTCAGTTAGACATGTTCATCAACACTATAAAGGAATGAAGTCATGAGAGACAAATTTTATGGAACTAGGGACATGGCTTAAACAAACTTGAATCTTACCCCCCTAAGGATGTTGCATACCAAATATCAAAAGCATTCATCTGCTGGATCTGAAGATGAAGAATTTTAAAGAAAATTTCTCATTTTGAACTAAGTTATCATTTGGGCTCCCACAGTGAGCCCAAATAGGAACCCAGGGACTTGGCTTTAACAAACTTGAATCTCACCCACCTAAGGATGCTACACACCACATATCTAAACATTCCGACTTCTGGATCTGAAGAAGAAGATTTTTTAAGACAATTCTTCATTTTGAACTAAGTTACAATTCAAGCTTCCACAGTGAACCCAAATATGGACCTAGGGACATGGATTGAACAAACTTGAATCTCACCCCCCAAAGGATGCTGCATACCAAATATCAAAACATTCCGACTGCTGGATCTGAAGAAGAAGATTTTTAAAGAAAATTCCTCATTTTGAACTAAGTTATCATTCGGGCTCCCACAGTGAGCCCAAATATAGACCTAGGCACATGGCTTGAACAAACTTGAATCTCACCCCCCTAAGGATGCTGCATACCAAATATCAAAACATTCCGACTGCTGGATCTGAAGAAGAAGATTTTTAAAGAAAATTCCTCATTTTGAACTAAGTTTTAATTCGGGCTACCACAGTGAGTCCAAATATGAACCCTGGGACTTTTCTTGAACAAACTTGAATCTCACCCCCCTAAGCATGCTGCATACCCAATATCAAAAGATTCAGCCTGCTGGATCTTGAGAAGAAGATTTTTAAAGAAATTTGCCTGAAATGCACTAAGTTCAAATTTGGGCTCCTATACTGAGCTCAAATATGAACCCAGGGGGCCGATTTGAACAAACTTGAATCAGATCCACTCCACAATGTTGCATACCCAATATCAAAAGATTCTGCCTGCAGGATCTGGAGAAGAAGATTTTTTAAGAAATTTGCCTGAAATGCACTAAGTTCGAATTCGAGCTTCTATAGTGAGCCTAAATATGAATCCAGGGGTGCCAATTTGAACAAACTTGAATCAGATCCACCCCACAATGTTGCATACCAAATATCAAAAGATTCTGCCTGCTGCATCTGGAGAAGATGTTTTAAGAAATTTACCTGAAATGCACTAAGTTCGAATTCGGGCTTCTATACTGAGCCCAAATGTGAATCCAGGGGGCTGATTTGAACAAACTTGAATCAGATCCACCCCACAATGTTGCATTCCAAATATCAAAAGATTCTGCCTGCTGGATCTGGAGAAGAAGATTTTTTAAGAAATTTGCCTGAAATGCACTAAGTTCGAATTCAGGCCAATATAGTGAGCCCAAATATGAATCCAGGGGGCCGATTTGAACAAATTTGAATCTGACCCCCCTAGAGATAATGTATACCTAATAGGAAAGAATTCTGCCTGGTGGATCTGAAGAAGAAGATTTTTTTTAATTTTAGAAAGAAATTCATGGGTGCTATCAGAGTTATGCCCTTTGTGGTGCCCCCTGTGGGTGCGGCAAGTTTATTTGTATAAGTTTGAATTGTGATATGATAGGGAACATGCACACCAAATTTGGTTCAATTTGATCCAGTAGTTTGTGAGGAGTAGTTGATAATGTAAAGTTCACGACGGACAGCGACGGACGGCAAGTGATAAGTTAAGCTCCCTTCGGTGAGCTAATGATTCTGCCCACTGGTTCTGGAGAAGAATATTTTTTAATAATTTTTCTATAATTCATACGGTGCTATCAGAGTTATGCCCCATACAGAGCCCCCAAGGGATGTGGCCATTTCATTTGAACAAACCTGAATTGCCATATAGTAATGAACATCCACATGAAGTTTCGTGAAAATCGGACCAGTGGTTTCAGAGGAGAAGTCGTTTGAAAAATGTTCACGACAACGCCGGACGGCAAGTGATAAGTTGAGCTCCCTTCGGTGAGCTAAAAATTCCTCATTTCAAACTAAGTTACAATTCAAACTCCCACGGTGAGCCCAAATATGGACCTAGGGACATGGCTTGAACAAACTTGAATCTCACCCCCCTAAGGATGCTAAATACCAAATATCAAAACATTCCGACTGCTGGATCTGAAGAAGATTTTTAAAGAAAATTCCTCATTTTGAACTAAGTTATCATTCGGGCTCCCACAGTGAGCCCAAATATGGACCGAGGGACATGGCTTGAACAAACTTGAATCTCACCCTCCTAAGGATGCTGCATACCAAATATCAAAACATTCTGACTGCTGGATCTGAAGAAGAAGATTTTTAAAGAAAATTCCTCATTTTGAACTAAGTTATAATTCGGGCTACCACAGTGAGCCCAAATATGAACCCAGGGACTTGGCTTGAACAAACTTGAATTTCACCCCTCTAAGCATGCTGCATACCCAATATCAAAAGATTCTGCCTGCTGGATCTTGAGAAGAAGATTTTCAAAGAAATTTGCCTGAAATGCACCAAGTTCAAATTTGGGCTCCTATACTGAGCCCAAATATACACCCAGGGGGCCGATTTGAACAAACTTGAATCAGATCCACCCCACAATGTTGCATACCAAATATCAAAAGATTCTGCCTGCTGGATCTGGAGAAGATGATTTTTTAAGAATTTGCCTGAAATGCACTAAGTTCGAATTCGGGCTTCTATAGTGAGCCCAAATATGAATCCTGGGGGCCGAGTTGAACAAACTTGAATCAGATCTACCCCAAAATGTTGCATACCAAATATCAAAAGATTCTGCCTGCTGGATCTGAAGAAAAAGATTTTTGAAGAAATTTGCCTGAAATGCACTAAGTTTGAATTCGAGCTTGTATAGTGAGCCCAAATATGAATCCAGGGGGCCGATTTGAACAAACTTGAATCAGATCTACCCCACAATGTTGCATACCAAATATCAAAAGATTCTGCCTGCTGGATCTTGAGAAGAAGATTTTTTAAGAAATTTGCCTGAAATGCACTAAGTTCGAATTCGGGCTTCTATACTGTGCCCAAATGTGAATCCAGGGGGCCGATTTGAACAAACTTGAATCAGATCCACCCCACAATGTTGTGTACCAAATATCAAAAGATTCTGCCTGCTGGATCTGGAGAAGATTTTTTAAGAAATTTGCCTGAAATGCACTAAGTTCGAATTCGGGCTTCTATAGTGAGCCCAAATATGAATCCAGGGGGCCAATTTGAACAAACTTGAATCAGATCCACCCCACAATGTTGCATACCAAATATCAAAAGATTCTGCCTGCTGGATCTGGAGAAGAAGATTTTTGAAGAAATTTGCCTGAAATGCACTAAGTTTGAATTCAAGCTTTTATAGTGAGCCCAAATATGAATCTAGGGGGCCAATTTGAACAAACTTGAATCAGATCCACCCCACAATGTTGCATACCAAATATCAAAAGATTCTGCCTGCTGGATCTGGAGAAGATTTTTGAAGAAATTTGCCTGAAATGCACTAAGTTTGAATTCGAGCTTTTATAGTGAGCCCAAATATGAATTCAGGGGGCCAATTTGAACAAATTTGAATCAGATCCACCCCACAATGTTGCATACCAAATATCAAAAGATTCTGCCTGCTGGATCTGGAGAAGATTTTTTAAGAAATTTGCCTGAAATGCACTAAGTTCGAATTCGGGCTTCTATACTGAGCCCAAATGTGAATCCAGGGGGCCGATTTGAACAAACTTGAATCAAATCCACCCCACAATGTTGCGTACCAAATATCAAAAGATTCTGCCTGCTGGATCTGGAGAAGAAGATTTTTTAAGAAATTTGCCTGAAATGCACTAAGTTCGAATTCGGGCTTCTATAGTGAGCCCAAATATGAATCCAGGGGGCCAATTTGAACAAACTTGAATCAGATCCACCCCACAATGTTGCATACCAAATATCAAAAGATTCTGCCTGCTGGATCTGGAGAAGAAGATTTTTGAAGAAATTTGCCTGAAATGCACTAAGTTTGAATTCAAGCTTTTATAGTGAGCCCAAATATGAATCCAGGGGGCCAATTTGAACAAACTTGAATCAGATCCACCCCACAATGTTGCATACCAAATATCAAAAGATTCTGCCTGCTGGATCTGGAGAAGATTTTTGAAGAAATTTGCCTGAAATGCACCAAGTTTGAATTCGAGCTTTTATAGTGAGCCCAAATATGAATTCAGGGGGCCAATTTGAACAAATTTGAGTCAGATCCACCCCACAATGTTGCATACCAAATATCAAAAGATTCTGCCTGCTGGATCTGGAGAAGATTTTTTAAGAAATTTGCCTGAAATGCACTAAGTTCGAATTCGGGCTTCTATACTGAGCCCAAATGTGAATCCAGGGGGCCAATTTGAACAAACTTGAATCAGATCCACCCCACAATGTTGCGTACCAAATATCAAAAGATTCTGCCTGCTGGATCTGGAGAGGAAGGTTTTTTAAGAAATTTGCCTGAAGTGCACGAAGTTCGAATTTGGGCTTCTATAATGAGCCCAAATATGAATCCAGGGGGGCCGATTTGAACAAACTTGATTCAGACCCATACCAAGATGCTGCAAACCAAGTATCAAAAGATTCTGCCCACTGGTTCTGGAGAAGAAGAATTTTTAATAATTTTTCTATAATTCATACTTGCTATCAGAGTTGTGCCCCATACAGAGCCCCCAAGAGATGTGGCCATTTCATTTGAACAAACATGAATTGCCATATAGTAATGAACATCCACATAAAGTTTCGTGAAAATCGGACCAGTGGTTTCAGAGGAGAAGTCGTTTGAAAAATGTTCACGACAACGGCCGGCCAGTGATAAGTTAAGTTCCCTTCGGTGAGCTAAAAAGGGTTAAAAAATTTTGAAAAGTAATTTTTTCAGACAGTATTCTCTTTCAAAATAGCTTTTGGATAGGTAAAGATTACAGGAAACACATTTTCTCCAATTTTTTTCAGATCTCAAAAGATAAATAATTACTGTCATCTAAGCTGACATGATGTGAACAGAATGTAAACAAACTTCCATTCTTTTCACAAAAATCTGTCATAAGTCACTGCTGTGTTTCTTATAAGTAAGAGAGAATAGATAATTACTTTACAGTTGAAGTTGTTTTACAGAACAAGTCAAAATAAGTTAGGTTAATCCTATAAACTATGCATCTTCTCTTCCTACACTGATAAGACCAGAAGCTGACACCATTTTCTGGAAAGCTCTCACTGATAGCTCTCCAGAAAATGTCAGATTCTGATCTTGTCAGGACAGGAGCAGTAGTTCACTTAGTTTATTGCAGTTATGCTACAACTTATTTTGACTTGTACTGTATACACAATATTTTTGGGTTTTTTTCCCAGTTCTCAGTGGAGAAAAAAACTGGAATCAACCCTTAGCAGATTCTCAAAAAACCCCAAGTATTTTGCTGACAGTACTGATCTTCATGCAGACAGGAGAGGCCTTGGGTTAAGCATTAGAATACAGCCTCTGGTGGCCACATGTTTCCATCCTCTCATAAACCATTCCTGCGAAATTTGGTTCACGTCGGCTCAGTAGTTCCAGAGAAGAAAATGAAAATGTGATTTCCCATAGGGTTTCTATAGTAACTATAAGCCACAATTGTGGCCATGTTTACAACCTGATCAACATTAAATGAGGATCGTTGGTAGAGGGGGTCCCAGTCATTACTTATGTGAAGTATCAAAACATTTGGCCCGGTAGTTTCAGAGGAGAAAATTTTTGAAAATTCACCTATCAGAATCAAAGAATGCCTCTGGCGGCCATGTTTTTCAAGCCTCGGGAACAAAATGAGGATCGTTTGTAGAGGACCTCCCACAGACCATCCCTGTCAGGTTTGGTTCACGTCGGCTTCGTAGTTCCGGAGAAGAAGATAAAAATGTGATTTCCCATAAGGTTTCTATAGTAACTATAAGCCGCAATTGAGGCCATGTTTGCAACCCGATCAACATTAAATGAGGATCGTTGGTAGAGGGGGTCCCAGTCATCGTTTATGTGAAGTATCAAAACATTTCGCCTGGCGAAGATTTTTGAAAATCTACCAATCAGAACCAAAGAATGCCTCTGGCGGCCATGTTTTTCAACCCACAGGAACAAAATGAGGATCATTTGTAGAGGAACTCCCATAGACTATCCCTGCCAGGTTTGTTTTCATGTCGCTTCGGTTTTTCCAGAGAAGAAGAGGAAAATGTGATTTCCCATAGGGTTTCTACAGTAACTATAAGCCGCAATTGCACCTATGTTTGTAACCCAATCAACATTAAATGAGGATTGTTGGTAGAGGGGGCCCCAGTCATCATTTATGTGAAGTTTCAAAACATTTGGCCTGGCAGTTTCAAAGAAGATTTTTCAAAATCCACCAACCAGAATCAAAGAATGCCTCTGGAAGCCATGTTTTTCATCCGACGGAAACAAAATGAGGATCATTTGTAGAGGACCTTCCATAGACCATTCCTGCCAAGTTTGGTTCACACCAGCTCAGCGGTTACAGAGAAGATGAAAATGTGAAAAGTTTACGGATGCCGGATGGACGACGACGGACGCCAAGTGATGAGAAAAGCTCACATGGCCTTTTAGGCCAGATGAGCTAAAAAACTGATTACACCCAATTTTGGAACAAAATGGCCACTGGTGGCCATCTTGAATTTTGGACCAAACCCCAAAACACATATTCTGGTCTTACAATGATAACAAAGATACCCAAGAAGTTTCGGGAAGATCGGTTCATAAATATGGCTTTTAGTCCGAGGTGCATTGACGGAAGGCAGACAACAGATTTTCGGTACAAAATTTACCACATTCGAACTTGACCTAGGTACTGATAAAAGTAATCCATATATGAAATGTCCTCGAAATCGTTTGATTTTAAGGAAAGTTAGAGTCTGGAAACTGTCAGCCAATCAAATTTCAGCAACCTAATTGAATATGTGCGGGAAATGCACATATTCGAACTTGGACCCACAATTGATGAAAGTGATCTACTACCCAAATTTCATCAAAATCAACTGACTGTAAGGAAAGTTAGAGTCTGGAAATGAAAAACACGGAAGGTGTGCATTTACTGTGTATTAGTAGTAGCACTGAATAAATCAAAGTTTCCCTAATTTGCATAATTTTTGCACGAGAACAAAACCCGTATTATATGTGATGTATTGCATGTTACTAAACATTCATACAAAAATCGCGACATTGACGCCGTAGCTGCGGTGGGTGGTGCAATCTGCAAGTCCAAAAAATATTCTCAGGGGCAATTTACAGGTGATGGTGAAAAAAAAACAAGAAAAATATTTGGAACAACATTTGCATCAGACATGGGCTAGACATGAATGAGATACACTTACATATCAAATATGAAGTCATTCCACCAGGTAGTTTGAAAGTTAGTCACAAAATTCTAAGTTCATCAAGGGCCATAACTCCAAGAAAAATATTTCGAACAACACATGCATTGAACAGTGGCTAGATATCAATAAGACACACTTACATGCCAAATATAAAGTCATTCCATCAAGTATTTCAAAAGTTATTGAGTTTTGAAACTCGTTGGTCACAGACAGACCGACAGACCAACATTGCCACTTATAGAGCTGCTAGTCGCAGCTAAAAATTTATTCAAATCCGAACTTTCATATAGAAGTTCTGTACAAAAAACTGATTACACCCAATTTTGGAACAAAATGGCTGCTGGCGGCCATCTTGAATTTTGGTCCAAACCCCAAAACACATATTCTGTTCTCACGATGATAACAAAGATACCCAAGAAGTTTCGTGAAGATCGGTTCATAAATACGGCTTTTAGTCCGAGGTGCGTTGACGCACGGGGCATAAGGACAGATTTTCGTTACAAAATTTCCCACATTCGAACTTGAGCTAGGTATTGATAAAAGTAATCCATATATGAAATTTCATCGAAATCGGTTGATTTTAAGGAAAGTTAGAGCCTGGAAACCGTCGGCCAATCAAATTTCAGCAACCTAATTAAATATGCGCGGAAAATGCCCATATTCAAACTTAAATCCACAATTTATGAAAGTGATCTACCATCCAAAATTTCATCGAAATCCAGACACTGTAAGGAAAGTTAGAGTCTGGAAACGAAAAACACGGAAGGACACCCCAAATTTAATATCTCCCATTTTTTTCAAAAAGCGGGAGACAAAACTCTCCAAGGTTTGGGATCGCCCTGGGGTTGGGAGAGGTTATTTTAAAGGAGGCATGTAGGGCTGCACAGTATATCAGTAAACCAATAATTACAAATTTAAAACAATACCATACCGATACTGGCATTTTAAAATGAAAGTGTCAATGACACTGTAGCTTAACTTGTGTGTTGTGTTTGATGAAAAGGATAATGTTCAATGTTTATGAAAGGATTATGAAATAAGACAAGAATTGTGATAATTGGGAATATGTTCATTTCTGTTCCCTGTATGCTATGTTTTTGATAAAAATAATATGAGGTGTACACTGTACTAAAGAGCTGAGGGGTGGGTTAATACGACCTCACAGTTAATGTATGTGGCCCTCACAGTTAACGTATACCAACGGAAGTTACCAAGTTACAGTGAAATTATTCCAAAACGAGTCATCCTATCAAGTTATATTGAAATCCCTTCATAAATATGGCCTGTAGACTGTGCTAAAGGTTTTCGGGCTTCGGGCCCCTATAGCCGTCAGTTTCTCAATTGCGTCCAAAGGGGACGTTCTCATCTAGACAGAAGTCAACCCACCAAGTTACAATGAAATCCCTTCATAAATATGAACTGAAGAATGTGCTAAAGGTTTTCGGGCTTTGGGCTCGGGCAGCCATCATGGTTGAATGATCACAACCAAAAGGGGACGTTCTCATCTAGACATTATTTGGAGTCATCCTACCAAGGTACAATGAAATCCCTTCATAAATATCACCTGTAGACTGTGCTAAAGGTTTTTGGGCTTCAGGCCCCAGTAGCCGTCACAGTTGCTTAATAATGGTGTCCAAAAGGGGCTGTTCTCATCTAGACATAAAATGAACTCAACCTACCAAGTTACAATGAAATCCCTTCATAAATATGAACTGAAGACTGTGCTAAAGGTTTTTGGGCTTTGGGCTCGGGCAGCCATCATGGCTGAATGATCACAACCAGAAGGGGGACATTCTCATCTGGGCATCATCTGGAGCGATCCTACGAAGTTACAATAAAATCCCTTCATAAATATGACCTGTAGACTTTGCTCAAGATTTTCGAGCTTCGGGCACCTGTAGCCATCACAGTTGACCAATCACGACCAAAAGGGGATGTCATCATCTAGGCATTATATCGAGTCAACCTAACAAGTTATAATGAAATCCTTCCATAAATATGACCTACAGACTATGCTAAAGGTTTTTGGGCTCCGGCAGCCATCAAGGCTGAATGATCGCGACCAAAAGGGGATGTTCTTATCTAGACATTATTTGGAGTCATCCTACCAAGCTACAATGAAATCCCTTCATAATTATGACCTGTAGACTGTTCTAAAGGTTTTCGGGCTTTGGGCTCCTGTAGCTGTCACAGTTGCCCTATCGTGTCCAAAAGGGTACGTTCTCATCTAGACATTATATGAAGTTAAACCTACCAAGTTACAATGAAAATCCCTTCATAAATATGACCTGTAGACTGTGCTAAAGGTATTCGGGCTTCAGGTTAGGGCAGCCATAATGGTTGAATGATCGCAACCAAAAGGGGACATTCTCATCTGGGCATCATCTGGAGTGATCCTACGAAGTTACAATGAAATCCCTTCATAAATATGACCTGTAGACTATGCTCAAGATTTTTGGGCTTTGGGCACCTGTAGCCATCACAGCTGACCAATCACGACCAAAAGGGGATGTTATCATCTGGGCATTATATGGAGTCAACCTAACAAGTTACAATGAAATCCTTCCATAAATATGACCTATAGACTATGCTAAAGGTCTTTGGGCTCGGGCAGCCATAAAGGCTGAATGATCGAGACCAAAAGGGGATGTTCTCATCTAGACATTATTTGGAATCAAGCTACAATGAAATCCCTTCATAATTATGACCTGTAGACGGTTCCTAAATTTTTCGGGCTTCGTGCCCCTGCAGCCGTCGCAATTTGCCCAATCATGTCCAAAAGGGGATGTTCTCATCTGGACATTATATGATGTCAACCTACCAAGTTACAATGAAAATCCCTTCATAAATATGACCTGTAGACTGTGCTAAAGGTTTTTGGGTTTAGGGCTCGGGCAGCCATCATGGTTGAATTATCACAACCAAAGGGGACCATCTCATCTGGGCATCATCTGGAGTGATCCTACGAAGTTACACTGAAATCCCTTTATAAATATGACCTGTAGACTGTGCTCAAGGTTTTCGGGCTTCGGGCACCTGTAGCCATCACATTTGACCAATCACAACCAAAAGGGGATGTCATCATCTAGGCATTATATAGAGTCAACCTAACAGGTTACAATGAAATCCTTCCATAAATATGACCTTTTGCCTATGCTAAAGGTTTTTGGGCTCGGGCACCCATCAAGGCTGAATGATCGCGATCAAAATGGGACATTCTCATCTAGACTTATTGGGAGTCATCCTACCAAGTTACAATGAAATCCATTCATAAATATGACCTGCAGACTGTGCTAAAGGTTTTCAGGCTTCGGGCCCCTGTAGCTGCCACAGTTGCCCAATCAGGACCAAAAAGGGACTTTCTCATCTAGACATTGTATGAAGTCAACCCACCAAGTTACAATGAAATCCCTCAATAAATATGACCTGTAGAGTGTGCTAAAGCTTTTGGGGTTTTGGGCTCGGGCAGTCGTCACGGTTGGCAGATCATGCCCAAATGGGGAAATTCTCATCTAGATATCATAAGGAGTCATCCTACCAAGTTACAATGAAATCCCTCCATATTAAACATGACCTGCAGACTGTGCTAAAAGTTTTTGGGTTTCGGGCTTGGGCAGCCATCACGGTTGATAGATCATGCCCAAAAGGGGACGTTCTCATCTAGGCATTATACAGAGGCATCCTACCAAGCTACAATGAAATTCCTTCATAAATACGACCTGTAGACTGTGCTAATGGTTTTCAGGTTTTGGGCTTGGGCGGCCATTCCGGTTGACCGATAGCGACCAAAAGGGGACGTTCTCATCTAGACCTGACCCCAAACCTGCATATAAAATTTCGGGACGATCAGACAAGAACTGTGGGGTGTAGCCCATGCTAAAGAAAAATGTGAACAGACTCACAGACTTCCACACGCGTGATGGCAATAGCTTATCTTGACTATGTCAAGTTAAGCTAAAAATGCTGATATATCGTAAGTAACAGTTTACTGCATCAAACTATCGAAGTTAAAGTTGATATAAAAATGTTAAATTCAACGAGTCCTTCAATTCCATCATTTCTGTCATTTCCCAAATATTCTGATTTTGCTATTTTCAAATTCTGTTCAAATAACACTTGGATATACTCACCGATCTGAGAACCTGAACATGGTGTGATTTATTCAATGTCACAGGGTTATTGTGCCTGTCAATCATAGAAAACAAGGGAATCTTAATTCAAACTCCTCCCACAATGAAAACTCCAGTGATAAATAAATAAACAACCTTCAGCAAACATTCTATCAATGTTTTTAGCTTTTGAGAGCACCTATTCACATCCCTGCTAATGAATAAGATCCCTCTCTTATCTGCTTCACATCTTACTTTTTTATGTTTTTATTGGTGTTTAAGATCACTCTTGGCAGATTTGGCTACTTCATGACTGCAACATTGGTGTGATGATTTACTGCAGTAAACAAGCACTGCTTCACTTCCCGGGGGTCCCACGGGGATTCACATCTTAACTGGTAGAGTGCTAAATTATTTTTGGCTGTCCAAATTTATCCACATGTTTTTGCCCTGTAACAATTTATGGGAGGGTGCCATATGGGCTTCCAACACTCTACCCAATCAAGATGTAATTTAGAATATCAACTATTACATTAATATGTTAAACAGAGCTCTTGGAGCATTTGTGGCTATGTCATGACATCAACACAAGTCTAAAGTCCATGTTTATACTTCAGCTGTCCACATTTAGTAGCCACACTGCCCAGACATTGGTTACTAGGTCCTATTATACCAGTGAAACAAAACTTTACCACAGTAAACAAGCACTGCTCCAGTTTCTGTGATTTCTGAGGAAATATTGTACAAATTTCATGTCCAAAGGAGTTACATGGTGCCCCCCCCCCCCCCCTCCTCTCATAACATGAATAAAAATAAAAGGCCTTTTGAAACCAGTATTCAAGAACTTCCAAAGGTCTTTCATAAAAAACAAAGAAACCCCTCAAAATTCAACATTGTTTCTTATTCTGATACCTATTTTTTAAAAATCTCGTTGACAAGATTCAATCTCTAACCATAACTAGGGCATTCCGATTGTTATTCATAGCCCTCACTTCCTGACAGGGATGATACAACTAGGGCTGCACGGTATTATGGTATACCGGTTGGTACTTGTATTGAAATCGTCACCGGTTAAAAACAGTCCATCAAAAATGAATACCGGTATACCGTGAGTAACGGTATACAATTTTTGGGTCCGGTATAATGATTTGAAATTCGTGTTTTCTTGAAATAAAAATATAAATAATGCACGAAAATAGGGCAAACACATATTAAATGCAAGGGATATCATGAACAAAAACAGATACTTTTGGAGCAATAGATAGAAGTATTACTTACTGCTCTGGGAAAATGAGTGATTTGAATGGAAGAACGACAATAATCCTTGTCTAAAAAGTTATTGAACCTATTGTTTAATACGAAAATAAGCCATAAAATTATCATTGGGTTTACTGGCTTTCATCTGAATCTCGGATATAAGTAAATTTGTCTTTGTCAGTTTAATTCCTGTAAAAACATGGGCAACCTCTCTTGACTCATAAGCATTTAATTACTGAGCCAGTCATTGTGCTAATTGCGTATATGTGGCTTCATGAAAAACAGTGGCAAACAAAGCTTTTTTATCAAAACGTGTGTCCAGTTGATGGAATTCCAAGGACCTCGTTACACAAACAGCCATTAGTAGCTCCTCCCCTTCTGCTATCTTCCGGCAGTAAACTTCCTCAGATGACAATGTCAAATGTCAGCTGTCATATGTCAGGCCAGTCGGTCTGTTGTTATTAAGCACGCCTCCAAGACGTGATCACCCTTCAGTTTCATGACAGTCTGCAGGTGTCAATCACAGCCGACAATGTTTTCTCGCCGTCACACGTCTGTCATATTTGACAAAAATTGTTGCACATTTCGCAACTGTGAATATGTGTGATTTGAAACATTTTTTGTCAGATTGGTGACAAACAACGAATTAATGAACTCCAAAATTCTGTTACATTCAGAGTAAACTCAGCACTTAGAACATACCGAATTACATGAGTTGTTTTTCACCTGGGACCTTGTAGTTGTACATCACATTTATCAAGCACTTTGATAAAAGTAAGGTACATGTATTTCAGTTTTATTTTGTTTTCAATCTGAACTGTTTCACGGTATACCGGTATACCACGGTATTGTTTTCAATACCGTCACCGGTACCAAAATCCGAATACCGTGCAACCCTAAATACAACATCTGAAAGGGACTAATTCAGTCATCATCATGAGACTCACACAATGAAGTGAGAACTTCTCGAGACCCTGCAACAGTTTTTTACTAACGACACCAATGTTACAAGATAGCCCAATAAAAGAACCGTCAATACACAACATTGTTTTCAATCATTAACAATAACCTTCAACCCATTTCCTAATGAAAAAAAAATTATTTTTCAAAAATGTCAACAAAACCATATCATGTGACCCCCTCATTGGAACAAGCTCATCAAGCTTGTTCCAATGAGGGGTCACATGATATGGTTTTGTTGACAATTTTAGAAAAATAATTTTTTTTCAACTGCTGAATTTGTATATTTAGTGGGTAGATGCTTGCCCCCATGTGGACAATCAGGGTTAAGTGCCTTGCCCAAGGAAACAATGCAGGAGTCCGAATTGATTGCTCAGACGGTCACCCATCCAATGATTAACCGGGATCGATGTTGCTTAACTTTGGTGATCTGACGAGAACCGGTTACCGCAATGCCACCGTGCCCCCATTCATAAGCTATGTTTTCGAGTCACACAATGAAAATTTGTACATGTAATTATTCAAGTTTTTTTGGCATATATTGTAATCTGCTAGTGTCGGGTAATGGGTACTGACTTTCTAATAAATGCAAATTCTTATCAGAGCCAAGAGATAATTATGAATTCATCCAGTACTTCTTGTGACCAGTGTGTGTTTGTTTTATTACATTTTAATTCACTGCAAACACTGACAAGCAAATGATGTTTGGAATAGGGTTTTTTCTACAAAATGACAAAAACTTGCCATTTTTCTCTCCAGAATATTGCTTTTGTTTTTCTAAATAAGGTGAGATGTGTTGTATTTTGACAAATGTTTTGAAATATCTAGGTGAGCCCTATCCAACAATGTGTAAAATAAAATAAGAACAATTCATCAGCAGTAACAAATTGTTTATTTATTCGGATTAAAGGTTAGAATCATCCTGCATGTCCAGGCTGTAACAACAACACAAATGTGAAGTCAAGTTAAGTTATAGTTATGCTGCCAACTAATTAAGCAAGAATAGCAAACTCTTAGCTCAGGAACCACCAGGAATTTACCACCGCTGAAATTTTTGAAAATTAAAAAAATAATATTTAATAAAGTTTAATACTTTCTGTGTTGAGTAAAGGGTGAAGGCTCAAAAGCGATTGAAATACTGAGGAAACACTCACAATTTTGCTACAATTTTGTCTCAAAACATAGTTTATGACCACTAACTGGAACAAGCTAATTCCAATGAGGGATTAGAGTCTATGTTTTTATGGAAAGAACTTAAATTTTTGGTTGTTTCAAGTGCATCTTGGGTTAAATAGAACATAACTAATCATAACCTTTAACTGCTAGAGTGTTGGAAGCCCTTATTTTTCAAGAGCAGATACCACAACCTAAAAGGTTTCATATTCAGTGGAGGTGCTTCATATTTATTTATTGATTGGTGTTTAAATTCACATATTTCTGCACAATGGCTAATCATGACCAAGACAGTTTTATGGGTGGAGGAAGCCAGAGAGAACCACCGAGCAACTGTCAGCTCCCCAACATACTAACTCTACACAAGCAGGGTTAGCAATGGTTGAAGACGGGTGCACCATCGACGTGCAGTACGCCTTAGTACACAGCGCCACTGTGCCCCCATGAGGGCAATGGGGGTGAAGTGTCTTGCCCAAGGACACAAAGCGGTTGCCGCAGGTGGGATTCGAACCGAGGACCTCTCAGCTTGCAGCCTGCACCTCTACCTACTGAGCCACCGCTCCTTCTGTGCTTCATATAATCATGGAAGTGGATCTAGGTAGTGTGTAACGATGTGCCTTTTTGACAATATTATTCATTTTATTGAGGGTGTAAAATCACATATTTTTGCACAATGAATAATCATGACCATGACATGGATATAAACTCAAGTCAAACTATAAGACTTGTAAACTCATTTCTGAACTGATGGATTTTCAAGGATTTCAACATCTTGCAGCAACATGTACCTTTGGCTAGACAAGAGAAGACCAGAAAGTAAAAATGGAACTGAAATACTAAGCAAACACTAAAAGAATACAGTGTATGCATTGGATACATCAGCATCCTCTACTACAATGGTGGAGTAGTTCATTGATTATCAACTCCAACTTGAGACTGACACACTGAAAGGTCACACACCCTCCCACTTCACTTGCATTGTGTTCTTAATAGACCTGGGAGGTTTTGATTTTTAAGATTCGGTTTCAGTTTCAGTTTGGTTTCAGGAAAAAACCTTCGTTTCGATTTAGTTTTAGTTTTCTATGTGGTAACAACATATAGTGCATAAAGCATTGGCTCCTTAACAAGGAAAAAATCACCAATAGTTTTATGACATCATTTGCCACAAAAAGCCCTGTCTGTAAATATCCCCATTGGCTTCAGCCTAACTTCCCTTTGATCATTCTTAGAGGTCCTAGGAGATAAGTCTATTGAGAGAGAAGAAACATAAATCAAGAGTAAGAAGTGAATAAAGTTCATCTAATTTCTGCTACGTTCTCATTGTAACATTCCTCCTTTACTGACTCTTCCGAACAAATTTCAATGAAATTCATCCACTCACTGCTGAGATATCACTGCAGACAGACAGATGCATGGACAGACAGATGGATGGACAGATGCACAGTCAGATGCATACATATAAACCAGTATACCCCTATTCTCTTTGAGAGTATGGGTATAATTAAGAGCAAGAGTGTCATTGCATGTAAAACATTGCTGTTTACTACGACTGTCTAGTGCAATGTTGTGTTGAAGTAATGTGTACCATCTGAGCAGCTGATGGGGGGGTATTGTGTACTAGGATCATTTCTGAATAGCGCACTGAAGGCAGATCAAGATCTAGTAAGCAATTTGGTGACACATTCAATATTTTTATACCCAGATTGGGGGCTGAATTTTCTTGTGTCATATGTTTTCTAGTTGCCAATGATTTTTAAAACGCAAAACTTTTGTAGATATTTTGATTCAAGTATTTCACTTAGTGTTCGCAGGTAACTTAGCCATCAGGTATGTGGTAATTTAATTGTGCAATCGGGTACGTCGTAATTGTATGTGGTAATAGTGCCATCAAGTATATTTTGTAAAAATCAATTGGTATGTGTCATTTGATTGTCTTTGCCGAAGCTTTCGTATGATTAAATATAATGAGTGCTTTGATATTTCTATATAATCAGTTAAAGTAGTAAGTTATGGCAGTTTAATAAACTTAGTAGTATTTTAGAGTCTTTTCATATTCGGATTTCCATGACCTGCAATTATGGAAGTGTAATTCCATAAGTTTGATGGAGAGTTTGTTTTGTAGTAGTGATTCCCAAAAGTAAAATTGATGGTTGGTGTGGGCCTGTTCATTAAATGTGTATTGTAATGTTGTTTTACCAAGATGTTCAGTTTCAACTCAATGGAGTATCTGTGCTTAGATTGCTTGCTGAAAGCAATAAATTGAAAGTATTTTATTATACGCCTGTTCTATGAAATCCTCATCTACAGCAACACTAAACCATGCAGAAAATAAAAAAAGTCTGTTCCACACATAACTGCTTTTATAGACATGAAGGCATGTAATAAACACAGAGCACACGTGTGTGAAGGGGTTAATCGATATGGCACTTGTGTGTCTGAGGTCTCTCATTTTATCCTTCTGTGCTGGCACTCATCCCATATCAATTAACCCATATCCACACACTTGCATCGTTCTATGTATTTACTGTAAAGACTCGCATGTCTAAGAGAACTCTTGTGCTTCATTTACTGACATTTGTTACCCCATCTGGTTAGCTGCAATCAGACCCCTTTATGCTGTATACCACACATCAAAAAATTCTGACAAGTGGTTCTGGAGAAGAAGATTTTTAAAATATTCCTCATATTGCATGAAGTTAAAATTCAAACTTCCAAGGGGAGCCCAAATATAAACCCAGGGACATGATTTGAACAAATTTGGATCTGACCTCCCTAAAGATGTTGTATATCAAATATCAAAAGATTCTGACTGATGGATCTGAAGAAGAAGATTTTTAAAGATTATTATTCCTGATGGATCTGAAGAAGATGATTTTTAAAGCTTATTCCTCATATTGCACTAAGTTAAAATTCAGGCTAGGATGTTGTGTTCCAAATATCAAAAGGTTCTCATCTGTGGTTCTTGAGAAAATGATTTGTTAATTTCTGCAAATATACTGACTCAGCATTTTATCTTTTCTCCCCTGCAGTACACTACAACACAACCGATAGCAATTTTGTTTAACCATTCAGTGCTAATGGGCCTGAGGATACTTCACACCATATAACAGTTCTCTGTTTCATGCAGTTTGGGAAATATGGTTGTTTGAAAGGATTTCCATTTTTAGCTTCTGAGGTTCCCACTGGGATGGGGGAATTTTTTTTTTGCATTAATCAGGTACTTATGATTCAATAATACCACACACCAAATTTGATTCAAATCAGCTCATTGGTTCAGAAAATAAAAATTTCCAGCTGGGCCCAAAATCTGGCCCCTCACATTCCAAAAGCAAATATTGCCTTATGAAACTTCGTTTGAACAAACTTTATTCTACACCTCAAAACGAAGCTTGGTATCAAATATCAAACCATTGTTCCCAACAGTTAATGAGAATATTTTTTTTTAAATCTAGGAGCATCCCCACCCTCCTCCCCCCACATGGGGCAGGCAAGTTACTGAACAAAATCAAAATGTGATGTCAGAACAATCACCTCAAATTTCACTGAAATCGATCTAGAAGTTTTGGAGGAGAAGCAGCAAACACCATGTTCAAGAACGACAGATGACGTATGACAAACACAGAGTAATCACTATAGCTAACCCTGACTTTCAGTCAGGTGAGCTAACAAACCATAGTATGTGCTATCACCTATAATATGGGAACATTCCTGTAAATTGGACACACAGTGTGAGTTTGGGGGAATTTAAAAACCAGATATATATACACTTTTAATACACAGATATACACGAGAGGAGGGAGGTTTTTAAGTTTTCTGGTTTGGGGAGGGGGGGGGAGGGGGGTTGTTGCAAACCAGAAAACCAAACTGCAAAACTCAGCAACAACTGATCTAATGGTTTTACGGTGTTTGTGCATAAACTGATGAAACTATTGTACAGTACAACTGGACTAGTGACCCATATAGACCCTTGTCACTTAAGCCTATTGGAGAAGGGGTGAATATGTAATGTTCTCATTGTCACATTTTCTCTCTTACTGACTCGTTCACCAGATGGGTCATTCAGGAAGAAAATGAGAACACAACATCGATTAGATGAACTTCATTAATTTGTTACACTAATTTGTTTCATTCTGACTCAATGAGCTTAGCAACTGATCTAGAACCCCTAAAAATGATCAAAGGGAAGTCAGGCTGAAGAATGATGAAAGGGAAGTCAGGCTGAACCCAATGGCGATACTTACAAATAGGGCCTTTTGTGGCGAGTGGTGTTGTGTAATCTATTGTGGGCAATTTCCAAGTTACAGAGCCTGAAGTTTTTGTTTAATGAATGTTCTTAACGCATAGAAAAACTGAACCGAAACCAAGGTTTTTTCCCCAGACACCAAACCAAAATGAAATCTGAAGAATCAAGACAGCCCTACTGTAATATACATACACAGACAAGACAGAGATAATGTGAATGAAAACAAAATGTCTGTTATAATTTACTTGTTTATTCTGTTGCTCCAAAGTACATGGAGAGAAAAAAATATTAAAAATCAGAACTGCACGTCATATTTACATCGAATGATTCTCCACTTATTAATGTCTTGCCAAATTTTGGTCACTGAGTTAGAATTGACTAATTATATATTATTTCACACTAATAGCAACCTGAAAATAAAAAAAAAAAATTACTTTTCATTCAAATCAACCTGAGAATAACAAAGACAGTGCAATCCATTGAAAAAATATTTAGTTAACCCTTCAACCAACATAAAGACCAAAACCAGTGAGATTCAGAAAAATCAATATTCAAATTTTATCATTTTTTCATTTTTTGTCTCAAAAACATAGCTTATGACCCCTCATTGGAACGAGCTGATAGGGCTCGTTCCAACAATGGGTCAAAAGCTATATTTTTTACACCAAAAATGAAAAAATTTAGTTATTCAAGAATTTTGTTTGTGTTGTCTGCCTTTCGCGCTAGATCAAAGGTTAACATGAATATTCAAGTCATCAAAATTTGGTCATTTCCTATATTCTGATAATGAATTGCATATTTAATTTATTACATCTTATTAGACATATTGATCTGACACAAAAATTCAAAAATGAGATTCAGAAAAATACTGGGTTTTTTAAAATGCATTTAACCCTTCGAACACGAGTGGCTGCTTTTTCATCCAGAAACACTATATGTAATAATTTCATTAAATAGGATGGATGCTAAGTGAATATGTGTGGGAGACCAATCAATATTTTCAATGTGCAGCCCCAAGGCTGCAAGTTGAAAATATTAATTGGTCTACCCCTAAGTAATGAATATGGACTCTTCCAGTTGCTGTCATTGAACTGATACGGAAGATACCACCAGGGTTCAGAGGGTTAAGGACCCCAGAGTAACCCCAGTGACCTTGACCCATATTTTGAAACACTAACAGATTTCAACTTATTTGGAGTTGGTCCAAAGCTGACATGCCCCACCAGGTCTGAAAGATAATTATGACCCACATTCAGAATTCTTGGTTTCATCCACTTTTCCAAGTACTAAAATTTAAAAACAAGGTCCAGAAAAGTATTAGTGAATCTCAAAATACTGTAATGGAAATCTGATGCGCAGGATTCTTTTGCGTGCCTACCGCTCATGCAGTAACACTTGAGCATTTTTTCACGTCTACTTTCAGTCATTTTTGACATTGTCAGTATCTCGAACATTCTGTCAGCTTACACACACTGATTTCAGAGGATGGGGGTGGGGGAGGGTTAGGGGGTTGTTATGGTTCGGTTTCATTTTGGTTTTTGGGGGTTGACATTTTTCCCATCATCTGTCAAGTGTTTTCATCACCTGTTTTTATTCTATTTGGAAATTCCCCAGAATAAATGTCATAACCGAGAATCGGCATTACGATATAAAAAGAAGTGTTCATGCCCATTTGCAAATAGATCCAATGTGTATTTATTTCAGTTGTAACTTTTTTGAATTTCACGGAAGAATGAAAAACAGGATCAATATATATTGTTTAATCCCTTTTCATATATTTTATTCATCAGCAAACACTTTCTAAATGGAGGGAAGGAATTTTACAAATGATGAACTCCAGTCACCTATTTTCATTACAAATGTCAGCACTCATAATTTTCACCAAGAAGCTCAGATTGTAAGGAACAGAAAACTGAATAAAACAGAAAAAAATAATATGTTTCCATATTTGTGATGTTTTATTCTTCAAAATCACAGCTTCAAGGCCTGTGATTTGACACTGAAAATTAAAATATTTGGTTACTTTGGGATTTTTGCCCTAAAGTGGTTCTCTTTTCATGAGGCAGTGGTGTAGCCATATGGAGGCTTGCCCCCCACCCCAACCCCAAAAGAAAAATCCCCCCCCCCCAATAAAACATTGGCCGACTACCAAGTTTCACATAACATAAGAGCTCCAAAATGGCTTTTCATATGAGGGATTCACGATGGGCTCTTGGAGCACTGAATTTTTCAAAATTTTCAGGGCTCCGAAACCTCCACTAAATAGCCCCACACATGTCATGCTGCCCCGCTATTCCATGCCCACTTGAAAAACAAAACAAAAAAACCCAACAGGCTAGGCCCGCCTATTGTTGAATCCTGGCAATGCACCTGCCAGGAACTACACTGTATTTCAGGGATCTTCACTGGCATTCTGGTAGAGTTAGCATGTCTGCAATTGGACCATACTGTGGTAGACGGGCCCAGGATTTCCACCGATCGGGTAATTCTAGTTCTTTGATGGGGCTAAAATATCTCAATCATGATATAATTTTCATTAGTACATCACGTGACAAATCCCCGTATTCTCATTGGCTGTATTGATAGGGACTATGAAAGCATAGTGCCCGGAGTCAAGCATAGTGCCCGGAGTCATGCAATAGTGCGCACGCATTGCAAACAGAATCCCGAGGGGATTCCCCTTTTCTTCTGAGCAGACGGCAAATGTGGGGACGAACAGAAATAAAATGAGCGTTTCGAGATTCGCAAACGAGAATGTTAATTCTTTTCTTGAACAACATCAGAGCCGAAAGACTGTTAGTTTAACCAAATACGCTGTCAATATTCTCCGACAGTTCTGTTCTGACAGAAAAAGGAATGGTGCACTTGAAACGTTAGATGTTGGAAGATTAACGGAACTATTGAAAGACTTTTATACAAACGTTAGAAATCGCGATGGTGATTTGTATTCCAAAAGCAGTATTTGTGCCATTCGTCAAGGAATAAGAAGATAATTGCAAGAACCCTTTGATACAATAACAGACCCAGCTTTTAAAGGTGCTAATCGTGTATTCGACAGCATGTTGAAGAAAACAAGAGAAGATGGAAAAGGAACAGTCCGACACAAAAAACCCATTCCGCCAGGTAACTATAAAAAATACATAATAAAATAAAACACAACAAAACTAGAAAGTGAACAAGTCAGTGTCTGCAATAGACAGTGGTGTTGTAATTATTTGTTCTCGTATAAATACACAGTCTTGTTAATTACATGAAATAGACGAGTGTTGTTTGTTACTCAAATCGACAAGAGACACATAAGAACAGTTGTGAGAGAAAGAAAATAAATAACGGGCAGCAATGTTTGCTGAAAGTTATCATAAACATGAATAAATAAATAGATAAATTACGGGGAGCAATGTATGTTGAAAGTTATCATAAACATGAATAAATAAATAAATTGTAGACCTATCAATTAAATAGTTTTGAATAAGAGTGTTAGAGAGGGCACTGAATTAGGGCTGGGCGGTTTATCGGTTTTTCGGTTCGGTTCGGTTTTTTTTTTAAAACCGAAACCGAACCGCCGCCTTAACAAAAAACCGAGACTTTCGGTTTCAACAAATTTCCCAGAATTGGTTAAGTTTACGACCACTCAATCACTTGCTTTCCGCACACCAAAGGCTTAAATGTCAGGCAAAGGTACATGTAAATGCTGTGCCATTTATGCTTACTTCGAGAGGACTGACAACAAATCCCCCCCCCCCCCCCCACCCTCCCCCCACAAATAGTGGTAGCAAATTTCTTGTATCTTAAACAATATCTACAGAACCACCAGCAGATGGAATATGAAAAATTAAAAAGTCGTACGAAAAAATCCACACATGCAATTCAAGAATTGTTAA
Source organism: Pictodentalium vernedei (assembly GCA_031216915.1). Lineage (NCBI taxonomy): Eukaryota > Metazoa > Mollusca > Scaphopoda > Dentaliida > Dentaliidae > Pictodentalium > Pictodentalium vernedei. Next base: position 150,946,898 of record CM062293.1, read on the forward strand.
GTAAATTTACTGAACCGGGCATATTCGACCAAAGAGGTATTGCAAGTTACCTGACTATATGTGGTGTAAAAGTATTATAAATTACCTTTGACCTAAAATCATCTGCGTACAGCACGTTGTAAATTAGATTGGTGGTAAACATAAAATTGATTGAGTTTTAAAACCTCAAAGTTCACATGGGAAAAATGAGGAGTAAATTATGTTAATTAACCGACCACTGGCACGTTCTCTGAAGTCACATGCACAGAGATAACGCTGCGCATTGGCAGTTATGTTTTTTGTCAACAATAAAATGGTTAAATTAAAATAGAACACATCCAATTAAATGGATGGCAGGTAACTATTGAAAGTTTTTTTAAAACTTATTGGGAATTGTTTGTATACTATTTGAACTTACTTTAAGGAATCGCGCAGTACTGCAGGTCTGTCAGGTTCACACGCTGCATTCCCAATACGATGTTATAATCAACACGTGTCATGACCATGTGTATTTTGTAAACACAACAAATCCCAAGATGCAATATTGCAAACTTTCTTTCAACCCCCATTATGCAGCAGTCTCCCCTCCCTTCAAAAACATCAATTGCCTGTCTTGAATAAGATGAAATCAACGCAGGGATAAGCCAAGAGGGCAAAGTAAAGTTGGTAATATCTTTGCCTTGGCACCGCCCATTTCACCCAATTTCTATGTTTGGGTAGAATCAAAGTAAAAAACGAACATCTACAGTCGAAATTAAGAGAGATATTGTGAAAGCATTGGAGTGAGTTACCAATAAAAGTGATTCGTATATCACGACTTACTTCAACAATAGTTATAAAAATCAGAAAAAATATGATTTGTGTTCCTCTTATTCCACTGTCATTTGAAGCAGGAACCATCAAGAAACACGGGGCATGTCTATTTTCAAGCGATGTGATAATTACCGAAATAAGCAGTACAATTGCACATTAGTCATTATCCACCAAAACCAGGATGAGAGCATTGCGACTCCATAAAAAATAAGGAAATGTTGATTTTTGCTAAAATGTAGCTTTTCTTGTGAATTTCTGCATCTTGTCTTGACAAGGTCCCAAATCTCACTGACAGAACAAGGCAGCTCCCACCAGTGGTGGAGCCATGGTTTGAAATCCTGTGGACCATGCTAGTGGAGATTTTTTTTTTGGGGGGGGGGGGGGGGGGGGGAATCTCAGGACTGAGGGTACTGTACTTGTACTGAGGGCAGGAAATCAAAAATATTTTTTTCAAATTTGGGGATGGGAGAAGCAAGTGGGATTTTGAGTGGAGGGTGGGGGGAGGGGGGGGGGGGGGGGGGGCTGGTCTCCCTAGATACCTCATGGCTCCACCGCTCCACCACTGTTGCCCACTACAGCAGCCCAACACAATATGTCCATTTGCTGAGAAGAGTGGTGAACACTGATTAACCCGAATGACGCAACTCGCTATATGAGCCTCATGACTTGGATGACAAATACAGACAGATTTTATGTGTACATTACCCTCTAAAATGTGGATTTCTACAATATATTATGAAAAACCGAAAACCGAACCGAAAACCAAGTTTTTGTACAAAACCGAAACCGAAACCGAACCGAAATGCAAATTTCAAAACCGCCCAGCCCTACACTGAATATTATTTATCTTCGATCACAATAAACGATTGTGATTAACCGTGAAAACGTTTATTCTGCTTTGATGCTTAGTGTTTCATTCTATTCCAGGCGATCTAAGGAAATTATATCAGCACCCAATTGTGTTTAATCCGGATATTCCAAGAGGTCTTTTGAATAAAGTAATGTTTGAGCTTTTATTTTACTTTTGTCGGAGAGGGAGAGAAAACATTCGAGAAATTAAAGCTTGTGATTTTGTAGTTAAAACTGATGACACTGGAAGAAAATACATCCTGAAAACTACTTCTGAGCGAACAAAAAATCACACAGTTGTAACGAATGAGAATGAAGGTGATGGACCTAGAACGTATGAAACTGGCACAAAAATGTGCCCTGTTAATAGTTTTCAACGATAGCTTATGAAACGAAACCATGAGTGTGATGCGTTCTTTCAAATCCCCCAAAAATTCATACCACGAGAATCACGAATGTTGGTTTGAGCGAAGGGCAATGGGAAAAAATTCCATAGGAGAGTTCATGGTAAAAATGTCAAAACAAGTTGGTCTTTCTGATACATATACCAACCACTGTGTGCGTGCTACGACCATAACAATTCTTAATGATTGTGGATTCAAAGATCGCGATATTATTTCTTTATCGGGACACAGAAATGAAAAATCACTGTCAAGTTACGTTTCGGACACAAGAGCTGATGTCAAACGAGGTATGTCAGAGAGCTTGAGTTCCATGGTCGATAATGCAGATGCCGAACATTCAGAAATGCCTGCAGCGAGGAATGCTGCTGAGAAAACAACAACGCAACTCTCTTTCCAGTCAGCAAATTCCACAGTATCAGCACCCGAATTATTAGATACCGATATTGATGACGACGATCTGATAAGTGCGTTGGAGGAAATCGAGTGTTCAAAAAACTCAACATCAATTGACATTCGAAAGCAATCCAAAGAAATATGCAACAAAATGCAGTATTGTGCCCCAAAATTCAATTTCAGCAATTGTGAATTGTTACAATAATTAAAATGTGCTCGTACATCAGAGGAAGTACCCATAACACGTTCAATGGGGTGAATGTTAATAAAACTTTAGTGCCATGAATAATGGAATTTCTATAAAGCCTCACAAGCTCTGTTAATACCACCATATGTGAGACGTTGATTCTGTTTTATGATATCTCGTGTTAACCAGTTATGTGCCACATGATTGGTTGATCGGTTTCATGTGTTTATTTACATTATTCTACTTTACCCGTTGAGTTCGAATCCAGTTGATAGTTTAATGTTTTCCTGACATTTTCATGTTATTAATTTCATTGTTTTATTTTGGATAGTAAAGTGTTAGTTATCTCTCCGTTCCTTCTTTAATATGTTGTGGAGATGGTCTGGGTGTGATGTACTAAACCCTTTAATGCCTTCCGTTTCGGGCAATATGCTCTCATAATGTTGCTTCGTGAACCAAATAGTGCCCTCGCTCATCCCTCAGCAACATTATGAGAGCATAGTGCTCTCAACGGAAGGCATTAATAGGTAAATAGTAAAGGCAAAATTTATCAAATTATAAGAAATGTGCAAAAAGTCGCAAGAGTCAGGTAGTATATTTCGGTTTAGGGTGTTTTTCTTTGTGGACAACAAAAAACACATTCTCCACTGATGATTTACTTTTTTGCATAAAAGTGTTTTTTCAACACAAAAATCATGATCTTTTGAAAAAGTCTTCAAAAACATCATTTTCTTTATTCAAGTATTCTTTTGTTGACTATTTTCAAGACTGATTGGCAAATGCTCATACTGCACATAAAAATACATTGATCTTCTTTGGCCTAAATTAACACACTGATCAAAAAAACAATGTAGTGTAAATTATTTTAAGTTTTTCTGTAAAACTCCACAATGGAGTTGAGAAGATTGTCTTGAAAAAACTGGTTAAAGTCATTTGCCTATTTGTAAAGTACATTTTTTTCCTAAAAATTTTTTGAACGAATTCGAGCACTGTGGAAATACATAATTATATTTCACTGCATAGACATTTTTTTAAGTATATTAATTTCAGCTGATGAAAAGCGATATACTTTCACGTGCTGACACAGCAATGGCCAACCTTCGTGAAAACGATCTACTGAGTTATATACTTGAATATTTTTGAAGACTTTCTCAAAATGTCATGAATTTTGCATTGAAAACCACTTTTGCACAGAAGAAAATCACTGTCCTGCAACAAGACTTACAGGCAGAGGTGTAAAGAACATTCTGAAAAACTTTAATGGCCCTTACCTGGCAAAACACTAGATTAATTTTGTTTTTCAGAATTATGTCTCGTTGGTGTGCAAAACAATATGAACAAATAGTTTTTACTTTACAGAGAATACAAAGAAAATCCACGGAATATAAACCTATTTAACCGAGGCATCAATACTTTTAACCCTTTACCTAACAAATCGGCTGTATCTACTCATGTAATTTACAACTGGAACGAGCTTGTTACAATGAAGGATCACCTGATATAACTTTGTTGAAATTTATTGAAAAAATTGGTCAAATAGAGCCCTAAATATGGACTTTTAGCATTCAGCCAGTTGGCTGGTAGTGCTAGATTAATTGCGTAGAGCATTGTGATAAAAAAAGTTGTCATGTAATTCTGATCAGATCGAAATAAAACTTCAATCGGAGTGAAAACACTAAGGAAAACTGTCGCTGAAACTGTATGAAAATATATACAAATCTTGATTTTCATGATGAGATGTCAGTGGTTGACTGACATGTTACGCTTTTGAATTTCAAAACAGTGGGATTTTGAAGCAAAAATTGTGAGATTTAATTTTTATCTGGCTCAGAGGAAAAATTATCAACTTTATAAGTGAGATTCTGTTAAAAATCCTCTTTTCAGCAGTTTTCGGGCTCATTTGACAAAAAATTATTCTCCAAAATAGTGAGTCTCACTCTAAAATAGTGAGACTCAACATGTCTGGTGGTAGAACTCAGATTATTCATCTTAGTGTATTACAAATCATTATATTTCCAAATATCTAAAACGAAACACAATTTATTCTTGTTGAAAATGCAATTCTTTTCCCAAGTATGAATAAACAGTTCATTGGTCATTCAATTTGAATCTCAATTTTCTCTCGATTTAGTCACCACTGTGTTCGGTTTGGTTTCTGTTTCGATCAAATCAGCTGAATTACCACTTGTGTGATCACAGTGCTATAAATCACAACGTAATCAAAAGAAATTGTGTTACAATCTATAGGAAAATGCCTATAGTTACTTTCCAAGAAATTGTAAATGAAAGTGTCAATGACACTGTAGCTCAACTTGTCAAGACATGTACATGTATAGTATGTGACACAGCAATGACAAACATCTAGGTAATGACCTGATAACAAAGGTACATATAAAGTATTGTAACGGTCTGTACATAAATACTGACCGTAACCTGTAACAAATGTATAGGTAAAGTATTGTAAAGGTGGGTGACAGTCAGATGCTAAACTAGAAAAGAAATCTTTGAGTCCCAGAGTGGGTCTGACTGAACCCCAAAATATTTGTTCTCATAGCACAGTGATAACAAAGGCACCCCAAAACACACTCATTCCTGTCCCAAGGTGAAAACAAAGGTACCCAAGAAGTTTCATGAAGATCAGTTCATAAATACGAGCTGTATAGAAGTTGTGACAAAAAACTGATTGGACCTAATTTCGGTACAAAATGGCCACTGGCAGCCATCTTGAATTTTGGACCGCTCTCAGAAACACTCGTTCTCATCCCAAGGTGATAACAAAGGTACCCAAGAAGTTTCGTAAAGATCGCTTCATAAATACGGCCTCTAGCCTGAGCCATATAGAAGTTGTGTACAAAAAACTGATTAGACCGAATTTCGATACAAAATGGCTACTGGCAGCCATCTTGAATTTTGGACCGCACTCAGAAACACTCGTTCTCATCCCAAGGTGATAACAGAGGTACCCAAGAAGTTTCGTGAAGATCAGTTGATAAATACAGCCTCTAGCCCGAGCCGTATTGACATGTGTACTTACTGTGTGTAAGTAGCACTGAAAAAATCACAAAGTTCATCTAATTTGCATAATTTCTGCACGAGAAAAAAATGCGTATTATATGTGATTGTATCCCATGGTACTAAACATTCACACACAAAATTTTTCAAATCAGCACTTTCATATGGAAGTTCTGTGCAAAAATCTGATTGCACCTAATTCTGAACAAAATGGCTGCCATCGGCCATCTTGAATTTCGGACCGCACCCCAAAACACTCGTTCTCGTCCCACGGTGATACCAAAGGTACCCAAGAAGTTTCGTAAAGATCGGTTTATAAATACGGCCTCTAGCCCGAGCCGTATTGGCATTTGCACTTACAGTGCTGAAATTAACACTAAATACATCAAATCAAAGTTAGTCTAATTTGCATAATTTACATACGAGAAAAAAACCCGTATTATATGTGATGTATCCCATGGCACTAAACATTCATACAAAAAATTATTCAAATCAGCGCTTTCATATGGAAGTTCTGCCTAAAAATCTGATTTCACCTAAGTCTGTACAAAATGGCCGCCAGCGGCCAACTTGAATTTTGGATCGGACCCAAAAACACTCGTTCTCGTCCCCGGTTATAACAAAGGTACCCAAGAAGTTTTGTAAAGATTGGTTCATAAATACGGCCTCTAGCCCGAGCCATATTGAAGTGTTGATGGACAGACGGCCCGTCAGATGACGGACAACTGGCCATGGCATAAGCTCAAATTTAGCTTCGCCAAAGTTGAGCTAAAAATCATATCCGTATGTTTAGAATATTTTGTGTCCAAATGAGTATAACATATGCCAACAGAGTATACTGTCCTTTACTTGTGGCGTTCAAGCTTTTAACTCCTTGCACGCTGTTGGTAGATATTCCAGCACAGGGCAGAAAATCTCTTGAACTAAAATAAGTATTTTTCTCTCTAAGCTGTATCAACATTTTGTTCAGTGATTTCTTGAGTTAAATTCTCTTGAATTTTCCATCAAATCTAGTCATGGCTGCTTCACAGCAGCCATGACTAGATTTAATGCAAAACATATTTTGACAATACTCAGCAGTTAAGAGTTATGACCAAACCAGTTTTAAAAGGGGTTAACCCTTAAAGGCCTAATACGGAGTTTGATCTTAAGGGCCATTAGGTATGTTTTTGATGCAAAAATTGAAAACAAAAAAAATTGGATGGTAATTTTTGCGAATAGCACTGCCCAGCTGTTAAGTAAGGTAAAAGGTTAAATTACACATTGCGGGATAAAAAGAATCTCAAAATTCATCACAATCTTGCCAGATCTTGCAGAAAATTTATGAACCTTATTCACTAAAACTGATCTGAGAAATTTCATATGAAATCGCGACTTTTAATATTGGAAATCCTCTATACATGAAATGGTCATGAAGAAAGAACTTACTAAGATTAACCATGAATATCATAGACACTTTGTAAGGCAAGTTCAGGTTTGTCATAACCCATCTCTTGTGGTGTCAGGATTCCCAGCTCATCTAATGTTGGTTTGATTTCTTCGTGCATATATGGCCAAATTTCTTTTACTTTCTTACCACATTTGTCCTGCAAAAACACACAAAAAATTTGTTAATAGAATACTTTAGACGTGTGCAACAAGGTCACCATGGTCACAACTAAAACAACCATGGAGAGGAATTCATATCTAAATTCTGTGAAAAACATGAGAATCATAAACAAAGTTTCTGACAGGAATCTCCTGCTTGAATCTAAGGATGAACTGGCTGAAGCTTCACTTATGTTTCAACCATTTATTGCACAATTCGATTCATTATCTGGTGGAAATTACACTTTGTGAGTGTTTCAGTGGTAATCCAATCTCCAGGTACCATACATTAACCTTTAAGGGCCTGACAATTTCTGAGAAATTCTACCATATTACAACCTGGAAGTCTATTGTCTTTTCCATAACCCCCCAGGGGTAAATAAACTGTGAAATAATACAAAATCAAGAAAATATCTTTTAGTTTTCAGCTCCCGATTACGTGTAATATATTTAACTTCACTGTCGTTACATTTCTGTGATTTTAGCTCACTCGAAAATTATATGAACGAATTTTTTAATTCGCTATGGGAATTTGTGTGTATTTTCGGAAGAGCGTCCATTTTGCAACAATGCACAAGTGACGTAACTGGGACGGTCCATTTGAGAACAGGTAAAATTTGAATTTTCATGGCTTGCCTTTGAAAAAGGCGTGTTTTGACAAAGTTGCAATATCAGTTTGTCATGATGATGGTTCAAAATAAAACTCAGCTCTTCTCTTATTCAAAACCTGTTAGTGAATTAGTGAATAAATAAAACATACATGTATTGTAGTTGTGACGCAAATTATTTAATTAATAGTAATAATATGTGCCGTACCAGTATTCCAAATTTGCCATGCCTTGCCGACAACAGCCCTCAGTCATCGGGTGCTACAGACCTCCATATAGGCTTTGATTGTTTGCGTGACATGGGTACAGGCAAAAACAGCACCGTGTGACACCTGGGGCCCATTACTTTCGGTTTGGCACAATAGTCCAGATTTCTTGGGTTTGGACTGTCCCCGTCCAAATATGGCCTAAAAGACCGGGTTTTAATTTCTGCCTGGTCATATCCTTTGAATTTGGACCCCCCTCCCCAACATACACAAGATATTGATTTCTGCGTCAATAATAAAGAAGAGGTGTATCGCGAATCCAGGTTGGATAGATTCCAGGGCCGATGAGAGGGTGGGGGCCTGGGTTGGGTGAGGGGTGTTCTTGCTTCTAATGTTTAGAAGTCACTGCTAAACAACAAGAAATCTATTTAAAGAGAGTTGGGAGGGGAGATATATCCTCTCATTTTTAACTTCTCAATTTTCAACAAATTTATTAGAGAACCTACATGTAAAATGCATCCGCAAACTCAGGCTAAATACTCAGTTTCAAAACGAAACACAGAAAAAGGCGAAATGAAATGAATTAATTTCGCCCTTGGAACTGGTGCCGTTCTTGCCACAATCAATTGGTGCCGTTTTCGCTCACTTGTGCCGTTTACTCCAGGTACCGTTTTCACACTGTGCCATTTTTGCTATAACCTGACACAACAAGTCAAAGTACCAAATTTACTTTTAAGAAAGTATATAACTAATAGAATGAGAGAATTGGCATCTTCAAATTCAATCCTGTCGAATACGTATAATCTCGAGAAAGTTTATTGGAAAATTGTAGGGGGAGGGGGGGGGGGGGGCGACATGAATACGTCGCTATGTGATCACGGTGCTCCCCCAGCCTCTCTTAGCAAGCACATGATAAATCTTCTGAGTTGATCAGAGAATTTCTATAATATTAATCATATTTCGACTTCTCTGATTATACCCAGCATAGGCGTACATAGACCAATGGGCCAACTTTTTTCCATGGGGGTGGAGCTTTCTGGAAGATTTTGCCCGAAAAGTAGCTAGGTGCGTGGCCCTGGTGTGGGTGTTCGTGAGCGTGTCTTCTCCTACTGGTGGGGTCAAGGAGAACCCTCCCCGGGAAACATTTTTAAAAATCTGATCCGCTGGAGGGTTTCCAGAGCACCCGGGCTACCTTTCGAACCTTGTAATTAAAAGAAAAGAAAAGAGGTGCCTGGCTGAATGTGTTCGAACAGTCTCGTCTGGTATCATTCAACTGCAATAAAACATTATATGATTCTCAGGATTCAACTGGAGTAAATACGTGTAATGTTAGGCCTGTGTGTTCATAGCATTAGAGGATCAAACCCTACAGATGGATGAGGCTTTGACCTATATACGTGGGTCGATATACTATTAATAACAGTTTAGCTGGCCGCTGATTTGCTATGGTTCTCAGTTGAGAACGTCTTGGTTACTCATGTGCTTCCAACTGCCTCCCGATTCCAACGATTCTTTCCTCCCAATACTGAGACGAACTGCTTGAAAACACTCTGTACCCCCATTCTTCACAATCCCTCCGATAAGCATACTAACCATCGCATTTGTGTCAACAACCACTAACCACATGTCCTTCATTCTCCCATCCAACATCCACATTATATTACGCCCAGTGAATTTTGATCTGGTAGATTGGGATTTTGGACATTACACATCTGGGTCTTTTTCCACCATCTTTCCCAATTCCCCCTAATCACCAGTGGTCACGACCTCAGCTTGAACAACAGTGAGGACCTCCTCCCCTCACAAAGGTGCCATCATCAAGGTACTCTTCAAAACCCGTCTACTCTTTGTCACGCAGGCCACACAAAGACCTCTTTCTTTTGAACGACTATTTATTTATTTATTTATTTATTTATTTATTTATTTGTTTATTTATGGGTGTTTAAGGTCACATATTTATGCACAATGGCTAATCATGACAGTTTTTGACCTACTCTCTCCAATTTCGGTTACAATCCCCATGACTCTTTCTCTGACGCTTTTTTTTTACCTTTGGTTGTCTCTACTTCTAAGTTCAATATATCGTTTGGATAGTTCCCTACAAACTTCTACCTATACTGCAGTTAATTACAATGAAATTTTAAAAAACCCTAAGCTATGAATTATTATCTCGACTGTCTAATATTTCAACATGCCTGCATTACTTCCACTGGGACCAGTGGCAGCTGAAGAGTGTCCACCCTCTGGATATACTTAAGCAAGGAGGCGTCATATATGCGAAAGGCCTAAGGTGGGAAGCTAATAGAATTATAGGTGGCAGGCGCAGAGTATCCCCGGGAAAATTGGAAAAAATTTCAATCCCCAAGGGCTTTTTGGCCACTTAATAAACTATGTTCGTATTCAGCCTGCCCACATTTTTCAGTGGGTAGGTAGATAGTGCGAGATTGTATGTAATAAAATTAATCAGTAACTGGAGCTTTTGGCCACTTGGCTTTATTCAATGATGTTAGTAGTAGATGTGGAGATCGTGCCACATTGTGGGGACCTAGTGGGGGGGGGGGAGGGGGGGGGTTTGGAAGTGACGTCATAGTCATGTGACCCAATTACATCATGTTAGGTTGTCATGGTATACCGCTGGAGTAGCCATCTTGTGGCGTCATCTCCATAGTGATACATGGTCTTAGTGCGCATGCGCAGCGCGTGTTGTTAGGGTGGTGGTATTTTTGTCGGCCATTTTGTCTACTGGAGGCCGGCATCTTGGTTTTTATGGTAGCACGTGGATGCTGTGAGTCTGAATGGCCTACAACAAGACGGGGGTATGTTCGGAGGGTATGATCATTTTAATAGGAGTAAATCTGATTACTCAAATAGACCTGTCAATCCATCCAAATCACCCAAAACGACTATTTGATATGGATTCCCCACGAATCCTACTTTTTTTTCAATAACAGGTACGTTCCTTTGTATAAGAGTAGTTTTACTTTGTAGAATTACCACAAGCCGATAATACCTCCAAATCACCAAAATACGCCCAAAACAACCAACACGGACTTGTACTCCTCATCTAGGGTTTTTAGTAGAGCACGTAGTGCTATAGGATCGAGAGTATGTTCTATTACACTGGCGTACTGGTCCAGATTTTCCAAGAACCCTATTTTTATGCCTATTACAGATACTACTCTAACACTAGCAGTATGTCTAGCCCAAACTATCTCTAGTTCCCTCGTCCAAGTCTTATAATCACCAGTGTTTGGTTTCCAATAACATGTATGCAGAGTTATCTTTATTGTGTACAACAAAAGCCTATATGATTCTTAAAGCCACGAATCCATCGAAGAGTTATTGGAAAGTCATTGCTCAAACGATTCAAATCCCATCTAGCAAATGAGCTATAGAACAATTGCTTGTTTGAGTGACTCGAACATACTGCTCTTCGACTCATTTAGGTATTTGAGGAAACCTATGGCCAGTATACAAAATGGCTGACGGAACTGCATAATACCCCAAAAACATGAGCTGCACATGCGCACTAAGACCACGTATCACTATGAGATGACGCCACAAGATGGCCGTTCAGGCAGGCTACCACATCAACCAAACATGACATCACTTCCTTGGTTCCCCACTAGCCCCCCCCCCCCCCCCACCCCCCACAACCTATGTGGCACGATCTCTCCACATCTACTACTAATGATGTTACATAAATGCACACTATATCATACAGGAAGACTTCCGGAAATACAATTAACATTAGCGTCCTGCATGAGGGAGTTTTTTATAATGGTTGATAAAGACGAAGTGACCAAAAACCCAAGATATCAGTCACTTCTTTTACACGTGGAATGACAGACCCCCCCCCCCCCCCTCCCCCCACGTTCCCAATTGGGATAGACACTTATTTATAAATTTGATAATTTTTTTCCATGGGGCACCTGAAGCTTAAGCGCGCACACTGGTAATATGGTAAATTTTCTGGATACGACCCTGTCAGACATGCATTTATTGTCATAGCAGAAACATCAGTGATGCAACAAATCCCGAAATCCAAACTAAATGCCAAATGACACTTCACTATTAATTCTATTATCACATGGCATATACAACAGAACCAATTGTCGCAATTGTGAGTAGAGTTTTATGTTTTAATACCATCACGCTGATTGTATCATCAAAATTATTGTGATGTGAATCGTCAAAATTACGACAGATTTGACGGGCGGCGAAAAGACTGAACATGATCAAAGTAATTGATTATTGACTTTTTGTGTGAAACCTTCCTTGCCTTTAGCGCTGCAAAATCTTCAATCCACTGTGTCCATGTCAAGTCAATTAATTTCTGATGACTCAATAGCTGTCATCGCACGGCCGCCTAATCTGTCGCAGCACACGGTGGATCTGAGACTGTTTTTTATAAGAATGAGGAACCTCTAATATTAAATTATAGATACTCTCTGTAACTTTGTTTAACTCTCGAATTCAAATTCAAAACTTGGGCATACATGTCCGCAGCACGTTCCGTGTGGCTTGTTAATGAAGCTAAGCGCACGTTTGTGGTTGTGGCAACAGATCTAGGGCCCGATGTGTTATTTTTACCGGAAGCGCTTGTCAGGGAGAAAATTGATATAGGAACTCATTGACATCGACACATGTGTGCATTTGCGTACAAAACTGAATTTGCCGCCGAGAAAACAATCGGCATCGGACTGAAATTGTCGGTGTTCGGCGTCCGAATGATGAGGCTCGTAGGCCCATATAAGAATAGTCTGCCTTCTTTCTTCGCATACTTCCTTTTCTTCTCTCAATTGTTTTACCATTTCACCTCTTTGTTTTTTTTTTTTTTGGGGGGGGGGGAGGGTACCTTTGGGAGTGGTCTTTTGAGTGGGTGCAGGGGGCGACCAGAGGTACCCTCCCCAACTTCCGGTTTCTGTATTGTCCGCTTATGACAGCTTATCCACTGTGAGTTGATGGTATACTGGTAAAATAAATTAGAATATTTGCCTCCTCATCTACTCGTTACAGGCATAGTGTAAGAAATCTGGCGCTGATTGAACAAATTTGAGAAAGACTGGTACTCACTTTGAAATAACTTTTAAAACTCAACTTAGGCTGGGGAAGGAGGTGGGGGTTGCAAATAAAAAATATAGATACTAGGCTGAAAAAAACAGTTTTTTTTAGACAACACCTACCTCCAATCCAGACTTTGCTTCTCCTGAATTTACTTCCCACCGCCTTCACACGATGTAATTAGGACTTTTTGCGTTGCATTCATGAAGTATTTCAAAAATTCTACCATGGTGTGTGAAGTTTCCTGCTGTTAGTCAAATAGTGAATCGAATTTTGAAATTTCTAGACGTTGATTTTTTTTTGTGGGGGGTCTCCCTTCCGTGGAGCCCCACTCTTGCGACAATGAATGTGCATGTCATCGAAAAACGGGACTTTTCTATGACATACATGTAACAGGACGTGAGCATACTTAATCTAATTCAACTATACTAGGATTATAGCTCATGGTTCCGAGAACAAATTCAAATGACCTACCGTCAATTAATGATATGTGTAAGTTCCAGTTTAACTGTTTAACTTTCTCCCTACATTCCACCCCACTCGGTGGGATAAAATCTTGTGTGTTTTCCCACCCTAAATATAAAAACCATTTGCTTTTAAAAAGCTTATTTTGAGGCTCCCAAGATTGGTGGAAGATGAAAAAGATACACGCAGACCATGACGGAATATCTCACCCTCTGCCTCTGCAATATGACTTTGCATTCTGTTTATTTATTCTTTCTTCATATTCAAAGATTTTGTTTGTTAAGTTAAAAATTTGAGACTTTCTTCACTTCTGTAACTGAGACGTTGTAACTTGTGCCTCTTAGTAATGTGGAAGAGAGATAATCCACACACACTGAAAACAGTACTTACAGTAAGATTTGAGTCTAAAATTAACCTATCCTTGTTCTTGGCTGGAGTGGAATTTTGTTTTAGGTCTCTTGTTGGTAAATTGGGCGAAATGGAAGTAAAAGCCGGTATTCTGGCAGAAACATACTTTAGAGCTTAATTTTTCGATAAGTAATCCACGTTGGTTGCAAAAACGTTACATGGGGGCGCGTTGACTCAGTTGGTAGGGGTGCAAGCCAAGAGGTACTTGGTTCGAATCCCATCTGCGCAACCGCGTTGTGTCCTTGGGCAAGACACTTCATCCCATTGCCCACGTGGGGGCACGGTGGCGTTGTGTAGTTATTTTTACCGGAAGCGCTTGTCAGGGAGAAAATTGATATAGGAACTCATTGACATCGACACATGTGTGCATTTGCGTACAAAACTGAATTTGCCGCCGAGAAAACAATCGGCATCGGACTGAAATTGTCGGTGTTCGGCGTCCGAATGATGAGGCTCGTAGGCCCATATAAGAATAGTCTGCCTTCTTTCTTCGCATACTTCCTTTTCTTCTCTCAATTGTTTTACCATTTCACCTCTTTGTTTTTTTTTTTGGGGGGGGGGGGGGAGGGTACCTTTGGGAGTGGTCTTTTGAGTGGGTGCAGGGGGCAACCAGAGGTACCCTCCCCAACTTCCGGTTTCTGTATTGTCCGCTTATGACAGCTTATCCACTGTGAGTTGATGGTATACTGGTAAAATAAATTAGAATATTTGCCTCCTCATCTACTCGTTACAGGCATAGTGTAAGAAATCTGGCGCTGATTGAACAAATTTGAGAAAGACTGGTACTCACTTTGAAATAACTTTTAAAACTCAACTTAGGCTGGGGAAGGAGGTGGGGGTTGCAAATAAAAAATATAGATACTAGGCTGAAAAAAACAGTTTTTTTTAGACAACACCTACCTCCAAACCAGACTTTGCTTCTCCTGAATTTACTTCCCACCGCCTTCACACGATGTAATTAGGACTTTTTGCGTTGCATTCATGAAGTATTTCAAAAATTCTACCATGGTGTGTGAAGTTTCCTGCTGTTAGTCAAATAGTGAATCGAATTTTGAAATTTCTAGACGTTGATTTTTTTTTGTGGGGGGTCTCCCTTCCGTGGAGCCCCACTCTTGCGACAATGAATGTGCATGTCATCGAAAAACGGGACTTTTCTATGACATACATGTAACAGGACGTGAGCATACTTAATCTAATTCAACTATACTAGGATTATAGCTCATGGTTCCGAGAACAAATTCAAATGACCTACCGTCAATTAATGATATGTGTAAGTTCCAGTTTAACTGTTTAACTTTCTCCCTACATTCCACCCCACTCGGTAGGATAAAATCTTGTGTGTTTTCCCACCCTAAATATAAAAACCATTTGCTTTTAAAAAGCTTATTTTGAGGCTCCCAAGATTGGTGGAAGATGAAAAAGATACACGCAGACCATGACGGAATATCTCACCCTCTGCAATATGACTTTGCATTCTGTTTATTTATTCTTTCTTCATATTCAAAGATTTTGTTTGTTAAGTTAAAAATTTGAGACTTTCTTCACTTCTGTAACTGAGACGTTGTAACTTGTGCCTCTTAGTAATGTGGAAGAGAGATAATCCACACACACTGAAAACAGTACTTACAGTAAGATTTGAGTCTAAAATTAACCTATCCTTGTTCTTGGCTGGAGTGGAATTTTGTTTTAGGTCTCTTGTTGGTAAATTGGGCGAAATGGAAGTAAAAGCCGGTATTCTGGCAGAAACATACTTTAGAGCTTAATTTTTCGATAAGTAATCCACGTTGGTTGCAAAAACGTTACATGGGGGCGCGTTGACTCAGTTGGTAGGGGTGCAAGCCAAGAGGTACTTGGTTCGAATCCCATCTGCGCAACCGCGTTGTGTCCTTGGGCAAGACACTTCATCCCATTGCCCACGTGGGGGCACGGTGGCGTTGTGTACTAAAGCGTACTGCTCGTGGATGGAGCACCTGTCTTCAACCAATACTAACCCTTCTTGTGTGGAGTTACCATCTTAGGGAACTGAGAGTTGCTTGCCACTGCTCAGTAGTTCTCTCCGGGTACGCTGGCTTCCTCCATCCAAAAAACTGTCATGGTCATGAATAGCCACTGTGCAGAAATATGTGACTTCAAACACCAATAACTAACTAAACAAGAGGCCCCAAGGGGCCTGAGGGCGCTCACCTGACATGGTAGTCTAAATTTATATCAACCCAGAGAATTGATTTCAACAAGTTGCATCTGCTCCTCCTAAGAAAAGCTTATACCAAATATCCAAAGATTCTGACCAGTGGATCTAAAAAAAAAAAAGATTTTTAAAGAATATTCCTCATATTGAACTAAGTTATAATTCAGGCTCCCACAGGGAGCCCATATATGAACCCAGGGACTTGGCTTTAACAAACTTGAATCTCACCCCCCTAAGGATGCTGCACACCAAATATCAAAACATTCCGACTGCTGGATCTGAAGAAGAAGACTTTTAAAGAAAAGTCCTCATTTTGAACTAAGTTACAATTCGAGCTCCCACAGTGAGTCCAAATATGGACCTAGGGACATGGTTGAAGAAGAAGATTTTTAAAGAAAAGTCCTCATTTTGAACTAAGTTACAATTCGAGCTCCCACAGTGAGTCCAAATATGGACCTAGGGACATGGTTGAAGAAGAAGATTTTTAAAGAAAAGTCCTCATTTTGAACTAAGTTACAATTCGAGCTCCCACAGTGAGTCCAAATATGGACCTAGGGACATGGCTTGAACAAACTTGAATCTCACCCCCTAAGGATGCTGCATACCAAATATCAAAACATTCCGACTGCTGGATCTGAAGAAGATTTTTAAAGAAAATTCCTCATTTTGAACTAAGTTATAATTCGGGCTACCACATTGAGCCCAAATATGAACCCAGGGACTTGGCTTGAACAAACTTGAATCTCATCCCCCTAAGCATGGTGCATACCCAATATCAGAAGATTCTGCCAGCTGGATCTTGAGAAGATGATTTTCAAAGAAATTTGCCTGAAATGCACTAAGTTCAAATTTGGGCTCCTATACTGAACCCAAATATAAACCCAGGGGGCCGATTTGAACAAACATGAATCAGATTCACCCCACAATTTTGCATACCAAATATCAAAAGATTCTGCTTGCTGGATCTGGAGAAGAAGATTTTTTAAGAAATATGCCTGAAATGCACTAAGTTAAAATTTGGGCTCCTATACGGAGCCCAAATATAAACCCAGGGGGCCGATTTGAACAAACTTGAATCAGATCCACCCCACAATGTTGCTTACCAAATATGAAAAGATTCTGAAGCTGGATCTGGAGAAGAAGATTTTTTAAGAAATTTGCCTGAAATGCACTAAGTTCGAATTCGAGCTTCTATAGTGAGCCCAAATATGAATCTAGGAAGCCGATTTTAACAAACTTGAATCAGATCCACCCCACAATGTTGCATCCCAAATATCAAAAGATTCTGCCTGCTGGATCTGGAGAAGAAGATTTTTTAATAAATTTGCCCGAAATGCACTAAGTCCGAATTCGGGCTTCTATATTAAGCCCAAATATGAATCCAGGGGGCCGATTTGAACAAACTTGAATCAGATCCACCCCGCAATGTTGCATACCAAATATCAAAAGATTCTGCCTGCTGGATCTGGAGAAGAAGATTTTTGAAGAAATTTGCCCGAAATGCACTAAGTTTGAATTCGAGCTTCTATAGTGAGCCCAAATATGAATCCAGGTGGCCGATTTGAAGAAACTTGAATCAGATCCACCCCGTAATGTTGCATACCAAATATCAAAAGATTCTGCCTGCTGGATCTGGAGAAGATGATTTTTTAAGAAATTTGCCTGAAATGCACTAAGTTCGAATTCGAGCTTCTATAGTCAGCCTAAATATGAATCTAGGGAGCCGATTTGAACAAATTTGCATCAGCTCCATCCCACAATGTTGCATACCAAATATCAAAAGATTCTGCCTGCTGGATCTGGAGAAGAAAATTTTTTAAGAAATTTGCCTGAAATGCACTAAGTTCGAATTCGAGCTTCTATAGTGAGCCCAAATATACATCTAGGAAGCCGATTTGAACAAACTTGAATCAGATCCACCCAACAATGTTGCATACCAAATATCAAAAGATTCTGCCTGCTGGATCTGGAGAAGAAGATTTTTTAAAAAATTTGCTTGAAATGCACTAAGTTCAAATTTGGGCTCCTATACTGAGCCCAAATATAAACCCAGGGAGCCGATTTGAACAAACTTGAATCAGATCTACCCCACAATGTTGCTTACCAAATATCAAAAGATTCTGCCTGCTGGATCTGGAGAAGAAGATTTTTTAAGAAATTTGCATGAAATGCACTAAGTTCAAATTTGAGCTTCTATAGTGAGCCCAAATATGAATCTAGGAAGCCGATTTGAACAAACTTGAATCAGATCCACCCCACAATGTTGCATACCAAATATCAAAAGATTCTGCCTGCTGGATCTGGAGAAGAAGATTTTTTAAGAAATTTGCCTAAATGCACTAAGTTCGAAATCGGGCTCCTATACTGAGCCCAAATATGAACCCAGGGGGCCGATTTGAACAAACTTGAATCAGATCCACCCTACAATGTTGCATACCAAATATCAAAAGATTCTGCTTGCTGGATCTGGAGAAGAAGATTTTTTAAGAAATTTGCCTGAAATGCACTAAGTTCGAAATCGGGCTCCTATACTGAGCCCAAATATTAACCCAGGGGGCCGATTTGAACAAACTTGAATCAGATCCACCCCACAATGTTGCTTACCAAATATGAAAAGATTCTGCCTGCTGGATCTGGAGAAGAAAATTTTTTAAGAAATTTGCCTGAAATGCACTAAGTTCGAATTCGGGCTTCTATCGTAAGCCCAAATATGAATCCAGGGGGCCGATTTGAACAAACTTGAATCAGATCTACCCCGCAACATTGCATACCAAATATCAAAAGATTCTGCCTGCTGGATCTGAAGAAGAAGATTTTTGAAGAAATTTGCCTGAAATGCACTAAGTTCGAATTCGAGCTCCTATAGTGAGCCCAAATATGAATCTAGGGAGCCGATTTGAACAAACTTGAATCAGATCCATCCGACAATGTAGCATACCAAATATCAAAAGATTCTGCCTGCTGGATCTGGAGAAGAAGATTTTCAAAGAAATTTGCCTGAAATGCAGTAAGTTCAAATTTGGGCTCCTATACTGAGCCCAAATATAAACCCAGGGGGCCGAGTTGAACAAACTTGAATCAGATCCACCCCACAATGTTGCATACCAAATATCAAAAGATTCTGCCTGCTGGATCTGGAGAAGAAGATTTTTTAAGAAATTTGCCTGAAATGCACTAAGTTCGAAATCGGGCTCCTATACTGAGCCCAAATATGAACCCAGGGGGCCGATTTGAACAAACTTGAATCAGATCCACCCTACAATGTTGCATACCAAATATCAAAAGATTCTGCCTGCTGGATCTGGAGAAGAAGATTTTTTAATGTTTTTCCCATTGCCTACAGTGTTAAAAAGTGCTGACTCAGCACTTTTTCAAAGTCCCAAAACTGTACCCTATGATAAAACTGATGGCAATTTTTTTTTACCAATCCTTTCTGTTGGTCCTAAGGAAGCTGCACACCAAATAAAAATTCTCAGTGCCGTGCAGTTTTGGAGATATGGGCGTTTTAAATTTTTTCTATTTTTAGCTCCTGCGGTTCCCACGGGGCTGCGGGAAATTTTTTTTTTGTATAAATCAAGTACTCATGACCCAATAAGCCCTCACATAAAATTTGGTTCAAATCAGCCTCTCGGTTTGGAAAATAGAAATTTTGGGCGGGGCAAAAAATTTTGCCCCTCCCATAACAACGCCAAGTACAGCCCCACAAACTTCTCTTGAACAAATCTGAGTCTACACCTCAAAAGGAAGCTGCACACCAAATATCAAGTCTCTGCTACTGCTGGTTCATGAGAAGAAGATTTACAAAGATTTTGGTGCCCCTTGGGGGCATGGCACCACCCAGGAGGAGGGGCAACTTTATTTGAACAAATCTGAATTGGCATTAGGTAATAAACATTTAGCCAACATTTGAATAAAATTGGGCTAGTGGTTTAGGAGGAGAAGTCGATAATGTAAAGTTAACGCCGGACGGACGACGACCGACGACGGACGATGGACGACAGACGACGGACAGGAAGTGATTAGTAAAGCTCCCCTTGAGCTTCGCTCAGGTGAGCTAAAAAGGTACATAATTTCGTTCTTCAATCAGAAATCTGTTAAAATCAGTGTTTTGGTCTGGTGAAAAATATGGGGTTTATCCCCACCCCACCCCAATCGGTGATAAACTTCGGCCCTACTAAAGAATTTTCATCAAAAAAGGAATTTTTGGCAGAAAAACATTATTAAATCATTCACATGTCTGCTTTCGTGCATAATGTTTCTAAAGCTGTTACAAAATTTATAAGTGTGAACTTCAAAATTTTATTTAGAAAGCCTCAACAGTTATTTTCCGTCGTATTTTATTTAATTTACAGAAACGGTCATCACTTTGTGATCATAAGTTTCATTTGGGCCCAAATTTCGTAACAAACATACCGATGTCACGGTTCAGATTTAGGTTTTGATCTGTATCCAAATCCATCAAAATAACAACTCTTTGCAACAACCTCGAAGCACTCAGGTAAAAATAGATTATGCTATCTGTTATATCATTGGTAAACAAACATTTTGGATGCTGGTGTTAAATGACAACAATGGTGAGCTTTTGAGTGAAATCAAGGGAAAATGAAGACCCACCGATAAGGTAGTAATGCAAAAATCTGCTCCATCACCTATTCTTTAATTTGAGTGGTTGTTTATGATTGAATAACAAATAGAACAGGAGATACATGATATAGTCTAAAAAACAGTACATATGGAAATGACAGTAGTAACTTGATACTGGCTTCTAGTGAAATCACTGTTGAAGTGCTTTTAACTATTATCTGAACTCAAGACTGCCTATAGGGGCACGTTCCAAGGAAAGAAAAGTTGTCAATGTTGGACTAAAGTAAACATAATATAACACTCTTTAGAGGAAAGTCATATTGCTAAACCTTTCAATTTCACAATTTTATCTATTGCTTCAGCATGTTCTGGTATTAGATGCTTTTGTCTGCAAAACACTTTCCCTTTGTGAGAAAATACAATTCAGGCATGGTTCCTGCAGGTAAGAACAGATAAAATCCAAGGCTATTCAAGTACGTTTTGTGATATATTTCGGCCTTTTTCAAGGACCAACAATAGCCAATTTCAAAGATTTCAAAGGCTCTGCCTTCACTAGTCCAACTAGAACCTCTGGTCATTGCCCCCATCATCCCACTTCCCTTGCAGGGTCCTAAATGGGCTATGCCTTAACCATTTACCTAACGTAATGGCCAAAACCGGCCAGCGCTATTCTCAAAAATCGTCAATTAATTTTCATTATTTTTTTCATTTTTTGTCTCAAAAACATAGGTTAGGACCCCTCGTTGGAACAAGCTCAACGAGCTTGTACCAACAAGGGGTCATAACCTATGTTTTTGAGACAAAAAATGAAAAAAATTAGTTATTCAAGAATTATTTTTGCAAGTGTCGTCTGTTTTTCAGGTTGGGTAAAGGGTTAATGAGCTCTAACATATAAAACTATAAAGTTATTATTACATGCTTCATCAGCATTTTTATTTCATGAATATTCAATGCTACAGTCCTGGTAGGGCTGCACGGTATTCGGATTTTAGTACCGGTGACGGTATTGAAAACAATACCGCGGTATATCGGTATACCGTGAAACAGTTCAGACTGAAAACAAAATAAAACTGAAATACATGTACTTCCTTACTTTTCTGAAAGTGCTTGATAAATGTTATGCACAAGGACCCAGGTGAAAAACGGTACATTCTAAGTTTTGAGTTTACTTTGGATGTAAAAGAATTTTGAAGTTCATCAATTTGTTGTTTGTCAGCAATCTGACACAAAAATGTTTCAAATCACACATATTCACAATTGCGAAATGTGCAACAATTTTTGTCAAATATGACAGACGTGTGACGCCATCACTAGGAGAAAACATTGTCGGCTGGTGATTGACACCTGCAGACTATCATGAAACTGAAGAGTGATCATGTTTTGGAGGGGTGCTTAATATCAACAGACCGACTGGCCTGACATGAGACAGATGACATTGTCATCTGAGGAAGGTTACTGCTGGAAGATAGGAGAAGGGGGAGGAGCTACTACTGGTTCTTTGTGTAACCAGGCCCTCAGAATTCCATCAACTGGACACCCATTGTTTTGACACGCGTTGTTTTGCCAGTTTTTCATGAAGCCACACATACGCAATTAACACAATGTGACAATTGACTGGCTCAGTAATTAAACGCCTATCAGTCAAGAGAGGTTGACTATGTTTTTACAGGAATTAAATTGACAAAGACTAATTTACACATGTACTTGTATCAATGATTCAGATGAAAGCCAGTAAACGCATGATGATTTTATGGCTTATTTTCGTATTAAACAATAGGTTCAATAACTTTGTAGACATGGATTATTGTCGTCTTCCATTCAAATCACTCATTTTCCCAGAGCAGCAAGTGATACTTCTATCTTTTGCTCCCAAAATATCTTTTTTATTCATGATATCCCTTGCATTTAATATGTGTTTGCCATATTTTTGCGCATTATTTATATTTTTATTTCAAGAAAACGCGAATTTCAAATCATAATACCGGACCCCAAAATTGTATACTGTTACTCACGGTATACCGGTATTCATTTTTGATGGACAGTTTTGAACCGGTGATGATTTCAATACTGGTACCAACCGGTATACCGTAATACAGTGCAGCCCTAAGTCCTGGTAATTCATCCTTGTTTCCTCTGCAAAACAATTGCTGTGGAAAACTGGTGATTCTACGGCAATTGCTGTGAAGCCTGTTCGATTGTGTAAAAATCATCAGGGGGCAGGGAATAGTCTCAATTGCCACATATATGTAGTATGCAGTGAAGTGAAAACTTTTAAGTAATTTTAACATGTGAAAGGAGTGTGAAATATATACAGAACCACACTTATGTTTGAATGGGTTAACGATTACTGGACGAGAACGTGTGGCCCAGGGATACCACGGTAGGCTCGAGTGGTTATCCCAGCGCCACACACTCGAGTCCAGTAATCGTTAACCCATTCAAACATAAGTTTGGTTCTGTATTTATTACACACCCAACCATGAAAAAGAATTCACTGTAATTAATCGCTAATTTAATTAAATAGTCGACAATTTGAACGGTTGAAAGAATTTTAGAAAGAAAAGGGCAATTTTGTCAGAGAACCAGTCTTAAGTCTTTGACCTTGCCACCTGTAGAATCGCTGTTGATTCATTTTATTCGCAAAAAAATGTCGATCCGAACACTCAAAACTCAAAAGATTGCGTTCAGCATATCAGACGTCACAAATTTGGAAGTCTGAAATGTGCTTTCAAAAGTGTGTGTGCTGGCATCATTATATCTGGAGGATGGAAAATGTACAAGGATTTTAATCTGAATACGATGCGAACTAGCTGCTCTGTTTAAATTTCGTGCTTTTTAAACTGAAACTAAAACAGAACTTTGAACTTGGCTTGACAATACATGCACTACTGCCACAAGTCTATCACATATGGACATCGGTCATTTCTGTTCTGCACTGCAACAAACTACACATTGGATGAGAAAAAACATTTTGCCGCAATAATTAACCTTCCAGGGGATTCATTCGATCGTTTAGAGTAACTGAGCCTGAGGCAGTTTGAGATTCCATTCTGACTGAGCGAACTCCGCAGTGTTGGTAAGTTAGCACTTTATTTTTCAACATTATAAAGTTTCTGACTTGAAATTTAGCCTTCTTTATATTTTACCTCAAGTCTTGATAACCTTTGTTTGAAATGGGCTGCACTTACAAATAAAAGCTTTAGGTTGTCCACATTTACTTCAGATATACAAAGGGAGAAATATATTGCATGATAACTGCAAGAAAATGTCATGTCTTGTCTCTGCGTACACTTTTTTTACACCCCTCCCCCCAACCCATCTATAACCTGACAGCATTTTCTGAAACTCTCGAAAGCTCACGAATTCAGTATCCAACAGTCTTAGTCTGAGCTGAAACTGTGAAAGGGGGGGGGGGGGGGGGTGTTCTCACCAGTAAGCTCAAACTAATTTTGGTTGATAATATTTTCAAAGATTGATTAACATTTACATTATTTTGTAGTATTTTGCACTAGTACTATACTTCACCAGTTTGTTATCTGAACGGTTCTGTCAATATTTTTTCTTGGTATCTGATTAAAAAAAATTTTTTTTAATGTGTCTGCTCCAATATCTTGTCAGTCTTAAATTTGGAATTTGGTGTTCTGAATTTGCATTTTGATTCAGTAAGTAGTTTTAAAGAGGACTGATAGAATGTGGCAAAGTAAAATGATAGGCTTTTGGAAAACATTTTCTTGGGGATGGGGGCTGACCAATCAAACTGCCCTGAACTTTTGTTTCAAAATCAAAATGCAGGCCCTTGCCTCGAATTTGCCTATGAAAATGCTCTGCCCACTGCCCTGCTATTTGCCAAAATTATAAAAAATACCCCCTCCCTCTGAACAATCTGTTCTGAAAATACCAGTCCCTTTCAATGAAAACTGCGAAATTAGCTGCTTATTGGTGAAGGGGGTGAGAATGCTACAACCCCCTCCCCATCTCATACACCTATGCAGCTAAGTCACATAGGTGACATTCGATTTAACTTTTGTTATTGACAATTAAAACAAAATAATATCCTTGTATAAAACAGAAATACTAGCAAAAATCCTAAATTAGTCATTTAAAAATACACATCAATCTGTGTGTGGAAAATATTGTCATATTGTCTATGTTTTAAATATTCTAATAACTATTTTTGAATTTCATGGAAGTCATCTCATAAAATTGACATTAGGCCTATATTGCATTCATCAGAACACATGTATTTACCACCCCTCGCCTCTTCGTGGTCTCATTCCCACCCTACTCAAGACTTTTCAGAATTTCAATAGTGGGTAGCTGATAAATATTTTTTAATTTCCTTAGTACAAACTCCAGAAAGTCATATTTTAGCAATACCATATCCTCCTAAAAAAGCCCTTCCCCCTGCCCCCACAAAAAAAAAATAAAATGAAATAAACCTGGTGCCCCAACACCCACTAGCACATAAAAAAAACATGGGTTCCACAAATGTAAACTACAGAGTAACTGCATGTACTAGCAGTCAAACATCTCCAGACGCTGTCGGCGTGTCGCCATCTTTTTTCTGCTTGATGCCATGGTAACCTGTTTTCAAGATTGATTTAGTCTTGCTTCCTGAGAACATGCTCTTCAAAGTATGTTTGCATTGGCAAACATGCTGCTTCATTGCCGAAGTGTGAATCGAATAGAATTACAGTTACACAGTAGGCCTCGTGTCGACTCGTCGGCAGCACGCAGTGGTGAGGGCAACATTGTAACAAAGTTGAACTGTACTAGTGGTTGGCTGCAATATCGAACCCAACTGGACTTTTTGCCTAAAAATAATTAAGTTTTCCTCGAGTTTCAATAACGAAAGCAAAGGCTGAGTTTCACTGTTCAATTTCTTGGCAGAGATCATGTGTCTTTCATGACTTTCAACAGTTTTCAGAATAGTTGTGCATCAAACATTTTGTAATGAGAATCGGTAATTCTGACAGATAAATTTAGCCGATGGTTCTCATTGGTTATATTCCACTGAATGCTGCAAACTATAACAACCAGTCTAATGAGAGAACTTGTGCACGCGGAGGGTACTTTTTATCGGATCGCACTAGAGCTTTCTGGTTAAAATTACCGCATGCCCCTAAAATCCATGTGATCGTGACAAATACAGCTACGGGTGTGTAATAAACATGTGTATAATATAGAACCTTAGTGAGCACGCTCACATACCCCACGCGCCCTGATATTTCAAGCTCTAATCATTTTTTAAAAATAAACATAGATTCTAGGAATACTGCAGAAAATAGTGTTCTGTAGTTTCAACGATATTGAAAGAATTCAAGCAGAGAAAAAGCCCGGAAAACTGTAATTTTGATGAACTTTTCAAAGTCTATGGGGCCGTAATTTTGGTAAAAATCAGTGGAGCAGAACAAAACCCAAACTTGTTCTGTAGGCCATCATGTTAGACTAACATATCAAAAATCAGCTCAATATCTGGAAGCGTGTAGGAAAAAAGTTCGGAAAACTGTAATTTTGATGAACTTTTCAAAGTTCAAGGGCCGTAATTTCGGTAAAAATCAGTGGAGCGGAACAAAATGCAAACTTGATCTGTAGGCCACCATGTCAGACTAACATACCAAACATCAGCTCAATATCTGGAAGCGTGTAGAAAAAAAGTCAGGAAAACTGTAATTTTAATGCATTTTTCAGAGTCCAAGGGTCGTAATTTCGGTAAAAATCAGTGGAGCGGAACAAAACGCAACCTTGTTCTGTAGGCCACCATGTTAGACAAACATACCAAAAATCAGCTCAATATCTGGAAGCGTGTAGGAAAAAAGTCTGCAAAACTGTAATTTTGATGAACTTTTCAAAATTCAAGGGCCGTAATTTCGGTAAAAATCAGTGGAGCGGAACAAAATGCAAACTTGATCTGTAGGCTGCCATGTTAGACTAACATACCCAAAAACAGCTCAATATCTGGAAGAGTGTAGAAAAAAAGTCTGGAAAACTGTAATTTTGATGAACTTTTCAAAGTTCAAGGGCTGTAATTTCGGTAAAAATCAGAGGAGCGGAACAAAATGCAAGCTTGATCTGTAGGCCACCATGTTAGACTAACATACCAAAAATCAGCTCAATATCTGGAAGCGTGTAGGAAAAAAGTCCGGAAAACTGTAATTTTGATGAATTTTTCAGTCCAAGGGCCGTAATTTCGGTAAAAATCAGTGGAGCAGAAGAAAATGCAAACTTGATCTGTAGGCCACCATGTTAGACTCACATACCAAAAATCAGCTCAATATCTGGAAGCGTGTATAAAAAAAGTCCGGAAAACAAGTAGGACTGACTGACGGACTGACGGAGGGACCAGTCAAAAACATTATACCCCTGCAACTTCGTTGCGTGGGGTATAATAATCACAATCAATGTGCAGAATCTTTAATTCAATTAGATCATGCCAATATCATGAACCATGTGAATGCCGAGAAAAACTCTTGGAAGTAAGCAGGCTTCTTGCTCATTCAGTATAGTATGAGTGAAAACAAGATGCAGCATAACCACAAACTAAGTATCTCACTGCTTCCAAGTTGATAACACCAGAATCTGACATTAGTTTCTGAAAAGCTCTGTAAGTAGCGATAGTAAGCCAAAATTTCAAAACCTTTTTGATGCAACATGTTATATATCATTTTGAAGGGAATTCATTCTGATCACAAATCTGCAAAGATTTTGACAATTGCCCCATGTAGTTCCAGAGTTATTATGGTCATTTGAATATTTTGAAATTCCGACTTTTTCTGCCGACCGACGATTTGGAATGGCTTCCGTGTGCTTCACATCATACAATTATCTCTACCTCAAGTAATAAGAATGAGAAACCTCATATACTTTCCTGATATATGCCATTTTGAAGGATTTGCTTAGCCGTCTTTGAATCTGCAAGAATTTTGAAGATTGACCCACTCTTTTATGAGTTATGGCCCTTGCCATATCTTGAAAATTGTTTGTCAGTTTACAGTCTAACAGAATGGTGAAATTTTGTCAGTTTACAGTCTAACAGAATGGTGAAAAATTTCAACAACGGTCATGGAGAACAAAGGCATTCCACTTGAGGTGACATGTTAAAGCACTTACATACCCATGTTATATGGCACTTTGAAGGGAATTTCATTCTGATCACAAATCTGCAAAGATTTTGACAATTGCCCCTGTTGATCCAGAGTTTTTTTCTCTTTGAGTATTTTGAAAAATTCGACTTTTTCTGCTGATCAAGGATTTGGAATGGCTTCAAGTCATCCAATTATCTCTACTTCAAGCAATAAGAATGAGAAACATCAGATACTTTCCTGATATATGCCACTTTGAAAGATTTGCGTCTTTGAATCTGCAAGAATTTTGAAGACTGACCCATTCTTTCATGAGTTATGGCCCTTGCCATGTTTTGAAAATTGGTTGTCAGTTCACAGTCGAACAGAATGGTGAAAAATTTCAACAGCGGTCACGGAGAACAAAGGCATTCCACTTGAGGCGACTCGTTTAAGCACTTACATTCTCATGTTATATGGCACTTTGAAGGGAATTTCATTCTGATCACAAATCTGCAAAGATTTTGACAATTGCCCCTGTTGATGCAGAGTTCTGGCCCTTTGAGTATTTTGAAAAATTTGATTTTTTTTGCTTATCAAGGATTTGGAATGGCTTCACATCATCCAATTATCTCTACTTCAAGCAATAAGAATGAGAAACATCAGATACTTTCCTGTCATATGCCATTTTGAAGGATTTGCTTTGCTGTCTTTGAATCTGCAAGAATTTTGAAGATTGCTCCACTCTCTCATGAGCTATGGCCCATGCGATATCTTGAAAATTGGTTGTCAGTTCACAGTCTAACAGAACGGTGAAAAATTTCACCATTGGTCATGGAGAACGCAGGTATTCTTGAGGAAAGTCTTTTAAGCACTAACATGCCCATGTTATATAGCACTTTGAAGGGAATGTTATTATCATCACAAGTCTGCACTACTTTTGAAAGTTAAAAAATTTATAGTAATTTATATATTTTTTATACTTACCAATGACCCAGACATAGCTGGCTGGTGCTAATTCTCAAAAATCTAGGGCCAAACACAAATTTTGCCCCCCAATCCCCAAAATTTGCATCTAAAACCGAAAAAATCATGTCCTAAATGGTCCTCCATACTTTCCCTCCACTGCGCATGCGCAGTGTCAAGGAGGTCTCGAAATTGGCGCCAATTATCATTCTTACAAGCAGTGCCTGGTCAGCGCTATGTACTCAGCGAGGAGGTATGAGTTCCCAACTCCTGCGAGGGCCATCCCCGTCTGGGTCATTGGTAAGTGTAAAAAAATATATAAATTACTATAAATTTTTTAACATTTTTATACTGTACCAATGACCCAGACATAGCTGAATAGTAAAAAGGCTGGAGGGCCTAGGACATAGAGGAAAATTCAATAAGCTCAACTATATATAATAGAGTCATCCCCTCGAGGAGAAAAGGAGTATTAGGCTTTACATGTATCTTTCTTATTTATGATAAATTAGAAAGACACAACACCCTCCATAATTGAGCATAATAACATTCATGTTCTCTATTTACATCCAGTATAACCCTTTATACTAATTATTTTTAAAGTAAGCCAATAAATAAAGTCAGTCCAGAGAATTGAGACTCTTTATACTCTTTAAAAGTGTCCAAGAATTGTATATTAACGCCCGTCTGACACGTGACATATACAAATGCTTCACACCGAGCTACACTTTAAAAATATGACATGAATGAATTTAAACATTAACTTTACACTTTAAAACCATCCCGGTAAAGACTCAGAATTACTGACTCCGGAGGAGGTATCCCCTTGCTTTTCACTATAAAGCAGGTGACCTAAGGGAACACCCTCCCCCCCACCCCCCCCCCTTCCCCTTGCCCTGGGTCAAATAGCCCAGAGCAAGAGGGCAGCAGGACAGAGTCACTGCCGGAACAGAAAGCCTGCATAACTGTAGTTGCAAATGTTTAGTGGACGACATTCTGAGCAACAGATAATGGACCTAAACAATGCAGGTCTCCAGAAATGGACTCAATATTTCTGAGATAAAAATTCGTGAATGTGGATGGCTGAGACCAATATGCAGCCTTCATTAAATCTGTAATAGCAACACTATTTGCGTAAGCCCAAGATGTAGAAAGAGCTCTTACTTCATGAGCCGAAATCTTAAGTACAGACTGCTGAGATGAAGATAGATTATCAAAAACAGTACGGATAGTTAATTGAATCCATCTAGCAACAGAATGGACCGTAATGTCCTTTCTATTAGGCATCAGAGACAGAAAGAAGCGTTTTCGTCCCTTTCTGATAAACTGAGATCTTTGTTTATAAATACCTAAAGCTCTAACCGGACAGAGTAAAGACCTATGCCCGTCTGAAGACGGAAGGGCCTTAATAACAATAGGTTCCGGATATTTATTAGGAGCCTGATTCTTAGCCAAAAATCCAACATTAGTAGTAAAGGTAATAGTGTTCCTGACACTACGATAGTGAAAATCGTCCACAGATAGTGCATGAAGCTCACTGACTCTTCTAGCAGAAGAGAAAGCTAAGAGAAACGCTGTCTTATAAGACAAGAATTTGAAATCTACTGTCTCAAGAGGCTCAAATGGCTTTTCTTTTAGTTTAAGAAGAACCCAAGCTAAATTCCATTTAGGAATTAATCTAAGGGTTCTAGGTCTATTTATCAAGAAGTTTCTAACTAATTTAGATAAAGAGACATTAGATCCAATTTGTAAACTATCATGGTGTGCATAGGTATCAGATAACATAGACCTATAACCTTTAATAGTAACAGGCTGCAGTTTGATCTCATCAAACAAGTATACTAGAAAGTTTGCAATGTCTGGAATGGAGGGATCAAAAATATCAACAGAATGATCCCTACACCAACGACAAAAGACCTTCCACTTAGCCGCATAGTTTAGCGAAGAGGAGGTCCTCCTACAGTTAGAAATTGCGTCCACTGCTCGTCCTGTAAAATGCTTGCCGTGCAAGAAGGATCGCACAACGGAAATACGTGAAGGTTGAGACCTTGCGGGTTGTGATGTAGTTGACACGATTTCCACTGCGAAAGAAGATCCTCTCGTGGAGGAAGTTTTCGCGGTAAGTCCCACAGCAGACACCTGAGTAGATTTATCCACGGTCTCTGTGGAGACAGAGATGCTACCAACAGAATTTTGCATTGAGATTGTTTTATCTTTAGTAATATCTGCTGAATCAACGGCGCTGGAGGATACGCATATCCTATCATTCCGACCCACGAGATCGATAGAGCGTCTACTGCATATGCTCGGGGATCCGGACATGGAGACACATACGTCTGCAACTGATTGTTGAGTTGTGTCGCAAATAAGTCTATCATTGGCCGCTCCCATTGGTACCAAATCTGATTGAATACCTGTTTGTTGAGAGTCCATTCTGACGGCAACAAGCGACCCTTCCGTGAAAGGAAGTCTGCTAATACATTCAGATGACCCGTAATATGACGGACCGAAAGTAGAACTTTGTGTTCTAGAACAAACAGAAGGATTCTTTCCGTTAAATTGAATAACGGAACGGAATGAGTGCCTCCCTGGTTCCGAATATACGCTACTACTGTTGTATTGTCGGACAGAATTTGGACATGTGCTTTCTGAATAATGTTCATCCAATGACGTAGTGCAAGCCAAATTGACATCATTTCCTTGATGTTTATGTGCTTGCCTAGAAACTGCGGATCCCAAAGACCCTGGCACTTCGAATCCGTTGGGATCAATGTTGCACCCCAACCTGTTTGACTGGCATCCGTCATAATCGTAAAACTCGGATCCGGCAACTGCAGTGGGACTCCCTGAGTCAACCACTGAATGTTTGCCCAAGTCTGAATCTCTTGTTTCACTTGATTTGACAAGAGAACGTCTATATCGAGCGAATGAATCTTTACACTCCAATTCTGAGTTAAGAAAATTTGGAGAGGAAGAGTGCGTAACCGCCCCATCGGAATGAGATCCGCAGCGGCTCCGCACAGACCTATCAGTCTCATGAACTCTTTCGCTGTGACTTTGTCTGAGTGAAGACAATAGCGAGCGTAATAACTGATTAATTTCGCTCTGGTTAACGGCAGACGAACGAGATTGTTGTGCATCACGAAGCTCATTCCCAGATGAGTGAATGGCTTGGACGGGACCAGATCCGACTTCTCCTCGTTTATTATAAAACCGAGACGTCGGAGTAATAGAAGCAGATTCTGCACATCGTTCTGAAGTGTTAACTCATTGCCGTACCTCTGAAGAATGTCGTCCAGGTAGGCCGACGTTACCGCAGACGAATTAGCTCGGAAATATATCATTACCGAGTTTATTATTCGAGTGAAAGCCCAGGGCGCTAGGTTCAAACCGAAGCACATCGCTCGGAACTGATATACAACTCCTAGAACTGCGAAGCGTAGATACTTTCTGAATGTCGGATGTACCATGACGTGAAAGTACGCATCCTTGAGATCTATGCTTGTAGCATAGTCGTTCACCTGAATACTCGCTCTGACTGATCGAATTGTCTCCATATAGAACTTCGGAGCGACGATCAGCTTGTTTATACAGCTCAGATCTATGATTGGACGGAACGAGCCGTCTGGTTTCGGAACCAGAAACAGATGGCTGTAGAAACCCGGTGATTCCTGGTCTTCTACGACCTCTACCACGTTCTTCCTCAGAAGAGACTGTACTTCTGATAGAAGAGCGTCTCTTTTCTGCGGATTTGACGGAAGCTGAGTCCATTTTGGACTTCGAGTTAATGGAGGCTTCCGTATGAAGGATATTCTTAGTCCTTCCGAAATTACCCCTCGAACCCAGGGGTCGTCCGTAATTGACACCCAATCGTTTATAAAACTCAATAATCTTCTGCCTACTGGAACACGATAGAGGTTCAAACCATCACCTCCTGGACCTGCGAGGCTTGCGGAACGTGGAATAAGCTATTGCCCTTGAAAGAAGTCTTAATGAGGATTGTATATCCTGGAATTCTTTCCCTTGAAGACGTAATGATAACGCCTTAGTAAGGTGATCTGCGTATGATAAAGCGTCTAAGTTAACTCTGTTAGACATTATTGTCGTTTCCAATGTCGTGGTTGGAATTGACATAGACAACGGTATAGACAATTCCAAGTCTTCAGCCTCGTCGTCTAGATGCAGAGGAACTCTCGGTATGCCCTATCCTGCCGTTTCGAATTTATTCCTTGAATTGATGAAAGGCAAATTTAGGGCATTTGCGGATAAGAAACCAGACTTGCCCGTTTTGGTAGCAAGCTTATAAAATAGCGTCGTTCAATAATTCGAATGTTCTTATGACCTTATTGGACTGTGTCGGAAACTCAGGAATGTCCCTGAACCGATCAAAAAATTCTGTGTCCAATGACGCTATCAGTCTCTTATCCGGCATCGCAGCATTCTGGTCCGACGAAACAACCTCTGGAAGATAATGCCGGATAAAATCTACGGCAGCTTTATGTTATTCCCGAAAGGGAAAGCTCCAAATCCTCCGAATCCCTTTCGCCATCCTGTCAGACCCTATGAAGTTCTCAGTCGTCCGTACCCGATGCTTCGGCGGAGCGTACCGACCCAGCGTCGTCGGATAATTCCTGATCCGACAGAGATTCTGTCTTTTGCTGGGATGCTGCGATAAGTTGTGCTATTTGGGATAGCATGTCCGTCACTGAGGCCTGTGGAGTAGCGGCCTTACGTTGCTTTGCCGCTGGAAGCTCCGTGTACGTTGACTCCTGCATACTTCTTTTATGCGAACGTCCGGAGTCTACAGGCCTCGTGTCCCTGGCTACCGGATGGCGTGACCTGGTCGCCGTGGAATCCCTGATCGGCGAAGCTGGCTGGATATCCGTGGTCACGTAGCCAAGGTGCGGTCGTGTGCACTGCCGTGAAGATGAGAAAGCCTTATCGACAGTCTCTCCGGACTGTCTATATAACGGAGCGTCCCGAGCGGTGGACGTATGCTCCGAATGCAAAACGTTTTGTACCACAACATCTGGTCTCAGATGTTGTTGTACGAGAGAGAGACCTCTCTCGCTCACAGCCCGGATGGACCTGGACGAGCTAGGAACCGGACTAATAGGCTTCCTCCGTTCTCTCCTCTGATCCGTCGTCACTGTTTGTGCACTTTGTCTTATTATAGTGCTCGCATCACCCAAATCTCCTTCCTGGACCGCAACGGACGAACCCGGCTGCCGAGCCATTCGATGAATGGTCGCTACACCGGGCGAGCTAGCGGACGCCAATGCTGTCGATCCTACTAGGGACCTCTTAGGCAATTGACGTATTTCCATGAGCACTTTTGCCGCTAGCTCTTCATTTAACTGTGACGACGGAGGGACACTTTTGGAAGACATCACGGAAACATCACCCTGTTCTTGTTCCTCTGAAATAGAGATTGATAAACTAGAGAGACCCTGCGGAGAAAGGACCGGCATGGCCTTTTCCCCGCTAACAACATACCGTGACACACGTTTCCAATGTTTGTCATCCCAATTGACACATACTGAACAGGAGTCAGTGCGAGTACACTGACTACAATTAATACAATGATTATGAAAGTCAGAGGAAGATTTCCTCTTATTACAATTTGAACAATATCCTTTCATTGTGAAAAGAACACAAAAAGTCCTAGTACTCGCACCAACCCCTGAAAACAAAGATACATAATAACATGATCCATTAACATAAAAAAAAATAATTGATATCAAAAAAATTTTTTGAAAAAATATTTTTTCAGAAAAGTTAAAAAATTTATAGTAATTTATATATTTTTTATACTTACCAATGACCCAGACTTAGCTGGTGCTAACTCTAACAAAACCAGGGCCAAACACAAATTTTGCCCCCCAATCCCCAAAATTTGCATCCAAAACCAAAAGAAATCATGTCCTATAGGACCTCCATACTACGCCCCCACTGCGCATGCGCAGTGTCAAGGACATCCCGAAATTGGCGCCAATTATCATTCTTACTGGCAGTGCCTGGTCAGCGCTATGTACTCAGCGGGGAGGCAAGAGTTCCCAACTCCTGGGAGGGCCATCCCCGTCTGGGTCATTGGTAAGTATAAAAAATATATAAATTACTATAAATTTTTTAACATTTTTATACTGTACCAATGACCCAGACTTAGCTGAATAGTAAAAAGGCTGGAGGGCCTAGGACATAGAGGAAAATCCAATAAGCTCAACTATATAATAAAGAGGTAACCCCTTAAGGAGAAAAGGAGTATTAGGCTTTACATGTATCTTTCTTATCTAATATTAAATTAGAAAGATACAATACCCTTTATAATTGAGCACAATAACATTCATGTTCTCTATTAACATCCAGTATAACCCTTATACTAATTATTTTTAAAGTAAGCCAATAAATAAAGTAGTCCAGAGAATTGAGACTCTTTATAATCTTTTAAAAGTGTCCGAGTATTGTATATTAAAGCCCGTTTGACACTTGACATATACAAATGCTTCACACCGAGCTACACTTTAAAAATAAGACATGAATGAATTTTAACATTAATATTACACTTTAAAACCATCCCGGAAGCGACTCAGAAATACTGACTTGGAGGAGGCATTCCCTTGCTTTTCACTATAAAGCAGGTGACCTAAGGGAACATCCGCCCCCCCCCCCCCCTTCCCCTTGCCCTGGGTCAAATAGCCCAGAGCGAAGAGGGCAGCCGGACGGAGTCACTGCTGGAACAGAAAGCCTGCATAACTATAGTTGCAACTGTTTAGTGGACGACATTCTGAGCAACAGATAACGGACCTAAACAATGCAGGTCTCCAGAAATGGACTCAATATTTCTGAGATAAAAATTCGTGAATGTGGATGGCTGATACCAATAAGCAGCCTTCATTAAATCTGTAATAGCAACACTATTAGCATAAGCCCAAGAAGTAGCAAGAGCTCTTACTTCATGAGCGGAAATCTTAAGCACAGACTGCTGAGAAGAAGATAAACTCTCATAAGCAGTACGGATAGTTAATTGACTCCATCTAGCAATAGAATGGACCGAAATGTCCCTTCTATTAGGCATCAAAGACAGAAAGAAACGTTTCCGTCCCTTTCTGATAAACTGAGATCTCTGTTTATAGATACGTAACGCTCTAACAGGACAGAGTAAAGGCCTACGCCCGTCTGAAGACGGAAGAGCCTTAATAACAATAGGTTCCGGATATTTATTAGGAGCCTGATTCTTAGCTAAAAAACCCACATTAGTAGTGAAGGTGATAGTGTTCCCGACACTACGATAATGAGAATCATCCACCGATAGTGCATGAAGCTCACTGACTCTTCTAGCAGAAGAGAAAGCTAAGAGAAAAGCTGTCTTATAAGATAAGAATTTGAAATCTACTGTCCCAAGAGGTTCAAATGGCTTTTCCTTCAATTTAAGAAGAACCCAAGCTAAATTCCATTTAGGAATTAATCTAAGAGTTCTGGGTCTATTTATCGAGAAGTTTCTAACCAACTTAGATAAAGAGACATTAGATCTAATTTGTAAACTATCATGATGTGCATAGGTATCAGATAACATAGACCTATAACCCTTAATAGTAACAGGCTGCAGTTTGATTTCGTCAAACAAGTATACTAGAAAGTTTGCAATGTCTGGTATAGAGGGATCAAAATTATCTACAGAATGATCCCTACACCAACGACGAAAAACCTTCCACTTAGCCGCATAGTTTAGCGAAGAGGAGGTCCTCCTACAGTTAGAAATTGCGTCCACTGCTCGTCCTGTAAAGTGCTTGCCATGCAAGAAGGACCGCACAACGGAAAAACGTGAAGGTTGAGACCTTGCGGGTTGTGATGGAGTTGACGCGATTTCCCCTGCGAAAGAAGATCCTCCCGTGGAGGAAGCTTTTGCGGTAGGTCCCACAACAGACACCTGAGTAGATTTATCCATGGTCTCTGTGGCGACAGAGATGCTACCAACAGAATCTTGCATTGAGATTGTTTTATCTTTAGCAATACTTGTTGAATTAACGGCGCTGGAGGATACGCATATCCTATCATTCCGTCCCAAGGGATCGACAGAGCGTCTACTGCAAATGCTCTTGGATCCGGACACGGAGACACATACATCTGCAACTGATTGTTGAGATGTGTCGCAAATAAGTCTATCATTGGCCGTTCCCATTGGTACCAAATCTGATTGAATACTTGTTTGTTGAGAGTCCACTCCGACGGCAACAAGCGACCCTTTCGTGAAAGGGAGTCTGCTAGCACATTCAGACGACCCGGTATGTGACGGACCGAAAGAAGAACCTGATGTTCTAGCGCAAACAGAAGGATTCTTTCCATTAGATTGAACAACGGAACTGAATGAGTGCCTCCCTGATTCCGTATATACGCCACTACTGTCGTATTGTCGGATAGGATTTGGACATGAGCATTGTGAATAATGTCCATCCAATGACGTAACGCAAGCCAAATTGACATCATTTCCTTGATGTTTATGTGCTTGCACAGGAATTGCGGATCCCAAAGACCCTGGCATCTCGAATCCATTGGGATCAATGATGCACCCCAACCTGTTTGACTGGCATCCGTCATAATGGTAAAACTCGGATCCGGCAACTGCAGCGGAACTCCCTGAGTTAACCACTGAATGTTTGCCCAAGTCTGAATCCCTTGTTTCACTTGATCTGACAAGAGAACATCTACGTCGAGCGAATGAATTTTCACATTCCAATTCTGAGTCAAGAAAATTTGGAGAGGACGAGTGCGTAACCGCCCCATCGGAATGAGATCCGCAGCGGCTCCGCACAGACCTATCAGTCTCATAAATTCTCTCGCTGTGACTTTGTCTGCGTGCAGACAATAGCGAGCGTAACAACTGACTAATTTCGCTCTGGTTAACGGCAGACGAACGAGATTGTTGTGCGTCTCGAAGCTCATTCCCAGATGTGTGAATGACTTGGACGGCACCAGATCCGACTTCTCCTCGTTTACTATAAAACCGAGACGTCGGAGCAATAGAAGTAGATTCTGAACATCATTCTGAAGCGTTAACTCGTTGCCGTACCTCTAAAGAATGTCGTCCAGGTAGGCCGACGTTACCGCAGACGAATGAGCTCGGAAATAGATCATTACCGAGTTCATTACCCGAGTGAAAGCCCAGGGTGCTAGATTCAGTCCGAAGCACATCGCCCGGAATTGATACACCACTCCTAGGGCTGCGAAGCGTAGATACTTTCTTAATGTCGGATGTACCATGACGTGAAAGTACGCATCTTTGAGATCTATGCTTGTTGCATAATCTTTCACCCGAATACTCGCTCTGACCGACCGAATCGTCTCCATATAAAATTTCGGAGCGATGATCAGCTTGTTTATCCAGCTCAAATCTATGACTGGACGGAACGAGCCGTCTGGTTTCGGAACCAGAAACAGATGGCTGTAGAATCCCGGAGTCTCCTGGTTTTCTACGACCTCTACCGCGTTCTTCATTAAAAGAGACTGCACCTCTGATAATAGAGCGTCTCTTTTCTGCGGATTTGACGGAAGTTGAGTCCACTTTGGACTTCGAGTTAATGGAGGCTTTCGTTTGAAGGATATCTTTAGGCCTTCCGAAGTCACTCCTCTCACCCAAGGGTCGTCCGTAATCGACGCCCATTCTAGTGAAAAGCTTGACAACCTTCTGCCAACCGGTACGCGATAGAGGTTTAAGCCATCACCTCCTGGACCTGCAAGGCCTGCGGTAGGAGAAACCACGTCCTCCACGACCCGCACCTCGTCCCGTCGACCTCGGGGCGTCCGACCGGTTGTCCCGGCCCGAAGGACGTCCCGAACGAGAGTCGCTACCCTGACGGTCTCTCGAATAAGACCAAGAGGACGCACCGGAACCTCTATAGGAACCTCTCTTGGGCACATTAGACCCAGAAGTGCCTGTCTTATTCTTGTCTGCCGTATCCGACTTCTTAGAAGCAGATTTGAACAGCAGAGAATCCAAAGCTTTCTTTGTAATTTTATCATAAATAGCAGAAAGCTTGCCGTCAAAGAGAAGTTCTCCGGAGACCGAAGCGACTCTAAGAGAGTTCTTCACCTTAGTATCCACTAGTGTGGATGTAGCTAGGGCTGCGTCACGTCTAACCAACTCCAGGTTTGCCACTGAAAGGGCGGAGTTACACGTGGAATAAGCTACTGCCCTTGAAAGAAGTCTTAAAGAGGATTGTATATCCTGAAATTCTTTCCCTTGAAGGCGCAGTGATAACGCCTTAGTAAGGTGATCTGCGTAAGATAAGGCATCTAAATTGGCTCTGTTAGACGAAATAGCTGTTTCCAACACCGCGGTTGGAATAGAAGCCAACGACTGTAATGATAGCTCTAAGTCTTCCGCCTCGTCGTCCATACGCAGAGGAACTCTCGGAATACCCTGTCCTGCCGTGTCGAATTTATTCCTTGCATTAATGAAAGGCAGGTTGAGAGTATTGGCGGACAAGAAACCTGCTTACCCCGTCTTGGAAGCAAGTTTAAATATAGCGTCGTTCAATAATTCAAATGTTCTTGCAACATTATTGGACTGCGACGGAAACTCGGGAGCAATGTCCCTGAACCGCTCAAAAAATTCAGAGTCCAATGACGCTATAATCCTCTTGTCCGGAACCGCAGCAGTCTGGCCCGACGGAACAACTTGAGGGAGAAAGTGCCGGATGAAGTCCACGGCAGCTTTATGTTGTTCCGAAAGGGATAGCTCCAAATCATCCGTATCCCTTTCACCATCCGGTCGGACCTCATGATGCTCCCGGTCGTCCGCCCCCGATGCTTCGGCGGAGAGAACCGACCCAGCGCCGTCGAATAATTCCCGATCCGACACCGTTTCTGTCGGCTGCTGGGATGCTGCGATAAGCTGTGCTATCTGCACAAGAATGTCCGGCAGCAAGACCTGCGGAGGCGCAGTCTTTCGCTGCTTCGCCGAGGGGAGCTCCGCATCAGATGGCTCCCGCATACTTTTTCTATGCGAACGTCCGGAGTCCATCGGCCTCGTGTCCCTGGCTGCCGGATGGTGTGACCTGGTCGCCGAAGAATCCCTGATCAGCGAAGCTGGTAAGATATCGGCGGTCACGCAGCCAAGGTGCGGTCGTGTGCGCTGACGAGAAGAAGAAGCCTGAGCAGTCTCCGCGGACTGCCTATACAACAGAGCGTCCCGAGCGACGGACGTATGCTCCGCTTGCGACACATTTTGTACCACAACATCTGGTCCCAGATGTTGTTGTATGAGAGAGGGGCCTCTCTCGCTCGCGGCCCGGCTGGACCTGGATGAGCTAGGAACCGGACTCAAAGGCTTCCTCCGATCTCGCTTACTATCCGCCGTCACTGGGTGTGCACATTGAATGTTTATAGTGCTCGCATCACCCAACATTTCCTCCTGGACCGCATCGGACGAACCCGGCTGCCGAACCATTCGGTGAATGGACGCTACACCGGGCGAGCTAGCGGACGACATTTGTTTAAACTCCATGAGCACTTTTGCCGCTAGCTCTGAATTCATTTGTGACGACGGAAGCGCACTTGCAGAAGATAACATGGAAACATCACCCTGTTCTTGTTCCTCTGAAATAGAAACTGAGAGAGTAGAGTGACCTTGCGGAGAAAGAGCCGGCATAGCCCTTTCTCCAGTAACAACATACCGTGACACACATTTCCAATGTTTGTCATCCCAATATTGACATACAGAACAGGGATTAGTGCGAGAACACTGACTACAATTAATACAATGATAATGAAAGTCAGAGGAAGATTTCTTCCCATTACAATTTGAACAATATCCTTTCATTGTGAAAAGTCAACAACAAGTCCTAGTTACTCGCACAAACCCCTGACACAAAGATACATAATAACATGATCCATTAATAATGAAAAAACAATTGTAAATCAAAATAATTTTGAAAAAATATTTTTTCAGCGAAGCCCAAGTTTCTGAAAAGTAACGTTGAGCCCCGATGGATCTGATGGCAAAGTGAGGTCAAAAATTTTAAATTTATATTAAATAATTAATGAGACAGTTACGGACAATATAAATGTATCTTATAGTAAGATAAACTACACCAAAGGCAAACAGCCCCCCTCAAAAAAGGCTGTTGCCAATGTAAACAAACAGTGTAAAACACCAGAAAACATGACTCCAGGCACTGAAAAAACTGGCCCGAAATCAGTCATCAAAATTACAGTCTATCTGATGCAAAACAGAGACTCCCAGGGGAGAATCTGTAGAACATCAGATGGAAGATGCAGAACACAACGTTTATACACCCATGGGTGAAAACGTAACTATGGGGAAAATAACAGAAAACATTCTGTAACCAAGCAACTCTCCCAAGAGAATTTTAGAAATGAACTTTCTCAAAAATATGCCAAAAGCATGGGAGAATTGCAAGGGGGGACTTAGAAGGCCAGGGGAGAGGAAACACTGAATAAGCAGTGCAACATTTTAGCAAGAATGACAACAAGAGGCCCATGCCTCGAAAATAGGCAACTTAATATAATTTCATAAAAAATTTTAAGTACAGCCCTGATTATTTTTTGTCACTCCTTTTTCCTCTCCTCCTTCTATATCCTCCTTAGAATCACCATTTCTCCAAAAATAACGTGTCTAGCATCCTTTAAACTGAGATTTACAAGCACAAAGATCAGTGAGATGTTGACTGATGAAGGGCCAAACAGAGAATGATAATTGGCGCCAATTTCGGGACGTCCTTGACACTGCGCATGCGCAGTTGGGGCGTAGTATGGAGGTCCTATAGGACATGATTTCTTTTGGTTTTGGATGCAAATTTTGGGGATTGGGGGGCAAAATTTGTGTTTGGCAAAGGTTTTGTTAGAGTTAGCACCAGCTAAGTCTGGGTCATTGGTACAGTGTAAAAATGCCCAAGTTTCTGAAAGTAACGTTGAGCCCCAATGGATCCCAAAAAGCCTAAGTGTGGACAAAATTTTTTAAAATATTACAAAAAAATTAATGCAACACTTATGTATAATAATAATGTATCTTGTTATGATTAAGCTAATACAAAGACAAGAAAATCCCTCTCAACAGAAACCGTTGTCAATGTAAACAAGAAGTGTATAAACACCAGAAATATGACTCCAGGCACTGATAACCATGGCCCGAAATCAGTTACCAATAACACACTATCTGATGCAAAACAGAGACTTCCAGGGAAGAAACTGCAGAACATCAGATGGTAGATGCAGAACACTATGTCTAAACACCCATGGGTGAGGACGTAAACATGGGGAAAAGAACAGAATTCATTCTGTTACCCAGCTAAAACTCCCAAGAAATTTTAGTAATAATATTACGAAAAATATGCCAAAAGCATGGGAGAATAGCAAGGGGGGACTTGAAGGAAAGGGAGAGAGGAAACACTGAACAAGCAGTGTAACTTTATAGCAAGAATGACAACAACAGGCCCATGCCTCGAAATTAGGCAACATAACATAATTTCGTAAAAAAAATTTAAGTTACAGCCCTGATTATTTCCTGCCACTCATTTCTCATCTCCTCCTTCTATTTCCTCTTTAGATCCACCATTTCTCTAATATTTATGTGTCTGGCATCATTTAAACTGAGATTTACAAACACAAATATCAGTCAGATGTGAACTGATGAAGGGCCAAACAAAGAATGATAATTGGCGCCAATTTCGAGACCTCCTTGACACTGCGCATGCGCAGTGGAGGGAAAGTATGGAGGACCATTTAGGACATGATTTTTTCGGTTTTAGATGCAAATTTTGGGGATTGGGGGGCAAAATTTGTGTTTGGCCCTAGATTTTTGAGAATTAGCACCAGCCAGCCATGCCTGGGTCATTGGTACAGTATATAAATATTATAAATTTAAAGTAATTTGTATATTTTTTATACTTACCAATGACCCAGACCCAGACTTAGCTGGTGCAAACTCAAAGTTATCAAGGGCCAAACACAAATTTTGAACCCCCCAATCCCCAAAATTTGCTTGCAAAACCGAAATTAAAAGTCCTATCTGGTCCTCCATACTGTTACTCTCTGCACATGCGCAGTCGCCAGGAAGTGACCGAAATTAGCGCCAACATCATTCTTTGTAGAAAAGAGTACTACATAATAACTCAGCGGGGAGGTATGAGTGCCGCCCACCATGGGAGGGCCATACCCATCTGGGCCATTGGTAAGTATAAAAAATATACAAATTACTTTAATTTATAATATTTTTATACTATAACTCTCAATGGCCCAGACTTAGCTGAATCGTAAAAAAGGCAGAGGGCCTAGGACTTCAGAATTAGTAGACCAACATAGTTCCAAGCCTGAAATCCAAGGTGATAGGATAAAATTCGAAGTCATATCAAACCGCCCCGCACCCACATTACTTTAATAGTTATTGTGTTAGTCATCAAATAATATAGGAACTGCGAGGCTCCCTCACGTCTAACCGACTCCATAATGTCACTAAGAGCATAGAAGGACATGAAGAACAATACTTCCCCTGATAAAGAAGGTCCTCTCGTGGAGGAAGCTTTCGGGGAACAGAGTTGGAGGATACTCGTATCCTATCATTCATTCCCATGAGATTGACAGAATCTGCAGAATCAACAGAGTTGGAGGATACTCATATCCTATCATTCATTCCCATGAGATTGACAAAGCGTCTACCATGTATGCTCGATGAACTGGGCATGGCGACATGAACGTCGGTAACTGATTCTTCTGGTGTGTCGCAAACAGATCTATCATGGGGCGACCCCACTGGTAGCAAATCTGCCTGAATACTTGCTTGTTGAGCGTCCACTCCGATGGCAACAGGCCTCCTTCCCGAGAGAGTGAGTCTGCTAGTTCATTCAGACGACCCGGCATATGACGGACAGAAAGCTAAACATCATGATTCATGACGTATAGGAGAATCTTCTCCGTTAGTTCTCATAACGGAATTGAATGAGGGCCGTCCTGGTTCCTGATGTATGCTACTACTGTCGAGAGTCCAACAAAATCTGAACATGAACGTCCGCTATTATGTGAATCCAATGTTGTAGTGCTAGCCATATTGACATCATCTCTTGATGTTTATGTGCTTCTCTAAGACCCGAGGGTCCCAAAGACCCTGACACTTCAAGTCTGTGGGGCTTAGGGTCGCACCCCAACCCATCTGACTCGCATCCGTCATAATCGTGAAAGGGGAATCTGTCAGTTGCAGCAGAACTCCCTGAGTCAACCACTGAATATCTGCCCAAATCAGAAACCTTTGTTTACTAGGTCTGTAAAAACAATACTGGTTTTGAGTGAATGCGTCTTCACATTCCAGTTCTGAGTAAAGAATATCAGAAGGGGATGTGTGCACAGGCGGTCCATCGGAATAAGATCCGCAGCCGCTCCACACAGCCCAACAGTCGCATGAATTCCCTCGCTGTTAATGCGTCTGAGTGTAGACAAATGCGAGCATAACAACTGACTAATTTCCAGGGCTTGCCTTTAGTCGGGGCTGATCAGCCCAGGCCCCGAGATCAGGCCCGAGGAGCACTTGCTGTGGGCTTTTTTTCAAGCCCCGACATTTTCCACAAAAAAGCACTAACAATAATGGACTAAATGGAAAATCAGCCCCGAAAAGGCCCCGACCTCAATATGTGGGGCACTTTTTTTAGGCCCGACCATTTTACTCAAGGCGAGCCCTGTAATTTCGCTCTGGATAATGGCAGACGAACCAGATTGTTGGGAGTCTCGAAGCTCATTCTCAAGTGAATGAACGACTTGGACGAGCTAGATCCAACTTTTTCTCATTTACGATGAAACCGAGACATCGGAGTAATAGAAGCAGACTCTGAACATCATTCTGAAGAATAATTCTGTTGCCGCATCTCCGTAGAATGTTGTCCAAGTAAGCCGACGTTACCACAGACGAA
Organism: Pictodentalium vernedei; assembly: GCA_031216915.1. Taxonomy (NCBI): domain Eukaryota; kingdom Metazoa; phylum Mollusca; class Scaphopoda; order Dentaliida; family Dentaliidae; genus Pictodentalium; species Pictodentalium vernedei. Next base: position 150,991,586 of record CM062293.1, read on the forward strand.
AGAGCTCAGAAATATGACATTACAGAGTTCATAATTCGAGTGAATGCCCAGGAAGCCAGGTTCAGACCAAAGCACAATGCTCTCAACTGATACACCTTCCCTTGTACGGCGAACCTCAGGTACATTTTGAATGCCGGATGTACCAGGACATGAAAGTATGCATCCTTTAGATCTTTGCTTGCCGCATAGTCGTTCACTCGAACGCTCGCCTTTACTGACCGAATGGTCTCCATATAGAACTTTGGAGCCACGATAAGCTTGTTTATCCAGCTCAAGTCTATTACCGGTTGGAACGAGCCATCTGGCTTCGGTATGAGGAACATGTGACTGCAAAAATCTTGAGAATCCTGATTCTCGATGACCTCTATTGCTTCCTTAATAAGAGAGTCTGTACCTCCACTAGGAGAGACCCTCTTCTGCAAGGACCCGACGGAAGATCTGTCCAATCCGGACATCCTGTTAGTGGGAGTTTCGCTCGGAATGATAGCCGTAGACCATCCAAGACTAGACTTCTCACCCACCGATCTTTCGTGACTGTCATCCAGTTTCTTGCGAGGCTTGATAACCTTCTGCCAACTGGCAAGCAATATAGGTCTTAACCATCACCTATATGACCTGCGAGGCTTACGGGAGAAGAAACCACGTCCTCCCCACGAAGAACCTCGTCCCGTCAGCCTAGGCGCATCTGACCGATAGTCCCGATCAGACCTACGCCCCTTTCCCCGAGTCGCTATACTGACGACCTCCAGAGTAATTATAAGTGGGTTTCTTGTACCCTCATGAGAGGTTTCCTTTTGACAATTTTTCCGGAACACCCTCCTTTACTCTTGTCTGCTGAAGCGGGTCGTTGAGACGCCGATTTCAAAAGCAGAAAACTACATGCTTTCTTAGTAGCCTGTTCATAGACTAACGAAAGCTTGGAGAGAGCTTTTCATCTTGTTATCTATCAGTGATGACGACGCAAGGGCAGCATCACGTCTGATTAACTCCAGATTAGATACTGTAAGGGCGGAGTTATACGTGGTATACATAATTAACCTGGAAAGAACTCTAAGAGAGGTATGAACGTCCTCAAATTCCTTTCCGTTGAGACGTTGTGCCATAGCTCTTGTAAGGTGATCTGCGTTAAGACATAGCGTCCAAATTCGCTCTATTTGAAGAAACTGCCGTCTCAACTGTGTCTGAGCGAATAGTGAATGATGCAGGTAAGGATACCTCTACATCCCTGGACTGCTCATCCAAATGCAGAGGAACTCTCTGAACATCTTTCCCAACAGTTTTAAATGAACGTGGTCCAAGAAACGGTATGTATATGGAAGATGAAGATAAGAAACCGCCTTCTTCCTCACACTCGAGAGGTTAAATACAGCATCGTCTATATGGCCGAAGGTCTATGACAACTGCCTAGACTGAACCAGAAAAGAAAGGACTTCCTCCTTTGTCCGGATAAAGTCTGCATCCAACGACGCCAGCAGTTTCTCTCTTGTCGTCACAGCATTCTGATTCGGTGGAACAAATTCAGGGTAGTATTGATGGATGAAAATCCATCACAATCATGTGCTGTTCCAAAAGGAAAGGTTAATCCTCTTCCTAATCCCTTTTTCCATCTGAGAGAATCAGTTGCGAATCTCAGTCCATTGCATCTGCGTGAAAAGACGACTGGACCAACCCAGCACCATCCGATAGCTCAGGTTCTGAGTCTGAGGGAGGCTGCACCTGCACTTGCTATGATCAGCTGCGCAATCTGCATCAGCAAGCCCGTCAACGAGGCCTGAAGAGCTGCGGTCTTCCATTCTTAGCCACTTGCTGCTCTTGGGATGGGATGTCAGAGGTGATCTCTTCTCCGAATGTCCCGATGATCGAGGCCTCATCTCCCTAGCTACCGGATGGTCCGACTTCACGGCAAAGAGTGGTTCCTTTTTCGTGTAGCAGGCTGGCTATCCGAAGTCGGGTAGCTAGGATGTGGTTGTGTGTGCTTCAATAACGTAGCAGAGGAAGCCGTGACTGAAGACGTCCCCGGCTGCAGACAAGACGGAGCGTCCCGAGCAGAAGGCGGACATATGCTCCATCTCGTGCAAGTTTCCAACCAGAAAACTTCATTTCGGCTTGTGATATGTAGCAGAGGAAGCCGTGACTGAAGCCGACCCCGGCTGCAGACTAAACAGAGTGTCCCGAGTGGAGGGTGGACATAAGCTCCGACTAGTGCAAGTTCTCATAAACAACATTTGGCCCCATATGTTGCGAGGTTTGAGATAGGCCTCTCCCGCTCGTGGTCTATAGACCTCGCCAAGTACAAGAACTTGCTGACTTCCTCCCTATTTCCTTTGTCACTGCGTGAGCTTTTTATATTTAAGTGCTCGCGCTACCCACATCTACACTTCCTTCGACCACAACGGACTTACCCGGCATCACGGCACCCACAGACGGAGTACCTCTTCACCGGTCGAGCTAGCTGCTTGCAAGAGATTAAAACCCTTATCAAAAGGCCCTAACTCTTGCAATAATGAGCACTGCAGCTAGCTCTATATGCTCCATGGAGCGTGACGACGATAGCACACTTGGATGGGTGTCAGAATATCATCACCATGTTCATGTTCCTCTGAAATAGAAACTTGACAAAATGAATTATAACACGGTGAGAGGCCTGGCCTCAGAACCTCACCACCAACAACATGCCGCGACATCCGACTCCAAGATCAGTCATCCCAATGAATACAAGAATGACAAGAGTCTGCAGGAGTGTATCGACTAAAGTCGATATCAGTCCTCCAAACTCCACAACAAAATATATATATAATTAAGATACATGAATAATAGCATGAATACATGAATAACAGCAATCAAATTCAAAATATTTTTTGCAAACAAAAATTTTTTTTAAAAAAAAGCCTAAGTTCGCAAAAGGAATATTAAGAGCCCAAGGGCATCCCGATAGAGCCAAAGTGTGGACAAAATCCAAATTTTTGAGCTACACTACCGGAATAATAATCCATGTATCCTACAGTAATTCCACAGTAACAGAATATAAAAAACAACCTATATATGAGGACGTTGTCAATGTAAACAACGTCAATGTAAACAAGACATCAGCAAACAAAAAGGCCCAAAGTCAAAAACAAAAATTTCAATAAAAAATAGCCAAAAAGCTTAAGAGTTTAACAGGAAGGGTTCATGGAAGGATAGAGAAGGAATACTTAAGAAACAGTGGAATAATCATTAACAAAAATGATGATGTAAGGCGTATGTCCCGAAATTGGGAAACATAAAATAATTTTATAATTATTATCACGTTACAGCCCTGAACATCTAAAACCACCGTTGAACACTTCCATCATCCAATAACAGCCTTGGATCCACTAATTCTTGCACTGATTTGTGTCTGGCATCCTCAAAAAAGGAGATTTTAAAGCACAGATATCAGTTCATTGTTGCTGACTTTAGGGCCAAACAAAGAATGATGTTTGAGCTAATTTCGATCACTTCCTGGTGACTGTGCATGCGCAGAGAGTAAAAGTATGGAGGACCAGATAGGACTTTTAATTTTCTGTTTTGCAAGCAAATTTTGGGGATTGGGTTGTTCAAAATTTGTGTTTGGCCCTTGATAACTGAGATTGCACCAGCTAAGTCTGGGCCATTAGGTTATGGTAAAAAAATATGCCCATGTTGTTAAAGAGTTATGGCCCTTTGTAGTTAAAAAAAAATTGGTTTTCACTGTCGATCAAAAGTGTGATATAGGCGTGTGATAACATTCATTTGTACGGCTTGTAGAATGTCATACATCACATACAGATGCATCTTGTATACCATCTTCCAGAGAATAATACTGATTGTGACCAGAGAAATGAAAAAAAAATGCAACATGAAAATGGAAAACAAAAATTGAAAGAAAACAGTTGAAATGGAACTTCGCAATGCATGTAATCCAGTATACCCAAACCTAAACCTCTTTAAGGTGGACTTATTTTGTTGAAGGGATGGACCAACAGACAGGTGGACGGACAAACAGACAGCCAGACAGGTAGAGTTGAAACGTTTAAGGGCTTTTCTTGATCGATTAATCACATGAAATAACCTCGGTTAACCCGATTAATCACTTGTCCAAATAGATATCTGAATAAATGCCATACCGTTGATAATTTACAGCATGAACCCTTTACCCAACGTAACAAACAAAACCGACTTGGCCTTTTTACAAAAATCTCCATTCAAATTTATTATGGTTTAAATTTTTGTCTCAAAACATAGCTTATGACCCTTCACTGGAACGAGCTTGTTGAGCTCATTCCAATGAGGGGTCATGAGCTATGTTTTTGAGACAAAAATTGAAAATTTTTAGTAATTCATGAATTTATTTTGCAAGTATCGTTTGCTACCCACAATGGGTAAAGGGTTAAGAATGACCATTTCCAGCCACTGATACAGTATGATGATCATGCAAGTAAACAAGTATGTCAGCAAGTAACTTGCATGCTTTAGTCACATATAACTGATGTGAGTCAGTGACTCAGTGTGACAATGTCTGCCCGTTTTGTAGCAAGTTTGTTCCTTTGTTAACCTATATAATACAATAGTTCAAAAGTAATGGTTAATCGATCAATTACTTTTTGGATCGATCAAGATGTTGATCATCGATTAATCAGTTAACCATTTCAGCTCTACAGACAGACCGAGTCATGCTACTCAGTAGATGCAAAGAACAAGAAGATTCAGTTTCGGGAAGTTTTTCCCTGGGATGCTTCAGTCTGTGAAGATTCGGCGATAAGAGTAAATTCATTAACAAATCCTTGCCTTCAAACTGAACACTTTGAACAGATTCTGAAAACATATGTGAAAATTAAATCCGATTTTGGAGAATATTGCACATACATCTAAATCACAGTGCACACGGAATCCATGTTTTGAAAACAAACAATCATATTCCCTGACAGACTTATTGAATCCCAAATATTGTTATATACGGTTTTATACTCTTAAGGCAAAACTAAAACACATTAAACAAATCTCTTTAGAAAAAGAAAATCAAAATTGTTAACTCTTTCCCACATCTGACATGTTGTTTTCTGTACTGAAGAGAATTTGAACTCTGTTCCAAAGACAGGTAAGTACCTTGACAGTTTATCCCACTCCCCAATTAACTCCCACCCTCTGGGAAGTTAACCTAGTTTATCCTCAGAGAAGAGGTCTGAAATTTTTTTTCATGTGTCATCAATTTTCTCTCAAAGGAAAAATGTACCTATAATAGAAAACCCATTCTTCTAAATGCAGGAAATGCCTCTTAACATTTTGATAAAGAAAATACATGTGAATTCAAAGAGTTAGATGACATCTTGTTATACAATATTGATGAACTCAGTTCATGTCCCAAACAAGAGCTTTGTGACTCAGTGGTTATGCCATCAGACTTTAAACCAAAAGGTCCATGGTTCTGGGGTAACTGTACTGTGTCATTGGGCAAGGCATTGAATAGTGGCACTTGTGTACTAAGGAGTACTGCATGTCAATGGTGCACTTGCCTTAAACCAATACTAACCCTGCTTGTGGAGTTTGTATACTGGGGAGTCTGACAGGACTTTGTATGCCGCTGCTTAACGGTTCTCTCTGGGTTCTCTGGCTTCCACACATGTAAAACTGTCAGATATGAGGAGACCATGGCTGTAATGTGTCATTAAACTCCGATAATAAATAATTTCCCCCCAATCCTACCCCCTCCCCTCCCCCCTCCCCTCCCCCCCTCCCCCGATTGAAATTAATTCATTAGCTTGTTGAAGTTATATAATAATAATGAATAGTGACGTGTTTCTGGGCTATCATCTCTTCTTTTTGGGAAAAGAGAAATTTTCAACAAACTGGATATAAAACAACTTGTCAAGACAAGTACATGTATAGTATGTGACACAACAATGACAAACATCTAGGTAATGACCTGATAACAAAGGTACATATAAAGTATTGTAACGGCCTGTACATAAATACTGACCGTAGCCTGTAACAAATGTATAGGTAAAGTATTGTAAAGGTGGGTGACAGTCAGATGCTAAACTAGAAAAGAAATCTTTGAGCCCAGAGTGGGACTGACTGAACCCCAAAATATTTGTTCACATAGCACAGTGATAACAAAGGCACCCCAAAACACACTCATTCCTGTCCCAAGGTGAAACCAAAGGTACCCAAGAAGTTTCATGAAGATCAGTTCATAAATACGAGCTGTATAGAAGTTGTGACAAAAAAATGGTTGGACCTAATTTCAGTACAAAATGGCCACTGGCAGCCATCTTGAATTTTGGACTGCACTCAGAAACACTCGTTCTCGTCCCAAGGTGATAACAAAGGTACCCAAGAAGTTTCGTGAAGATCGGTTGATAAATACAGCCTCTAACCCGAGCCGTATTGACATGTGCACTTACAGTGTATAAGTGGCACAAAATAAATCAAAATTCATCTAATTTGCATAATTTCTGCATGCGAAAAAAACCCGTACTGTATGCGATGTATTCCATTTTACTAAACATTCATACAAAAAATTATTCAAATCAGAACTTTCATACAGAAGTTCTGCACAAAAGACTGATTGCACTAATTTTGGTACAAAATGGCTGCTGGTGGCCATGTTGAATTTCGGACCACACCCAAAAACACCTGTTCTCATCCCACGGTGATAACAAAGGTACCCAAGACGTTTCGTAAAGATCGGTTCATAAATATGGCCTCTAGCATGAGCCGTATAGAAGTTGTGTACAAAAAACTGATTAGACCTAATTTTGGTACAAAATGGCCACCTGCAGCCATCTTGAATTTCGGACCACACTCAGAAACACTCGTTCTCGTCCCAAGGTGATAGCACAGGTACCCAAGACGTTTCGTGAAGATCGGTTGATAAATACAGCCTCTAGCCCGAGCCGTATTGACATGTGTACTTACTGTGTGTAAGTAGCACTGAAAAGTTAAAAAATTTATAGTAATTTATATATTTTTTATACTTACCAATGACCCAGACATAGCTGGTGCTAACTCTTAAAATATAGGGCCAAACACAAATTTTGTCCCCCAATCCCCCAAAATTTGCATCTAAAACCAAAGAAAACATGTCCTGAATGGCCCTCCACACTTCACCTCTACTGCGCATGCGCAGTGTCAAGGACATTCCGAAATTGGCGCCATCAATCATTCTAATAACCAGTGCCTGGTAAGCGCTATGTACTCAGCGGGGAGGTAAGAGTTCCCAACTCCTGGGAGGGCCATCCCCGTCTGGGTCATTGGTAAGTATAAAAAATATATAAATTACTATAAATTTTTTAACATTTTTATACTGTACCAATGACCCAGACATAGCTGAATAGTAAAAAGGCTGGAGGGCCAAGGACATAGAGCAAGATGGAATACGCTCAATTATATAAAATAGAGTCATCCCCTCTAGGGAAAAAGAAGTATTAGGCCTTACATGTTTCTTTCTTATTTATGATAAATTAGAAAGATACAACACCTTCCAAAATTGAGCATCATACATCCATGTACTCTATTAATATCTAGTATAATCCTTATATTAATAATTTTTAAAGTAAGCCAATAAATAAAGTAAGTCTAGAGAATAGAGACTCTTTATACTCCTTAAAAGTGTCTGAGGATTGTATAATAATGTCCGTTGACACGTGCTATATTCAAAAGCTATACTTTAAAAACTAAGACCTGAATGAATTTTTAAAACATAAACTTCTCACTAAACAACCATCCCAATAACAGCTCAGAATTACTAACTCCGGAGGAGGTATCCCCTTGTTTTCGTAGTAAAACAGGTGACCCAAGGGAACACCCTCCCCCCCCCCCACCCCTGTTTCTTGCCCTGTGTCAAATAGCCCAGAGCGAAGAGGGCAGCAGAACGGATTCACAGCCGAAACAGACAGCCTACCTAGCTATAGTAGCAACTGTTAAGTGAATGACATTCTGAGCAGTAGATAATAGACCTAACAATAGAGGCCTCCTGAAATGGACTCAATATTTCTGAGATAAAAATTCATGAATGTGGATGGATGGCTGAGCGCAATGAGCAGCCTTCAAAAATCTATAATAGCGACACTATTAATGTAAGCCCAAGATGTAGAAGAACTCTTACTTCATGAGCCGAAATCTCAAACACAACTGCTGAGTCAATGATATACCATAAGCAGTATCGATAGTTAATTGAATCCATTAGCAACAGAATGGAGCGTAACGTCCTTCTATTAGGCATCAAAGACAGAAGAAGCTTACGCCCGTAGTAATAAACAGATATCTGTTTATAAATACATAAACTCTAACCGGACAGAGTAAAGTCCTATGCCCGTACGAAGACGGAAGGACCTTAATAACAATAGGTTCCGGATATTAATTAGGAGCCTGACTCTTATGCGAAAATCCAACCTAAATAGTAAAGGAAGTAGTGATTCCGAAACTACGAATTTACGAAAGTGAAAATCATCCACCGATAGTGCATGAAACTCACTGACTCTTCAGAAAAGAGAAGCCAACAGAATTACTGTCTAAAAGGTCAGAATTTGAAAACTAGTGTTTCCAGAGGCTCAAATGATTACTTAGCTAAATAAGAACCGAAGTTAAATTCCGTATAGGAATTTAATCTAATGATTCTAAGTCTATTTATCGAAAAGTTACTAACTGACTTAGATAAAGAGACATAAGACTCAATTGTAAACTATCATAGAGTGCATAGGCATGAGGTAACATAAACCTATAACCTTAATAATAACAGGCTGCAGTAGATCTTGTCAAACAAGTATACTAAAAAGTTGCAATGACTAGTATGGAGGGATCACCAATATCAACATAGTGATCCCTACACCAATGACGGAAGAGCCTCCACTTTAGCCGCATAGTATAGCGAAGAAGAGGTTCTCCTATAGTAAGAAATCGCGTCCAAAGCTCGTCCAGTACAATGCTTACAATGCAATAAGGACCACACAAAGGAATACGTGAAGGTTGAGACCTTGCGGGTTGTGATAAAGATGACACGATTTTACCCAGCGAAAAAAGATCCTCTCATGGAGGAAGATTTCGCGTTAAGTCCCACAGTAGACATCAGAGTAAATTTACCCACGGTCTCTGTGAAGACAGAGATGCTATCAACAGAAATGTATTGTGGTTGTTCATCTTAGCAATACTTGCTGAAACAACAGCGCAGGAGGATACGCATATCCTATCATTCAGTCCTATTAGATCAATAGAGCGTTAACAACATAAGCTCAGAGATCCGGACAAGCAAACACATACGTCTGCAATTGACAAGCAAGTTGTGTCGTAATAAATTATCATTGGGCGCTCCCATTGATAGCAAATCTGATTGAATACTTGTTTGTTGAGAGTCCATTCTGACAGCAACAAGCGACCCATAAGTGAACGGGAGTCCGGTAATACAATCAGACGACCCGGAATATGACGGACTGAAGCAGAACTTGGTGTATTATAACAAACAGAAGGATTCTTTCCATTAAACTGAATAACGGAAACGAATGAGTGCCTCCCTGGTTCCGGAGATACGCCACTACTGTCGAATTAACGGACAGGATTTGGACATGCGTTTCTGAATAATGTTCATCCAATGACATAAAGCAAGCCTAAAAAAACATTATTCCGTGGAAGATAAGTGCTTGCTTAAAGACTGCGGAACCCAAAGACCCTGGCACTTCGAATCCGTTGGGATCAATATTATATCCCAACCTGTTTGACTGGCAACCGTCATAATTATAAAACTCGGATCCGGCAACTGCAGTGGCACTCTCTGAGTCAACCACCGAATGTTTGCCCCATTCTGAATCTCTTGCTACACTAGATAGACAAGAGAACGTGTAAATCGAGCAATTCATGGATTGCTGAAAAGTTGCCGTCGAAGAGAAGCTTCTCCGAGAACGAAGCGACTCTGAGAGAGTTCTTCACCTTACTATCCACGGGCGTGGATGTAGCTAGGGCTGCGTCACGTCTAACCAACTCCAAGCAGCCACTGAAGGGCGGAGTTATACGTGAACAAACCACTGCCCTCAAAAGAAATCACATTGAGGATAATATCCCGGAATTCTTACTCTTGAAGACGTAAAGATAACGCCTCAGTAAGGTGGATTACGTATGATAAAGCATCTAAGTTAAGTCTATTAGACATCATTGTCGTTTCCAACATTGTGGTTGGAAAAGACATAGACGGCGAAAAAGAATATTTCCAGTCTTTAACCACGCCGTCTAGACGCATATGAACTCTCGGTATGCCCTGTTCTGCCAAAATAAATTATTCGTATAAATGATAAAAGGCAGAAATGAGCATTGCGGACAAGAAACTAAACTATCATGCTTGGTAGCAGGCATATATATATATATAGCGTCGATAAATAATACACATGTTCTAATGACATTATTGGACTGTGTCGGTAAGTCAGGGACAATGTCCCTGAACCGATCCAAAATTCCGTGTCCAATGACGCTATAAGTCTCTTATCCAACATCGCAGCAATGTAGTCCGAAATAACAATCACTGGAAGATAATGCCGGAAGATATGTATGGCAGCTTCCGATGCTACGAAAGGGAAAACTCGAATTCTTTCGAATCCCTTTCGCCATCCTGTCGGACCCTATAAAGCGTTCGGTCGTCCGTACCTGATGCAACCGCGGACCGCACCGACCCAGCGCCATCAGATAATTCCTGATTCGACCAAGAAACTGTCGATTGCTGGGATGCTGCGAAAAAACTGTGCTAACTCAGATAGCACGTCCGTCACTGAGGCCTGTGGAGAAGCGGTCCTACGATGCATTGCCGCTGGAAGCTCCGTGATCGTTACCCCGTGCATACTACTAATATGCGAGCGAACTGAGTGTATAGGCCTTGTGTCCCTTGGCTACCGGATGGCGTGACCTGTTCGCCGTGGAATCACTGAATGACGAAACTGATCGGATACTCGAGGTCACGTAGCCAATGTGTGGTCGTGTGCACTGCTGTGAGGATGAGGAAGCATTATCGACAGTCTCTCGGACTGTCAATATAACGGAGCGTCCCGAGCGACGGACATATGCTACGAATGTAAAATATCTGAACCACAACATGCGGTCCCCTATGTTGTTGGATGAGAGAGGGACCTCTCTCGCTCACAGCCCGGACAGACCTGGACAAGCCAGGAACCGGATTAACAGGCTTCCTCCGATCTGTCCTCAATCCGCCGTCACTGGGTGAGTACTAAAGTAATTATAGTGCTCGCATCACCCAAATCTCCTTCCTAGACCGCAACGGACGAACCCGGCAGCCGAACCATTCGATGAATGTACGCTACACCGGGTGAGCTAGCGAATGTCACTCCGTCGATCCTACAAGGGACCTCTTAGGCGATAGACATATTCCATGAGCACTTATTGCCGCTAGCTCTTCATTAACTATGACGACAGAGGCACACTTTTGAAAGACATCTCCGTAACTTTGCGAACAAGAAACCAGAAATGCTTGGTAATAGCAAGCATATAATAATAAATATATAGCGTCGTTCAATAATTCGAAAGATTGTGTGACATTATTGGACTATGTCGGAACTGAGGGACGAAGTCCCTGAACCGGACCAAAAATTTCTAAGTCCACCGACGCTATCAGTTTCTTATCCGGCATCGCAGCATTCTGGTCCAACGAAAGAACCTGCAGAAGATCAAGTCAGATGACATATACAACAGCATATGTTGTTCCAAAAGGGAAAGCTCGAATTCCTCCGAATCCCTTTCGGTATCCCGTCGGACCGGATGAAACTTTCGGACGTCCGTACCCGCTTCCGCGGAGCGTCCCGACCCAGCATCGTCGGATAAAACATATGCGACAGATTCAGTTGTTGCTGGGATGCTGCGATAAGCTGTGCTATTTAGGATAGCATGTCCGTCCCCGAGGCCTGTGCAGTAGCGGTCTTACGATGCATTGCCGCCGGAAGCTCCGTGTACGTTGACTCCCGCACACTTTCCTATGCGAACGTCCGAAGTCTGCAGGCCTCGTGTCCCTGGCTACTGGATGGTGTGACCTGGTCGCCGATGATTCTCTGACTGGTGAAGCTGACTGGATATCCGAGGTCACGTAGCCAAGAGCGGTCGTGTGCGCTACCATGAGAATGAGGAAGCCTTATTGACAGTCTCTCCGGACTGACTATATGTCGGAGCGTCCCGAGCGACAGACGTATGCTCCGAATGCGAAACATTTTGTACCACAACATCTGGGGCCAGATGTTGTTGTACGAGAGAGGGGCCTCTCTCGCTCGCCGTCCAGATGGACCAGAACGAGCTATGAACCGGACTAAAAGGCTTCCTCCGTTCTCCCTCTAATCCGCCGTCACTGGGTGTGCATTTGGTTGATTTATAGTGCTCGCATCACCCCAAAACTCCTTCTAGACCGCAACGGACGAACCCGGCTGCCAAACCATTCGATGAATGGACGCTACACCGGGCGAGCTAGCGGACGTCAAAGGCCGTCGAACCTACTAGGGTCCTCTTAGGCAATTGGCGTATTTACATGAGCACTTTTCCGCTAGCCCTTCATTAATTGTGACGACGGAGGCACACTGTTGGAAGACATCACAGATACATCACCCTAATCTTGATCGTCTGAAATAGAAATTGATATAAAGTAGAGTGACCCTGCGGGGAAAGGACCGGAATGTCCAATTCCCCACTAACATACCGTGACATACGCTTCCCATGTTGTCATCGAAATCATCAGATACAGAACAGGAGTTAATGCGAGTACACTGACCACATATAGAATGATTATAAAAGTCAGAGGAAGACTTCCTCTTATTACAACTGATCAAAATCCTTTCAATGTGAAAAGAAAACAAAGTCTTGGTACTCACACCAACCCCTGACAATCAAAATACATAATAATAATATGATCCATTAACATAGAAAAAATAATTGAAATCAAAATATTTTGAAAAAATATTTTTTCAGAACAGCCCAAGTTTCTGAAAAGTAATGTTGAGCCCCAATGGATCCCAAGCCTAAGTGTGGACAAAAATTTTAAAAATATTTTAAACAATTTATGCAACACTTACGAACAATAATAATGTATCTAGTTATGATTAAATTAACATCAAGATATTATTTTCAAGAAATCCCCCCCTCACACAGAGGGCTGTTGTAAATGTAAACAATGAGTGTAAAAACACTAAAATAAGACTCCAGGCACCCAGGCCCGAAATCAGTTACCAAAAATACACTATCTGATGCAAAACAGAGACTTCCAGGGAAGAAACTGCAGAACATCAGATGGTAGATGCAGAACACAACGCCTAACCACCCGTAGGTGAAGACGTAAACATGGGGAAAAGAACAGAATTCATTCTGTTATTCAGCTAAAACTCCCAAGAAATTTTAGTAATAATAATTACAGAAACTATGCTAAAAGCATGGGAGAATAGCAAGAGGGGACTTAAAGGAAAGGGAGAGAGGAAAACACTGAAAAATCAGTGTAACTAAATAACAAGAATGACAACAAAATGGCTGCTGCCTCGAAAATAGGTAACTTAACATAATTTCATTAAAAAATTTTAAGTTACAGCCCTGATAATATTCTGTCACACATTTTTCCTCTCCTCCTTCTCTATCCTCCTTAGAATCACCATTTCACTAATATTTATGTGTCTGGCATCATTTAAACTGAGATTTACAAGCACAAAGATCAGTCAGATGTTAACTGATGAAGGGCCAAACTTAGAATGATTAATGGCGCCAATTTCAGAACGTCCTTGACACTGCGCATGCGCAGTAGAGGTGAAGTGTGGAGGGCCATTCAGGACATGTTTTCTTTGGTTTTAGATTCAAATTCTGGGGGATTGGGGGGCAAAATTTGTGTTTGGCCCTATATTTTAAGAGTTAGCACCAGCTACGTCTGGGTCATTGGTACAGTGTAAAAATATCAAAGTTCATCTAATTTGCATAATTTCTGCACGAGAAAAAAACCCATATTATATATGTGATGTATCCCATGGTACTAAACAATCACACAAAAAATTATTCAAATCAGAGCTTTCATGTGGAAGTTCTGCGCAAAAATCTGATTGCCTCTAATTTTGAACAAAATGGCTGCCAGTGGCCATCTTGAATTTCGGACCGCACCCAAAAACACTCGTTCTCGTCCCACGATGATACCAAAGGTACCCAAGAAGTTTCGTAAAGAGTGGTTCATAAATGCGCCCTCCAGCCCTCCAGCCCATCAAAGTTAGTCTAATTTGCATAATTTACGTACGAGAAAAAAACCTGTATTATATGTGATGTATCCCATGGTACTAAACATTCATACAAAAAATTATTCAAATCAGCGCTTTCATATGGAAGTTCTGTGCAAAAAAACAGATTTCTGCATCGTCGGTACAAAATGGTGGCTGGCTGCCATCTTGAATTTCGGACCGAACCCAAAAACACTCGTTCTCATCCCACGGTCATAACAAAGGTACCCAAGAAGTTTCGTAAAGATCGGTTCATAAACACGGCCTCTAGCCCGAGCCGTATTGAATTGTTGATGAACAGACGGACAGACGCCAAAGTTGAGCTAAAAATGTTCAATGGATTTCTGTGAATAAAAAGCATTTTCAGTGGAGGTAAGTATATGTTTTCAATTTATAATATTTAACAGCCCAAAATATTCCCACACAGCACAAAAATAAAATAAAAATAAATAAAATTATGAAATAATGAATAAATATTTTAAAAAAAAAAAACTGAGAAAATTTGGACTGGAAAGTGTCAAGATTCAGCCTACACCAAGGCCAAATCTTCCCAGTTGTTAAACTTCTAGTTGTAGTGAAGCCTGAAGGGGCCAAATCTTCATGGGCTGAGGCCAAATCTTCATAGACCCATTTACCATAAGTTACTATAAATTATAGCCCCAAAAATTTTGAGGATGAGGGTATAAAAATATTTTCAATTCACAAGCAACGATGTGCTTTGTCCAACGGAAACAACTTTTAAAAAGCAATTTTTCCAGAATAGTTATTTGACGTCCTGTTGTTACACGTGTCTTTGCAAGTTACACATGTCTTTGCAAGTTTCATGTGTCTGTGTTTACGTTTTTGTCACTGGTTGACAGCTTTGTTCTGTTTTCGCCATTTATAATTAGAAAGCGCAAAATGGAGTGAACTATAGACATGCAATTCTGAACTTTAATTTGGTGTAAAACTCGGGTGTATGCTATCATGCAGAAAAAAAATATACGCTATTAAATACAAGATTGGGTGTGGAAAAGTTTTGAAAAACGGAAGATTCCACTTACCTGGTTTTGTCAATCTCAAAATCCAATAGAAATTGGTTATTTAACATAAACATTGCAGGGGGTCATGCATAATTAACAATCCTATCATGTGACCAAATTTTGTCGAATGGGAGCCTATAGGGAGGTCACCTTTGACCATAAAAGGAAAGCATGACCTTTCAGAGTTTCAGCATAGAAAGAGGTCACTAGTGTCAACAATTCGAAAATGTTACGTCATTATAAACAATCGGGCATCCATGTCTATTTTAAAACTTACTGTAAATTGGAAAATTCTTAATGTTTTGAAAAAAATAATACTACATCTGTTAAAGTTTTTATCAAGGTTTCCAATGATGCATTGTTAGTATTTTTTCATAACATATATCAAATGTTATGGCACTGAGATGACCGTTGAAATTTAACACTGAAGTGAATAGGGAAACTCACGTAACTTAATTACGTTCCAGTCGATACTGTAAGAGCTTTCCAGAAACTGATGTCAGATTCTGGTGTTATCAACATCGAAGAAGCAGAACAATAGTTTCTAGTGGTTATGCTGCAACTTGTACTGTAAATTGTAAGATTAGCAATACAGTGTAGTGCAACCCACATGGTTTGATTCCTTGTTGTTCCCCCATAAGGCTTTCTGAAGAAGCCATCCTCAGCAGTATTTTTGCTGTGGATATTTTTCCCTTCCTCGGCACTGCTGATTGCTGAGGGTGAATTACAAGGGCTGATGCTATTCAAGGCCTCCTGACACATTTCCCAGAATTTCAAGGCCATGAATGACCATCAGTAAAATTCAAGGCTGTTCCTTGAATCTTAGGCCCCATGGGAACCCTGCAAGAAACTTATTGCATTTTGGTGAACACTGATGTTTGTATCAAATCAAGATTGCAGTGGCTTGCAGTGGATGAATACTAAAGAACATTTAGTTTATTTGAAAATTAATGGCGAAAGACTTATTGGTGTTTAACTCGCTGCATGCTGCTGGCAGATA
The DNA here is from genome assembly GCA_031216915.1 of Pictodentalium vernedei. Taxonomy (NCBI): domain Eukaryota; kingdom Metazoa; phylum Mollusca; class Scaphopoda; order Dentaliida; family Dentaliidae; genus Pictodentalium; species Pictodentalium vernedei. Next base: position 151,007,827 of record CM062293.1, read on the forward strand.
TTCCTGCCCACGACAGGATTTCACCTGCCACTGAAATAAGTGGAAGTTGGGTACATTCAATCAAATTTTCACATGTAAATAGCAGAGATTTTTTCCCCATTGATCTCTGGAGATAAATTTGGATGAAGTTTTCATCAAATCTAGTCATGGCTGCTTCACAGAAGACATGATTAAATTTGCTGACAAATATCAATAAGGGTTAAGGTCCCTTTCAAAATTGGTGGCTATACCATTATCACAGCAAAAGTATAAAGTCACATTTAGCTAATCGATGCAGCTATGGCACCCACTTTAGAGGACATCTACCCCATGCACTGGTTATGGTGACCAATTTTATCAGTAATACAGAGCATGTTTACAACAGTAAACATGCACTGCTCCACTTCCATGGGTTCCCACAGGGATGTAAAAAGGGTCAGTGAGTAAATTAATTTAGCATATACACCCAGATATGTTTTTATCTAGTTTATATTTGTAGTGAGTTTGAGACAGTACAGGTATGTTCTATCTTCCAAGGAAGTATGCCAATACACAGTACTGTCATGACAGAAGTGGTCACTGGTCTCTTTCTCAATCAGATTGTGATTTGCTTATAGCACACATCAGAGGGCCAAGATGTCCCTCAATATTCTTGAGTGCCTAATAATCATTAGAGACATGGCAATTTCCATCTATCCGGATTTTAGAGCTTCTTTGGTGATGCTGATGGCTCCTTTACTTCCCAAAATTCCAACCCGGTTTCAAATCGGCAAAAATTCCAACTGTTACTATTTACAATTACAGTGTATGCAATATCGAGCTTCATAAGTATGCACGATGCAGGGACCAGCCTAGGGGGGAATTTTAGGGAGACTTCAAGTCTCCCTCCAGAAAAAATAGGGAGACTGCAGAGTCATGTAGAGAGACTTCATAGGCAAGTGGGGAAAATTAAGAATATTCATGTACCACCCCCGCCGCCCCTTCATATTTTCAATTTGTGGTCCTCCATTAACGTCCAAATAATCCTGGTCCAGTTGCCTATGATGCATCTATGCCAGGTTAAAAAATCACAAAGTAATTATTTACTGAAAATCCCCCACTGCTACACTCTCCTTCATGACCCCTCCCCTCTTCTTCGTGCCAGTCCCCCAGCACCCTCCTGTGGTTGCCTTTCACCAAAGTCTACTAAGCTAATAATTTCCTAAGTCTGAAAGTGTGAACAGGACCAGATGTAAGAAGGTTGCTTGGGAGGTACTTTGTTAGTTAATAAACAAAATACATTCTGGGGTCGAGTATTTTGTAAAAGAAATGTCATTCCGCATCATTTTTATGGCATTCTGGTGTCATTCCGCGTCACTCCGGTGTTTAGGAGGAACCTTTTTCAAGATCGTCCACATGCACACTTGTGTCCTGTACAAAGCTTTTCTTGTCATCACTAAAGCTTTTCTTCATGTGTTTCAATTCCATTCGTGTTTTTCTGGGAATAGACAGCCCAACAGTTAACAGTCGTCAGCAAAACGAAATGAAAATACTGTGTTATAAAATACGTCCGTTGTGTATACATTTTCGGCATCCTAAGCGACGTAACCTACTTTCAAACTGGGTTATTTTGTTGAGTCGCATAAGTCACCTATTTTCGTTTCGACACTTGAAGCTCCGACTGAAACACAACAAAATAGAAATAAAAAAATCCGCCAAAAGCGACAATAGACAATTGATTGACGTGTGATTTCAAATAAATGGACGTTTATTTGACGAATTAAAATGCCCATTTATCACACTCGAGCACATTCGATTTTTGAAAATAATCGTTTTCATGTAAACCTCGCATCACTCAGTTCAGCCTTTCCTCATATTGCCATTATTGGCAAATTTTTAGAAGGCGACTTGTAATCGCCCCGACTATTTTTCTAGGTGACTTTGGGCTTAGAAGGGCGACATAATCACCCTAGTCGCCCTCACAGCTGGTCCCTGGCACGATGTCAATCGGTACGAGATTTCTATAGTACGTTTACTTGTCATAATAAAAAAAAATCCTTGAAATGCACTTCAAGAAAATTGCATCATGGAAAATCATTATCCTGAGTTAATTCCATCATTCACAGTTACAAAATGATGAAACATCGAAAATTGATCATTCCTACATAAGATCCTATTTAATGTTAGGAGAGTGAGAATTGCTCAAAATTCTCAGCTTGAGCACTCATTTAGCATATATTCAATTCCCAGGATACCAAATAATTATAATCTGGTAATTCTATCATAAAAGTGTTGGCATTTCAGTTACTTGAATCAATTTTATGCCCTCTCATGGCTTCATTTTCAAAAAGAATTTTGGTAATGAAGTTCCAACTAGGGGGAGGGAGCAGGAGGGGGCTTTCCCCCTCCCAATCCCTCACCCTCATTGGAAATTCACTACCCTACACCTCCCCTATCGGACACCTCTAGCCAGGTCCCTGATTATAATACATGTATGATTACTTATTTCCAAAGAAAATTCCTGCCTGTACAATCCTTATTTGGCCCCTTATGATTATTAATTTTCGACTAGCCACTGATCACTTATCTCAAAAAAATTAAGTTCACTTAGTTCAGCTATCCCATCATTCACATACCATCCCCATGTTCCATGCATGGGATTATATGATATCAATGGGATGCGGACTTGAACCATTCTCAAAAGATACAAGCAAAGACAGGATGTAATAGAATTATTAAAAAGCAGCAGACTTCTGCATCAAAAAAATGCCTCTGAGCATATAAACTGATTCATAACTTGAAATTTCCCACTCTTTTCTACTATTCCATCCTGTACTCTTATTTAATTTTTCATAAATTATCCCCCTGCACTATTATTCCATCTTGTACTACTATTAGGCACTCAAGAGTAAATTAAAAATATAAAATCAAAAACAGTTTATTTCATAACCGATACTTGCGATAGGCAGTTAATTTCTTGGAAATGCCAATGTACAACCTATAGATTGGAAAAAATGTTCATTCTGGGATATCAAAAAACAGTGCAGCCCTACAAAAGTAGACCTTCAACTTGTGTTATTTTAACCCTTTACCTAACGTAACGGCCAAAACCGGCCAGCACTATTCTCAAAAATCGCCAATTAATTTTCATTATTTTTTTTCATTTTTTGTCTCAAAAACATAGGTTATGACCCCTCGTTGGAACGAGCTCGTCGAGCTCGTTCCAACGAGGGGTCATAACCTATGTTTTTGAGACAAAAAATGAAAAAAGTTAAAAAATTTATAGTAATTTATATATTTTTTATACTTACCAATGACCCAGACTTAGCTGGTGCTAACTCCACAAAAACCAGGGCCAAACACAAATTTTGCCCCCCAATCCCCAAAATTTGCATCCAAAACAAAAAGAAATCATGTCCTAAAGGACCTCCATAGTACGACTCTACTGCGCATGCGCAGTGACGCAGTCGTCCCGAAATTGGCGCCAAATATCATTCTTACTGGCAGTGCCTGGTCAGCGCTATGTACTCAGCGGGGAGGCAAGAGTTCCCAACTCAGGGAGGGCCATCCCCGTCTGGGTCATTGGTAAGTATAAAAAATATATAAATTACTATAAATTTTTTAACATTTTTATACTGTACCAATGACCCAGACTTAGCTGAATAGTAAACAGGCTGGAGGGCCTAGGACATAGAGGAAAATCCAATAAGCTCAGTTATAAAATAAAGAGGTAACCCCTTAAGGAGAAAAGGAGTATTAGGCTTTACATGTATCTTTCTTATTTAATATTTAAATTAGAAAGATACACTACCCTTAATAATTGAGCACAATAACATTCATGTTCTCTATTAACATCCAGTATAACCCTTATACTAATTATTTTTAAAGCAAGCCAATAAATAAAGTAGTCCAGAGAATTGAGACTCTTTATAATCATTTAAAAGTGTCCGAGTATTGTATATTAAAGCCCGTTTGACACTTGACATATACAAATGCTTCACACCGAGCTACACTTTAAAAATAAGACATGAATGAAATTAAACATTAATATTACACTTTAAAACCATCCCGGAAGCGACTCAGAAATACTGTCTTGGAGGAGGCATTCCCTTGCTTTTCACTATAAAGCAGGTGACCTAAGGGAACACCCGCCCCCCCCCCCCCCCCTTCCCCTTGCCCTGGGTCAAATAGCCCAGAGCGAAGAGGGCAGTCGGACGGAGTCACTGCTGGAACAGAAAGCCTGCATAACTATAGTTGCAACTGTTTAGTGGACGACATTCTGAGCAACAGATAACGGACCTAAACAATGCAGGTCTCCAGAAATGGACTCAATATTTCTGAGATAAAAATTAGTAAATGTGGATGGCTGAGACCAATAAGCAGCCTTCATTAAATCTGTAATAGCAACACTATTAGCATAAGCCCAGGAAGTAGAAAGAGCTCTTACTTCATGAGCAGAAATCTTAAGCACAGACTGCTGAGAAGAAGATAAATCTTCATACGCAGTACGGATAGTTAACTGAATCCATCTAGCAATAGAATGGACTGAAATGTCCTTTCTATTAGGCATCAAAGACAGAAAGAAACGTTTCCGTCCCTTTCTGATGAACTGAGATCTCTGTTTATAGATACGTAGTGCTCTAACAGGACAGAGTAAAGGCCTACGCCCGTCTGAAGACAGAAGAGCCTTAATAACAATAGGTTCCGGATATTTATTAGGAGCCTGATTCTTAGCTAAAAAACCGACATTAGTAGTGAAGGTGATAGTGTTCCCAACACTACGATAATGAGAATCATCCACCGATAGTGCATGAAGCTCACTGACTCTTCTGGCAGAAGAGAAAGCTAAGAGAAAAGCTGTCTTATAAGATAAGAATTTGAAATCTACTGTCCCAAGAGGTTCAAATGGCTTTTCCTTCAATTTAAGGAGAACCCAAGCTAAATTCCACTTAGGAATTAATCTAAGAGTTCTGGGTCTATTTATCGAAAAGTTTCTAACCAATTTCGATAAAGAGACATTAGATCCAATTTGTAAACTATCATGATGTGCATAGGTATCAGATAACATAGATCTATAACCCTTTATAGTAACAGGTTGCAGTTTGATTTCGTCAAACAAGTATACTAGAAAGTTAGCAATGTCTGGTATAGAGGGATCAAATATATCAACAGAATGATCCCTACACCAACGACGGAAAACCTTCCACTTAGCCGCATAGTTTAGCGAAGAGGAGGTCCTCCTACAGTTAGAAATCGCGTCCACTGCTCGTCCTGTAAAGTGCTTGCCATGCAAGAAGGACCGCACAACGGAAAAACGTGAAGGTTGAGACCTTGCGGGTTGTGATGTAGTTGGCGCGATTTCCCCTGCCAAAGAAGATCCTCTCGTGGAGGGAGCTTCCGCGGTAGGTCCCACAACAGACACCTGAGTAGATTTATCCACGGTCTCTGTGGCGACAGAGATGCTACCAACAGAATCTTGCATTGAGATTGTTTTATCTTTAGCAATACTTGTTGAATTAACGGCGCTGGAGGATACGCATATCCTATCATTCCGTCCCAAGGGATCGATAGAGCGTCTACTGCAAATGCTCTTGGATCCGGACACGGGGACACATACGTTTGCAACTGATTGTTGAGATGTGTCGCAAATAAGTCTATCATTGGCCGTTCCCATTGGTAGCAAATCTGATTGAATACTTGTTTGTTGAGAGTCCACTCCGACGGCAACAAGCGACCCTTTCGTGAAAGGGAGTCTGCTAGCACATTCAGACGACCCGGTATGTGACGGACCGAAAGAAGAACGTGATGTTCCAACGCAAACAGAAGGATTCTTTCCGTTAGATTGAACAACGGAACTGAATGAGTGCCTCCCTGATTCCGTATATACGCCACTACTGTCGTATTGTCGGATAGGATTTGGACATGAGCATCGTGAATAATGTCCATCCAGTGACGTAACGCAAGCCAAATTGACATCATTTCCTTGATGTTTATGTGCTTGCACAGGAATTGCGGATCCCAAAGACCCTGGCATCTCGAATCCGTTGGGATTAATGATGCACCCCAACCTGTTTGACTGGCATCCGTCATAATGGTAAAACTCGGATCCGGCAACTGCAGCGGAACTCCTTGAGTTAACCACTGAATGTTTGCCCAAGTCTGAATCTCTTGTTTCACTTGATCTGACAAGAGAACGTCTACCTCGAGCGAATGAATTTTCACACTTCAATTCTGAGTCAGGAAAATTTGAAGAGGCCGTGTGCGTAGCCGTCCCATCGGAATGAGATCCGCGGCGGCTCCGCACAGACCTATCAGTCTCATAAATTCTCTCGCCGTAACTTTGTCTGTATTCAGACAATAGCGAGCGTAACAACTGACTAATTTCGCTCTGGTTAACGGCAGACGAACGAGATTGTTGTGCGTCTCGAAGCTCATTCCCAGATGAGTGAATGACTTGGACGGCACCAGATCCGACTTCTCCTCGTTTACTATGAAACCGAGACGTCGGAGCAATAGAAGAAGATTCTGAACATCGTTCTGAAGCGTTAACTCGTTGCCGTACCTCTGAAGAATGTCGTCCAGGTAGGCCGACGTTACCGCAGACGAATGAGCTCGGAAGTAGATCATTACCGAGTTCATTACCCAAGTGAAAGCCCAGGGTGCTAGATTCAATCCGAAGCACATGGCCCGGAACTGATACACCACTCCTAGGACTGCGAAGCGTAGATACTTTCGGAATGTCGGATGTACCATGACGTGAAAGTACGCATCTTTGAGATCTATGCTCGTTGCATAATCGTTCACCCGAATACTCGCTCTGACCGATCGAATCGTCTCCATATAAAACTTCGGAGCGACGATCAGCTTGTTTATCCAGCTCAAATCTATGACTGGACGGAACGAGCCGTCTGGTTTCGGAACCAGAAACAGATGGCTGTAGAATCCCAGCGATTCCTGGTTTTCTACGACCTCTACCGCGTTCTTCATTAAAAGAGACTGCACCTCTGATAGCAGAGCGTCTCTTTTCTGAGGGTTTGACGGAAGATGAGTCCACTTTGGACTTCGAGTTAATGGAGGCTTTCGTTTGAAGGATATCTTTAGACCTTCCGAAGTCACTCCTCTCACCCACGGGTCGTCCGTAATCGACGCCCACTCTTGAGAAAAACTCGACAACCTTCCGCCAACCGGAACGCGATAGAGGTTTAAGCCATCACCTCCTGGATCTGCGAGGCCTGCGGTAGGAGAAACCACGTCTTCCACGACCCGCACCTCGCCTCGTCGACCTCGGGGCGTCCGACCGATTGTCCCGGCCTGAAGGACGTCCCGAACGAGAGTCACTATCCTGACGGTCTCTCGAATAAGAGCTAGAGGACGCACCGGAACCTCTATAGGAACCTCTCTTGGGCGGATAAGACCCAGAAGTGCCCGCCTTATTCGTGTCTGCTGTATCCGACCTTTTAGGAGCGGATCTAAACAACAGAGAATCACTAGCTTTCTTTTTAATATTATCATAAATAGCGGAAAGCTTGCCGTCAAAGAGAAGATCTCCTGAGACCGAAGCGACTCTAAGAGAGTTCTTCACCTTAGAATCCACTAGTGTGGATGTAGACAGGGCTGCGTCACGTCTAACCAACTCCAGATTTGCCACTGAAAGGGCGGAGTTACACGTGGAATAAGCTACTGCCCTTGAAAGAAGTCTTAAGGAGGATTGTATATCCTGAAACTCTTCCCCTTGAAGACGCAGTGATAACGCCTTAGTAAGGTGATCTGCGTAAGATAAGGCATCTAAATTGGCTCTGTTAGACGCAATAGCTGTTTCCAACACTGCGGTTGGAATAGAAGCTGACGACGGTAATGATAGCTCTAAGTCTTCCGCCTCGTCGTCCATACGCAGAGGAACTCTCGGTATACCCTGACCTGCCGTGTCAAATTTATTCCTTGCATTAATGAAAGGCAGGTTGAGAGTATTTGCGGACAAGAAGCCTGCTTTCCCCGTCCTGGAAGCAAGTTTAAAAATAGCGTCGTTCAATAATTCAAATGTTCTTGCAACATTATTGGACTGCGACGGAAACTCGGGAGCGATGTCCCTGAACCGCTCGAAAAAATCAGAGTCCAATGACGCTATAATTCTCCTGTCCGGAAGCGCAGCAGTCTGGCCCGACGGAACAACTTGAGGAAGAAAGTGCCGGATGAAGTCCACGGCAGCTTTGTGTTGTTCCGAAAGGGATAGCTCCAATTCATCCGTATCCCTTTCACCATCCGGTCGGACCTCCCGATGTTCCCGGTCGTCCGCCCCCGATGCTTCGGCGGGGCGTACCGACCCAGCGCCGTCGGATAATTCTCGATCCGACACCGTTTCTGTCGGCTGCTGGGATGCTGCGATAAGCTGTGCTATCTGCACTAGAATGTCCGACGTCGAGACCTGCGGAGGAGCGGTCTTTCGCTGCTTCGCCGAGGGCAGCTCCGCATCAGATGGCTCCCGCATACTTTTCCTATGCGAACGTCCGGAGTCCATCGGTCTCGAATCCCTGGCTGCCGGATGGTGTGACCTGGTCGCCGAAGAATCCTTCATCGGCGAAGCTGGCAAAATATCGGAGGTCACGCAGCCAAGGTGCGGTCGTGTGCACCGACGAGAAGAGGAAGCCTTAACAGTCTCTGCGGACTGCTTATACAACGGAGCGTCCCGAGCGACGGACGTATGCTCCGCTAAAGACACATTTTGTACCACAACATCTGGTCCCAGATGTTGTTGTACGAGAGAGGGGCCTCTCTCGCTCGCGGCCCGGCTGGACCTGGACGAGCTAGGAACCGGACTAAAAGGCTTCCTCCGTTCTCGTTCACTATCCGCCGTCACTGGGTGTGCATCTATTATTTTTATAGTGCTCGCATCACCCAAAATTTCCTCTTGGACCGCATCGGACGAACCCGGCTGCCGAACCATTCGGTGAATGGACGCAACACCGGGCGAGCTAGCGGACGACATTTGTCTAATCTCCATGAGCACTTTTGCCGCTAGCTCTGTATTTATTTGTGACGACGGACGCACACTTGAAGAAGATAACATGGAAACATCACCCTGTTCTGGTTCCTCTGAAATAGAAACTGAGAGAGTAGAGTGACCTTGTGGAGAAAGAGCCGGCATCGCTCTTTCTCCAGAAACAACATATCGTGACACACGTTTCCAATGTTTCTCATCCCAATGTTCACATACAGGACAGGGATTAATGCGAGAACACTGACTACAATTAATGCAATAATCATGAAAGTCAGAGGAAGATTTCTTCCTATTACAATTTGAACAAATTCCCTTCATTGTGAAAGAACAACAATAAGTCCTAGTTACTCGCAAAAACCCCTGACACAAAGATACATAATAACATGATCCATTAATAAATGAAAAAACAATTGCAAAACAAAATAATTTTGAAAAAATATTTTTTCAGAGAAGCCCAAGTTGCTGAAAAGTAACGTTGAGCCCCGATGGATCCGATGGCAAAGTGTGGTCAAAAATTTTAAAATTATATAAAATAATTAATGAGACACTTTCGGATAATATAAATGTATCTTATAATGAGATAAACTACCTCAAAGGCAAACAGCCCCCCTCAAAAAAGGCTGTTGCCAATGAAAACAAACAGTGTAAACACAGAAGAAAACATGACTCCAGGCACTGAAAAAACTGGCCCGGAATCAGTCATCAATTACACTCTATCTGATGCAAAACAGAGACTCCCAGGGGAGAATCTGCAGAACATCAGATGGAAGATGCAGAACACAAACGTTATATACCCATGGGTGAAAACGTAACTATGGGGAAAATAACAGAAAACATTCTGTAACCAAGCAACTCTCCCAGGGAATTTTTAGAAATGAAACTTCTCAAAAATATGCCAAAAGCATGGGAGAATTGCAAGGGGGGACTTTAGAAGGTTAGGGGAGAGGAAACACTGAATAAGCAGTGCAACAATTAGCAAGAATGACAACAAGAGGCGTTTGCCTCGAAAATAGGCAACTTAACATAATTTCAACAAAAAATTTTAAGTACAGCCCTGATTATTTTTTGCCACTTCTTTTTTCCTCTCCTCCTTCTATCCTCCTTAGAATCACATTTTCTCCAAGAATTACGTGTCTGGCATCCTTTAAACTGAGATTTACAAGCACAAAGATCAGTGAGATGTTGACTGATGAAGGGCCAAACAGAGAATGATATTTGGCGCCAATTTCGGGACGACTGCGTCACTGCGCATGCGCAGTAGAGTCGTACTATGGAGGTCCTTTAGGACATGATTTCTTTTTGTTTTGGATGCAAATTTTGGGGATTGGGGGTCAAAATTTGTGTTTGGCCCTGGTTTTTGTGGAGTTAGCACCAGCTAAGTCTGGGTCATTGGTACAGTATAAAAATATTAGTTATTCAAGAATTATTTTTGCAAGTGTCGTCTGCTTTTCAGGTTAGGTAAAGGGTTAAACATCTCTGCTCCCAAAACATAGCCTGTGACCTATCACTGGAACAAATTTGTCCAGCTGATTCTAATGTGGGATAAATAGTTTTGTTTTTGAAGCAAAAAATAAAATTTATTTATTAATCAAGAAAAAATTGCAACTGTTGCCTTCTTATGATGTTAGATAAAGAGTTTTAAAATCAAAGAAATAAAGCTCAAAGTCTGCAGCTGTTATAACTCTCTACATGCTGCTGGTGGATATTCCCACCAGGAAGTAATACACTGATCATCAAAATAAGGATAATCTACCCTTTGATTAACTGGTTGAGTGATAGAAGTCACTATCAGGGCTTTCAATAAATGAGAGAACCAGAGAGAAAGTCAACATTTTTCTTGCTCATGTTCCATATTCAGTCAAATGCAAATAATATTTTGTTTATATAAATTTGTTTTATTACAAGTTACTGGAGAGTGCCTGCAGGCACTCTCCAATAATTTGTAATAAAACATTTTGTGAACAATTTCAGACCACCAAAAATAAATTAGCCCTCAACCAGTTAACAAAATATCATTCAATATAAAATACTGGCTCTTCTAGTATTTTATGAATAATTTCTAAGCATCATTTGTGTGAACTTTCATCAAATTTACTCAAGGCTACTTTATAGCAGCCATGAGTGAATTTTAGGGAAAAAAAATTACTCCGTAGGATAATTTTTTTTTTTTTTTTTTTTTTTTTTTATTAAGGTTTAACAACACATTAACAGTCAGGGTCATATCGTGTCGGTGACTGTTTTACGGATGGAGGAAGCCGGAGTACCCGGTGAAAGCCACCGAGCAACGACGAGCAGCTGCCAGCTCCCCAACATCGTAACTCCACACTGCAGCACAGGCAGGGTTAGATTGGTTGAAGACATGTGCACCATCGACGTGCAGTACGTCTTAGTACACAGCATCATCGTGCCGCCATGTGGACAATCGAGGAGAAGTGCCTTTCCAAGGACACAACGTGGGAGTCCGAATCGATCAATCAGATGGTCACCCATCCAAGGGCTAACCGGGCTCGACATTCCTTAACTTTCGTGATCTGACGAGAACCGGTTACCACAATGCCAATGCGTCCACAGGATAAGAGTTAAAACTTGAATACATGTTTACATCTAACTTCAACCATAATATGTGTACCCAAAAATGAACAAACAATATGTTAATTCTTACTTGTACTGCTTCTAAAAATCGAACAGAGAGTGCATAGTCATTGAGGCGCCGACAGGCTTTCAAAGCTGCAATAACAATATGTGGTTCTGGAACTAAATCCATTCCCTGCAATCAAAGAAAACATTAACTGTGCGAATAATAAATAACAAGGTTAGGCCACACAAAGTAGATCTTCTGTTTCTCAGGCCATTATTTGTAAAATTGCATGCGGGCGAGCAGTTTTTTATTTTATTTTTTATTTAGTAATTACTTCTTTGCCATCAAAAGTTCATGTTCTTGGTTCAAGTTTTAGGCCTCAAAATCTACAGAATAGCATGGGTGGTGGTGTATTTCATCCCCTGAGTGCAAGAAGGCTTTGCAATGCTAAAGCATTGCCAAGCCTTCTTGCACTCAAGGGACAAATTCATCAATTTTTTCAACTTGGGTAAAATATCAGACATAAACGATTAAATTTTTATTTTTTTTAAGTTTAGATTGGTTATAAAAAGAGAGCATGCGGCAGCCAAAAGGACCATGCGGGAGGGCCTGAGAAACAGATTTTTTATTTTTTTAGGCCTTACATGAAACCTTTTGGTTATCAGATCTAGATTCATACTGATTTGATAACTTTATAGATGAGTGGTTAAACGGAAAATTATAAATTTAAAGTAATTTGTACATTTTTATACTTACCTATGGCCCCGACTAGCTGGTGCTTAACTCAGAGTTATTAAGGGCCAAACACAAATTTTGAACCCCCCAATCCCCAAAATTTGCTTGCAAAACCGAAAATTAAAAGTCCTATCTGGCCCTCCTACATTTACTCTCCGTGCATGTGCAGACGTCAGGAAGTGACCGGAACTGGTGCCAACATCATTCTTTGTAGAAGAGTATACTACATAAAAATTCAGCGGGGAGGTATGAGTGCCCACTCATGGGAGAGCCATCTCCGTCTGGGCCATTGGTAAGTATAAAAATATACAAATTACTTTAAATTTATAATATTTTTACACTGTAAACAAAGGGCCCAGACTAGCTGAATCGTAAAAAGGTGGAGGAACTAGGACTTCAGAATTAGTAGATCAACATAGTTCCAATCCTGTAATCCAAGGTGAAAGGAAATTAAAATTATTAGGAATTACATGTATGTCTCTCTATACAGTAATAGAGAAGACATATCATACAAAAAGGAGCCCAGTTCAAGTAATTCCGTATACTTAGCATGAAGACTATGCTAATTGGATGTAACAAGATCCCAATTTTTAAGGTTAGCCTGGACTAAGCCCCAAAAATTAGGATGGCGTATATGAGAATGAGAGAATATCCCCCACAAACATACGCCATATACAATAAAACTCCAGTTGTATGCAGGATATAATTACGGACAAAACCGCTTCCCTCATGGTTACATACCAATCAAGCCGGAGGAGAGGTAAAAAATCCCCCCCCCCTACTTTTCTTTTGAAGGAATCTTCAAAAAGAAATCTAAATTTTATAGTAAATTTCCTTTCTTATTATACCTACCACAATTGTTTACTACAGGCTTGCACTACAGTGGAAGTCCCTAACTCGGATAAAATACTCTCTATTTTTGTCTTTCCCAAGCAAGTTGGGAAAGAAAAGTGGTGCAAAAGCACCAATAAAAATAAGCCAAAACTGGGTCGAGTGCAACCGGCGCAGACCCAGTACGGGACGCTCTCTCCCAAGTACAACTCCACGACTTCCGTTGCCAGTGCGCATACCGTCTCTAAAGACTCATTCTTTTGAATCCGTAAACGTTAGAGTTATGTGATCAGCGGGGAGGAAAGATTCTTTACCCGTAAAGAAGACGGGAGGGCCTCCATGTAAACAATTGTGGTAGGTATAATAAGAAAGGAAATTTACTATAAAATTTAGATTTCTTATCAACCTACTCACAATTGTTTACTACAGGCTGAATAGACAAAAGGCTGGAGGGAATCGCATAACCAACCCCCACATAACCCTAGTGCACTGGAACCGTGAAGCAGAAGGAAGAGGTCCCGAGGCTTATCAACCATAATGTCGCAATCATTGGTAAAGGACAATGAAAAGAGACATATGAGCCTGTGTGACACACAGACAGAAAAAAGGGCAGTAACAGCACAAGGATGAAACTGACCTTCAAGAAGCCTAATGGCTATGGCAGACAACAGCCTGAGCAGAAGAAAGAGGACCCAAGGCAAAAAGGTCCTCCGACTGCTCCTGCAACTGGCGTAAATAAAAGGTGGAGAAAGTAGAAGCATTTCTCCAGTAGGCTGCCTGCATAACATCCGACAACTTGACGGAGTTAGAATAAGCCCAAGAGGTAGACAGTGCCCGCACCTCGTGGGCAGAAATACGATTGGTAATACAATCGCCAGCTGCTAAACGACTATAAGCCGTACGAATAGCAAGACAAATCCATCGAGAAATGGATTGAGGAGAGATCTTCTGTCGACCCGGAATGAGAGACAGAAAAAAAACGTTTTCTGCCCTTCCGTATGAAGCGTGTTCGATCAAGATAAATGCGAATAGCACGGACCGGACAGAGCAAAGGGCGAGTACCCTCAACAGAGGGAAGAGCCCTGATACAGATAGGAGGAGGAGTAGTATCTGGTAACTGATTCCTAGCCAAAAAGGAGCAATCAGTGGTAAAAGTAACACTGTTGGGAGAACTCCTAAAAAAGGCCGGGTCAACCGAGAGGGCGTGAAGCTCACTAACCCGTCTGGCCGAAGCAAATGCCATCAGAAAAGCCGTCTTGTATGTGAGAAATTGCATATCCACCTGGGATAAAGGTTCGAACGGCGCCCCCCCCCCCCCCCCCCCCCCCCCCCAAGCAAAGCAGCACCCACGAAAGATTCCATCGTGGAGTAAGCTGCAAAGTCCGAGGCCTTTTCAAAGAAAAGTGCCGAACAAGCTTGGAGAGGTAAGGATTAGTGCCGATACGACGCTTCCCCACATAAGAAAAAGTCTCTGAAAGCATAGACCTGTAACCCTTGATGGTAACAGGCTGGAGACCCCGAGAATCAAACAGATATACCAGAAACTCTGCAATCTGTGAAATCGAAGGATTGGCATAATCAACAGAGTGATCAGCACACCATCGACAGAAGACCTTCCATTTAGCTGCATAAGCTAAACCAGTGGAGTGCCTCCTTGAAGAAGAAATGCACTCCACTGCTCGTCTCGAAAAACCTCTACGGAGGAGACAGGACCTGACAAAAGATATGCGTGAAGGCACAATGAAGTCGGGTCGACGTGAAACCTCCTCGGGCGACCTTGACAAAGAAGGTCGCGACGTAGCGGGAGACGTGCCGGAACCGCCGCCATCAGCGAGCGGAGCTGATTGATCCACACCCGCTGAGGCGACAGGGGAGCGATCAGAATGATTCGACAACTGCAGGTTCGAATTTTGGCGAGAACCTGAGGAAGAATCGGAACCGGCGGGAAGGCGTAGCCGACTAGACCGTTCCAATCGAGTGACAGAGCGTCCACGGCAAAAGCCAGAGGATCTGGACACGGGGACACGAAAGTGTCCACCTGATGGTTCCAACGAGTCGCAAAGAGATCGATGTGGGGACGTCCCCAGAGATCGCAAAGCGACTGGAACACTGCCCTGTGAAGCATCCACTCGGTGGAAATAACCCTGCCCTGTCGGGACAGGGAGTCGGCTAGGACGTTCAGACGACCGGGAATGTGACGAACAACCACCCCGGCGTGAACCTCTTGAGCGAGCAGTAAAAGATCCCGAGCTAACTCGTACATCGGAAGCGAGTGCGTGCCGCCCTGGTTCCGAATGTAAGCAACCACTGTCGAATTGTCGGATAGTAGAAGGACCTGGCGATTCGACAAGTGAGGGATCCACTGCCTGAAACTCAGAAGAAGAGCAAGAAGCTCCTTCTGGTTGATGTGTAGAGCTGCTTGATCCTGGTCCCACATCCCGTGTAGGGAAAGACCGAGAGGATCCAACGTCGCACCCCATCCGAGATCGCTGGCATCTGCCGTCAGGACGCGATCGGACGTGGGTAAGTCCAGCGGAACACCCTGCGTAATCCACTGAACATCTGTCCAGGGAAGAAGGTGAGGATACAGAGAGTCCGGAAACGGAAGCACCTGATCCAGAGAATCTACATTCGGTCTCCAACGACTGAGCAGAAAGTGTTGGAGAGGTCTGACACGCAGCCGACCTAGAGGAATGAGATCCGTCACCGAACCGCAGAGACCGATCAGCCGGAGAAAACTCCGAGCGGTCGCGGACCTGGACTGGGACAGAGTCAGAGCAAAAGCTGAGAGAATCACAGCCTTGGCCTGGGGAACAGCCACCAAATTGAATTTGGTTGGAAAGACATCCCCAGATGACAAAACGACTGAGAAGGGACCAGGTCCGACTTCTCCTCGTTGACTCTGAATCCTAGCGACGTGAGCAAGCTCAACAGAGTGGCGACATCCGATTCCAGTAAGGCAGCATTGGAATGCCTCTGGAGGATATCGTCCAGATATGCCGAAGTAGTCACCCTGGACTGTGTGCGATGGAACGCTATCACATGCGACATCAGTCTGGTGAATGCCCAAGGAGCCAGGTTGAGGCCGAAAGGCATGGCCTTGAACTGGTAAACTCGCCCCAGAAAAGCGAACCTGAGATACTTCCGTGACGCCCGATGCATCGGAACGTGGAAGTAAGCGTCTCGCAGGTCGATGCTGGCGGCGAAATCTCCCTGGTGAATTGAATGGCGGACCGACCTGAAAGTCTCCATGCTGAACTTGGGAGCAATGATAGACTGGTTCAGGATGCTCAGATCGATAACCGGTTGGAGTCGGCCGTCCTTCTTCGGCACCAAGAACAGGCGGGAATAGAAACCCACTGACTGAACGTTCTTGACGACCTCGATCGCCCCCTTTGCCAGGAGATTGGCAATCTCCGTGGACAAAAGTTCCCGACGTAAAACGTCTGAAGGAACTGTGGTTGGAAGAGGCACCCTTGACAGAGTGGGGTGCCGTCGGAAGGATATGCGCAGCCCGGACCGAACAACATCTAACACCCATGGATCGGATGTGATGGTGGTCCAATGGTCTGCAAACTCTGCTATCCTTCCTCCAACCTGGGACGAGTCGAGGTGAGGACCTTCATTTCGAGCCCCGACGAGGCCCGCGAGAGGAGAAACCACCTCCTCTGCTAAATGAAGAATCCTGAGACTTCCCTCGATTCTGCCGACCCCTACCTTTACCCCGTGAGTAAGAAGCAGAGGCGGCGGCAGAAGGACCAGCCTTTTGCTTCACAGAGGAAGCAGAAGGGTACTTGTTAGGCTTGGAATGGCCCTTGCCTCCCCGAGAAGGCTGATCAAGCTGACGAAACAGCAGCTGATCTTTGGAATGACGTAGGACGTCATCCCGGACCGTCGACACGGAACCATGGAAAAGTTGCGGACCTGCCAAAGAAGCAGATCGAAGAGTAGCACGCTGCTCCTCGGGAAGGGATCGTCCTGTGTCCAGCACAGCGTCCCTTCGAACTAATTCCAAATTGGCCGTGTTACAGGCATGCGTGTGAGTAAGGTGCATAAGCGTCTTGGACAGCACACGCAAAGGAGCCTGTACCTCGTCAAACTTATCTGGAGGCAGATAAGCAGCCAAAGCTGAGACGACGTGATCTGAGAGAGAAAGCATGCCAAGCATCTCTCTAGATAAGCCCAACGTGGACTCCAGAGTCGTCATTGGAATGACGGCAGACTTGGGCTTGGAAAGCCCGAGGGAAGTGGAGTCCTGATCCAGAACCGTCAAAGTCTGGCAGACTGACGGATTGGCGGAATCGTAGGAACGATAACGCACAGGAGGCAAAAAGGTGTCAACCCTGGTGAAGAACGAAGTCTTCAAAGCCTTGGAATTCAGCTTGGCATCCAATGCTGAAAAAGCTTCAACCACCTGTACCGACTGGCACGGTCGAAGGCGCCCAGAAGCAGGTTGCTCCATAGGCTGTTGGCGCGCGACCGAAGATCGCGGCCAGGCTGACACTGTCGGCTGGTTAGCAGGTTTGAGCTCAGGCAGAAACCCAAACACAAAGTCAAGAGCTGCCCCCAAGTCCGAAGACTGCTGGCCCTCGACCTCAAGCATGTCGGACTCCTCCCCAGAGTCGGAAGACACATAGCCCATCGTGGGCAAACCAGCCGACGCCTCCCATGGTGTCGGGACACCAGAGGAATCGGAAACCGGCCTGTTTCCAATCCCAGGAGGCGGCGCCATAGGAGGCGCCTGGAAACCACCCATAGCCTCGCTGGAAGCAACAGGAAGGCTCTTTGAGAGAACCTGAGTGAGTAAGGAGAGGGCCTCCCTAAGCGCACTGCCTGTACCGACCGGTTCGACAGGGGAGCGAACCGGCAAAGTGGCTTCACCTCTGACCCTCTTAACCAGCGAAGGGTCACGATCCTCCAAAACACCCGACGCGGGACGACGGGCGGCAGCCGAAACATCTGAAGGCAGACGTGTATAGGGGTACGATGCACCCCGAGGATCAATATTGCGAGAACTCATGAGAGTCACCGCGGACCTCTGCGGGGCAGAAGGTCCAGGCTGCACAAAAGGCGTTGGTCCCCCAAAACTGGCCGTGTGACCAGAGTGAGCGGACGGAAACGCCACGGAGTTCATAGTGTTTCCACTATGAACATCCGAATCCAAAGACACAACTGTGGTACTCGACGGCGACGAGACCACAGCGATGGGCTCGGCCGGCAGCCCCTTCCGACTTCGCCGAGTTGAAGTCAGGGAAGGCTGGGGCCGATATCCCACGTCTACAGTATCGGACAGTTCTGCAGTCCCCTGCAGCGAAAAGCCGAGGCCGGCTGAAACAGACAACGAAGCAGACGGACCAGCAGCAGTAGTAGATACGTCGAGAGTCGTTGAGGCTGGTGAAATAATGGAGAGAGCACACCGGCTCGGCTCCGAAGGAGGAGTCACAACCCTAGTGACAGCCTCAGATGTCGACTGGAGGGGGACCGTAGTCCCGGAACCAGGCATCTCTACACCAGAACACTCAACGGCTCCCGCAGTATCCACCACAGGAAAAGACTGCACATCCCCCACGGAGGAGGAATAACTCTCACCAGACAGAGTCGGCTCGGGAGGCCCCGAACGACCACGTTCTCCTTTCCCGCGGGAGCGGGAGGCACGGCCACGAGAACGAACGACACGATTTACAGACGCCCAAAAGGTGGAAGACCATGTTCCACAGACACCACACGGCCGCTCGGCCGAACACCCATTACAGGAGGAACACGACGAATGTACATCGTCCACATGCTTAGGCAGCAGACACTGCCCACAAGGAATTGTCCTAGGCATGAAAGAGGTGAGAGGAGCAGAGAAGGTGAGATCAGAAAACAGAACACCCCCAAAGAGAGAAAGGTGACAGAAACAAAGACCCCAGACGGCCGACCGGGAACCACCCAACAGGAAGACTACTCTCAACAGAAAGAAGAAACACTGTAGGAGTGGAACCCCGCTGACACCTAACTCTAACACAATTAAAAAATTTTGCAAAAAAAGCATTAACAATAATTGTGAAATAATCTAAGTCCGAACCGCGTGGCCCGCGAAATTCGCGCGCGACTCGAGAATAAATATACATGATGGACATATAATAGAAAAAAGAGAATATAAAACACTGTTCCTGAGAATACAAAGGATACACTGTGGTATAATGAATCAGGAATCATCAAACATCGAGTTGGTGGAACACTGATAAGCGTGCAAAAACATCTCGACACGAAGCGGATTTTAAAAAGAATGAGTCTTTAGAGACGGTATGCGCACTGGCAACGGAAGTCGTGGAGTTGTACTTGGGAGAGAGCGTCCCGTACTGGGTCTGCGCCGGTTGCACTCGACCCAGTTTTGGCTTATTTTTATTGGTGCTTTTGCACCACTTTTCTTTCCCAACTTGCTTGGGAAAGACAAAAATAGAGAGTATTTTATCCGAGTTAGGGACTTCCACTGTAGTGCAAGCCTGTAGTAAACAATTGTGAGTAGGTTGATAAGAAAGAGGGGAGCTCTCTGGAATCAGTAAAAAGTGGTACCAAACTAGAGGTACTGTAAAGTGATACCCCCCGCACCTCATTTGTAGCCTTTTTGGTACATTAATTTGTATTAAGATGATGTAGCAATTGAAATGTATAAGTTAGATTATCTCCCCTTGGAAATGTCAGAACAGAATTATATTGCTTCATGCACATCTTCATATGGAGTTCTTCCATTGTGTAAAGTTTCATGAAAATTCTTCAAACGGTTTAGGAGGAGTTGCGCTTATAAGGATGGACAGACGGACAGGGTGATTCCTATATACCCCCCCCCCCCCAAACTTTGGGGGGGAGGGGGGGGTGTATAAAAACAATATAAATATTCTTCGAACAGGCACTCAGGTATTAATTATTATTAATAAATGGTGCTTAATGCCACTTCAGAGGCTAAGGTTAGAGCGATGATCCCGGTAATTAATATCGCCCGCTATATAACGTACACCAGACTTGGCATACGCAAATAGGTCGAAAACCGGAGATACAATATATAACATACACATGTCCAATAGAACCACAATGAATGATCTCTGGAAAGTGACACACTTCCGGGGTAACCCACAGGCGACCCCATTCAGACGTACAATAAATTTCAGTAACAACACTCCCCCAATGTGTACTATCTGATATCTTTGACACTACAAACGTACGAATATACAAGAGTGTAAACAAGGTGCATTCGAATTGAGTACCGACTTTAATAGAAACATGGATCTAGAAACGGAAGTAGATATGATTAACAGGCTCGACCCGGACTGCCCCCGAAATAATTCACAATTTCTAAGGTCCATAACATACAATAATGTGTCTGCCTAATAAATCCTTATTATGCGTGTGAGCATTAAAAACACGCATGTAATCATCTGAATAACAGTTAACTGGCTAGGTACCCAAAGACTATCAATTTATTTATGATGAATTATGCGCTTGTATATGACATATAGACGAACAATCACAGGAAACCAACAAACTAAAAAGTGGATGTGTCCATGAGATCGCCATAGAACACGACCCAGCTGCCAATCGAGAAGTCATGAAATGCATGTATTTAAACTCATACAAGGATTGCGGGAAGAAAACTAGGTCTTGCCTGGTAATGGCCTCTAAACAAAAGTGCAGGAAGGGGGAGGGGGGGATTCAAAGTCCTATCAAACCCTCCTCACCCGCATTCCTTAATCGTTCTTGTGTTAGTCATAAAATAATATAGGAACCGCAATGGTTCAATCACGTCTAACCGACACCATTATGCCACTATGGGCGGAGAAGGACGTGAAGAACAAAAACTTCCCCTGATAAAGAAAGTCCTCTCGTGGAGGAAGCTTCCGGGGAAAGTCCCATAACAGTAGAGCTGAAACGGTTACAAATTTTTTGTAACCGGTTAACCGGGAGCTATAATCGGTTAATGACCGGTGAACGGTTATTTTAATAGTTCATAAGAAAATTGGGGGAAAACATGACCGGGAGTACAGCGCAGCGAGGCCGCACAAAGTACAACTCACTCGGACGGCTGGAAAATAAAGAAACGATACGATATCGTAATCGTATTATCGTCAGTGAATACACCTACCTCGTTGTGAGCTGCATGTCACTGTATGAACTGATCAACTGTTGTTCAACACCGTAATCCAGTAAATCCATGGGTCACTTCCATGAATACCACTGAACAAAGTGACAAACGTACCTAAACATGCCTTATATTCCATATTCATCGGATGAAAAGGGTGCAAAAAAACGGACGCAGAACACGTGATGCTGTTACCCACTGCCGTAAACCGGTGTTAAAGACAGAAGCATTGACACTGTCATATTCAGCGATCCTCAAATTAACCTTATTAATCTTCCCCCAGAAATTCATTACGTATGGTAAAGTAAAAACTATTTTAAAATTTAAACCAAAGTTTCAGACTTTTGTGAAGACTGAAGACGAATACTAATTACACCATACACAAAAGAAAGGAAAAACAGTTGCACAGTACATTCTTGAGAGTTGAGACGTTCGTCACTCGTCAGTTTCGGCCCTAGGACGTTTCGACCTTGAGACGATTCGGCCGGTGACGTTTCGGCCTTTCCGAGAGCCGAAATGTCCCCGAGTGAACCGAATCAAGCTATGACGCAATAATACTGACTGCAAATAACTTTGAACCGGTCCCTGAAACATGTGGAATGCGAGTCGGATTATGCGACAGAGTTGCAGAATGACAATGATGCCAGAATCTAAAACTCTTGTCGATTTCTGTCGAATCTTGTCAACTCTCAGCAATAACAATGAAAGGGGTGATATCGGGTTCACCTACAGGCGTACAGCTATGCCCAAAGCAATGCCTGAATTATCTTTTACTGTGCTATTACTAGCGTATTAGATACAGCGACGTGAAACTTCAGACAAAAACTTACTTTCTATTAATTTCTGCCTGCAGCGCTCATCATAAGATACAGAACGGTTAACCACGGTTACAAAATTTATAACCGGTCATAATGAAAACCGAACCGTCAACGGTTAACCGTTTCAGCTCTACATAACAGACACTTGAGAAGACTGATCCAAGTTTTCTGTGATTCACAATGAGACTGTTTGGTCTTAAACATAATCTACTGAATCAACTGAATTGGAGGACACGTGTATCCTATCATTCATCCCCATGAGATCGGCAGAGCATCTACTGCATACGCTCAATGGTCTGGGCATGGCGACATGAACGGTGGTTACAGATTGTTCTGGTGCATCACAAACAGATCTATCATGGGGCGATCCCTCTGGTAGCAAATCTGCCTAAATACTCGCTTGTTGAGCGACCATTCCAATTGCAACAGGCGACCTTTCCGAGAGAGCGAGTCTGCTAGTAAGTTCAGACGACCCGGTATGTGACAGATAGAAAGATGAACATGATGATTCATGACATATAGGAAAATCTTCTCTGTTAGTTGGCATAACAGAAATGAATGGGTGCCACCCTGGTTCCTGATGCACGCTACTACTGTCGAGTTGTCTGACCAAATTTGAACATGGAAGTCCGTGATTATGTGAATCCAATGTTGTAGCGCTAGCCATGTTGACATCATCTCTTTGATGTTTATGTGTTTCTCCTGGAACCAAGGGTTCCAAAGACCCTGACACTTCCAGACTGTGGGACTTAGGGTTGTGCCCCAATCTGTCTGACTCACATCCGTCATAATCGTGAAAGTGATATCCGGCAGTTGCATTGGAACTCCCGGAGTTAACCACTGAATATCTGCCCAATTTGAATCCTTGTTTTACTAGGTCCGTTAAAACAATACTGGTTCAAGCGAAAGCGTCATCACACTCCAGTTCTGAGTAAAGAATATCTGGAGGGGACGTGAGAGCAGACAGCCCATCGGAATGAGATCCACAGCCGCTCCACACAGCTCCAACAGTCGCATGAATTCCCTCACTATTAATGCGTCTGAGTGTAGACAAAAGCGAGCATAACAACTGACTAACTTCGCTCTGGGTAACGGTAGACGAACCAGATTGTTGTGAGTCTCAAAGCTCATTCCCAAGTGAATAGACGACTTGTACGGAGCTAGATCCGACTTTTTCTCGTTTACGATGAAACCGAGACATCGGGAGTAATAGAAGGAGACTCTGAACATCGTTCTGAAGAATAATTCTGTTGCCGTATCCCTGTAGAAGGTCGTCCAAGTAAGCCGACGTTACCGCAGACAAATGAGCTCGTAAGTAAGACATTATCGAGTTCATTATTTGAGTGAAATGCCCAGGTGGCCATATTCAGACCAAAGCATATTGTTCTGAACTGATACACTTTCCCTTGTACAGCAAACCACAGGTACTTTAGAATGCCGGATGAACCAGGACATGAAAGTACACATCCTTAGATCTATGCTTGCCGCATAGTCGATCACTCGAACACCTGCTTTTACCGAATGAATGATTTCCATAAATAAACTTTTGGAGCCATAAGCTTGTTATGCAGCTCAAGTCTATTACCGGTCGGTACAAGGAACAGGTGACTAAAAATCTCGAGAATCCTGATTCTCGACAACCTGTATTGCTGCCTTTGATAAGAGAGCTTATACCTCCGGTAGGAGAAACACTCTTATGCAAGAATTTGATGGAAGATTTGTCCAACGCGGACAACTTGTTAGTGGGGTTATTACTCGGAATGATAGCTGCAAGCCTTCCGAGACTACACTTCTCACCCACTGATCTTCCGTGACTATTATCCAGTTTTTGTGGATCTTGATAACCTTCCGCCAACTGGCCAGCAATAGAGGGCTAAACCATCACCTCTACGCCTCCTTCCCCGAGTCGCTATACTGACGACCTCCAGAGTAATTATAATAGAGCTGTCTCGGTGTCGTTTTTTTTCGGTGCGATTTTCGGTGTATAAGAACACCGAAAATCGAACCGAAGCAATTTTTTAAAAATCGCGAAAGTCGATATTATACCCATAAAGAAATTTTCTGTTGCTGTTGTGCGTTTGCAACATGGAGCGACGTGCCACTCGCATAAAAGAAAGTCAGCAAGTTACAATTTTTTCTCTCAATATTTTCATAATTCATAATAGACATCTAATTAACATAAGAGCGTGTGGTCAATAGTCAATACGCACACTAATCAGGGCTTGCCTTGAGTCAGAGTCGATTGACTCCGGCCCCAAGAGGCCCCTTCTCGGGGCTTTTTTTTTTTCGGCCCCGACTTTTTTTTTCTGTCTTGGCTCCCGAAATCTCAGTGTTGGAAGGTTTGGGCAACGAAATTTTGCGAGAATAATTTTTCCATTTATGTCTCATTCACACAAGTGTGATTACAATAGAAGCAGCAAATAACAGAAAAAATAATAATACAAACTGTTTTTGTCTGATTCGAATTAACATCCACCTAAATCCGCATGAAAATTGAGAAAATCCCAAGATTAAACAGAAAAAAAACCAAACACATTTACTAGACTTCGAAAGCACGCTTGTCAACTAATGGGGGAATTCCCTTCAATCCCACAATACTATGTGTGGGTACATCCGATCCTAACATTTGAATAAATGCAACACAAGACACAGAAACTGCCACCAAATAAATGTACGAAATAAAATAAAATGTGTACCTGTGTCTACGTGGAGAGGTGCGGGCCGGGGGGGGGTGGGGGGGGAGGTTGGCATTCCATTTCTGAAATATCCAAAGCTGTGGGGAATTTTCATAGACTGAAATTACTTAAACGGTAAACTGAAATGTTTTTTTTTTCAATTTTTTTCTTTGAGACAACCCTTGCATCGAAAATACACACCCCACAATATGTACGAAACGTCCTAAAATTTTATCAACAAAAAATCCAAAATGTCTATGTATGAAACGTCCAGCACCCACATGATGGGTCCAAGTCGTTCCGTCCCTGGGACGATTCGTCCTCTAACATAGTGGGACATTTCGTCCTCGAGACAATAGCAAATCATTAAGATGATATGGGATGTTGGATTTTTTTCATGATGTAACAAGACATGATCACATCCTTAGAAATGGTATGCCAAACAAGTTTTAATGATACACATCACATGTTCACATTAAGTTGTGGATTTGTTTTTGCCTAAAAAACATCTAGGTAGATAAGAAACACATTCCACTGGAATGTGTTTTTTTATCTACCTAGATTTTTTTTTTCTAAGCAAAAGCAATCAACTAAGGTCGCCATTGGAAAGAATGTAACAACATAAAATTACCCCAAAAGGCCCCTACCTCAATATCTGCGAGACTTTTTTCAGGCCCCCAGCAGGCCCCGACCTCAACATCTGGGGGACTTTTTTTTAGGCAAGGCAAGCCCTGCACTTGATTGATAGTCGAGTGTCCCTGCTTCTAATTGTGCAAATCCCTCAGTCCCGATAATCTTCCAATCTGTGTGCCGTTTTCTGTTCAATTACTGGACTTTTGTTTCAAGAGTTTGCAGCAGGAACGCTCAACTGTCAATCGAGTGTGCATATTCAGCACACGCTCTTATGTTAATTAGATGTTTACACGTGAAACCTAAACTAACATTGTGGATTTAAAGGCTCTTAATTTCATTACGTTGATTGATAGAATATTCAATACACATCATGACATGCATAGATTATTAGATTAATGCCTGACGATCATAAAGGTACTGTATTTTTTTCAATATTTTACAAAAAAAAGTGTTTTTATGGACTTGAAACGAGGACCACTTTTCTCAAAACAGCGCTAAAAGTTACTAAAACCTCACTCGCGCACGATTTTCAAACTCGAAAGACTGAATGAGGCACATGTGTTATTAACATCAACATCGACATCGAGGTTTTTCGTCCAAACAAATTGAAAATCGACATCGAAGTCAAATTTCAACACCGAGACAGCTCTAAATTATAAGAGGGTTTCTTGTACCCTCGTGAGGAGTTTCCTTTTGACAATTTTTGTCTGGAATGCCCTCCTTACTCTTGTCTGCTGAAGTGAGTCGTTGATACGCCGACTTCAAAAGCAGTGGGCTGAGTTATACGTGGTACACATAACTGCTCTGGAAGGAACTCTAAGAGAGGCACGAACGTCCTCAAATTCCTTTCCCTTGAGACGTTGCGGCATAGCTCTTGTAAGGTGATCTGCGAAAGACATAATGTTCAAATTCGCTCTATTTGAAGAAATTGCCGTCTCAATTGTGTCTGAGCGAATAGTGAATGATAAAGGTAAGGATACTTCTAGATCCCCGGCTTGCTCATCCAAATGCAGAACAACTCTCTCAACATCTTCCCCGACCGTTTTTAAATGAACGTGGTCCAAAAAACGGTATGTATACTGAAGATGAATGTTAAAAAATTTATAGTAATTTATATATTTTTTATACTTACCAATGACCCAGACATAGCTGGTGCTAACTCTTAAAATATAGGGCCAAACACAAATTTTGCCCCCCAATCCCCAAAATTTGCATCTAAAACTAAAGAAAACATGTCCTGAAAGGCCCTCCACACTTCGCCCCTACTGCGCATGCGCAGTGTCAAGGACATTCCGAAATTGGCGCCATTAATCATTCTAATAACCAGTGCCTGGTAAGCGCTATGTACTCAGCGGGGAGGCAAGAGTTCCCAACTCCTGGGAGGGCCATCCCCGTCTGGGTCATTGGTAAGTATAAAAAATATATAAATTACTATAAATTTTTTAACATTTTTATACTGTACCAATGACCCAGACATAGCTGAATAGTAAAAAGGCTGGAGGGCCAAGGACATAGAGCAAAATGGAATACGCTCAATAAAATAAAATAGAGTCATCCCCTGTAGGGAAAAAGAAGTAATAGGCCTTACATGTATCTTTCTTATTTATGATAAATTAGAAAGATACAACACCTTCTAAAATTGAGCTTCATACATCCATGTACTCTATTAATATCCAATATAATCCTTATACTAATAATTTTCAAAGTAAGCCAATAAATAAAGTAAGTCTAGAGAATAGAGACTCTTATACTCCTAAAAGTGTCTGAGGATTGCATAATCATGTCCGTTGACATATGCAATATTCAAAAGCTATACTTTAAAAACTAAGACTTGAATGAATTTTAAAAACCTAAACTTCTCACTAAACAACCATCCCAATAACAGCTCAGAATTACTAACTCCGGAGGAGGTATCCCCTTGTTTTCATAGTAAAACAGGTGACCCAAGGGAACACCCTCCCCCCCCCCCCCTTTTTCTTGCCCTGGGTCAAATAGCCCAGAGCGAAGAGGGCAGCCGAACGGAGACACTGCCGAAACAGACAGCCTACCTAGCTATAGTAGCAACTGTTAAGTGAATGACATTCTGAGCAGTAGATAATAGACCTAACAATAGAGGCCTCCAGAAATGGACTCGATATTTCTGAGATAAAATTCATGAATGTGGATGGCTGAGCGCAATGAGCGGCCTTCAAAAATCTATAATAGCGACACTATTAATGTAAGCCCAAGAAGTAGAAGAACTCTTACTTCATGAGCCGAAATCTTAAGCACAACTGCTAAGTCAATGATATACTATAAGCAGTACCGATAGTTAATAGAATCCATTAACAATAAAATGGTGCGTAACGTCCTTCTACTAGACATCAAAGACAGAAGAAGCTTACGCCCATAGTAATAAACAGAAATCTGTTTATAAATACATAAACTGTACCCGGAAAGAGTAAAGGCCTATGCCCATACGAAGACGGAAGGACCTTAAAATAATAGGTTCCGGATAATAGGAGCCTAACTCTTATGCAACAATCCAACCTAAATAGTAACGGAAGTATTGATTCCGAAACTATGAAAGTGAAAATCATCCATCGATAGTGCATGAAACTCACTGACTCTACAGTAAAAGAGAAACCAACAGAATTACTGTCTAAAAGGTCAGAATTTGAAAACTACTGTTTCCAGAGGCTCAAATGATTACTTAGCTAAATAAGAACCGAAGTTAAAATCCGTATAGGAATTTAATCTAAAGATTCTAAGTCTATTTATCAAAAAGTTACTAACTGACTTCAGATAAAGAGACAAAAGACTCAATTGTAAACTATCGTAGAGTGCATAGGTATGAGGTAATATAAACCTATAACCTAAATAATAACAGGCTGCAGTAGATCTTGTGAAACAAGTATACTAAAAAATAGCAATGAGTAGTATGGAGGGATCAACAATATGAACATAATGATCCCTACACCACGACGGAAGAGCCTCCACTTTAGCCGCATAGAATAGTGAAGAAGAGGATCTCCTATAGTAAGAAATCGCGTCCAAAGCTCGTCCAGTACAGTGCTTAAAATGCAATACGGATCACACAACGGAATACATGAAGGTTGCGACCTTGCAGGTTGTGATAAAGATGACACGATTTACCCAGTGAAAAAGATCCTCACATAGAGGAAGATTTCACGTTAAAACCCACAGTAGACAAGAGAGAAAATTACTCATGATCTCTGTGAAGATAGAGATGCTATCAACAGAAATATATTGTGGTTGTTTATCTTAGCAATACCTGCTAAAACAACAGCGCCGGAGGATACGCGTATCCTATCATTCCGTCCTATAGATCAATAGAGCGTTAAGAATATTAGCTCAGAGATCTGGACAAGCCAACACATACGTCTGCAATTGATTAGCAAGCTGTGTCATAAATAAATCATCATTGGGCGCTCCCATGATAGCAAATCTGATTGAATACTTGTTTGTTGAGAGTCCATTCTGACAGCAACAAGCGACCCGTAAGAGAACGGGAGTCCGATAAAACAATCAGACGACCCGGAATATGACGGACCAAAACTGAATTTGGTGTACTATAACCAACAGACGGATTCTTTCCATTAAATTGAATAACGGAAACGAAAGAGTGCCTCCCTGGTTCCGGAGATACGCCACTACTGTCGAATTAAAGGACAGGAATTTGGGCATGCGTTTCTGAATAATGTTCATGCAATGACATAAAGCAAGCCTAAAAAACATTATTCCGCGGAAGAAAACTGATTGCTAAAAGACTGCGGAACCCAAAGACCCAGGCACTTCGAATCCGTAGGGATCAGTATAATATCCCAATCTGTATGACTGGCAACCGTCATAACAGCCACACTCGGGTTCGGCAACTGCGGCGGCACTCTCTGAGTCAACCACCGAATGTTTGCCCCAGTCTGAATCTCTTGTAACACTAGATAGACAAGAGAACGTGTAAATCGAGCAATTCATGGATTGCCGAAAAGTTGCCGTCGAAGAGAAGCTCCTCCGAGAACGAAGCGACTCTGAGAGAGTTCTTAACCTTACTATCCACGCGAGTGGATGTAGCTAGGGCTGCGTCACGTCTAACTAACTCCAATCAGCCACTGAAGGGCGGAGTTATACGTGAACAAACTACTTCCCTCAAAAGAAATTACATTGAGAATAATATCCCGTAAATCTTTTCTTGAAGACGTAATGATAACGCCTCAGTAAGGCGGATTACGTATAATAAAGCGTCTAAGTTAAGTCTACTATACATAATGTCGTTCCCAACATTGAAATTGGAAAAGACATAAACGGCGAAAAAGAATATATGCAGTTTTTAATCACACCGTCTAGACGCATATGAACTCTCGGTATGCCCTGCTCTGCCAAAATAAACTATTTGTATAAATGATAAAATGGCAGAAATGAGCAACGCGGACAAGAAACTAAACTATCATGCTTAGTAGCAGACTTGTATATATATATATAGCGTCGAAAAATAAAACACATGT
This sequence comes from Pictodentalium vernedei, assembly GCA_031216915.1. Taxonomy (NCBI): domain Eukaryota; kingdom Metazoa; phylum Mollusca; class Scaphopoda; order Dentaliida; family Dentaliidae; genus Pictodentalium; species Pictodentalium vernedei. The sequence goes on from CM062293.1 coordinate 151,037,671, forward strand.
TGTAATGACAATATTGGACTACGTCGGTAAGTCAGGGACAATGTCCCCGAACCGATCGAAAAATCCGAGTCCAATGACGCTATAAGTCTCTTATCCAAGATCGCAGCAATGAAGTCCGAAATAATAATCACTGGAAGATAATGCCAAAAGATATGAAAGGCATCTTCCGATACTACTAAAGGGAAAACTCGAAATCTTTCGAATCCCTTTCGCCATCCTGTCGGACCCTATAAAGCGTTCGGTCGTCCGTACCTGATGCAACCGCGGACCGCACCGACCCAGCGCCGTCGGATAATTCCTGATTCGACCGAGAAACTGTCAATTGCTGGGATGCTGCGAAACAACTGTGCTAACTCGGATAGCACGTCCGTCACTGAGGCTTGAGGAGAAGCGGTCTTACGATGCATTGCCGCTGGAAGCTCCGTGATCGTTACCCCGTGCATACTACCAATATGCGAGCGAACGGAGTGTATAGGCCCCGTGTCCCTTGGCTACCGGATGGCGTGACCTATTCGCCGTGGAATCACTGAATGCCGAAACTGATCGGATACTCGAGGTCACGTAGCCAATGTGCGGTCGTGTGCCCTGCTGTGAGGATGAGGAAGCATTAAAGACAGTCTCTCGGACTGTCAGTATAACGGAGAGTCCCGACCAACGGACATATGCTCCGAATGTAAAATATCTGAACCACAACATGCGGTCCCCTATGTTGTTGGGCGAGAGAGGGACCTCTCTCGCTCACAGCCCGGACGGACCTGGACCAGCCAGGAACCGGACTAACAGGCTTCCTCCGATCTGTCCTCAATCTGCCGTCACTGGGTGAGTACTAAAGTAATTAAAGTGCTCGCATCACCCAAATCTCCTTCCTAGACCGCAACGGACGAACCCGGCAGCCGAACCATTCGATGAATGTACGCTACACCGGGTGAGCTAGCGAATGTCACTCCGTAGGCGATAGACATATTCCATGAGCACTTATTGCCGCTAACTCTTCATTAACTATGACGACAGAGGCACACATTTGAAAGACATCTCCATAACTCTTCGAACAAGAAACCAGAAATGCTTGGTTAGCAAGCATAAAATAATAATATATATAGCGTCGTTCAATAATTCAAAAGTTTGTGTGACATTATTGGACTATGTCGGAACTGAGGGACGATGTCCCTGAACCGAACCAAAAATTTCTAAGTCCACCGACGCTATCAGTTTCTTATCCGGCATCGCAGCATTCTGGTCCGACGAAAGAAGCTGGAGAAGACCAAGTCAGATGACATACACAACAGCATATGTTGTTCCGAAAGGGAAAGCTCGAAATCCTCCGAATCCCTTTCGGTATCCCGTCGGACCGGATGAAACTTTCGGACGTCCGTACCCGCTTCCGCGGAGCGTCCCGACCCAGCATCGTCGGATAAAATATATGCGACAGATTCAGTTGATGCTGGGATGCTGCGATAAACTGTGCTATTAAGGAAAGCACGTCCGTTCCCGAGGCCTGTGCAGTAGCGGTCTTACGATGCATTGCCGCCGGAAGCTCCGTGTATGTTGACTCCCGCACACTTCCTATGCGAACGTCCGGAGTCTGCAGGCCTCGTGTCCCTGGCTACCGGATGATGTGACCTGGTCGCCGAAGAATCCTTGATCGGCGAAGCTGGCAATATATCGGCGGTCACGCAGCCAAGGTGCGGTCGTGTGCGCTGACGAGAACAGGAAGCCTTAGCAGTCTCAGCGGACTGCCTATACAACGGAGCGTCCCGAGCGACGGACGTATGCTCCGCTTACGACACATTTTGTACCACAACATCTGGGGCCAGATGTTGTTGAACGAGAGAGGGGCCTCCCTCGCTTGCCGTCCGGATGGACCGGAACGAGCTATGAACCGGACTAAAAGGCTTCCTGCGTTCTCCCTCCGATCCGCCGTCACTGGGTGTGCATTAGGTTAGTTTATAGTGCTCGCATCACCCCAAAATGCCTTCTAGACCGCAACGGACGAACCCGGCTGCCGAACCATTCGGTGAATGGACGCTACACCGGGCGAGCTAGCGGACGTCAAAGGCCGTCGAACCTACTAGGGTCCTCTTAGGCAATTGGCGTATTTACATGAGCACTTTTCCGCTAGCCCTTCATTAATTGTGACGACGGAGGCACACTGTTGGAAGACATCACAGATACATCACCCTAATCTTGATCGTCTGAAATAGAAATTGATAAAGTAGAGTGACCCTGCGGGGAAAGGACCGGAGTGTCCAAATCCCCAACAACATACCGTGACATACGCTTCCCATATTGTCATCGAAATCATACGATACAGAACAGGAGTTAATGCGAGTACACTGACCACATATAGAATGATAATAAAGTCAGAGGAAGACTTCCTCTTAAAACAATTGATCAATATCCTTTCAATGTGAAAAGAAAACAAGTCCTGGTACTCGCACTAACCCCTGGCAATCAAAATACATAATAATAATATGATCCATTGATATAGAAAAAATAATTGAAATCAAAATATTTTGAAAAAATATTTTTTCAGAACAGCCCAAGTTTCTGAAAAGTAACGTTGAGCCCCAATGGATCCCAAGCCTAAGTGTGGACAAAAATTTTAAAAATATTTTAAACAATTTATTCAACACTTACGAACAATAATAATGTATCTAGTTATGATTAAAATAACATCAAGATATTATTTTTTAGAAATCCCCCCCTCACACAGAGGGCTGTTGAAAATGTAAACAATGAGTGTAAAAACACTAAAATAAGACTCCAGGCACCCAGGCCCGAAATCAGTTACCAAAAATACACTATCTGATGCAAAACAGAGACTTCCAGGGAAGAAACTGCAGAACATCAGATGGTAGATGCAGAACACAACGCCTAACCACCCCTAGGTGAAGACGTAAACATGGGGAAAGAACAGAATTCATTCTGTTATTCAGCTAAAACTCCCAAGAAAATTTAGTAATAATAATTACAAAAACTATGCCAAAAGCATGGGAGAATAGCAAGGGGGAACTTAAAGGACAGGGAGAGAGGAAAACACTTAAAAAAACAGTGTAACTAAATAATCAGAATGACAACAAAATGGCTGCTGCCTTGAAAATAGGTAACTTAACATAATTTCATTAAAAAATTTTAAGTTACAGCCCTGATAATATTCTGTCACACATTCTTTTCCTCTCCTCCTTCTCTATCCTCCTTAGAATCACCATTTCACTAATATTTATGTGTCTGGCATCATTTAAACTGAGATTTATAAGCACAAAGATCAGTCAGATGTTAACTGATGAAGGGCCAAACTTAGAATGATTAATGGCGCCAATTTCGGAATGTCCTTGACACTGCGCATGCGCAGTAGGGGCGAAGTGTGGAGGGCCTTTCAGGACATGTTTTCTTTAGTTTTAGATGCAAATTTTGGGGATTGGGGGGCAAAATTTGTGTTTGGCCCTATATTTTAAGAGTTAGCACCAGCTATGTCTGGGTCATTGGTACAGTATAAAAATATAAGAAACCGCCTTCTTCCGCGCACTCAAAAGGATAAATATGGCGTCGTCTATATGGCCGAAGGCCTGCAAAATCTGCATAAACTGAACCGGAAAAGAAAGAACTTCCTGCTTTGTCCAGATAAAGTCTGCGCCTAACGACACCAGCGGTTTCTCTCTTGTTGTCGCGGCATTCTGATTCGGCAGAACAAAATCAGGGTAGTATAGATGGATGAAAGCCATCGCAACCATGTACTGTTCCGAAAGGGAAGGGTAATCCTCTTCCTTATCCCTTTCACCATCCAAGAGAACCAGTTGCGAATCTCGGTCCATTGCATCTGCATGAACAGATGACTGGACCAACCCAGCACCGTCCGACAGCTCAGATTTGGAGTCTGAGAGAGGCTGCAACTGCACTTGCTGGGATGCTGCGATCAGCTGCGCAATCTGCGACAGCAAGTCTGTCATCGATGCCTGGGGAGCAGCAGTCTTCTGTTCCTTAGCCGCATGCTGCTCCTGGGACGGTGTGTCGGAAATGGATCCTTTCTTCGAACGTCCTAATGATCAAGGCCTCATCTCCCTAGCTACCGGATGGTCCGACTTCACGACGAAGAGTGGTTCCTTCTTCATGCAACAGGCTGGATATCCGAAGTCGAGTAGCTAGGATGTGGTCGTGTGTGCTTAAATAATGTAGTGGAGGAAGCCGTGACTGAAGCCGACCCCGGCTGCAAACTAGACAGAGCGTCCCGAGCCACAGACGGATATATGCTCCGTCTCGTGCAAGTTTCCAACCAGAAAACGTCATTTCGACCTTGTGAAACGTAGCGGAGGAAGCCTTGACTGAAGCCGACCCCAGCTGCTGACTAAACAGAGCGTCCCGAGTGGAGGGCGGACATATGCTCCGGCTTGTGCAAGTTTCTCAAACAATATCTGACCCCAGACGTTGCTAGATTAGAGAGGGGGGGGAGGGGGGCTCTCCCACTTCCAGCCTATCAGACCTCGCCGAATACAAGAACTTGCTGACTTCCTCCCTATTTCCGTCGTCGCTGGGTGAGCTATTTATATTATAGTGCTCGCTCTACCCAACCCACTTCTTACAGACTTACACAGACGGAGTAACGTTTCACCGGTGGAGCTAGCTGCTTGCAAGAGATTAAAACCTTTAACAAAAGACTCACAGTCTTGCAATAATGAGCACTGTAGCTAGCTCTATATGCTCCACGGAGCGCGACGATGGTAGCAAACTTGGATGGGTGTCAGAATATCATCACCATATTCATGTTCCTCTGAAATAGAAACTGACAGAATGAATTAAAAAGCCATGAGAGGCTCTAATCCTCAGAACCTCACTGCCAACAACATACCGCAACACCCGACTTCAACATCAGTCATCCCAGTGGAACACAAGAATGACAAGAGACCGCAGGAGTGTATCAACTAAAGTCGATATCTGTCCTCCAAACTCCACAACAATATATAAATATAACTGAGATACATGAATAATACCAACCATAATTAAATTCAAAATATTGAAGGGCATCCTGATAGAGCCCAAGTGTGGATAAAATCCAAAATTTTTGAGCTACACTACCAGGATAACAATCCATGTATCCTACAGTATACTACATTAATAGAATATGAAAAACTACCTATATATGAGGATGCTTACAATGTAAACTAGATCGAGTTATTTGTGTGCAAAGTACACAATGATGTATCCCTGCATTTCCTTAGCAACACCTTAGCACAATTTTAACGTTTCGAATTAAATACCCAAGGAGCCTTTCGATGAAAACTGATTTTCTAACGATAAAAGTGGTTCCACTGGAACCACATGGGGCCAAATCAAAATTCTGAAACCTTCATGCACATCTAGAAATGTTACCTGAACACATTAGCATAGTTTAAAGATTCAAATTAAATACCCTAGGAGCCTTTCAATGAAAACTGATTTTCTAACGATAAAAGTGGTTCCACTGGAACCACCTGGTGCCAAATCAAAATTCCGAAACCTTCATGCACATCTAGAGATGCAAACTGAACATCTTAGCATAGTTTAAATGTTTCAAATTAAATACCTCAGGAGCCTTTCGATGAAAACTGATTTTCTAATGATATAATGGTTCCACTGGAACCACCTGGAGACCGAATCAAAATTCTGAAACCTTCATGCACATCTAGTGATGCTACCTGAACACCTTAGCATAGTTTAAAAGTTTCGAATTAAACACCCTAGGAGCCTTTCGATGAAAACAGATTTTCTAACGATAAAAGTGGTTCACTGGAACCACTTGGGGCAAAATCAAAATTCCGAAACCTTCATGCACATCTAGAAATGTTACCTGAACACATTAGCATAGTTTAAAGATTCAAATTAAATACCCTAGGAGCCTTTCAATGAAAACTGATTTTCTAATGATAAAAGTGGTTCCTCTGGAACCACCTGGTGCCAAATCAAAATTCCGAAACCTTCATGCACATCTAGAGATGCAAACTGAATATCTTAGCATAGTTTAAATGTTTCAAATTAAATACCTCAGGAGCCTTTTGATGAAAACTGATTTTCTAATGATATAATGGTTCCACTGGAATCACCTGGAGGGGCCGAATCAAAATTCTGAAACCTTCATGCACATCTAGTGATGCTACCTGAACACCTTGGCATAGATTAAAAGTTTCGAATGAAATACCCTAGGAGCCTTTTGAGGAAAACTGATTTTCTAACGATAAAAGTGGTTCCACTGGAACCACCGGGGGCCAAATCAACATTCCGAAACCTTCACGCACATCTAGAGATATTACCTGAACACATTAGCATAGTTTAAACAGTTCGAATTAAATACCCTAGAAGCCTTTCAATGAAAACAAATTTTCTAACGATAAAGGTGGTTCCACTGGAACCACCTGGGGCAAAATCAAAATTCCGAAACCTTCATGCACATCTAGAGATGTTACCTGAACACATAAGCATAGTTTAAACATTTCAAATTAAATACCCTAGGAACCTTTCAATGAAAACTGATTTTCTAATGATAAAAGTGGTTCCTCTGGAACCACCTGGGGCAAAATCAAAATTCCGAAACCTTCATGCACATCTAGAGTTGCTACCTGAACACATCAGCATAGTTTAAACATTTCGAATTAAATACCCTAGGAGCCTTTCTGGGTGTGACATATGGACGGACGGACATCACAACTGTATCCCCGCATTTTTGAAAATGCAGGGATAACGTCAATGTAAACAAAACATCAGGCACACAAAAAGGCCCAAAGTCAGAACCAATAGAAATGCTATCAGATGCAAAGCTAGATCTTCATACGAAGAAAAAACGATACATCGGATAGAATATGCAAGACTAAACGACCCAACACCCCTAGGGTGAGGTCGTAACCCTGGGGAAGAAACAGAATGATATTCTGTGATAAATGTTAAACTCCCAAGAAATTTAATAAAAAATTTCAATAAAAAATAGCCAAAAAGCTTAAGAGTTTAACAGGAAGGGTTCATGGAAGGATAGGGAAGGAATACTTAACAAACAGTGGAATAATCATTTTTAAAAATGATGATGTCAGGCATATGTCCCGAAATTGGGTAACATAAAATAATTTTATAAATATTATAAAGTTACAGCCCTGAACGTCAAAAACCACCGTTGAACACTTCCTTCATCCAATAACAGCCTTGAATCCAGTAACTCTTGTATTGATTTGTGCCTGGCGTCCTCAAAAAAGGAGATTTTAAAGCGCAGATGTCATTTCATTGTTTCTGACTTTCGGGCCAAACAAAGAATGATGTTGGCGCCAATTCCAGTCATTTCCTGATGTCTGCGTATGCGAGAGTAAATGTATGGAGGGCCAGATAGGACTTTTAATTTTCAGTTTTGCAAGCAAATTTTGGGGATTGGGGGTTCAAAATTTGTGCAGTTGTCAGATCTCCCCTTTAAATTGACAATGCTTGGAACTTTCTTCGGCTACAGTATGGAACAGGGATTGATCAAATGGTAAGGCTCGGAGTGTTTAAAATTACGTTGTTGCACAATCGTGAGGGAAAACAAAAGCCATTGAATATCACAAGTAACTATGGTTGGTCACTACAAAGTTTAATAATAAAATAACTGTTCATTCATCTAATTATACAGTGCAATTTAAAGCCGATTTTTGTCACTTTGAAAATGAAGATGACCAATAAAAATCGTTGACTACCGCTGTAGTCGACGGTTAGTCAACTAATCGAATAATCGCATCAGCCCTAAAGAACATAAATCTTACCATAATGTATACAGAACAATTAAAATTCAATTTTAGGACACTGTGACGGACAAGAAATGGAGAAGTGTAATGTTCTCTCATATTAAGAAACATTTTTCATCAAATATATATACAAGTACATTGAAGTAGTCATAAAACCATCGTGAAATAATGAAAATGTTGATTCACCCCAGAGAGTATTACAGAAATAAAGTATTCAAAAACGTTAAGTTGTAATGATGCTTGTGGAATTAAATTGAAAACAACTTCTTTTTTCGCAATTTTTTTACTCATTTCATTTTGTCCCATGAAAGCATAAGCTGCCAACTGCAATGCTAAACCAATGCAGGCATGCTGCACCTTCATGCTTTCAAGGCATGCATCTTATTCTATTATCAGGCCTCAAAATAAGTCACGCACAGTCGTTCAGGTTATGATCATTTGAATAGGCGTAACCTGCCGACCATTCATGATCGTTTTCAATGGTAAACAGAAACTTTTATGGATAATAACAACGCTCAAACACAGTGAATTATTTACTCAGAAAAAAAAACAGGGCTTGTTTTTCAACAGAAGTTGATTCCTGTAATGTCCCATAAAATGGAAATACAGTAATCAATGCGGATTCCCATCCATGCTTAAGGTGGAATCTATATTTTTGGCACTTTTGTTTCAGATATTTAAGGCCCATAATCAATCTAAATACTGGACGAGGTATAAACAATTCACCGTTTGCATGAATTAAACCTATAAGTTCAAAGTATCTGTATCCGGACTCGTCAACTTATGTTATGGGGGGGCCAGTCAACAACTCATTCAATCATTCAGTGCCATTGGTTTTTCATACCGTAACTTACAGATGATATCTATGCCATAAGGCCCATAACTCCTCTAGAAACAATTTGGAGCGTACACATGCGCAGTTGTAGAGCACATTCAGGAAAAAACCAACATAAATACAACTGCGCATGTGTATGGTGCACACTGTGACCTGAAACTTCAAACGAGAGACATGGATTGATTCGAGGGAATAAGTAAATCGAGGAAAGCAAACTTACTGTTTTTTTAGTGTGTCAGTGATAAAAATGAATGCATGTTGAACTGCATTATAATGCTGTAGTCAATATTAAACCCATGAAACTGTTATGGGAGGGGAAATTACAGGTTATGATCAGTCGACACTCCCTTAACCCATTAAATTAGCATTATGACCATTAAATTAGCGTAACCTACAAACAGGTTACAAAAAAAAATCCTCATTTCGAGGTCTGAATTATTTATTTATTGGTGGGGTTTTTTGTGGTTCTTCTTCATCTTGAGTCAACTGTTAGTGATGTTACGGGCCTTCCTTACATAATTTGAAGATGAAAACTGGAAACAAGAGGCCTAGGGGGCTCAAGGCCAGTGACCAGCCTAGGAGTGAAGGTTCGGGAGAAGTGACTTCTCCCTCTCAGAAAAAATATGTTGTGGTGAGAGCTTTTTAAGGAGTGAAATTTCCCCAAAAAGAAAAGCCGAGAAGAAAATTTAATATTTCCACATTTGTCAAAAGATCTGTTAAACAATAAAAATCAAATTAGAGGGATTCAGTGGTGTAGCCAATGGGTGCCTAGGGAGCCCAGCCCCCCCCCCCCCCCCAATCCCACTTGCTCCCCCTGCACCCCAAATTTAAAAATATTTTTTATGATTTCCTGCCCTCAGTACAAGCATTTGTCCTGAGATTCCCCCATCCCCACCTACAGCTTGATCCACCCTGATTTCAGACCAAAGCTCTGCCACTGGTTGGATCTGCCTTGTTCTGTCAGTGAGATTTGAGGCTTTGTCAATATGGAAAAATAGACAAGAAAAGTTACATTTTAGTGAAAATCAACATTTGCTTATTAACACAATTTTTGAGGAGTCACTAAGCTCTTACTATGGTTTTGAAGGATAATTAACATGCAACTGGTGTGCATAGCCTTATTTTGGTAATTAGACATCGCTTCATGATCCACCAAAACTGCCTTGGTGTCTTCATGGTTTCCACTTTAAATGCCAGTAAAACAAGAAGGAAAGTGTCAATGACACTGTAGCTCAACTTGTCAAGACTTGTACATGTATAGTATGTGACACAGCAATGACAAACATCTAGGTAATGACCTGATAACAAATGTACATATAAAGTATTGTAACGGTCTGTACATAAATACTGGCCGTAGCCTGTAACAAATGTATAGGTAAAGTATTGTAAAGGTGGGTGACAGTCGGATGCTAAATAGAAAAGAAATCTTTGAGTCCCAGAGTGGGTTTGACTGAACCCCAAAATATTTGTTCTCATAGCACAGTGATAACAAAGGCACCCCAAAACACACTCATTCCTGTCCCAAGGTGAAAACAAAGGTACCCAAGAAGTTTCGTGAAGATCAGTTCATAAATACGAGCTGTATAGAAGTTGTGACAAAAAACTGATTGGACCTAATTTCGGTACAAAATGGCCACTGGCAGCCATCTTGAATTTTGGACCGCACTCAGAAACACTCGTTCTTGTCCCAAGGTGATAACAAAGGTACACAAGAAGTTTCGTGAAGATCGGTTGATAAATACAGCCTCTAGCCCGAGCCGTATTGACATGTGCACTTCCAGTGTATAAGTAGCACTAAATAAATCAAAATTCATCTAATTTGCATAATTTCTGCACGAGAAAAAAACCCGTACTGTATGTGATGTATTCAAAATCATGATTTTACTAAACATTCCTACAAAAATTTATTCAAATCAGAACTTTCATACAGAAGTTCTGTACAAAAGACTGATTGCAATAATTTTGGTACAAAATGGCTGCTGGTGGACATCTTGAATTTCGGACCACACCCCAAAACACTCGTTCTCATCCCACGATGATAAGAAAGGCCCCCAAGAAGTTTCGTAAAGATTGGTTCATAAATACGGCCTCTAGCCTGAGCTGTATAGAAGTTGTGTACAAAAAAACTGATTAGACCTAATTTCGGTATGAAATGGCCACTGGCAGCCATCTTGAATTTTGGACCGCACACAGAAACACCCGTTCTCATCCCAAGGTGATAACAGAGGTACCCAATAAGTTTCGTGAAGATCGGTTGATACATACAGCCTCTAGCCCGAGCCGTATTGACATGAGCACTTACTGTGTGTAAGTAGCACTGAAAAAATCAAAGTTCATCTAATTTGCATAATTTCTGCACAAGAAAAAAACCCATATTATATGTGATGTATCCCATGGTACTAAACATTCACACAAAAAATTATTCAAGTCAGCACTTTCATATGGAAGTTCTGTGCAAAAATCTGATTGCACCTAATTTTGTACAAAATGGCTGCCATCGGCCATCTTGAATTTCGGACCGCACCCAAAAACACTCATTCTCGTCCCACGGTGATACCAAAGGTACCCAAGAAGTTTCGTAAAGATCGGTTTATAAATCCGGCCTCTAGCCCGAGCCGTATTGGCATTTGCACTTACAGTGCTGAAAGTAACACTAAATACATCAAAGTTAGTCTAATTTGCATAATTTACATACGAGAAAAAAACCTGTATTATATGTGATGTCTCCCATGGTACTAAACATTCATACAAAAAATTATTCAAATCAGAGCTTTCATATGGAAGTTCTGTACAAAAAACAGATTTCTGCATCGTCGGTACAAAATGGCGGCTGGCAGCGAACTTGAATTTCGGATCGGACTCAAAAACACTCGTTCTCGTCCCACAGTCATAACAAAGGTACCCAAGAAGTTTCGTAAAGATTGGTTCATAAATGCGGCCTCTAGCCCGAGCCGTATTGAATTGTTGACGGACAGGCGGCCAGGCGGACGACGGACAACTGGCCATGGCATAAGCTCAAATTTGGCTTCGCCAAAGTTGAGCTAAAAATGTTACCAAGGTAACATGTGCCCCCCCCCACCCCCAAATTCACCTTGACCTCACGGACCTGGCTGTGGTGTGTGACACATCCACCCATTGTTCTTTATAATTGAGCGAAGTTAGATGATTGTAGCCCTAATAGTTTTGGAGTTATGCTTGAGACACGATTTGTGACCCTGAACATATGATGGTCAATTGTGACCTTCACCTTGCAGATGAGGTGAAAACTATTATACGTGACACACCTTCTGACTGTCCTTAACATTTGTAAAAAGTTTAACAATTGTACTATGATTTGTTTCTGAGTTATGGCTGAAACAACAATATTGACCAATTTTTAGTGTGACCTTGAAATGTGACCTTGAAGGTACAATCCCGTCTATGGTGTGTGACACATCCTCCCATGGTCCTTTATAATTGTGTGAAGTTTGATGACTGTAGCCCTAATAGTTTTGGAGTTATGCTTGAGATACGATTTGTGCCTCTGAACATATGAAGGTCAATTGTGACCTCCACCTTGCAGATGAGGTGAAAACTATTATACGTGACACACCTTCTGACTGTCCTTTAACATTTGTAAAAAGTTTAACAATTGTACTATGATTCGTTTCTGAGTTATGGCTCAAATATGAATATTGACCAATTTTTAGTGTGACCTTGACCTTGAAGGTACGAACCCAGCTATGGTGTGTGACACATCCTCCCATGGTCCTTTATAATTGTGTGAAGTTTGATGGCTGTGGCCCTAACCATTTTCGAGTTATTGGCCCGGACACACACACAGACACACGCACACTTCAATCACTACATGTATATGCCACCCGACTTAAGAAGGGAGGCATAATAAAAGACACACAACACAAATCATATTTCCTGTGATTTTGATCACTTTATTGAAGTAAGTCATGATATACAAATCACTTTTGTTGGTTACTCACTCCAGTGTTTTCACAAACATCTCTCCTAATTTCGACTGTAGAGGTTCGTTTTTTTACGTTACATTGAAATGACTCAAGATACACCACTACTCTTATGGCAGCTACTCAAAATCACAAGTTGACTTTGATTTCACCCAAACGTGGAAATTAGGGGAAGTGAGCGGTACCAAGAAGATATCGTCCACTTCACCCTCTAGGTTGGTAACTGCCTGAGGCACTTACCTGACAAAGTCGTTTAATGAATGATTTAATTAGCATCTATGACTAGTTAACATTACAGAGGAATGAAGTCATGTAATCATTCATAACTCTGTTGGCCTTTAGGCATTCTCCCATAAATTGTAGGAAGGTAACTCTAAACAGACAAAAAATAATTTCAACTGAAAGATAATATGAAAAACATCCACAGAATATGAAGTCTTTTGAGTAGCTGCATCTCAGAATAAAACCCAAATAGGGGCTTCAAGCACTCAACTAGTTAAGATATATGCAAATAAGTGGGCACCAATGTACCTGTAAATCACTCAGTGCTTTTCTTATGTCCCAGTGATCAATATTTGGATTGTTAAAGATTGCTTCATATCTGGCATCAAACTCCTCATCAGTTTCATGACTACCATGACCATGACGGACACAAGCAACTGAAATTGAAAAAATGAATCCATATCAAAAACCTATAAATTATCACATATTTATTTATTGGTGTTTAAGGTTACTTTAAGTATCTATGGCTATATCATGTCTACAACATCAATATGAAGTCAAGTTTAACCAATCGTTTGCACCCGTGCTGCCTTCTTTAGATGACTTATACCCCAGGCAGGCATTGATTAATGGTGTACAATATCCTAGGATATCTTCTCCCAGCCAAATTATATCCCCCCCCCTCCCCCCCCCCCCCCCCCCCCATGAATTGGGCCAGGATTAACGAAGTCATGTAATCGATAATCATATCGCAAACAGGTGAAAGTTTTTCCCAAACTCTCTCTAGATTGTGTAGGTCTCCTCTTTTAAAGTCAAATAACTTTGAAGTAATGGGGTGGGGGTGGGGGGGGGGGATATTCAAGCATGGATGTGTTCTCCTCCATCACTACCTCAAATTTTCCACAATTTGGTGTATATGGTGTTACTAACCATATTATAAGGGATCTACATGTATGTTACCTTTCAATGAATGTTCAAAATTGATGCTTTGTATTGTTTATGCAGATTTAGGATGTGGAGGGGCGAGGGGATATCCAAGTCTGGATATCTCTCCCACCACACCCACGTTAATTCAATGCTATTTGATGTTCAAATGTTGAGGCTTACTTTTTGAACCACAATTTTAGGTGTTTGATTTTGGAGAAAACGTCACCCAGCCAAATAGTAATGTCATTTGGGTCAGGATTAACAGAGTGATGTTATCAATCACTACAGCACAAACTGGTGAGAGTGTTTCCTTATATTAGTTTAGATTGTGTAAGCATTTCACTTTTAAAGTGAAATAATATTGTATTAATGAGAATGTTTTTGTTGGGGTGGGGGTATCCATGCCAGGATAGCCTTCCACATTCCAAATCGGAATATACAATACAAAGCACCAATTCTGAAAATTTATCAAAAAGTTATATACATCCTTTATAATAAGGTCAGTTACATCATATAAATTGAATTGAAATACCCCCTCGCCCCCATGGAAAAAGATTTCTCATCAATTCTAAGTTATTTGACTTAAAAAGTGGAGCTATACACAATCTAAACAGAGTCTGTGATATGGCAATTATTACATGACTTTGTTAATCCTGGCCCAAAAAATGTTTCTGAAAAGTTAAAAAATTTATAGTAATTTATATATTTTTTATACTTACCAATGACCCAGACTTAGCTGGTGCTAACTCTAACAAAACCAGGGCCAAACACAAATTTTGCCCCCCAATCCCCAAAATTTGCATCCAAAACAAAAAGAAATCATGTCCTAAAGGACCTCCATACTACGCCTCTACTGTGCATGCGCAGTGACGCAGACATCCCGAAATTGGCGCCAAATATCATTCTTACTGGCAGTGCCTGGTCAGCGCTATGTACTCAGCGGGGAGGCAAGAGTTCCCAACTCCAGGGAGGGCCATCCCCGTCTGGGTCATTGGTAAGTATAAAAAATATATAAATTACTATAAATTTTTTAACATTTTTATACTGTACCAATGACCCAGACTTAGCTGAATAGTAAACAGGCTGGAGGGCCTAGGACATAGAGGAAAATCCAATAAGCTCAACTATATAGTAAAGAGGTAACCCCTTAAGGAGAAAAGGAGTATTAGGCTTTACATGTATCTTTCTTATTTAATATTAAATTAGAAAGATACACTACCCTTAATAATTGAGCACAATAACATTCATGTTCTCTATTAACATCCAGTATAACCCTTATACTAATTATTTTTAAAGCAAGCCATAAATAAAGTAGTCCAGAGAATTGAGACTCTTTATAGTCATTTAAAAGTGTCCGAGTATTGTATATTAAAGCCCGTTTGACACTTGACATATACAAATGCTTCACACCGAGCTACACTTTAAAAATAAGACATGAATGAATTTAAACATTAATATTACACTTTAAAACCATCCCGGAAGCGACTCAGAAATACTGACTTGGAGGAGGCATTCCCTTGCTTTTCACTATAAAGCAGGTGACCTAAGGGAACACCCACCCCCCCCCCCCCCTTCCCCTTGCCCTGGGTCAAATAGCCCAGAGCGAAGAGGGCAGCCGGACGGAGTCACTGCCGGAACAGAAAGCCTGCATAACTATAGTTGCAACTGTTTAGTGGACGACATTCTGAGCAACAGATAACGGACCTAAACAATGCAGGTCTCCAGAAATGGACTCAATATTTCTGAGATAAAAATTCGTAAATGTGGATGGCTGAGACCAATAAGCAGCCTTCATTAAATCTGTAATAGCAACACTATTAGCATAAGCCCAGGAAGTAGAAAGAGCTCTTACTTCATGAGCAGAAATCTTAAGCACAGACTGCTGAGAAGAAGATAAATCTTCATAAGCAGTACGGATAGTTAACTGAATCCATCTAGCAATAGAATGGACTGAAATGTCCTTTCTATTAGGCATCAAAGACAGAAAGAAACGTTTCCGTCCCTTTCTGATAAACTGAGATCTCTGTTTATAGATACGTAGTGCTCTAACAGGACAGAGTAAAGGCCTACGCCCGTCTGAAGACGGAAGAGCCTTAATAACAATAGGTTCCGGATATTTATTAGGAGCCTGATTCTTAGCTAAAAAACCCACATTAGTAGTGAAGGTGATAGTGTTCCCAACACTACGATAATGAGAATCATCCACCGATAGTGCATGAAGCTCACTGACTCTTCTAGCAGAAGAGAAAGCTAAGAGAAAAGCTGTCTTATAAGATAAGAATTTGAAATCTACTGTCCCAAGAGGTTCAAATGGCTTTTCCTTCAATTTAAGGAGAACCCAAGCTAAATTCCACTTAGGAATTAATCTAAGAGTTCTGGGTCTATTTATCGAAAAGTTTCTAACCAACTTCGATAAAGAGACATTAGATCCAATTTGTAAACTATCATGATGTGCATAGGTATCAGATAACATAGATCTATAACCCTTTATAGTAACAGGCTGCAGTTTGATTTCGTCAAACAAGTATACTAGAAAGTTTGCAATGTCTGGTATAGAGGGATCAAATATATCTACAGAATGATCCCTACACCAACGACGAAAAACCTTCCACTTAGCCGCATAGTTTAGCGAAGAGGAGGTCCTCCTACAGTTAGAAATCGCATCCACTGCTCGTCCTGTAAAGTGCTTGCCATGCAAGAAGGACCGCACAACGGAAAAACGTGAAGGTTGAGACCTTGCGGGTTGTGATGGAGTTGGCGCGATTTCCCCTGCGAAAGAAGATCCTCCCGTGGAGGAAGCTTCCGCGGTAGGTCCCACAACAGACACCTGAGTAGATTTATCCACGGTCTCTGTGGCGACAGAGATGCTACCAACAGAATCTTGCATTGAGATTGTTTTATCTTTAGCAATACTTGTTGAATTAACGGCGCTGGAGGATACGCATATCCTATCATTCCGTCCCAAGGGATCGACAGAGCGTCTACTGCAAATGCTCTTAGATCCGGACACGGAGACACATACGTCTGCAACTGATTGTTGAGATGTGTCGCAAATAAGTCTATCATTGGCCGTTCCCATTGGTAGCAAATCTGATTGAATACTTGTTTGTTGAGAGTCCACTCCGACGGCAACAAGCGACCCTTTCGTGAAAGGGAGTCTGCTAGCACATTCAGACGACCCGGTATGTGACGGACCGAAAGAAGAACGTGATGTTCTAACGCAAACAGAAGGATTCTTTCCGTTAGATTGAACAACGGAACTGAATGAGTGCCTCCCTGATTCCGTATATACGCCACTACTGTCGTATTGTCGGATAGGATTTGGACATGAGCATCGTGAATAATGTCCATCCAGTGACGTAACGCAAGCCAAATTGACATCATTTCCTTGATGTTTATGTGCTTGCACAGGAATTGCGGATCCCAAAGACCCTGGCATCTCGAATCCGTTGGGATTAATGATGCACCCCAACCTGTTTGACTGGCATCCGTCATAACGGTAAAACTCGGATCCGGCAACTGCAGCGGAACTCCTTGAGTTAACCACTGAATGTTTGCCCACGTCTGAATCTCTTGTTTCACTTGATCTGACAAGAGAACGTCTACATCGAGCGAATGAATTTTCACACTCCAATTCTGAGTCAGGAAAATTTGAAGAGGACGTGTGCGTAACCGCCCCATCGGAATGAGATCTGCGACAGCTCCGCACAGACCTATCAGTCTCATAAATTCTCTCGCCATGACTTTGTCTGCGTGCAGACAATAGCGAGCGTAACAACTGACTAATTTCGCTCTGGTTAACGGCAGACGAACGAGATTGTTGTGCGTCTCGAAGCTCATTCCCAGATGTGTGAATGACTTGGACGGCACCAGATCCGACTTCTCCTCGTTTACTATAAAACCGAGACGTCGGAGCAATAGAAGAAGATTCTGAACATCGTTCTGAAGTGTTAACTCGTTGCCGTACCTCTGAAGAATGTCGTCCAGGTAGGCCGACGTTACCGCAGACGAATGAGCTCGGAAGTAGATCATTACCGAGTTCATTACCCAAGTGAAAGCCCAGGGTGCTAGATTCAATCCGAAGCACATCGCCCGGAATTGATACACCACACCTAGGACTGCGAAGCGTAGATACTTTCGGAAAGTCGGATGTACCATGACGTGAAAGTACGCATCTTTGAGATCTATGCTCGTTGCATAATTGTTCACCCTAATACTCGCTCTGACCGATCGAATCGTCTCCATATAAAACTTCGGAGCGACGATCAGCTCGTTTATCCAGCTCAAATCTATGACTGGACGGAACGAGCCGTCTGGTTTCGGAACCAGAAACAGATGGCTGTAGAATCCCGGAGATTCCTGGTTTTCTACGACCTCTACCGCGTTCTTCATTAAAAGAGACTGCACCTCTGATAACAGAGCGTCTCTTTTCTGTGGATTTGACGGAAGATGAGTCCACTTTGGACTTCGAGTTAATGGAGGCTTTCGTTTGAAGGATATCTTTAGACCTTCCGAAGTCACTCCTCTCACCCAAGGGTCGTCCGTAATCGACGCCCACTCTTGTGAAAAGCTCGACAACCTTCCGCCAACCGGAACACGATAGAGGTTTAAGCCATCACCTCCTGGACCTGCGAGGCCTGCGGTAGGAGAAACCACGTCTTCCACGACCCACACCTCGCCTCGTCGACCTCGGGGCGTCCGACCGATTGTCCCGGCCTGAAGGACGTCCCGAACGAGAGTCGCTATCCTGACGGTCTCTCGAATAAGACCAAGAGGACGCACCGGAACCTCTATCGGAACCTCTCTTGGGCGCATTAGACCCAGAAGTGCCTGTCTTATTCATGTCTGCTGTATCCGACTTCTTAGGAGCAGATCTGAACAACAGAGAATCATTAGCTTTCTTTTTAATTTTATCATAAATAGCGGAAAGCTTGCCGTCAAAGAGAAGTTCTCCTGAGACCGAAGCGACTCTAAGAGAGTTCTTCACCTTAGAATCCACTAGTGTGGATGTAGCTAGGGCTGCGTCACGTCTAACCAACTCCAGATTTGCCACTGAAAGGGCGGAGTTACACGTGGAATAAGCTACTGCCCTTGAAAGAAGTCTTAAAGAGGATTGTATATCCTGAAACTCTTTCCCCTGAAGGCGCAGTGATAACGCCTTAGTAAGGTGATCTGCGTAAGATAAGGCATCTAAATTGGCTCTGTTAGACGCAATAGCTGTTTCCAACACCGCGGTTGGAATAGAAGCTGACGACGGTAATGATAGCTCTAAGTCTTCCGCCTCGTCGTCCATACGCAGAGGAACTCTCGGTATACCCTGTCCTGCCGTATCGAATTTATTCCTTGCATTAATGAAAGGCAGGTTGAGAGTATTAGCGGACAAGAAACCTGCTTTCCCCGTCCTGGAAGCAAGTTTAAATATAGCGTCGTTCAATAATTCAAATGTTCTTGCAACATTATTGGACTGCGACGGAAACTCGGGAGCGATGTCCCTGAACCGCTCAAAAAATTCAGAGTCCAATGACGCTATAATTCTCTTGTCCGGAAGCGCAGCAGTCTGGCCCGACGGAACAACTTGAGGGAGAAAGTGCCGGATGAAGTCCACGGCAGCTTTATGTTGTTCTGAAAGGGATAGCTCCAAGTCATCCGTATCCCTTTCACCATCCGGTCGGACCTCATGATGTTCCCGGTCGTCCGCCCCCGATGCTTCGGCGGAGCGTACCGACCCAGCGCCGTCGGATAATTCTCGATCCGACACCGTTTCTGTCGGCTGCTGGGATGCTGCGATAAGCTGTGCTATCTGCACAAGAATGTCCAGCGTCGAGACCTGCGGAGGCGCAGTCTTTCGCTGCTTCGCCGAGGGCAGCTCCGCATCAGATGGCTCCCGCATACTTTTCCTATGCGAACGTCCAGAGTCCATCGGTCTCGAATCCCTGGCTGCCGGATGGTGTGACCTGGTCGCCGAAGAATCCTTCATCGGCGAAGCTGGTAATATATCGGCGGTCACGCAGCCAAGGTGCGGTCGTGTGCGCTGACGAGAAGAGGAAGCCTTAACAGTCTCTGCGGACTGCTTATACAACGGAGCGTCCCGAGCGACGGACGTATGCTCCGCTAAAGACACATTTTGTACCACAACATCTGGTCCCAGATGTTGTTGTACGAGAGAGGGGCCTCTCTCGCTCGCGGCCCGGCTGGACCTGGACGAGCTAGGAACCGGACTCAAAGGCTTCCTCCATTCTCGCTTACTATCCGCCGTCACTGGGTGTGCATCTATTATGTTTATAGTGCTCACATCACCCAAAATTTCCTCTTGGACCGAATCGGACGAACCCGGCTGCCGAACCATTCGGTGAATGGACGCTACACCGGGTGAGCTAGCGGACGACATTTGTCTAATCTCCATGAGCACTTTTGCCGCTAGCTCTGAATTCATTTGTGACGACGGACGCACACTTGAAGAAGATAACATGGAAACATCACCCTGTTCTGGTTCCTCTGAAATAGAAACTGAGAGAGTAGAGTGACCTTGCGGAGAAAGAGCCGGAATCGCTCTTTCTCCAGAAACAACATATCGTGACACACGTTTCCAATGTTTCTCATTCCAATGTTCACATATAGGACAGGGATTAATGCGAGAACACTGACTACAATTAATACAATGATCATGAAAGTCAGAGGAAGATTTCTTCCTATTACAATATGAACAACGTCCCTTCATTGTGAAAGAACAACAATAAGTCCTAGTTACTCGCAAAAACCCCTGACACAAAGATACATAATAACATGATCCATTAATAAATGAAAAAACAATTGCAAAACAAAATAATTTTGAAAAAATATTTTTTCAGCGAAGCCCAAGTTGCTGAAAAGTAACGTTGAGCCCCGATGGATCCGATGGCAAAGTGTGGTCAAAAATTTTAAATTTATATTAAATAATTAATGAGACACTTTCGGATAATATAAATGTATCTTATAGTGAGATAAACTACAGCAAAGGCAAACAGCCCCCCTCAAAAAAGGCTGTTGCCAATGAAAACAAACAGTGTAAAAACACCAGAAAACATGACTCCAGGCACTGAAAAAACTGGCCCGGAATCAGTCATCAATTACACTCTATCTGATGCAAAACAGAGACTCCCAGGGGAGAATCTGTAGAACATCAGATGGAAGATGCAGAACACAAACGTTATACACCCATGGGTGAAAACGTAACTATGGGGAAAATAACAGAAAACATTCTGTAACCAAGCAACTCTCCCAGGAAATTTTAGAAATGAAATTTCTCAAAAATATGCCAAAAGCATGGGAGAATTGCAAGGGGGTACTTTAGAAGGCTAGGGGAGAGGAAACACTGAATAAGCAGTGCAACAATTAGCAAGAATGACAACAAGAGGCCCATGCCTCGAAAATAGGCAACTTAACATAATTTCATCAAAAAATTTTAAGTACAGCCCTGATTATTTTTTGTCACTTCTTTTTCCTCTCCTCCTTCTATCCTCCTTAGAATCACATTTTCTCCAAAAATTACGTGTCTGGCATCCTTTAAACTGAGATTTACAAGCACAAAGATCAGTGAGATGTTGACTGATGAAGGGCCAAACAGAGAAATGATATTTGGCGCCAATTTCGGGACGTCTGCGTCACTGCGCATGCGCAGTAGAGGCGTAGTATGGAGGTCCTTTAGGACATGATTTCTTTTTGTTTTGGATGCAAATTTTGGGGATTGGGGGGCAAAATTTGTGTTTGGCCCTGGTTTTGTTAGAGTTAGCACCAGCTAAGTCTGGGTCATTGGTACAGTATAAAAATATCTAAAGTGATTTTACCAATGTGACACAGTTTGCTTCCGATGACGGGTAAGACTCATAAAATAGGGCGACATAAGACCGGAACAAATTGGCACATTTGCCATGAGAAACAGAAGAATTTTGGGGGAAAAATCCAAAAATATTTTATTAATGTGATACAGTTTGCTTCCGATGATGGGTAATACTCAATGGAAGTGTTAATGATACTGTAGCTTAACTTGATTGTGTGTTGTGTTTGATGAAAAGGATAATGTTCAATGTTTATGAAAGGATTATGAAATACGACAAGAATTGTGATAATTGAGATTATATTAATTTCTGTTCCCTGTATGCTGTTTTCAAAAAAAATAATTTGAGGTGTAGACTGTACTAAAGAAGTGAGGGGTGGGTTAGTATGGCTCTCACAGTTAATGCATGTCAACCAAAGTTACCAAGTTACAGTGAAATTATTCAAAAACGAGTCATCTTAACAAGTTACAATGAAATCCCTTCATAAATACGACCTATAGTCTGTGCTAAAGGTATGCGGGTTTTGGGCTCGTGCAGCCGTCATGGCTGAATGATCATGACCAAAAGGGGGATGTTCTCATCTAGATATTATCTGGAGTCATCCAACCAAGTTACAATGAAATCCCTTCATAAATACAACCTGTAGACTGTGCTAAAGGTTTTTGGGCTTCAGGCCCCTGCAGCCATCACAGTTGGCCGATTGCGACCAAAAGGGGGACATTCTCATCTAGACATTATATGGAGTCATCCTACCAAGTTACAATGAAATCCTTCCATAAATACGACCTGCAGACTGTGCTAAAGGTCTTGGGGTTTTAGCCCTCCTGCATTTTTAAGAATGCCAGGCCTGCTAATTTAACAGCTCGATCTACGGTTGTCTTTTATTATTGTTCGATAAGACAAATGAAGATTTTTTCTCATGGATCAACAAACATTTTTCGTTATAAAATGGGATAAACATATCCTATCGTTATAATACATGTATTTCACACATGCAGTGCAGGCGTAGTGGCAGGCCTTTAACTCTTTACCTAACATGAAAAGCAGATGACACTTGCAAAAAAAATTCTTGAATAACTAATTTTTTGTCTCAAAAACAGGCTATGACCCCTTGTTGGAACGAGCTCGATGAGCTTGTTCCAACGAGGGGTCATAACCTATGTTTTTGAGACAAAAAATGAAAAAATATTGAAAATTAATTGGCGATTTTTTAGAATAGTGCTGGCCGGTTTTAGCAGTTACGTTGGGTAAAAGGGATGAATTCATTTATTTTGGACACACCACTTTACCCTAATTTGGGCACATAAAAATCAGCGATAACAGCCTTATCCTGTTATGTTTTATTGCCATGCCTTTCTTTGTAATTCTATATTGATATTATGATGAAAGATATTCTCAAATGTAGAAGTGGCTCAGAGAATTTATATATTTTTCTTGATGTCTTCACACCTTCTCTAATTTGGGCACACCTGTAAATGGTGTGAAATTGGGGTAAAGGCCTGCATCATGGAGTGTCCCTGTTTCACTCATTCATGGATAATGCAAAAGAACATGATATTTTATGCTCATTTTACTCCTGTAAAATGTGTAAAGACTGTTGCGTGTTTCAAATTCTTACAGCTGTGGCACTGTCAGTAAATTTAATAGCTTACAAGCATATATGCATTAAGCGGATTAATTAATTTATCGCGCTGAACATCGGACACACAGTGTTGAGAGAAACCGGATTCCATTCTTTTCAATGTTTGGGACCAGGGTTGGGGTCAATTACATTCAAACTAATTGATTACAATTACTTGGGGAAAGTTAAAAAATTTATAGTAATTTATATATTTTTTATACTTACCAATGACCCAGACTTAGCTGGTGCTAACTCTAAAAAATCCAGGGCCAAACACAAATTTTGCCCCCCAATCCCCAAAATTTGCATCTAAAACCAAAAGAAATCATGTCCTATAGGACCTCCATACTTTGCCCTTACTGCGCATGCGCAGTGTCAAGGACGTTCCGAAATTGGCGCCAATTATCATTCTTACTGGCAGTGCCTGGTCAGCGCTATGTACTCAGCGGGGAGGTAAGAGTTCCCAACTCCTGGGAGGGCCATCCCCGTCTGGGTCATTGTTAAGTATAAAAAATATATAAATTACTATAAATTTTTTAACATTTTTATACTGTACCAATGACCCAGACTTAGCTGAATAGTAAAAAGGCTGGAGGGCCTAGGACATAGAGGAAAATCCAATAAGCTCAACTATATAATATAGAGGCAACCCCTCAAGGAGAAAAGGAGTATTAGGCTTTACATGTATCTTTCTTATTTTATGTTAAATTAGAAAGATATAATACCCTTCATAATTGAGCACAATAACATTCATGTTCTCTATTAACATCCAGTATAACCCTTTATACTAATTATTTTTAAAGTAAGCCAATAAATAAAGTTAGTCCAGAGAATTGAGACTCTTTGTATTCTTTAAAAGTGTCCGAGGATTTATATTAACGCCCGTTTGACACTTGACATATACAAATGCTTCACACCGTGCTACACTTTAAAAATATGACATGAATGAATTTTAACATTAATATTACACTTTAAAACCATCCCGGAAACGACTCAGAAATACTGACTTCGGAGGAGGCATTCCCTTGCTTTTCACTATAAAGCAGGTGACCTAAGGGAACACCCTCCCCCCCCCCCTTCCCCTTGCCCTGGGTCAAACAGCCCAGAGCGAAGAGGGCAGCCGGACGGAGTCACTGCCGGAACAGAAAGCCTGCATAACTACAGTTGCAACTGTTTAGTGGACGATATTCTGAGCAACAGATAACGGACCTAAACAATGCAGGTCTCCAGAAATGGACTCAATATTTCTGAGATAAAAATTCGTGAATGTGGATGGCTGAGACCAATAAGCAGCCTTCATTAAATCTGTAATAGCAATACTATTAGCGTAAGCCCAAGAAGTAGCAAGAGCTCTTACTTCATGAGCCGAAATCTTAAGCACAGACTGCTGAGAAGAAGATAAATTCTCATAAGCAGTACGGATAGTTAATTGAATCCATCTAGCAATAGAATGGACCGAAATGTCCTTTCTATTAGGCATCAGAGACAGAAAGAAACGTTTTCGTCCCTTTCTGATAAACTGAGATCTCTGTTTATAGATACGTAACGCTCTAACAGGACAGAGTAAAGGCCTACGCCCGTCTGAAGACGGAAGAGCCTTAATAACAATAGGTTCCGGATATTTATTAGGAGCCTGATTCTTAGCTAAAAAACCCACATTAGTAGTGAAGGTTATAGTGTTCCCGACACTACGATAGTGAGAATCATCCACCGACAGTGCATGAAGCTCACTGACTCTTCCAGCAGAAGAGAAAGCTAAGAGAAAAGCTGTCTTATAAGATAAGAATTTGAAATCTACTGTCCCAAGAGGTTCAAATGGCTTTTCCTTCAGTTTAAGAAGAACCCTAGCTAAATTCCATTTAGGAATTAACCTAAGAGTTCTGGGTCTATTTATCGAGAAGTTTCTTACCAACTTAGATAAAGAGACATTAGATCCAATTTGTAAACTATCATGATGTGCATAGGTATCAGATAACATAGACCTATAACCCTTAATAGTAACAGGCTGCAGTTTGATTTCGTCAAACAAGTATACAAGAAAGTTTGCAATGTCTGGTATAGAGGGATCAAAAATATCCACAGAATGATCCCTACACCACTGACGAAAAACCTTCCACTTAGCCGCATAGTTTAGCGAAGAGGAGGTCCTCCTACAGTTAGAAATCGCATCCACTGCTCGTCCTGTAAAGTGCTTGCCATGCAAGAAGGACCGCACAACGGAAAAACGTGAAGGTTGAGACCTTGCGGGTTGTGATGGAGTTGACGCGATTTCCCCTGCGAAAGAAGATCCTCCCATGGAGGAAGCTTTCGCGGTAGGTCCCACAACAGACACCTGAGTAGATTTATCCACGGTCTCTGTGGAGACAGAGATGCTACCAACAGAATCTTGCATTGAGATTGTTTTATCTTTAGCAATACTTGCTGAATTAACGGCGCTGGAGGATACGCATATCCTATCATTCCGTCCCAAGGGATCGACAGAGCATCTACTGCAAATGCTCTTGGATCCGGACACGGAGACACATACGTCTGCAACTGATTGTTGAGATGTGTCGCAAATAAGTCTATTATTGGCCGTTCCAATTGGTAGCAAATCTGATTGAATACTTGTTTGTTGAGAGTCTACTCCGACGGCAACAAGCGACCCTTTCGTGAAAGGGAGTCTGCTAGTACATTCAGACGACCCGGTATATGACGGACCGAAAGAAGAACCTGATGTTCTAGAGCAAACAGAAGGATTCTTTCCGTTAGATTGAACAACGGAACTGAATGAGTGCCTCCCTGATTCCGTATATACGCCACTACTGTCGTATTGTCGGACAGGATTTGGACATGAGTATTGTGAATAATGTCCATCCAATGACGTAACGCAAGCCAAATTGACATCATTTCCTTGATATTTATGTGCTTGCCCAGGAATTGCGGATCCCAAAGACCCTGGCATCTCGAATCCGTTGGGATCAATGATGCACCCCAACCTGTTTGACTGGCATCTGTCATAATGGTAAAACTCGGATCCGGCAACTGCAGCGGAACTCCCTGAGTTAACCACTGAATGTTTGCCCAAGTCTGAATCTCTCGTTTCACTTGATCTGACAAGAGAACGTCTATGTCGAGCGAATGAATTTTCACACTCCAATTCTGAGTCAAGAAAATTTGGAGAGGATGCGTGCGTAACCGCCCCATCGGAATGAGATCCGCAGCGGCTCCGCACAGACCTATCAGTCTCATAAATTCTCTCGCTGTGACTTTGTCTGCGTGCAGACAATAGCGAGCGTAACAACTGACTAATTTCGCTCTGGTTAACGGCAGACGAACGAGATTGTTGTGCATCTCGAAGCTCATTCCCAGATGTGTGAATGACTTGGACGGCACCAGATCCGACTTCTCCTCATTTATTATAAAACCGAGACGTCGGAGCAATAGAAGTAGATTCTGTACATCGTTCTGAAGCGTTAACTCGTTGCCGTACCTCTGAAGAATGTCGTCCAGGTAGGCCGACGTTACCGCAGACGAATGAGCTCGGAAATACATCATTACCGAGTTCATTACACGAGTGAAAGCCCAGGGTGCTAGATTCAATCCGAAGCACATCGCCCGGAATTGATACACCACTCCTAGGACTGCGAAGCGCAGATACTTTCTGAATGTCGGATGTACCATGACGTGAAAGTACGCATCTTTGAAATCTATGCTCGTTGCATAATCGTTCACCCGAATACTCGCTCTGACCGACCGAATCGTCTCCATATAAAACTTCGGAGCGACGATCAGCTTGTTTATCCAGCTCAAATCTATGACTGGACGGAACGAGCCATCTGGTTTCGGAACCAGAAACAGATGGCTGTAAAATCCCGGAGTCTCCTGGTTTTCTACGACCTCTACCACGTTCTTCATTAAAAGAGATTGCACCTCTCATAACAGAGCGTCTCTTTTCTGCGAGTCCATTTTGGACTTCGAGTTAATGGAGGCTTTCGTTTGAAGGATATCTTTAGACCTTCCGAAATCACCCCTCTCACCCAAGGGTCGTCCGTAATCGACGCCCACTCTTGTGAAAAACTCGACAACCTTCCGCCAACCGGTACGCGATAGAGGTTGAAGCCATCACCTCCTGGACCTGCGAGGCCTGCGGTGTCGAATTTATTCCTTGCATTAATGAAAGGCAGGTTGAGAGTATTGGCGGACAAGAAACCTGCTTTCCCCCGTTTTGGAAGCAAGTTTGAATATAGCGTCGTTCAATAATTCAAATGTTCTTGCAACATTATTGGACTGAGACGGAAACTCGGGAGCGATGTCCCTGAACCGCTCAAAGAAATCAGAGTCCAATGACGCTATAATTCTCTTGTCCGGAAGCGCAGCAGTCTGGCCCGACGGAACAACTTGAGGGAGAAAGTGCCGGATGAAGTCCACGGCAGCTTTATGTTGTTCCGAAAGGGATAGCTCCAAGTCATCCGTATCCCTTTCACCATCCGGTCGGACCTCATGATGTTCCCGGTCGTCCGCCCCCGATGCTTCGGCGGAGCGTACCGACCCAGCGCCGTCGGATAATTCCCGATCCGACACCGTTTCTGTCGGCTGCTCGGATGCTGCGATAAGTTGTGCTATCTGCACAAGTACGTCCGACATCGAGGCCTGCGGAGGCTCAGTCTTTCGCTGCTTCGCCGAGGGCAGCTCCGCATCTGATGACCTCCGCATACTCTTCCTATGCGAACGTCCGGAGTCGATCGGCCTCGTGTCCCTGGCTACCGGATGGTGTGACCTGGTCGCCGAAGAATCCCTGATCGGCGAAGCTGGTAAAATATCGGCAGTCACGTAGCCAAGGTGCGGTCGTGTGCACTGACGAGAAGAAGAAGCCTGAGCAGTCTCCGCGGACTGCCTATACAACGGAGCGTCCCGAGCGACGGACGTGTGCTCCGCTTGCGACACATTTTGTACCACAACATCTGGTCCCAGATGTTGTTGTACGAGAGAGGAGCCTCTCTCGCTCGCGGCCCGGCTGGACCTGGACGAGCTAGGAACCGGACTCAAAGGCTCCCTCCGATCTTGCCTACTATCTGCCGTCACTGGGTGTGCACGTTGAATGTTTATAGTGCTCGCATCACCCAACATTTCCTCCTGGACCGCATCGGACGAACCCGGCTGCCGAACCATTCGGTGAATGGACGCTACACCGGGCGAGCTAGCGGACATTTGTTTAATCTCCATGAGCACTTTTGCCGCTGGCTCTGTATTCATTTGTGACGACGGAAGCGCACTTGCGGAAGATAATATGGAAACATCACCCTGTTCTTGTTCCTCTGAAATAGAAACTGATAGAGTAGAGTGACCCTGCGTAGAAAGAGCCGGCATAGCCCTTTCTCCACTAACAACATATCGTGACACACGTTTCCAATGTTTGTCATCCCAATATTGACATACAGAACAGGGATTAGTGCGAGAACACTGACTACAATTAATGCAATGATCATGAAAGTCAGAGGAAGATTTCTTCCTATTACAATTTGAACAATATCCTTTCATTGTGAAAAGTCAACAACAAGTCCTAGTTACTCGCACAAACCCCTGACACAAAGATACATAATAACATGATCCATTAAAAAGAAAAAACAATTGAAAATCAAAATAATTTTTGAAAAATATTTTTTCAGAGAAGCCCAAGTTTCTGAAAAGTAACGTTGAGCCCCAATGGATCCGATGGCTAAGTGTGGTCAAAAATTTTAAATTTATATTAAATAATTAATGCAACACTTACGGATAATAAAAATGTATCTTATAGTGAGATAAACTACTCCAAAGGCAAACAGCCCCCCTCAAAAGAGACTGTTGCCAATGTAAACAAACAGTGTAAAAACACCAGAAAACATGACTCCAGGCACTGACAAAACTGGCCCGAAATCAGTCATCAAAATTACACTCTATCTGATGCAAGACAGAGACTCCCAGGGGAGAATCTGCAGAACATCAGATGGAAGATGCAGAACACAACGTTTATACACCCATGGGTGAAAACGTAACTATGGGGAAAATAACAGAAAACATTCTGTAACCAAGCAACTCTCCCAAGAGAATTTAGAAATGATCTTTCTCAAAAATATGCCAAAAGCATGGGAGAATTGCAAGGGGGGACTTAGAAGAGCAGGGGAGAGGAAACACTGAATAAGCAATGCAACTTTTTAGCAAGAATGACAACAACAGGCCCATGCCTCAAAAATAGGCAACTTAACATAATTTCATAAAAAATTTTAAGTACAGCCCTGATTATTTTTTGTCACTCCTTTATCCTCTCCTCCTTCTATATCCTCCTTAGAATCACCATTTCTCCAATAATTACGTGTCTGGCATCCTTTAAACTGAGATTTACAAGCACAAAGATCAGTGAGATGTTGACTGATGAAGGGCCAAACAGAGAATGATAATTGGCGCCAATTTCGGAACGTCCTTGACACTGCGCATGCGCAGTAAGGGCAAAGTATGGAGGTCCTATAGGACATGATTTCTTTTGGTTTTAGATGCAAATTTTGGGGATTGGGGGGCAAAATTTGTGTTTGGCCCTGGATTTTTTAGAGTTAGCACCAGCTAAGTCTGGGTCTTTGGTACAGTATAAAAATATACAATTACTTGTTGTTTAAAAGTAATTGATTACAATTACTTTTTCAAAAATAATGAATTACTTTCAATTACTTGTTACTACTCAATGAAATATTATTACCTCATGACTAAATGCTAAGAAAAATTCTGAAAATTGTTTAAGATTGAGAGAAAATCTACATGGAATGAACCCACATGAGAACATAATTTGTAGTTTTTTACACAACTCAGTCGTGACAGGTAATAGTTGAAGTAAATGAGTCAGATCAGCAAGTCAAGTTAATTGTTTTTCTTTCAGAAGAGTTAATCCCATAATTGAAACTCACATTGGACAAAAAGAAACTAAACATAGTTTTAGATTAAAGAGTTAATTGCCTAATTGAAACTCAAATTGGACAAAAGAAACTAAACTGATAGAAATTTATAACAATCTTACCTTTAGATGAGTTAGAAAGTTTTATGTACATTTGGATGATCCAGAAATAACTGATGTGGAGTGTTTGCATCTTGATTTTATATTTCCTGCAGCATTACCTGGTATCTCAAAATGCAAAGTTATTCGAGACATGTTTATCATGAAACAATAAGTAACAATGAGAATAAGTGATGAATGAATAGCTTCCGCACGCCAAAGGTGCACAGGGACGATGTGGGATTGACATAACTTTATTTGCTTCGTAACTTTATTGCTTATGAATCCCCGAGAGTCAATAATATTATTTGGTTTGAGTGTGCGCACTGGCAGTAGGGTTGTGGTTTGAGATCCCCGAGAACCTCGAACTGGAAGATGACAAGAATTCTGCTCTGTGTTTGCTTAGAGAAGTGGGCATATTTATGGTGATACTGAAACCGCAGTCCTGTTAGAAGAGAGACATAAATATTGAAACATACTCCAAATGTGCTGGTGGACTTTTGAACATAAGTTTTGAAATCATTTCTTTGATCAATGTAATTAAAATTGAAAAAGTAATTGCAATTACAGGAGAATTTTCAATGTAATTAATTACAATTACAAGTAATTGAAAAATTCCTCAATTACCAATTACACACAATTACTTTTAAAAAAGTAATTAATTACAGGTAATTACAATTACCCCAGCCCTGTTTGCGACTTCAATAATTTACCAGCGGCATTCACATAGAATGCATGAGAACTTTGTTAGCTGCATAACAATATAAAAAGAATAATCATTTGGGATTACCCTGCTCTGTATTCACACATTTGCAATTTTAGCGCCAAAACGTTGTTGTTAGAGCCCACGTGCCCATTGCCTTCTCAGGGATTTCCAAACAAGATCGCCTGCATCACGTTCTCAAATTGGAAAAATCTTATTCGTAATTTTTAACTTCAAACAAAAAAAGAAAACAGTGGGTTTTAAAAACGAGAGCTCATACTTCCTAAAGACGGAAAACGGACAGGTTTCATTCGGCAAATGTCCTATGGAACACAGGATACAGAAAATGAAACTGAGGATACATAGTTTCCCTACTGCGAATTTCTGCCTCATTGCATGGTTCCAACTTCTTTCGCATTGAAAATGCAATGCATGATGAAATATGATACTATTTGTCATCGCAAGATTTCCTTTCAATTTATCTAGAAGTATTTAGTGTTCCGTGAATCTTTCGTTTTTGAGTGTGTCATTAGGT
This sequence comes from Pictodentalium vernedei, assembly GCA_031216915.1. NCBI lineage: Eukaryota > Metazoa > Mollusca > Scaphopoda > Dentaliida > Dentaliidae > Pictodentalium > Pictodentalium vernedei. The sequence continues at coordinate 151,069,017 of CM062293.1, forward strand.
AGATTTCTTCTTGTAGTGGAACCCCCCCCCCCCCCCCACACATAACTTAAGCCTCCCCTCCCGATTGATGAGTCTTTTCCTACCCTTGAGTGTACATATAAACCTACTCTAATACATGCTAGGCCCTTCAATACACTTATTGGACTATCAAACAAATTTTCAGATAGCAGGCTACTTGGTATCTATAAAACGCCAAGCTGCTTAACACCTGTTGATAACAAAAAAGTGTACAAGCAGATTCATTTATAAGAGTTGGCTCCATTCCTCATGGTTCTTAAAAAAATTAAATGACACCACCCCACCCCATGGTTCTGATTTAACAGATTTCCATGGTTCTGGTATAAGTTTATCTTTCTCCCTTTATCTCAAATGTTTTTGGCTGCCAGAGTCTTATTGTCATAAGTGGTTCTGTTATGAAGTAAAATTCGAGCTAAAACGCCCATATCAAAAGGGTACTAAGAAAAACATAAGGTTTATACAATAATTGGTAGCTGTTTGATTATACTTCTGATCACTAATCCTATTGCAGCGACTGTCTAATTGAATAAGGAATACCTTAAGGTGCTATATAAGTAATAGAATTTTGTTTATTTTGAAATTTCAACCTCTTATAATCAATTCAAATTAACTATATACAAATTATACATTAAAATGAAGGTTGGGAGGTATAGAACACGAAACATGTATGTAATCAACTCAGAGGGTTGACAGCAGAAACCACTGGTTCCTGAAAATCTGCTACCGTATTCATACCAGAACTGATAATAAAATAATATTTCACGAGAACAACTTGTGGCCAAATGTGCTTCACATATCCAAGAACAAAGCTAGGGCATCAAAACTCTTCAAAACACAGCGGCAAAGCTGTGTGGGGGTAAATTACAAAACTGTCACCTTTGTTGTTGAGACTGAAAATTACTTTCGATTTCCGGTCAACGTCATCGGACGAAAAAAAGCATCGATATACAATGCCGTCTAAAATCAAATAATGAGAATGATCACCTTAATACAGCATACTATTATTATACAGAGACTGCACAGTTGCCATATTCTATGCAAGGTATCATGACACCTATTGAAATTACTTAGAATTATGATTTTGTTTTTCGATGGAAATCCATTGCATCGAGGGATTTACGCATGTCCATCGAATATGGAATCCATCTTTAATAAAAAATGCAGCCAGTGTTGTCCTTTTCTGAAATGCAGTCCTACCGCTGCACTCTAAAGTGTTTTGAATGCCAAGCTTTGTTCTTATATATGTGAAGCACATTTGGCCACAAATTGTTCTCTTGAAATATTATCGTATTATCAGTTTTGGTGCCTGCTTTCAATTCTGTGAGTTGATTTCATATATTTTTCAAGTTCTATAGTATACCTCCAAACTTTATTTTGAAATATAGTTTGTGTATATTTAATTTGAATTTAAGGAATATCAGAGGTGGGAATTTCAAAATAAACAAAATTCCATTACTTATATAGCACATTAAAGAGAAGCCGCTGCAATTTACAAAGTGAATCGGAACTGTCGTAACAACTGAAGGGGAACGGGTCAAGTCGCCATGGGTCAACTCGCCACCAAAAAAAAAAATAATATAAGATAGGTTTGACACACTGAGTTTTATTCATGATCCAATTAACATTGAGCATTTATATGATAAAATGTAACAAAAAAATGCAATATATTACACACTATAAACATTAGGAAATATCATATTTTGACGATTTTTTTTTATACTTTTAGCACATAATCTTATAATTGTGAAATAATCTATTTATAAATGGGGAAAGATCGGCAGTTACATTGAAATCTTGGAAAATGTTTTGTGGGGGATTAGTGGATTTGCGCCAGTTTACTCTTGGATTCACGTTATGAAAGATGTCTTTGATTCATAATTACGCTCTGATCGTTTTGTATCATAAGATACGGTACATAATTATGAGAAACTGTCCATTCACATTTTCTTGAGTTTGGTATCAAATCAAGTCATGGCTGCTATTAGCAGGCATGACTTGATTTGATACCAAACTCAAGAAAATGGGAAGCATGTGGTAAACCATGGGTGGAAAAGTTAACTTATTTCGTGAGAGATACATTCTGTAGGATTGTGAAGATGAATGAATGAAAAGTTTCTGCGCGCTGAAGGTGCACAGGGACGATGTGGGATTGAAATCCCTTGCGACCCAAGATTGTGAAGAAGAATGAATGAAAAGTTTCTGCGCACCAAACACGTACAGGGATGATGTGGGATTGAAATCCCTTGCGACCCCAATAACTTTATTTGCTTTATAGCTTTATTTGCTTATAAATCCATGAGAGTCGGGAATGAGAGCCAATAATCTTAAGTTTGAGTGTGCGACCAGGAGTTGGGTAGTGGGTTCAGATCCCCAAGAACCTCGAGCTGGAAAATGGCACGGAATTTGCATAATTACAAGAGTTCTGCTCTGTGTTTGCTGAGAGAATTGAGTAAATTTATGGTAATACTGAAACTGCAGTTTGGTGGTTATTTTAGAAAAAAGAAAAAGAAACCCAAACAGTTGCTGGTTTGGGAGCAGCCCCAGCACATTATCCTTAATGGTTACAAAAAGGAAAAAATCCACAACATGTGTTTTTGAAAGCCGGGAGTCATCCATCAGTCTATAAGGGAGAGCGGATGCTGAGTATTGGCCATCTGGTCTGAATTCAGGGGGAACAGATGACGGGGTGACTTCTGGGGATGGAGCAGAAGATGTCCAGCATCCATAGAGGTTACTGTTTCCATAACGGTTATAGTTTCCAAACACGTAGCAGTTATTGCGAAGAGCTTGGAAAGTAATGCATTATATATGTTTGGTAATCAGTGCATCAAAAGGGGTGATGAACGGTTCTTCAAAAAGTAATGAGCAATAACAATGATATGTGATTAAACTTGCATTCATACATGTGTGATAACAGCTTCGCTTTATGGTTTCATTAGAACAATATTGCAAGCTTTAATTTTATTGAGTCGTCATCACCTTTCAACGACAGCTGATTCAACAATCTGTGCTATCAAAACAAACCCCAAAGTATCTTCTATTATTCATTTTCATGGGAAAATCATTCTCGGACCACAGTTACTGGAAGTTGTGGATACAACCACTTTTTTCACTGATAACAATGAAAGCACCACGTCAGTCCTGACCCCGTGTTACACATCAGTAGTCTATATAAAAAAGACAAGTAATGAAAGCCTATTTTGCCCTGACCGATACCCCCTTCCCAGTTCATTTGTGAATTCGTTCATTGAACAAAGATTCATCAACACAGTTTTCTTGTACAGCTATCCACAAGGTATTTAAGTTCATGTTTATCATAAATTAATAATCAAATTATCATACTACGGCTTCTTTATTTGATAAAAAAACTCTCCGTTCGACTTTTCTTGCCCGTGACTCGACGCCATTAGAACAACGATGACATGACATTTCGTTGCTAGGCTGTACAAAAGTTAACCTGGAGAGCGAAACTACGCACTGCGTTGTTCTTGTGCTGCAGACGACAGAACAGAATAATAATGGATGTAAGCTATAATGTAAGAGTCTTCCCTGCAAAACAATTGTTGCACCCCTGTCCGCAAGTTCTATTTATTGTCAAGGCACAACCAACTTGTCCGAACTTTAATAAAAAAAAAAACTGTTGGTTAATTTAAGACAGCGCTACCTTGTTGTCAGAAGTTGAAAATGCAGGAAGCTTTGAAAGGAATATGTATATTTGGCGGGCGGAAAGGGTATTAGACCTAGGCTATGGGCCCATATGACAGACAGGGAGGGGCCAGAGTGATCTCATGGCCTGTATAAAAAGGAAATTCTATTGTATCTCTTTTTTACAATGCCAGCTAGGAATCGTGACATTGACAACATTTAAATTTAATGCTGAACAACCTTAATCATAATAGTGTATTAGGCCCACTAGCCTACATGCTGTTTGAAACGTGGAGCAGGGGGGGGGGGGGGGGGGGGGGGGGGTGAATGGGTTGGGAGCGGCGAGGCTTGTTGTAGGCACATATTATTCAGACGAAGCACTTGGCCGATTAAGATATCTCAGGGTCTCGATCTTTCCCGGAGACATTTTTTTTGAAAAAAAAGAAAAACCTTTCTAGAAAACCCACTGTGAGCATTTGTGCGTGCGTTTGGGAGTCGGTGGGGAGGCAAGGGCAGTGATGCTTTTGGGGGAACGCTGTTCCCCTTGACCCCTTCTGCTTGCTGCTGTAAACGTTCTTCCTCCTCAATTGCCAAACTTGAACTGGCTACATCAAAAATTAGCTGTTACTTGCATGATGACTGAAACGTAAAATTAGAAGCTGGTGAATGGGAGGGGGGGGGCTTGTAGGCGCAGACTTTCAGATGCGGCGCTTGGTGGATGAAGATCAACAGCCCTCTGCCTTATTAACGGCTCTCGGGCCGGTAATAAACCCTCGGGCCGGTAATAAACCGCAAGGCCCTCCCAAACTCATGGTATATTGTTATATTATTGGAAGATATCCTCAGAATCTGTAGTTTATGTTAACTTGGCTGCTCAAAGTTACTGGCTTTCTTGCCTCTAGATTCATGGATAAGCCTATCGCGATTTTTTCCCATTTAAAACAAAAATTATACACATCTTGCCAAACCATGGTCGGCCCGGGGATTTCCAGACCCCTGCCCACGGGAACCCCGGGAAGTAAAGCAGTGCCTATTCACTGTGGTAAACAGGCTCTGTTTACTGGTAAAATAGGACCCAGTCACCAATTCTTGGGAGGTGTAAATCCTCTCTAAAATGGGCAACATGGCTTATTAACGCTCACCCCTGGTGTTGAGTTGATATTCATGTTGTGGACATGATTAGCCATTGTTAAAAAATATGTGACCTTAAACACCAATAAATAAATAAATCGGCTAGACCTCCCCCCCCCCCCCCCCCGGGGGAATGTTGGGCGCCACCCCTAGATTGTGGCGCATTTCCAAAGTCAAATAACCTGAGAGAACAGAATAAGCAACACTAATGAGGTGTATAAATGGGGGTAGGCCTAGACTTTATTTATTTATTTAATTTTTTCCTTTGAACTAACCGTAACATTACCTGCACATTTTCCGCACACGCAGATACTGCTGCCAACATGTCCAACTTCTAACTTCCTTTTTCTTTTCATAAATAGCATAAAACATACGACTGCAGTCTAAAAATTAACCGACTATCACTGTAAAGCAGATGACAAGAACTTGATCCGTTTCAGTATTCCGCAATCATTTTTAGACGGTATTTTTAGACAATACAAATGTTACGTCATCATTGTTGTTCTAATGGCGTCGAGTCGCGGGTAAAAAAAAGTCGAACGGAGAGGTTTTTCATCAAATAAGGAAGCCGTAGAATGATGATTTGATTATTAATTTATGATAAACATGAAGTTAAATACCTTGTGGATAGCTGTACAAGAAAACTGTGTTGATGAATCTTTGTTCAATGAACGAATTCACAAATGAACTGGGAAGGGGGTATCGGTCAGGGCAAAAATGCTTTCATTACTTGTCTAGTATTATATAGACTACTACTGGATCAAGACTGACGTGGTGCTTTCATTGTTATCAGTGAAAAAAGTGGTTGTATCCACAACTTCCAGTAACTGTGCTCGGACGGTCACGGATTGAACAGTAAGTACAATAACATTTATTTTTTGAAAAAAAATTGTTAAAAATAAGGAGAAAGATCTTGGAAAAAAATTATCAAAAGTGAGTCAACTCGCCACAAAAAGTGGGTCAAGTCGCCACTAACGTGTGGCGACTTGACCCGTAAAAAGTAGTGGTGGCGAGTTGATCCCGACACCAACTGAAGTCTGTACCGTGTACGGCTGTAGTAGTACCGTGACGAAGAAATAAAGTAAGGTAGATCTACTAGATCATTCTATAAAAATAATCAAATAGATTCCAAAATACCAGAAACTGGTCTCTGGACGTGTCGTCGGACTGCGGCAGTCACTGCAGAACCCAACCTCTGAGGAATGATGCGAAACATTATTTAATTCCTGGGCAAAGTTTGAAAACGTGCCGATTGAAACGACCTCCAGAAAGGACAACAATTATCGATCCGTTCGTCCGGGATATCGTTCATAGACACGACACTTGCAGACAAAATATGTCGGTATAGAGACTTTTCAATCGGGGATTTGCTGTACGATGTGTTTCTACTGTTTGTCCCGCAGACTGTTCCAATATTTGTCAAATGCGCTCTTTCTCGTTGTTGTTGCTGCCCTGCGTAGTAGATCTATTTATTATGTTATGGGTAGTTCGGGTGGTCTGCCTTTCTGATGCGTCTGTCCATTCTTTAATGAAGGTGCTCAGTATCACAATAACCGTTAGGTATCTTGAACACCTCTACCGTGTCGCCTCTTTTTCTTCGATAACTCAAAAAAGAAAGTTTTAGTGACTGTAGTATTTCTGGATAGCATTTATTCTTCATTCCTGGAAGTTGTTTAGTTGCTCTTCTTAGAACCGCTTCTATTTGTTTTATATGTTTAACTTTGGGTGGGGACCATACTGAGCTTGCATAACCCACTTGTGTTCGAACTAAGGACTTGTATGGTGGAATGAAGGATTTTGCATTCATAAATTTAAAAGTTCTCCTCAGTAATGCAAACACCCGTTTAGCTTTGTTAATCTTCTCAGTAATATGTATAATTTTCTGGGCTTGCTTTCTGTAGCTTTTCCCATGAAGATTATAACTGTTGTCATGGTCAAAGTTCCAGATTCTCATATGTTTACATTTATCTGAGTGGAAATGCAGAAACCATGACTGTGTTACTCCATTCAGAGAGGTCGTTTATGTCCTCTTGTGCTGCATCTACATCGCCACCACCCTTTATTTTGTTGAATATGTTTGTATCATCCGCAAATAAGTATGCTTTTGAGGCCACTGAGTCTGGGCGATCATTTATGAATATCAGAAATAGGAGCCGGCTTAATACAGATCCTTGGCGGATTCCAGAGGTAACATTCGTCCAATGGGGAGGGACTAAAGAGTGTAGGAGCTTGTTAGTCATTACTGGAAAGAGCTGGTGATCTTGTTCCGGCTATGGGTCATATGCTGTGAAATTGTGACACCAATGCAACTGCACATTTGGACATGATCTGATGGTAAACAATGAAAAATGACTACTCGCCAAAGACCAACTGTAGCTAATCCCAGTGCTAAATACTCCTTTGTCGAATCTGAAATCAGTTGGAAAAACATTTTTGTTCTCACTGCTATCGAGGCGCAGCTTGTGACTCATTGCTTGGGATAGATCAAAGAGCTTGATCTGGTGATGAGTCACGAGCTGTTTTTATCTTCAACAGAAAATCAACACGGCTATTTAGTCAATAAAAAAGAAAAAAAATGAAAAGTTTCCTCTATTTATTTATTTATTGATGTTTAAGGTCACATACTTATACTTAGCAATGGCTAATCATAACCGTGACAGTTTTATGGGTGGAGGAAGCCGGAGTACCCAGAGAGAACCACCGAGCAACGACGAGCAGCTGCCAGCTCCCCAACATTGTAACTCCGCACTGCAGCACAGGCAGGGTTAGATTGGTTGAAGACATGCACACCATCGACGTGCAGTACTCCGTAGTACACGGCGTCATCGTGCCCCCATGGAAGTCGGGGTTAAGTGCCTTGCCCAAGGACACAATGTGGGAGTCCGAATCGATCGCTCAGACGGTCACCCATCCGAGGACTATCCGGGCTCGACGTTGCTTAACTTCGGTGATCTGTCGAGAGCCGGTTACTGCAACGCCACCGCGCCCCGAAAAAGTTTCCTCTAGTCGTGAAAACATTGTTGATAAACTGTTGCAAAATAGAAGAAAACTTGGCTAAAAACATATTTTCCATGAATTTTCTATAATTAACCCGTTTGGATGCTAAAGGTTCCTTTATCGAATCTCAGATCATTCGAAAAGTATTTTCACTGCTATCGAGGCACAGCCTCTGACCCATCGTTGTAAAGAGCTCTACGACCTTGTTGTGGAAATGGGTCCCGTGCTGTGCCAGTGTTTATCTGCAAAATCTTGTGAACTTGTTAGTTAGACAATGGGAAGAAAAGAAAATGATATAAATTATCCTTCCATCGAGAAAACTTTGTAGGTTTTGTCAGTAAATTGTTGTAGAAGTAATCTTGCTGATAATTTGGATAAAACATGAATTTTAGTTTGAATCATAATTAACCAGTTCGGATGCTAAAACTCCTTTGTTGAAACCGAAGTCAGTCAAAAATCTTTTGTTTGTTTTATTTTGTAACTGCTACCGAGGCACAGCTTATGACCCATCCAGGAAAAGAGCTCAGTGGGATTGTTCCGGCAATGGGTCACATTTAGGGTCTTACTAAAGAACGAACACAAACGAACATAAACGAACACAAGTAAAAGATGAAACGGGAGGAAATATATGTTAATAAAGGTTTAAAAAGGGTAGATGGTGTATGTACATGTATATTTTACTCATGTGTGAAATCTTATCCGCTGCGTTACGTGGCGCAGAACTTGTGCTCATTAATTCATCGCGACGGAATGGTTTCGTGCGCCGAAGGCACGCAGTGACGGTTTGGGGAGCAAGCCCCTTTCGACCCTCTTTGTTTGCATGTCATTTGACTTTAGCTTGTCTGGCTGTGGAAAAGTAGGAAGAGTTAAGGTAATCAGCGACGTCTGTGTCTCCTGCGGTTTTTCTTTGGAGGAGGAGGATGTGTTGGAAAGATAGTTGTTGGTGGAGTTGTCGGATCAGGCGGAAGAGTTGGTTCTTCTTTGGCGACGTACGGCCTGATCCTCTCTGCTGTTTCTTGAGATTGTTTGGACCCTATGAGACAACTTGTGAGGATTCTCCTGATAGAGATTGTTGGGAATTTTCTTTCCAGGAAGTAGTTGTAGTTGTCCTGGGTCGTGCTTCGGACAGTCACATCTTGAATCTCCTCCCCAATGAATTCCTCCACGGGCTCCGGGAAGCTCTCCTCCTGGTCGGACTCCTGGCCCAAAGAAGCTGGAGAAGCAAGAGCTGGAGGGGTGGAAGGTGCGTCATCTGGGAAGCTTCCTGCGCCATTGACAGAGCATCCTCCTCCATCTTCTCTTCAGATGAAGAGTCTGATGAGATGGAGAATGAACTCTCACCTGACGACCCACAGTCCTCAGGACCCTCCTCCTAGGAGGGGGTACCGGACTGGACAAGGGTTGTTTAAGGGTGACAGGAGTTGTCCTTTTGACGCCCTCAATTGCCTCCTTCTCTTCTTTTTCCTTCTTCTTCTTCTCCAGGAACTCCGTCATTCGGCGGGCATCTCGTCGTTAGGCGGAGAGTCCCTTCTTTCTCGTCCTCTTCTTCTTCATGGTGGTGGCTGTAATACTCCGGCGGCCTTCATCCAGCTTCTCCGTGTCACTAGGAGGGTGACCAGTGCGAGGGGAAATCCCCTCACGAAAGGTGCTACACCTCTACAAGGACGGCGGTTCAGATTCTTTATCAAAATCCACTGTCAGGTGAATTTTACCCTTGAGCACCTGGATACTCCGGGTGATGGCAAGGGTAGCCTTCACTCCGACAAGTGTTTCTTTGATCACAAGTGGGAGCTCCATTGTTCAGTTGTTAGCACCTCTTGGTCTAAGGTGCGAATGATGATGATGATGAAAAACCAAAATGATTCGTTGCTGTTTGCCAATCCTGCTAAATAACGAACACAATAGGCGACAGTGGGTAATTAATTAGCTGTCAGATTGAGTTGGATTATATGATTGCGTGCATAAATGGCTGGTTTAAAATTGTCTTTTTATATTTTATATACATGTATTTATTATTATTTTTTTCATCACCCGCAAATACCGCTATCAACCCCATTTTGGGACATAATAGTTTATTTTATGGAGTAAAAGCTCATTGGCCAGTTGTGTAAAGTATAAAGTGCATAACTGAAAAAAATGTACGAAGTTAAATTTTAGTTTATTCTTTACTTACATTTTCAATAGATTGATTTTTAGTCCTTTTTTCATTTTTAACTGGAGCCTATTTTGATTTTCCTTGCTCCTATCTGTTATGCTGAATGTTTTATATTTCGCCAAACAATTCTACCGACCTGCAACATAGATTGGTTTTGCAATAAGGGATGCACTTTTAATTATAACATGGAGTTTTCTCATGTGCAACCTTCTTGTTTTTATAACGATTATGTATATACTGATTACTTCAATTCGTTTGTGTGTGTAGGAGGAGCTTTAACCACGGTATCTCAACCTTCCTGAAGGACTGTGATTGACTTCAACTTCAAACATTTTTCAGGAGCTTTCACAAATCCTATTTTTGTAACCGTTATGGAATGCCATGCCGGGCCGCTCCATAGCTGGTGTTCCTGTTGTGGTTTCTTCTCTCCAGTCCGACCAGGATCCCCATTTAGCTTGTCCCGTCCTGGTGGGGTCAAAATTAATCCCCCCTCCCCCGACACTCGGTCTAAACCAATGAAAGCAGCGAGCCATCTTGGATCACCGACCGGTCTAGGGAGCGTCAAACCTTTGGTCATATGACACTCTCGTTTATTGGAGAGTGTCAGGGAGCGGCTGGCCTGATTGAGCTGGAGACAAACTATGCTTGTCGACCAGGGCTCGACCAGGGCAATCAACAACTACCAATGCCAGAAGATCGACAAGACACCACCCCTTGAATCACCATCACCCTTTACAGCTTCAAACAGATTATTCCTGCCAATGGGGGCAGTGACCCCAGCCAATTGGCTATAAAACTAACATAAGTGGCAGATTTTACATGCTCGAAGAATAGACCAAAGAATCACCCACCTACTACAGACAACCGACGGGGTAGCGAACTCCGGCTAAGATATATATTTTTTTAAACCAGCCAGCCATTTATGTAAGAGATAATCCAACTCAATTCGACAGCTAATTAAGCACCCGCTGTCGTCTCTTGTGTTCGTTATTTAGCAGATTTAATCAACAGCGACAAATGATCATACTAAACACCGAGGGATACCGAGGTGAAGGAAAATAGGGGTGGGAATGGGGTGAAAAGGGTATGGAGTATATAAATAGATTTAAGGAGTATGTGCGTGGTTTTAAAGTCATTTTTGAGATTCACGGGCGCTAAAGTAATAGCGTTCGTTGAAAAATCTTCACCTCGGTATTTAGTAGGAAGCTTGGTAATTAGTATCTGCAGCGGCTACATCTCAATAAGCGAGATTGCTTTGGCCCAGGACATCACGAAAGCCAAAGGCTTGAGTTATATCCTGTGCCAAAGTAATCAAGTGCGATAATTCTTAACATATTCAAACGTGTGTGCGGTAGCACTGTGAAGTTACCTACTTATTTCTTTTTCCTTATTCAACATTCGAAAAAAGGAAAATTGTCCAAACAAACTATGGTGTAGGGTGGCACAGAACAAGACACATTTAATGACACCTTGACCTTCCCTGTGGGACCCCTAAAAGGGGTGAACTTGACCCCTAAAAGTGACAAACTTGCCAAATTCCCCTATAATGGAGTAATTTTGCCAAACAAACTGTGGTGTAGGGTGGCACAGAAGGAGACAATTTTTTGGACACCTTGACCTTCCCTGTGGGCCCCCTAAAAGGGGCTGAACTTGACCCCTAAATGTGACAAACTTGACAAATTCCCCTATAATGGAGTAATTTTGCCAAACAAACTGTGGTGTAGGGTGGCACAGAAGGAGACAATTTTTTGGACACCTTGACCTTCCCTGTGGGACACCTAAAAGGGGCTGAACTTGACCCCTAAAAGTTACAAACTTGCCAAATTCACCTATAATGGAGTAATTCTGTCAAACAAACTGTGGTGTAGGGTGGCACTGAGGGAGACAATTTTCTGGACACCTTGACCTTCCCTGTGGGCCCCCTAAAAGGGGCTGAACTTGACCCCTAAAAGTGACAAACTTGCCAAATTCTCCTATAAAGGAGTAATTTTGACAAACAAACTGTGGTGTAGGGTGGCACAGAAGGAGACAATTTTTTGGACACCTTGACCTTCCCTGTGGGACACGTAAAAGGGCTGAACTTGACCCCTAAAAGTGACAAACATGACAAATTCCCCTATAATAGAGAAATTTTGCTAAACAAACTGTGGTGTAGGGTGGCACAGAACGAGACAAATTTAATGACACCTTGACCTTCCCTGTGGGACCCCAAAAAGGGGTTTAACTTGACCCCTAAAAGTGGCAAACTTGCCAAGTTCCCCTATAAAGGAGTAATTTTGCCAAACAAACTGTGGTGTAGGGTGGCACTGAGGGAGACAATTTTTTGGACACCTTGACCTTCCCTGTGGGCCCCCTAAAAGGGGCTGAACTTGACCCCTAAAAGTGATAAACTTGCCAAATTCTCCTATAAAGGAGTAATTTTGACAAACAAACTATGGTGTAGGGTGGCACAGAATAAGACACATTTAATGACACCTTGACCTTCTCTGTGGGACCCCTAAAAGGGGCTGAACTTGACCCCTAAAAGTGACAAACTTGCCAAATTCTCCTATAAAGGAGTAATTTTGACAAACAAACTGTGGTGTAGGGTGGCACAGAAGGAGACAATTTTTTGGACACCTTGACCTTCCCTGTGGGACACCTAAAAGAGCTGAACTTGACCCCTAAAAGTGACAAACATGACAAATTCCCCTATAATAGAGAAATTTTGCTAAACAAACTGTGGTGTAGAGTGGCACAGAACGAGACAAATTTAATGACACCTTAACCTTCCCTGTGGGACCCCAAAAAAGGGTTGAACTTGACCCCTAAAAGTGGCAAACTTGCTAAGTTCCCCTATAAAGGAGTAATTTTGCCAAACAAATTGTGGTGTAGGGTGGCACTGAGGGAGACAATTTTTTGGACACCTTGACCTTCCCTGTGGGCCCCCTAAAAGGGGCTGAACTTGACCCCTAAAACTGATAAACTTGCCAAATTCTCCTATAAAGGAGTAATTTTGACAAACAAACTATGGTGTAGGGTGGCACAGAACAAGACACATTTAATGACACCTTGACCTTCTCTGTGGGACCCCTAAAAGGGGCTGAACTTGACCCCTAAAAGTGACAAACTTGCCAAATTCCCCTATAATGGAGTAATTTTGCCAAACAAACTGTGGTGTAGGGTGGCAAAGAAGGAGACAATTTTTTGGACACCTTGACCTTCCCTGTGGGCCCCCTAAAAGGGGTTGAACTTGACCCCTAAATGTGACAAACTTGACAAATTCCCCTATAATGGAGTAATTTTGCCAAACAAACTGTGGTGTAGGGTGGCACAGAAGGAGACAATTTTTTGGACACCTTGACCTTCCCTGTGGGACACCTAAAAGGGGCTGAACTTGACCCCTAAAAGTTACAAACTTGCCAAATTCACCTATAATGGAGTAATTCTGCCAAACAAACTGTGGTGTAGGGTGGCACTGAGGGAGACAATTTTTTGGACACCTTGACCTTCCCTGTGGGCCCCCTAAAAGGGGCTGAACTTGACCCCTAAAAGTGACAAACTTGCCAAATTCTCCTATAAAGGAGTAATTTTGACAAACAAACTGTGGTGTAGGGTGGCACAGAAGGAGACAATTTTTTGGACACCTTGACCTTCCCTGTGGGACACCTAAAAGGGCTGAACTTGACCCCTAAAAGTGACAAACATGACAAATTCCCCTATAATAGAGAAATTTTGCTAAACAAACTGTGGTGTAGGGTGGCACAGAAGGAGACAAATTTAATGACACCTTGACCTTCCCTGTGGGACCCCAAAAAGGGGTTGAACTTGACCCCTAAAAGTGGCAAACTTGCCAAGTTCCCCTATAAAGGAGTAATTTTGCCAAACAAACTGTGGTGTAGGGTGGCACTGAGGGAGACAATTTTTTGGACACCTTGACTTTCCCTGTGGGCCCCCTAAAAGGGGCTGAACTTGACCCCTAAAAGTGATAAACTTGCCAAATTCTCCTATAAAGGAGTAATTTTGACAAACAAACTATGGTGTAGGGTGGCACAGAATAAGACACATTTAATGACACCTTGACCTTCTCTGTGGGACCCCTAAAAGGGGCTGAACTTGACCCCTAAAAGTGACAAACTTGCCAAATTCTCCTATAAAGGAGTAATTTTGACAAACAAACTGTGGTGTAGGGTGGCACAGAAGGAGACAATTTTTTGGACACCTTGACCTTCCCTGTGGGACACCTAAAAGGGCTGAACTTGACCCCTAAAAGTGACAAACATGACAAATTCCCCTATAATAGAGAAAATTTGCTAAACAAACTGTGGTGTAGAGTGGCACAGAACGAGACAAATTTAATGACACCTTAACCTTCCCTGTGGGACCCCAAAAAAGGGTTGAACTTGACCCCTAAAAGTGGCAAACTTGCTAAGTTCCCCTATAAAGGAGTAATTTTGCCAAACAAACTGTGGTGTAGGGTGGCACTGAGGGAGACAATTTTTTGGACACCTTGACCTTCCCTGTGGGCCCCCTAAAAGGGGCTGAACTTGACCCCTAAAAGTGATAAACTTGCCAAATTCTCCTATAAAGGAGTAATTTTGACAAACAAACTATGGTGTAGGGTGGCACAGAACAAGACACATTTAATGACACCTTGACCTTCTCTGTGGGACCCCTAAAAGGGGATGAACTTGACCCCTAAAAGTGACAAACTTGCCAAATTCCCCTATAATGGAGTAATTTTGCCAAACAAACTGTGGTGTAGGGTGGCACAGAAGGAGACAATTTTTTGGACACCTTGACCTTCCCTGTGGGCCCCCTAAAAGGGGTTGAACTTGACCCCTAAATGTGACAAACTTGACAAATTCCCCTATAATGGAGTAATTTTGCCAAACAAACTGTGGTGTAGGGTGGCACAGAAGGAGACAATTTTTTGGACACCTTGGCCTTCCCTGTGGGACACCTAAAAGGGGCTGAACTTGACCCCTAAAAGTTACAAACTTGCCAAATTCACCTATAATGGAGTAATTCTGCCAAACAAACTGTGGTGTAGGGTGGCACTGAGGGAGACAATTTTTTGGACACCTTGACCTTTCCTGTGGGCCCCCTAAAAGGGGCTGAACTTGACCCCTAAAAGTGACAAACTTGCCAAATTCTCCTATAAAGGAGTAATTTTGACAAACAAACAGTGGTGTAGGGTGGCACAGAAGGAGACAATTTTTTGGACACCTTGACCTTCCCTGTGGGACACCTAAAAGGGGCTGAACTTGACCCCTAAAAGTGACAAACATGACAAATTCCCCTATAATAGAGAAATTTTGCTAAACAAACTGTGGTGTAGGGTGGCACAGAACGAGACAAATTTAATGACACCTTGACCTTCCCTGTGGGACCCCCAAAAAGGGGCTGAACTTGACCCCTAAAAGTGGCAAACTTGCCAAATTCCTCTATAAAGGAGTAATTTTGCCAAACAAACTGTTGTGTAGGGTGGCACAGAATGAGACAATTTTTTAGACACCTTGACCTTCCCTGTGGGACCCCTAAAAGGGGCTGAACTTGACCCCTGAACTTGACCCTTAAAAGTGACAAACTTGACAAATTCCCCTATAATAGAGAAATTTTGCTAAACAAACTGTGGTGTAGGGTGGTACAGAACGAGACAAATTCAAGGACACCTGGATCTTCCCTATGGGACCCCTAAAAGGGGCTGAACATGACCCCCAAAAGTGACAAACTTGCCAATTTCCCCTATAATGGAGGAATTTTGCCAAACAAACTTTGATGTAGGGTACCACAGAAGGCGACAATTTTTTGGACACCTTGACCTTCCCTGTGGGACCCCTAAAAGGGGGTGAACTTGACCCCTAAAAGTGACAAACTTGACAAATTCCCCTATAATAGAGAAATTTTGCTAAACAAACTGTGGTGTAGGGGGCAAAGAACTAGACAAATTTAATGACAACCTTGACCTTCCCTGCGGGACCCCTAAAAGGGGCTGAACATGACCCCTAAAGTGACAAACTTGCCCATTTCCCCTATAATGGAGGAATTTTGCCAAACAAACTTTGGTGTAGGGTGGCACAGAAGGAGACAAATATTTGGACACCATGACCTTCCCTGTGGGACCCCTAAAAGGGGATGAACTTGGTCCCTAAAAGTGCCAAACTTGTCAAATTCTCCTATAATGGAGGAATTTTGCCAAACAAACTTTGTTGTAGGGTGACACAGAACAAGGCAAACTTAAAGACACCTTGAACTTCCCTGTGGGACCCCTGAAAGGAGCTGAACTTGACCCCTAAAAGTGACAAACTTGCCAAATTCCCCTATAATGGCGGAATTTTGCCAAACAAACATTGGTGTAGGGTGGCACAGAAGGAGACAAATTTTCGGACACCATGACCTTCCCTGTGGGACCCCTAAAAGGGGCTGAACTTGATCCCTGAAAGTGACAAACTTGCCAAATTCCCCAATAATGGAGTAATTTTGCCAAACAAACTATGGTGTAGGGTGGCACAGAATGAGGCAAATTTAGTGACACCTTGACCTTCCCTGCGGGACCCCTAAAAGAGGCTGAACTTGACCCCTAAAAGTGACAAACTTGCCAAATTCCCCAATAATGGAGGAATTTTGCCGAACAAACTGCGGTGTAGGGTGGCACAGAAGGAGACAAATTTTTGGACACCTTGACCTTCCCTGAGTGACCCCTAAAAGGGGCTCAACATGACCCCTAAAAGTGACAAACTTGCCAAATTCCCCTATAATGGAGGAATTTTGCAAAACAAACTGTGGTGTTGGGTGGCACAGAATGAAACAAATTTAATGACACCTTGACCTTCCCAGTGGGTCCCCTAAAAGGGACTGAACGTGACCCCTAAAAGTGACAAACTTGCCAAATTCCCCTATAATGGAGGAATTTTGCCAAACAAACTGCGGTGTAGGGTGGCACAGAAGGAGACAAATTTTTGGACACCTTGACCTTCCTTGTGGGACCCCTAAAAGGGGCTGAACTTGACCCCTAAATGTGACAAACTTGCCAAATTCCCCTATAATGGAGGATTTTGCTAAACAAACTGTGGTGTAGGTGGCACAGA
The DNA here is from genome assembly GCA_031216915.1 of Pictodentalium vernedei. Taxonomy (NCBI): domain Eukaryota; kingdom Metazoa; phylum Mollusca; class Scaphopoda; order Dentaliida; family Dentaliidae; genus Pictodentalium; species Pictodentalium vernedei. The sequence goes on from CM062293.1 coordinate 151,086,033, forward strand.
ACGAAACAAATTTAATGACACCTTGACCTTCCTGTGGGTCCCCTAAAAGGGGCTGAACTTGACCGCTAAAAGTGACAAACTTGACAAATTCCCCTATAATGGAGGAATTTTGAAAAACAAACTGTGGTGTAGGGTGGCACAGAACAAGACACATTTAAGGACACCTTGAACTTCCATGTGGGCCCCCTAAAAGGGGCTGAACTTGACCCCTAAAAGTGACAAACTTGACAAATTCCCCTATGATAGAGAAATTTTGCTAAAGAAACTGTGGTGTAGGGTAGCACAGAAAGATACAATTTTTTTGACACCTTGACCTTCCATGTGGGACCCTAAAAGGGGCTCAACTTAACCCCTAAAAGTGACAAACTTGACAAATTCCCCTATGATAGAGACATTTTGCTAAAGAAACTATGGTGTAGGGTGGCACAGAATGAGAAAAATTTAATGACACCTTGACCTTCCATTTGGGACCCCTAAAAGGGGCTAAACTTAACCCCTAAATGTGACAAACTTGGCAAATTCCCCTATAATGGAGTAATTTTGACAAATGAACTATGGTGTAGGGTGGCACAGAACAAGTCAAATTTAATGACACTTTGACCTTCCCTGTGGGATCCCTAAAAGGGGCTGAACATGACCCCTAAAAGTGACAAACTTGCCAAATTCCCCTATAATGGAGGAATTTTGAAAAACAAACTGTGGTGTAGGGTGGCACAAAACAAGACACATTTAAGGACACCTTGAACTTCCCTGTAGGCCCCCTAAAAGGGGCTGAACTTGACCCCTAAAGTGACAAACTTGCCAAATTCCCCTATAATGGAGGAATTTTGCTAAACAAACTGTGGTGTAGGGTGGCACAGAATGAGACAAATTTAATGACACCATAACCTTCCCTGTGGGTCCCCTAAAATGGGCCAAACTTGACCCCTAAAAGTGACAAACTTGGCAAATTCCCCTATAATGGAGTAATTTTGCCAAACAAACTATGGTGTAGGGTGGCACAGAACGAGACAAATTCAATGACACCTTGACTTTCCCTGTGGGACCCCTAAAAGTGGCTGAACATGACCCCTAAAAGTGACAAACTTGCCAAATTCCCCTATAATGGAGGAATTTTGCCAAACAAACTTTGGTGTAGGGTGGCACAGAAAGAGACAAAATTTTGGACACCATGAACTTTCCTGTGGGACCCCTAAAAGGGGCTGAACTTGACCCCTAAAGGTGACAAACTTGCCAAATTCCCCTCTAACGGAGAATTTTTGCCAAACAAACTTTGGTGTCGGGTGGCACGGAAGGAGACAAATTTTTGGACACCATGACCTTCCCTGTGGGACCCCTAAAAGGGGCTGAACTTGATCCCTAAAAGTGACAAACTTGCCAAATTCCCCTATAATGGAGTAATTTTGCCAAACAAACTCTTGTGTAGTGTGGCACAGAACGAGACAAATTTAATGACACCATGACCTTCCCTGTGGGACCTCTAAAAGTGGCTGAACATGACCCCTAAAAGTGACAAACTTGCCAAATTCCCCTATAATGGAGGAATTTTGCCAAACAAACTTTGGTGCAGGGTGGCACAGAAAGAGACAAAATTTTGGACACCATGAACTTTCCTGTGGGACCCCTAAAAGGGGCTGAACTTGACCCCTAAAGGTGACAAACTTGCCAAATTCCCCTCTAACGGAGAATTTTTGCCAAACAAACTTTGGTGTCGGGTGGCACGGAAGGAGACAAATTTTTGGACACCATGACCTTCCCTGTGGGACCCCTAAAAGGGGCTGAACTTGATCCCTAAAAGTGACAAACTTGCCAAATTCCCCTATAATGGAGTAATTTTGCCAAACAAACTCTTGTGTAGTGTGGCACAGAACGAGACAAATTTAAGGACACCTTGACCTTCCCTGTAGGACTCCTAAAAGGGGCTGAACATGACTCTAACTGTGTCAAACTTGCCAAATTCCCCAATAATGGAGGAATTTTGACAAACAAACTGTGGTGTAGGGTGGCACAGAATGAGACAAATTCAAGGACACCTTGACCTTCCCTGTGGGTCCCCTAAAGGGGCTGAACTTGACCCCTAAAAGTGACAAACTTGCCAAATTCCCAGCGATGTGAAGTTAGTTACTTATTACTTCTTTGACATTTTGATATTTTTTATTCCATCAAAACAGGAAAAGTGGCACCTGCTGTAGGGTGGCACAAATGAAGACGAGTTGATTGACATGTTGCCCATCCGCATAAGGCCTTTCTTTATGGGGCAACCAAGGCCCTAAAAGTGACCACCTCCCAGAAAACCTTCTAGATGGGCAAATCTGATCAAATAAAAGGTGCTGTAGGGTGGCACGAATGAAGATGAGTTGATTGACATGTTGCCCGTCTGCATAAGGCCTCTCTTTATGGGGCAACCAAGGCCCTAAAAGTGACAACCTCCCAGAAAACCTTCTAGATGGGGAAATCTGATCAAATAAATGGTATTGTAGGGTGGCACAAATGAAGACGAGTTGATTGACATATTGCCCGTATTAATTATTATTATTATTGACATCGCGGATAACTTGTGTTAACCCAGCAGATTGACTCCCCGAGTATATCCTCAAGTTTAACACGGGATTAACGCGAGTTAATCCGCGATGTCAACGCGTGTTTATCCGTGCGTTTAACGTGAGTTTATCCGCGAGGTAATCCGTGAGGTTAACGCGAGTTTATCTCCGAGGTTAACGCGAGTTTACCCGCGAGTTCATCAGCAAGGATAACATGACTTTAATCTGAATTTTTCCACGAGATTAACGCGTGTTTTACTCATTTTTAACGCGTGTTGTGTTTAACGCGAGGTAATCCTCGTTGTTAACTGGAGTTTATCCGCGAGATTAATAAGAGTTTAACGGGAGTCTGTTCGCGAGGTTAACGCGAGTCTATCCGCAAGATTAACGCCAGTTTGATGCCAGTTTAGTCGAGTTAAACGCGAGTTTATCCGCAATGTTAACACGAGTTTAACGCGAATTTAATGCGTGATCGTCGTCGAGTTGGGCCGTAGTTTATCCGTGAGGTAAACGCGAGTTTATCCGCGAGATTAACATGAGTTTAACGCGAGTTTATCGGCGATGTTAACGCGCGGTTATCACGAGTTTATCTGCGAAGATAACGCGAGTTTGGCGCGAGTTCGTACGCCATGTTATCACAAGTTTATCCGCGAGGTTACCTCGTGTTTAATGCGCGTTTATCGGCGATGTTAACGCGAGGTTATGCGCGAGATTATTACGAGTTTATCCACGTTGTTAGCGCGAGTAAAATGCGAGGTTAACTCGAGTTTAACACGAAATTGTCTGCGAGATTATCGCGAGTTTATGCACGTTATTAGCGAGAGTCAACCCGCGATGTTAACTCGAGATTAATACGGGTTTTTCTGTGAGGTTAGCGCGCGTTTAACGCTAGTTTATTCGGGATATTAATGCGAGTTTATGCGCAAGGATATTGCGAGTTTATCCGCGATATTATTTGGCGCGAGTTTGTCCGGGAGTTTAACTCGAGTTTAACGCGCGTTTATAGGCGATGTTAACATGTTAACACGAGGTTAATACGAGTCCATCCACGAAGTTAATGCGACATTGGCGCGTGTTTTTCGGCGATGTTAACATGAGTTTATGTGCTTTGTTAGCGCGAGTTAAACGCGACGTTATGCGAGTATGAGGTGAGTTTATCCGCGAGGTCATCGCGAGTTTGGCGTGAGTATATCCGCTACGTTTACGCGAGTTAATCCGCGAGGTTAACGCGAATGTATCCGTGATGTTACCTCGAGTTTAACGTGCATTTATACGCGAGATTAACGCAGTTTTGACGGGTGTAAACCCGCGAGTTAACGCGAGTTTATCTCAGAGGTTAACGCGAGTTTTGTGCGAGTTTAACACGAGTTAATCCCCGAGATTGACGTGTGTTTATCGGCACGGTCAGCGCGAGTTTATGCCCGAAGTTAACCCGAGCTTTTCCGCTAGTTTAACGCAAGTGTTTCCGCGATATTAATGCGAGTTTGTGCGCAAGGTTATCGCGAATGTATCCGCGTTATTAGCGAGAGTTTAACTTGAATTTGTCCACGAGGTTAACGCGGGTTTGGCACGAGTTTATCCGCGAGATTAACACGAGTTTATCGGTGAGTTTAACTCGAGTTTAATGCGAGTTTATCTCCGATTATAACGCGACTATATGCGCACCATTAACGCGAGTTTATCCGTGAGATTAAATGGAGTACATCTCGAGTTTATCGGTGATGTTAACACGAGTTTATGCGCCAGGTTATCGCAAGTTTATCCGCGAGTTAATCCGCGAGGTTAACGCTAATTTAACGCGTGTTTGTCCGCGAGTTTAACACGAGTTTATTCCCGAGGTTAACGCGAGATTAACGAGTATCCGTGAGATCAGTTCGAGTTTATGCGCCACGCTAACCCGAGTTTATCCGCTAACTTAACGCGAGTCTAACCAATGGGTGCGTGTTTAACGCGAAGTTAACTCGAGTTTATCAGGCGTTTATCCGCGAGTTTAACGCAAGGGTAACGCGAGTTTATTCGTGAGGTTAGCACGTGTTTAAAGCAAGCTTATTCGCAAGTTTAACGCGAATTTAACACGAGTTTATCCACGAGGGTAACGCAAATTTATGCACGAGGTTAACACGAGTTTGTCCGCGAGTTCAACGTGAGTTAAACGTGAGTTTATCGGTGATGTTGACGCGAGTTTATGCGCGAGGTTATCGCGATTTTACCCGGTGGTTAGCGCGAGTTGAACGCGAGCTTAGCGCGAATTTATCCCCGGGCCTACTGCGAGTTTATTCGCGAGTTAATCTGCGAGGGTAACGCGAATTTAACCTGATTTTAACACTAGTTTATCCCCGAGGTTAAAGCGAGATTAATGTGAGGTAATCCGTGAGGTTCACTCGTGTTTATCCGCGTGGTTAGCCGGCGTTTGGCGTGAGAATATCCACAAGTTTAACGCGAGTTAATCCGGGAGGTTAACGCATGTCAACTGCTAGGTTAACACGAGTGTAATGCAAGTTTAACGCAAGTTAATCCATGGGGTTAACGTGTGTTTACCCACAAGTGTGACGCGAATTTATCGCCGAGGTTAAGGCGAGTTTAACGCGCGTTTAACACTAGTTAATCCGCGAGGTTAATGCGAGATTAACTCGAGTTAATTTGCGAGGTTAACGCGTGTTTATTCGCGAGATTAGCGCAAGTTTATGCGCGATGTTAACGCGAGTTTATCTGCGAGATTTAACGCGAATCTATCTGCTAGATTAACGCAAGTTTAAAGCGAGGTTAACTCAAGTTTTCATCAGCGAGGCCAACTCGATTTTGAAGGGAGATTATCCGCGTTGTCAGCGCGCGATTATCCGTGAGGTTAGCGTGTGTCTTACGCCAGTTTGTCCGCAAGGTTAACTCGAGTTTAACGCGCGTGTATCGGTGATGTTAATGCGACGTTATTCTCGAGGTTATCGCGAGTTTATCCACGTTGTTAGCGCGAATTAGACGCAAGGTTAACGCGAGTGTAAAGCGAATTTATCCACGAGGTTATGGCGAGTTTATCCCCGTTGTTAGCGAGAGTTAATTCGCGAGGTTAACGCGAGTTTAACACAAGCTTATCCACGATATTAATGCGAATTTATGCGCAAGGTTATCGTGATATTATCGGGTTTAAAGCGAATTTATTCCCGAGATTAACGCGAGTCTATTCGGTGGGTTAACGCGAGTTTATCTGCAAGGTTAACTCGAGTTTTCCGCGAGGTTATCCACGCTTATAACGCGAGTTTATGCCCGAGGTTATCGCGAGTTTAGCCGCGCGTTTTTCGGCGAGTCACTCCGTGAGGATAACGTGAGTTTGGCGCGTGCTCGTCCGCAAGTTTAACGCGTGTATATTCCCGAGGTTAACGCGATATTAACGCGAATTAAGCCACGAGGTTAACGCGAGATTAACTCCTCGAGTTAATCCAGAAGATTAATACTAATTAATCCGTGAGGTTAACGCGAATTTAGCAGTTTAGCTTGAGTTTATCCACGAGTTTAACGCAACTCGTGGTTAACGCGAGTTTATCCGCGGAAATAACGCGAGTTTAACGGGAGTCTGTTCGCGATATTAATGCGAGTCTATCCGTAAGGGTAATGCCAGTTTAACGCGAGTTTATCCGCTGCGTTTAGTCGAGTTGAACGTGCGTTTATCCGCGACGATAACGCGAGATGATGCGTGAAGTTAACCAGAGTTTAACGCGTTTTACCGCGAGGTTAACACGCGTTTAGCGCGAGTTTATCCGCGAGGTTAACACGCGTTTACCCACCACGAGGTTAACTTGAGTTTTTCGCGAGTTTATCGGCGATGTTAACGCAAGTTTATGCGCGGGGTTATCGCTAGTTTATTCGCGTTGTTAGCGCGAGTACAACGCGAGGTTAACTCGAGTTTAACGTAAATTCGTCCGCGAGGTTATCCCGAGTTTAGCTGCGTTGTTACCGAGAGTTAACCCGCAAGGTTAATGCAAGTTTATCCGCGAGGTTAGCGCGAGTTTAACGCGTGTTTATCCAGGATATTAATGCGAATTTATGCACAAGGTTATCGCGAGTTTATCCGCGATATTATCACGAATTTGACGCGGGGTTAACATGAGTTTATCCGCGAGGTTAACACGAGTTTGGCGCGAGTTTTTCCCGAGGTTAACACGAGGTTATCCCCGAGGTTAACTCGAGTTCAACGCGACTTTATTTGTTTGTCCGCGAGTTTAACAGGAGTTGATTCCCGAGGTTAACGCGAAATAAACGCGAGTTAATTCGCGAGGTTAACGCGTGTTTATCCGCGGGACTAGCGCGAGTTTTTGCGCAATGCTAACGCGAGCTTAACGCCACTTTATCCGCGAGATTAACGCGAGTCTAACTGCTAGATTAACGCGAGTTTAACGTGAGGTTAACTCGAGTTAAACACGAGTTCATCCCTGAGATAAACTCGAGTTTAACAGGAGTTTATCCGCATTGTTAGCGTGAGTTTGACGCGAGCTTATCCGTGAGGTCAGCGCGTGTTTAACGCGAGTTTATCCGCAAGGTTAACGCGAGATTAACACGAGTTTATCCGCAAGGTTAACTTGAGTTTAACGCGAGTTTATTGACGATGTTAACGCGAGTTTATTTGCAAAGTTATCGCGAGTTTATCCACGTTGTTAGCGCGAATTAAACGCAAGGTTAACGCGAGATTAAAGCGAATTTGTCCGCGAGGTTATTACGCGTTTATAGAGACAGTGTTGTTACAGACAGTTAATCCTCGAGGCTAACGCGAGGTTATCGCGCGAGATTATCCGTGAGGTTAACGCGTGTTTAACGCTAGTTTATCTGCAAGGTTAACGCGAGTTAAACATGAGTTTATCCACGAGGTTAACTCGAGTTTAACGCGAGTTTATCGGCGATGGTAACGCGAATTTACGGCGAGGTTACCGCGAATTTACCCGGTTTGTCAGCGCGAGTTAAACGCGCTGTTAACGCGAGTATGAGGCGAGTTCAACCGCTAGGTTATCGCGAGTTTGGCGCGAGTATGTCCGCGATGTCAACGTGAGATTAACGTGAGTTTATTCCCGAGGTTACTACGAATTTATCCGCGAGGTTAACTCCAGTTTAGCGGACGTTTATGTGCGAAGTTAACGCGATTTGGCGCGTGTTCATGCACGAGTTTAACGCAAGTTTTTAGGGGGGTTAACCTGAGCTTGACGTGAGTTTAACACGAGTTAATCCGCGAGGTTAACTTGTGTTTATCGGCGCGGTCAGCGCGAGTTTAAGCGTGACGTTAACGCGAGTTTTTTCCGCCAGATTAACGCGACTGTATCCGCGATATTAATGCGAGTTTGTGCGAAAGGTTATCGCGAGTTTATTCGCGTTATTAGCGCGAGTTTAACGTGTGTTTAGTCACGAGGTTAACGCGTGTTCGGCGCGAATTTATGCGCGACGTTAACGCGAGTTTATCCGCGAGGTTAACTCGAGTTCAACGCCAGTTTATCGGCAATGTTAACACGGATGTATGCGCGAGGTTATCGTGAGTTTATATGCGTTGTTATCGCGAGTTTATCCGCGAGTTAATCCTCGAGGTTAACGCGAATTTAACGTGTGTTTGTCCACGAGTTTTACACGAGTTTGTCGCCGCGGTAAACGCGAGATTAACTCGAGTTAATTCACGTGGTTAACGAAGTGAGCACGAGTTTATGCGCGACCCTAACGCGAGCTTAACACGACTTTATCCGCGAGATTAACGGGAGTCTAACCGCTAGGTTAAACTGAATGTAAATCAAGGTTAACTAGAGTTCAACGGGAATTAATCTGGGAGGTTAACGCATGTTTATCTGCGAGTTTAACGCGAGTTTATCCGCGAGGTTAACGTGAGTGTAACGCAACTTTAAAGTGAGTTAATCCGCGATGTTAACGTCTGTTTACCCGCGAGTTTAACGGGAATTTATCCCCGATGTTAAGGCGAGTTTAACGCAAGTTTAACGCTACTTAGAGGTTAACGTGCGTTTATCCCCGGGGTTAATGCAAGATTAATGCGAGTTAAATCGCGTGGTTAGCTCGTGTCCATCTGCGGGATTAGCGTGGGTTTATGTGAGACACAAACGCGAGTTTACTCGCAAGATTAACGCGAGTTTATCCGCTAGGTTTACGCGAGTTTAAAGTGAGGTTAACTAGATGTTAACGCGAGTTCATCCGGAAGGTGAATTCGAGTTTAACGGGAGTTTATTCGCATTCTTAGTGCCAGGTTGAAGCGAGGTTAATGCGAGAGTATCCGTGAGATTAGCACGTGTTTAACGCAAGTTTATCCACAAGGTTATAACGCGAGATTAACACGAGCATTAATCTCGCGTCAACCTTGTGGATCAACTTGCGTAAAATGCGCGTTCAACTCGCGTTAACCTCGCGTATAAACTCGCGTTCACTTTGTGGATAAACTCGCGGTTAAACTCACATTAACCTCGCGGGAAAACTCGCGCCAAACTCGCGACAGCTTAGCGGATAAACTCCTGTCAAACCGCGTTAACCTTGCGTTAAACTCGCGTACAACTCGCGTTAAACTCGTGGGTAAACTCCTGTCAAACTCCAGCTATCCACGCGGATTAACATCCGTTATCCTCGCGGGTCAACTAGCGTTAATCTCGCGCCAAACTCGCGATGACCTAGGGGATAAACTCCTGTCAAACTCGCGTTAACATTGTGTTAACCTCGCGGATAAACTCGCGTAAAACTCGCGCTAACCTCACGGATAAACTCGCGATAATCTCGCGATAAACTCGCGATAAACTCGTGTTAACCCGGCGAATTAACTCTCGCTAACAACACGGATAAAGTCGCGATAACCTCGCGGATAAATTTGCGTTAATATCGCCGATAAACTCGCTTTAAACTCGACTTAACCTACAGCACCTTTCATTTGATCAGATTTCTTGGTTGCCCCCTACAGCACCTTTTATTTGATCAGATGTGCCCATCTAGAAGGTTTTCTGAGATGTTGTCACCCTTATGGCCTTGGTTCCCTCATAAAGAAAGGCCTTATGCGGACGGGGAACATGTCAATCAACTCGTCTTCATTTGTGCCACCCTACAGCACCTTTTATTTGATCAGATTTGCCCATCTAGAAGGTTTTCTAGGAGGTTGACACTTTTAGGGCCTTGGTTGCCCCATAAAGAAAGGCATTATGCAGACGTGCAACATGTCAATCAACTCGTCTTCATTTGTGCCACCCTACAGCACGTTTTATTTGATCAGATTTGCCCATCTAGAAGGTTTTCTGGGAGGTTGTCACTTTTCCGGGCTTGGTTGCCCCATAAAGAAAGGCCTTATACGGACTGGCAACATGTCAATCAACTCGTCTTCATTTGTGCCACCCTACATCACCTTTTATTTGATCAGATTTGCCCATCTAGAAGGTTTTCTGGGAGGTTGTCACTTTTAGGGCCTTGGTTGCCCCATACAGAAGAGCCTTATGAAGACGGGCAACATGTCAATCAACTCGCCTTCATTTGTGTCACCCTACATCACCTTTTATTTGATCAGATTTGCCCATCTAGGAGGTTTTCTGGGAGGTTGTCACTTTTAGGGCCTTTGCCCCATACAGAAGAGCCTTATGCGGACGGGCAACATGTCAATCAACTCGCCTTCATTTGTGTCACCCTACATCACCTTTTATTTGATCAGATTTGCGCATCTAGAAGGTTTTCTGGGAGGTTGTCACTTTTAGGGCCTTGGTTGCCCCATAAAGAAAGGCATTATGCGGATGGGCAACATGTCACTCAACTCGTCTTTATTTGTGCCACCCTACAGCACCTTTTATTTGATCAGATGTTCCCATCTAGAAGGTTTTCTGGGAGGTTGTCACTTTTAGGGCCTTGGTTGCCCCATAAAGAAAGGCCTTATGCGGACACGCAACATGTCAATCAACTCGTCTTCATTTGTGCCACCCTACTGCACCTTTTATTTGATCAGATTTGCCCATCTAGAAGGTTTTCTGGGAGGTTGTCACTTTTAGGGCCTTGGTTGCCCCATAAAGAAAGGCCTTATGTGAACGGGCAACATGTCAATGAACTCGTCTTCATTTGTGCCACCCTACAGCACCTTTTATTTGATCAGATTTGCCCATCTAGAAGGTTTTCTGGGAGGTTGTCACATTTAGGGCATTGGCTGCCCCATAAAGAAAGGCCTTATGTGGATGGGCAACAAGTCAGTCAACTCGTCTTCATTTGTGCCACCCTACAGCACCTTTTATTTGATCAGATTTGCCCATCTAGAAGGTTTTCTGGGAGGTTGTCACTTTTAGGGCCTTGGTTGCCTCATAAAGAAAGGCCTTATGCAGACAGGCAACATGTCAATGAACTCGTCTTCATTTGTGCCACCCTACAGCACCTTTTATTTGATCAGATTTGCCCATCTAGAAGGTTTTCTGGGAGGTTGTCACATTTAGGGCATTGGTTGCCCCATAAAGAAAGGCCTTATGTGGATGGGCAGCATGTCAGTCAACTCGTCTTCATTTGTGCCACCCTACAGCACCTTTTATTTGATCAGATTTGCCATTCTAGAAGGTTTTCTGGGAGGTTGTCACTTTTAAGGCCTTGGTTGCCCCATAAAGGCCTTATGTGGACGAGCAACATGTCAATGAACTCGACTTCATTTGTGCCACCCTACAGCACCTTTTATTTGATCAGATTTGCCCATCTACAAGGTTTTCTGGGAGGTTGTCACTTTTAGGGCCTTGGTTGCCCCATAAAGAAAGGCCTTATGTGGATGGGCAACGTGTCGTCAACTTGACTTCATTTGTGCACCCTACATCACCTTTTATTTGATCAGATTTGTCCATCTAGGAGGTTTTCTGGGAGGTTGTCACTTTTGGGGCTTTTGTTGCCCCATAAAGAAAGGCCTTGTGCAGATGGGCAACATGTCAATCAACTCATCTCCATTTGTGCCACCCTACAGAAGGTGCCATTTTTCCTGTTTTGATGGAATAAAAATTGTCAAAATGTCAAATAAGGAATAAGTAACTAACACATCGCTGGGAATTTGGCAAGTTTGTCACTTTTAGGGGTCAAGTTCAGCCCCTTTTGGGGGTCCCACAGGGAAGGTCAAGGTGTCCAAAAATTTGTATCCTTCTGTGCCACCCTACACCAAAGTTTGTTTGGCAAAATTCCTCCATTATAAGGGAATTTGTCAAGTTTGTCACTTTTAGGGGTCATGCTCAGCCCCTTTTAGGGGTCCCACAGGGAAGGTCAAGGTGTTATTAAATTTATCTCGTTCTGTGACACCCCACACCATAGTTTGTTTGGCAAAATTACTCCATTATAGGGGAATTTGCCAAGTTTGTCACTTTTAGGGGTCAAGTTCAGCCCCTTGTAGGGGTCCCACAGGGAAGTTCAAGGTGTCCTTAAATTTGTCTTGTTCTGTGCCACCCTACACCAAAATTTGTTTGGCAAAATTCCTCCATTATAGGGGAATTTGACAAGTTTGTCACTTTTAGGGGTCATGTTCAGCCCCTTTTAGGGGTCCCACAGGGAAGGTCAAGGTGTTATTAAATTTGGCTCGTTCTGTGCCACCCTACACCATAGTTTGTTTGGCAAAATTACTCCATTATAGGAGAATTTGGCAAGTTTGTCACTTTTAAGGGGTCAAGTTCAGCCCCTTTTAGGGGTCCATAGGGAAGGTCAAGGTGTCATTAAATTTGTCTCATTCTGTGCCACCCTACACCATAGTTTGTTTGGCAAAATTACTCCATTATAGGGGAATTTGGCAAGTTTGTCACTGTTAGGGGTCAAGTTCAGCCTCTTTCAGGGGTCCCACAGGGGAGTTCAAGGTGTCCTTAAATTTGTCTTGTTCTGTGCTACCCTACACCAAAGTTTTTTTGGCAAAATTCCTCCATTATAGGGGAATTTGACAAGTTTGGCACTTTTAGGGATCAAGTTCAGCCCCTTTTAGGGGTCCCACAGGGAAGGTCATGGTGTCCAAAAATTTGTCTCCTTCTGTGCCACCCTACACCAAAGTTTGTTTGGCAAATTCCTCCATTATAGGGGATATTGGCAAGTTTGTCACTTTTAGGGGTCATGTTCAGCCCCTTTTTGGGGTCCTGCAGGGAAGGTCAAGGTGTCATTAAATTTGTCTAGTTCTTTGCCACCCTACACCACAGTTTGTTTAGCAAAAGTTCTCTATTATAGGGGAAGTTGTCAAGTTTGTCACTTTTAGGGGTCAAGTTTGGCCCCTTTTAGGGGTCCCACAGGGAAGGTCAAGGTGTCCAAAAAATTGTCGCCTTCTGTGGTACCCTACATCAAAGTTTGTTTGGCAAAATTCCTCCTTTATAGGGGAAGTTGGCAAGTTTGTCACTTTTGGGGGTCATGTTCAGCCCCTTTTAGGGGTCCCATAGGGAAGATCCAGGTGTCCTTGAATTTGTCTCGTTCTGTGCCACCCTACACCACAGTTTGTTTACCAAAATTTTTCTATTATAGGGGAATTTGTCAAGTTTGTCACGTTTGTCACGTTTAAGGATCAAGTTCAGTGGTCAAGTTTAGCCCCTTTTAGGGGTCCCACAGGGAAGGTCAAGGTGTCTAAAAAATTGTCTCGTTCTGTGCCACCCTACACAACAGTTTGTTTGGCAAAATTACTCCTTTTGGGGGAATTTGGCAAGTTTGCCACTTTTAGGGGTCAAGTTCAGCCCCTTTTTGGGGTCCCACAGGGAAGGTAAGGTGTCATTAAATTTGTCTCGTTCTGTGCCACCCTACACCACAGTTTGTTTAGCAAAATTTTTCTATTATAGGTGAATTTATCAAGTTTGTCACTTTTAGGGGTCAAGTTCAGCCCCTTTTAGGTGTCCCACAGGGAAGGTCAAGGTGTCCAAAAAGTTGTGTCCTTCTGTGCCACCCTACACCACAGTTTGTTCGTCAAAATTACTCCATTATAGGGGAATTTGGCAAGTTTGTCACTTTTAGGGGTCAAGTACAGCCCCTTTTAGGGGGCCCACACGGAAGGTCAAGGTGTCCAAAAAATTGTCTCTTTCTGTGCCGCCCTACACCACAGTTTCTTTGGCAGAATTACTCCATTATAGAGGAATTTGGCAAGTTTGTCACTTTTAGGGGTCAAGTTCAGCCCCTTTTAGGTGTCCCACAGGGAAGGTCAAGGTGTCCAAAAAATTGTCTCCTTCTGTGCCACCCTACACCATAGTTTCTTTGGCAAAATTACTCCATTATAGGGGAATTTGTCAAGTTTGTCACTTTTAGGGGTCAAGTTTAGCCCCTTTTAGGAGGCCAACAGGGAAGGTCAAGGTGTCCAAAAAATTGTCTCCTTCTGTGCCACCCTACACCACAGTTTGTTTGGCAAAATTACTCCTTTTTTTTTTTATAGGGGAATTTGGCAAGTTTGTCACTTTTAGGGGTCAAGTTCAGCCCCTTTTAGGGGTCTCACAGGGAAGGTCAAGGTGTCATTAAATTTGTCTTGTTCTGTGCCACCCTACACCATAGTTTGTTTGGACAATTTTCCTTTTTTTTCGAATGTCGAATAAGGAAAAAGGAATAAGTAGGTAACTTCACAGTGCTGTGTGATCGGTTCTGTATTTATCACACGCCTCCCATGTAACAACCACTCTACCCAAAAATTGAACTAAAAGCACCTTTCAACGCGCCCGTCGAATTACCGAAACGAACCGAAACGCACCGAAACGGTCCGAAACGCGACCGAAACGCGACCGAAACGGGAACTCAAACTACCGAAACGGGCCTCCAGTATATCGATCTGGGTGTCGAAAAGAATGGAACGGGCCTGTGTGCACTTGACGACAACTTTGCCAGTCAACCGCGCCAACCTTCATACCATATTTCCAGAAACGTTTGCAACCACTAGGCACTACTAGATGTAACTCCAACATGTGGACAGTCCAAATTCAATGCTCCAAGGACATTGGGGAAATAGATTGGGCAGGTAAAACGGAAAAAATCTGAAAAAAACAAATCCCTATCCAAAAAATTCAAAGCTTAATTCAGTTATACTTTACTTGTGTTTCTTATTTCACCCTTTACCCAACATAACATTTTACAAGAGAAATAAAACATCATAGGCGAAATCCAATAGAACCGCAGCATTTTCGATTTCCAAATTTACACCACGAGTGAAATAAGGGAGTGGCACACGAGATCTGACGAGTGTGGTAGTCCCTATATCTCTTAACCCACAAGCGGTGTAAATTTGGTAATTGACATATCACACAAATGATGTAAAATTGATAGTGTATTTTAACAAGCTTCTGTTGGTGGGCAATGAAGTGGTCAAACAGTGATGCGCAACGACTGGTTTTATTGTGAACCATTAAACAAACTAAACTTTATGTCATTGGTTGAACAGTAGGCTGGTCAATACCACAGTGAGAGTCCCGAGCAGTGCCCCGGCATTGACCCTAAACGCAAATAAATAAATGGTATAAATATGGATATCATTGGTCTCAATGATATCCATAATAGCATGGTATTTCTCAATCAAGATAGTTAACCCTATCCCCAACGCTTGTAGCAGATAACACTAGTGAAAAAAAATTTGTGTAACTAAAAAAAAAAAAATTTTCACTTCTAAAACGTAGGTTATGACCCCTCATTCGATCGAGTGTGTCACGCTCGTTCGAACGAGGGGTCATCACCTATGTTTTCGGAAAAGAAAATACAAATCTGAAGAAGACTGAATAGCGATATTCGAGAATAGCGCTGGCCTGTTTTCCCGCTACGTTGGGTAAAGAGTTCAATTCTAGCTGTTTACTTGGTTTTGTTGGGTGAGGGGGGTTGATATTTTTTGTATCTTTTGTTTTATGTTCATATTTTTACACTTCTGTGCTACATTCGCACCTCCTCTGTGCTACATTGAGCTACGTACATTTAAACTGTGCTATTTGTTTTTGAATAAACCATTGAAATCATTTCAGTGTTGTTTTGAGACTTGCCCCTTTCCTGACCCTTATATACCGGATGCATTTCGAGGCGGTTTTGACCAGTGTTGAGTTCATTCCTAATATCTTAAGTGAGGAATGAGGAAACATGATGTGACGCATAATCAGTATTGTGGATAGGAAAGTGCGTATGATGATGGACGCACACGCTTCACGGCAGACAGACCTTATCGCCCGTTTTAGTCTTTTGGGTGCATGTTTCAGTAGCTCAGTCGCCCATATTCAGTCAGTTTTTAAAATTACACCTTTAATTCTTCAAGCAGCTTATAGGCGGGCAGGGATAATTTTTGACCCTAAACAAATTGCAACAGAAGCTAACGCAGTGGCGTTTGGTTGGACATGCATCAGGGTTGAACATATCCAAAATAGGCCAAAATCGGCCCAGGCGAAATACCCCAATTAACATAATTTCAAAATGGCGGCCATCTTCAGCTGTGGAATGCAATATCTCGCAAACGGCTCATCCTAACACCCATAAATGTATTACTAACACAGAGGAAAGTGGTACCCAGGAATTCGTAGTAAATGATACTCCCATCCCATCGACCTATGACGTCATTGCGACGTCATAACCTAGCTATGATGTCATAAATCATGTAGTTCGCCATCGGGGGCGATTTTTGTCTGCGTTAGTTTCTGTTGCAATTTGTTTGGGGTCAAAAGTTATCCCTGCCCACCTAATGGTGGTTACCCTGATATCCGACACTCATGTTATCTTGTACAAATTTATTTAGCTTTACCCTGAAATCGTTGTCAAAACTGTTCCCTTCTCGTGGGCGATAAGCTTTCTTTAGAAGTTCAACTCTTGCCTGTTAGTAACACGGCGAACGGAAAGATTCTGGGCTGGACTGTCGAAGGACCTTGTCATTGAGCAGACACTTATATGAACCATGAAAGTTACTGGAGGTCTTGTACATGGCGGAGGTGTTATGAATGAGAAACAATGAAATAAGTGGCTGTTGTCGTTACCTGTGTGCGCGACATTCATTGAATCGATGCAAGAACTCACTAACCGGACTTTCGCCACTAGTGAACAACATAAAGAGTTAGCTTCTGCAAGAGTAAAACGTGATAACAAAGATTCCTCAATTGTTTTAGAATTTCTATGCGAGAATAACCCATTCGAGCCTACACCAGACCTGCAGAGTATCACCAGTGGTATTACCACTGATCCATCTGTCAATGCTCATAGTGCTAAAGACGTCGGTGAGAAGATCTTAAAGATGTACGGTACAAATGCATTCGAGTTTTCCTTCTCTAAAAAAGATATATTGCTGTTGTGTTGGGTCAGGCAAAGCAACATCACATTGATGGAGAAAAAGTCAACATCAATCCTCAGCTGCTGTTTCAACGGTTGCTGGCCATTGGCAATGCACGCACAGATGAGAATGACTTAGAGCAGTTATTGCAATATGAACTATCAACACAACCAACTGCAATATTTGACAAATATGGAATGATTAGAGAACCCACAAAGTCGCCACAAGCTGACGCTATCAGACAAAGGTATCGGACTCAAGGTTCTGAAACACTGGTTGTGGTTGCGCAGCAGTTTTCAATGTTCGATGGTGGTTCTTTATTGGACACAATTCAGTGGAAAAGGATATCTCGTTTGATAGTATATGTACTAAATACGAAGATCGAGTCAAGCAGGGCTCAGGTCCTGTCATTGTGTTTGATGGCTATCTACAGGGCCCTTCTACGAACGACAGCATCCATCAGCGACGAACAAAAGGGCTCGTTGGTGCAAAAGTGAGTGGTTTTACCGGAAACAAACTACTGAAGACCAAGAAGGAAAAAATCCTTAGTAATGAAATCAACAAATGTAACTCCACTAATCTGATGAAGCAACACTTTGCATCGAATGGAATAGGCACACAACAGGCAACAGGTGATGCAGACTTTTTAATAGCAGAAACTGGAGTACAATTAGCAGCCATCAGAACGACCTGTGTTGTTAGTGAGGACACAGACTTGCTTGTAATGTTATGCCATCACGTAAATCGCCTCAAAATACCACCAGGACAGTTGTTCTTCGAAATCGAAAGGAAGAATGCAAAGCATAGTTTGTGGGACATTGGTCAAGTCTGTGGGGTTCTAGGTGAAGATACCTGTTCGGGTTTGCCATTCATTCACGCTATCAACGGATGTGACACACCACGTCTCGACTTGTTGGTATAGGAAAAGCAACACCATTGAAGAAGATGGACGGTAGGATCTTCAGGGAACAAGCGGCAGTCTTCTGTGCCAGTGACTTACCATGTACTAGTGAGATAACCGAAGCCGGTGAAAAGCTCTGGTGTGTCTGTACGGGGAAAAAACAGGAGAAAATCTGAATGCACTAAGAGTGAGAAAGTTTAAAGAAAAGGTGGTGACAGGTACTACAGCAATCGAAGAGAAAACATTGCTACTGACATCTGACACTGCAATATATCATTCCTTGCTAGTATTTCTTCAAGTCCGTACGTGGATGTGTGATGGAGAGGACATGAATCCTACCGAATGGGGATTTGAAGTGCGAAACGGTGCTCTTCACACAAAGAAAATGGATGCACCAGTAACTCCTCAGCATCTTTTGAAAGTAATTTGGTGCAGGTGCAAAGGGGAATGTGCTACCAAAAAGTGTTGTTGTCGCCGTTCTGGACTGCAATGTACGAATGCTTGTGGACATTGCAATGGGGAGACCTGCTCAAACTCGCCAAGCCCAGTGATTCTCGATGAAGAGGAGAGAAACAGATTGGTTTGACATTTGGATGATGGCTAATGATAGAGATTAGACTTTTTCCCCCATGAAACAATTCCTAGGTTTATCCCCGACTTTTCATATTTTATGATGTCATAACTGGGTTATGATGTATATTATGTCACAAGTAAGTTAGACGTCAGTGGTAGTGTCATTTTTTTTTATTCCCGAGTGCGCGAAATGAGCGACAAAAATCGTCCCCGACGGCGAACTACACAATTTATGAAGTCATAGCTGGGTTATGACGTCACAATGAGACCATAGGTCGATGGGAGTATCATTTATGGATTCCTGGGTACCACTTTCCTATGTGTTAGTAATACAATTATGGGTGTTAGGATGAGCTATTTGCGAGATATTGCATTTCACAACTGGCGATTGCCGCCATATTGAAATTATGTTAATTAGGGTATTTCGCCTGGGCCGATTTTGGCCTATTTTGAATATGATCAACCCTGATGCATGTCCAACCAAACGCCACTATGTCAGTCTCTATTGCAATTTGTATGAGGTCACCCCTTTTTTTATATTAGCAGTGCCCGCCTATTAGTGGAATGTCACTGTCTCTTATTTGGGACAATGTCTACTATCTACTGAACATTTCTGCAGTGAATTTCATTAATATCGGCATGATTTTAACCCCTTTTAAACATGTTTTCAGACTTACTTTCTTTGTATTTGAAATTAGACTTTGCCACATACTTTCTTACTCTAATTCTTACATGGCCAATACAACTTAATGATTCCATTTACATCAATGATTTCTTTTTTCGGTTTTAGGAAATATTTAACCCTTTTTTGCCAATCAATTTTACTTAGTATTTCCAGCTTAAAGTTTCGGTTTAACGTTCTGCTTTTCAAGGTTCTACCTTTCATTCTCCACACACTCTGTTAAAACGTCATTTCTTTTTTTCATTTCGGGCAAGGTCTACTGAAGCTGTACACAGTGGTTCAAATAATATTGACATTAATTTAACCCTTTTCACAACGCTTTTCGAACTTAGTTTCTCTAAATTTCAAATTAGGCTTCTACCACATACTTTGTCACTTTTTATCCCCTCCCACAAGGGAGGGATATAGCACAGCGCTCGCTCCGTCCATCTATCTGTTAGTCCGTCCGTCAATCCATCCGTAAGTCCATCCGTCTGTCCGAACTTTCTTTATGCCATAACTTAAATAAAAGTTAACGGATTTAAATTCTTTTCAGTACATGTCTCTAGGTCAAGTTTGATGACCACAATTATCCAATGAAAATTGTTGAAGTTATTGCCCTGCCCTGCCCTGCCCAGCCCTCGCCAATTAGACATAATTTTTTTTTCTTTCATCCAATATGCATTTTGAACTATTTACAGTCACTACATGCAGAACTTTTTTTAAACTCATACCACCCCCCCCCCCCCCCCGAGGGCCAATTAGGCACTTTTTTTTTTCTTTCGTCAAAAATGCATTTTTACAGTTTTGCTTAAAGTTTGTGGTTAAAAACCCCTAGGTGCCAGTTAGGCATTTTTTTCTCTCTTTGCTCAAAATGCATTCTGAAGGATTTAGACTGACCACATGCGGAAAAAAATGGACTCCCCTAACACCCCTCCCCCTCACCTTCTTTTCACCTAGGGCCATTTAAGCAATATTTTTTCTTTGGTATAAAATGCATTTTTAGCCTGTCAGGGCTATAGTCATGACTTTCGTCTATCCATCCATCCGTGCATTCATCTGCCTGTAAACATAAACAATTGGTTTCCGACCGATAACTCAAGTTTGGATTATTTGCTTTCAACCAAAGTTGATATGTGTATTTTCCAGCTAGTAATACAGGCCCCCCCCCCCCCCCCCCCCCCTCCAACACACACACGCACACACATGTCGCTTAGGCAATTATTCCCAAAATGCATTTTGAAGGGCCGGGAGTTATTACATGCAAAAAAGAAAATTGACTCCTATAGCCCAACATTGCTTTATGTACTACATCTTTAATCCTTTACCTAACACAAGTTGAAGCCAACAGTACAAATTATTTTTCTGAAACATCAGATTTTTTAATTTTTTACTTCTAACCATGGCTTATTAGTCCTTATTGGAACAATCTCATCAAGCTTGTTCCATAAATAGATCATGAGGTATGTTTTGGAGTAGGGAAATGAAAAAATAAAATTTGAATAGCAAATTTTGTATATTACGAGTGCAGATATGGCATATTCGTTAGGTAAACAGTTAACAAAAAATGGCTCCGACTATTTTGTGTCTAAGCATTACCATTGCTGGGACAGTCGGGCTGCATGCAAGGACATCACTATAGTTTTACATTAATAGGTGTGTGATAAACAAATATCTTACAAGACTAGACTGGCTACTAGGTCTTCTGTAACACATGCAGTCATACAGATGGAGATCTGTGGTACCTGTTGAGGACCAGGCACCACTACTACATTTATTTATTTATTAACAAATAAATTTCCAAGAACTATTGAGTTTTTAACCCTTTACCTAACATAGAAAGCAGACACTTGCAAAAAAAATTCTTGAATAACTAATTTTTTTCATTTTTTGTCTCAAAAACATAGGTTATGACCCCTCATTGGAACGATTAATTAACGATTTTTGAGAATAGCACTGGCCAGTTTTGGCCGTTATGTTGGGTAAAGGGTTAACTATAATTCTGACTCACAAATATTTCAACTAAATCATTGAGGCATGACTTTCAAACGAAAAAATGTCTTGATGATGCAGTTAGAATATTTTATCAGTCAGGATCTGAGCCATCACATTTGGGACTATCACATTAACACCAACAACTGGTCATTTTCGCAATGCACCTATCCATGACTGGTCCCATACAGTAGTTACTTGGACTGTTTTCAGCAATTAATTTCCATGAATACATATTTTCATCAATATTGGGCTGAGTGGGAAACCACTGGGGCAAGAGAAGGTATTACATAACATGGAGAAATAAAACAAAGTCACTCAACTGCAATGAGTGACTAGCTCCATCATAAACCCTTAAAGACCTTTTTACTGCAACAAAACAGGTGCCCAAAAATGTAGATTTTTATACAACAACCAATGGCCCAGACTAGCTGGTGCTAACTCAAAAAATAATCCAGGGCCAAACACAAATTTTGCCCCCCAATCCTCAAAATTTGCATGCAAAACCAAAAATTTTATGTCCTATCTGGTCCTCCATACTTTTGCGAACTGTGCATGTGCAGTATCCAAGAAGACACCGAAATTGGCGCCAACCAGCATTCTTTGTTTGGCCCTCCAGTCAGTAACAACAAACTGACATCTGTGCTTTTAAATCTCAGTTTTAATGATGCCAGGCACAAATCAATGGTAGAATTGGTGGATCCAAGGACATAATTGGATGATGGAAGGGAACAATGGTGGTTGGGAATGTTCAGGGCTGTAACTTTATAATTTTTATCTAAATTATTTCATGTTTCCCAATTTTGGGACATGGGCCTGACGTCATCATTCTTGCTAAAGATTTTTCCACTGTTTGTTAAGTGTTCCTTCCCTATCTTTCCTTGAAGCTCCCCAGTTAAACTCCCAAGCTTTTTATTGAATTTTTTTAATAAATTTCTTGGGTGTTTGTCATGTTACACAGAATGTTTATTCTGTATATCCCCATGGTTACGTCCTCACCCTAGGAGTGTTCAGGCATTTTGGGTCATGCATCTTACATCCGATGTATCATTTTTTCTTCTTCTGAAGATCTTGCTTTACATCAGATAGTTCTAAATCTGTTACTGACTTCTGGCCTCTTTATTCAGTGCCTGGGGTCTTATTTCCGGTTTTTCTTCTAACGTTGTTAACATTGGCAACATTTTATAAATATATGTAGTTTCTTATTTATTTCATGGTAGGATTGTTGTAAGATACATTTATAATATTCCGGTAGTGTAGCAGTTAATTTTTGGAATTTTTGTCCACACTTAGGCTCTATCGGGATACCTTTGGGCTCATCTTGTTCCCTTTGGGAACTTGGGCTCTTGTAAAAAATTTTCGAAAATTTTTTTTTTTGAAATTAATTTTTGGATTTATATTTTGAATGTTATTTATTATGTATCTTTTTCATATATTTATTGTGGAGTTGCTGGGAGTACTGTCAACTTTGTTTTGCTTCATTATGAAAGCTTATTGCTCAAAATGCAAGGTGAGGAAGTCTTCCTGGGATTTACATGCTTTTTACCTTGCTTGTAGTCGATGTACTCCCACAAATTTTTGTCCAACCTGTGTCGGATGGGATGACAAACGTTGGAGACGGGTATCACGGTACGTTGTTAGCGGCGAGAGGCCAATGCCAGTCCTCTCGCCACAAAGTCAATCAAGTTTCTTAGTTTCTTTTTCAGAGGAACATGAACATGGAGATGTTTACATGATGCCTAGAGATAGTGTGCTACCGTTGTCGCGCTCAGATGAGCAAACAGAGCTAGCTGCTAAGGTGCCCATGAATATTAGACAGGGCATAAAGCCACTAGCAAGTGGTTTTAGTCCCTTGTAGCCAGCTAGCTCAACCAGTGAAGCAGTTACTCCGTCCGTGGGTACCGTGATGCCAGGTGTGTCCGTTGCGGTTGATAGGAGTGGATTGGGTGGAGCAAGCACCTTAAAACATAAAATGCTCACCCAGCGACGATGGAACAGAGGAAGAAGCCGGCAAGTACCGTGGAAAGCTCGGCAAGGTCTGAAAGGACCGTGAGCGAGAGAGGTCCCTCTCTTTCCCAGCAGCATCTGGGGCCAGATGTTGTGATTAGAAACTTGCGTGAGCCAGAGCATACGTCTGCACCTTCCGTCCGGGACGCTCCATATAGTTCGCAACCAGCCTCAGCTGCAGTTACGGCTTCTACAACGTCATCTAAAAAGCACACACGGCCGCACCTTAGCTACACGACTTCGGATATCCAGCCTGCATCACCGAGAAGGGACCACTCATCGTCTGCGAAGTCGGACCATCCAGTAGCTAAGGAGACGAGGCATCGTTTATCGGGACATCCGGAGAAAAGAGCCATCTTGGAGACACACCGTCCCAGGAGCAGGCGGCTAAGAAACAGAAGACTGCTGCTCCTCAGGCATCCGTTACGGACTTGCTACGGCAGTCCCAGAACCTGAGCTGTTGGACGGTGCTGGGTTGGTCCAGTCATCTGCACGTTCAGATGCGAAGACTGAGACTCACAACCGATTCAATGGGATGGTGAAAGGGATATGGAAGAAGATAACCCTTCCCTTTAGGAACAGCACATGTTGCGATGGATTCAATCCATCAACACTACCCTGAATTTGTTCCGGCGAATCAGAATGCTGCGACTACTAGAAAGAAACCGCTGGCGTCGTTGGACGCAGACTTTATCCGGACAAAGGAGGAGGTCCTGTCTTTTCCGGTTCAGTCTAGACAGGTGTTGCAGGCCTTCGGCCATTTAGACGACGCCATATTCAAACTCTCCAGTGGGAAGAAGAAAGGTGGTTTCTTGACATCAACTTCCATAAATTTACCATTTCTTGGACCACATTCATTTAAAATGGTCGGGGAAGATGTACAGAGAGTTCCTCTGCGTTTGGATGAATAGGCCGAGGATCTAGAGCTATCCTTGCCTGGGTCATTCACAATTTGCTCGGACACAAGAGACAGCAATTTCTTCAAATAGAGCGAATTTGGACGCTATGTCTTCTGCAGACCACCTTTCTAGAGCTGTGACGCAACGTCTCAACAGGAAGGAATTTGAGGACGTTCGTACCTCTTTAATAGGTCTTTCCAGGGCAATTATGTTTACCAGATATAACTCCACCTTAACAGTGGCTAATTTGGAGTTCATCAGATGTGATGGTGCCTTTGCGTCGTCATCTTTAATAGATGACAAGGTGAAAAACTCTCTCCGGGTCGCTCTGGTCTCCCGACACACAATATTTGACAAGCTTTCATTGGGTTATGACCAAGCTACAAAGAAAGCATCTAATACTCTGCTTCTAAAGTCAGCGTCTAATCGACCCGCTACATCAGAAAAGAGTAAAGGAGGATGTCCCAGACAGAAATCGTCTAAAGGGGACTCCTCACGAGGGTATTGGAAACCCTACTATAATTACTCTCGAGACCGTCAATACAGCGACTCAGGAAAGGGGCGTATGTTTGATCGAGACTATCAGTCAGAAGCCCCTAAGTCGGCGGGTCGAGGCTCTTCACGAGGGGGACGTGGTTTCTCCTCCCGTAATCCTCGCAGGTCCTACAGGTGATGGTCAGGACCTCTATTGCTTGCCAGTTGGCGGAAGGTTATCAAGATTCGCAACAAACTGGATAACAATTACGGAAGACCAGTTGGTGAGAAGTGTAGTCTCGGGAGGCCTACGGCTAACATTCCAAGCGAAACCACCACTAGCAAGCAAATCTTCCGTCAAATCCTTGCAAAAGAGAGTCTCTCCTAGTGGAGGTATAGGCTCTCTTATCAAAGGAAGCAATAGAGGTCGTCGAGAATCAAAATTCTCTAGGATTTTACAGTCACCTATTCCTCGTACCGAAGCCAGACGGCTCGTTCCGACCGGTAATACACTTGAGCTGGATAAACAAGCTTATCAGGACTCCAAAGTTGTATATGGAGACAATTCGGCCGGTAAGGGCGAGCATTCGAGTGAACGACTATGCAGCAAGCATGGATCTAAGGATGCGTACTTTCATGTCCTGGTACATCCAGCATACAGAAAGTACCAGCGGTTCGCTGTGCAAGGGACAGTGTATCAGTTCCGAGCAATGTGCTTCGGTCTGAACCTGGCGCCCTGGGCTTTCACTCGAATAATGAACTTGGAAATGTCTCATTTCCGAGCTCATTCATCTGCGGTAACGTCAGCTTACTTGGACGACATTCTACAGAGATACGGCAACAAAACTATTCTTCAAAACGATGTTTAGAGTCTGCTTCTTTTGCTCCGACGTCTCGGCTTCATCGTAAACGAGAAGAAGTCGGATCTAGCTCCGTCCTAGTCGTTCATTCACTTGGGGATGAGCTTCAAGACTCACAACAATCTGGTTCGTCTGCCGTTACCCAGAGAGAAATTAGTCAGTTGTTATGCTCGCTTTTGTCTACACTCAGACGAATTAACAGCGAGGGAATTCATGCAACTGATAGGGTTGTGCGGAAACGGCTGCTTATTCCGATGGGTTGCTTGCGCACACGTCCCCTCCAGATATTCTTTACTCAGAACTGGAGTGTGAAGACGCATTCGCTCGAGGCCAGTATTGTTTTAACGGACCATGTAAAACAAAGGGTCCAGATTTGGGCAGATATTCAGTGGTTAACTCAGGGAGTTTTGCTGCAGCTGCCGGATTCGGCTTTTACGATTATGATGGATGCATGTCAAATGGGTTGGGGTGCGAACCTGAGCCCGACAGACTCAAAGTGTCAGGGTCTTTGGGACCCTCGATTCCTAGAGAAACACATAAACATCAAAGAGATGATGTCAATATGGCTTGCGCTACAACATTGGATTCACATTATAGCGGATGCTCATGTTCAGATATTGTCGGACAACTCAACAGTAGTAGCTTAGATCAGGATCCAGGGAGGCACTCAATCGATTCTGTTATGCGAACTAATGGAGAAAATTCTTCTGTAAGTCGTGAATCATCATGTTCAAGTATCGGTCCGTCATATATCGGGTTGTCTGAACGTACTAGCAGACTCGCTCTCTCAGAAAAGTCGCCTGTTGCCATCGGAGTGGACACTCAACAAGCGGGTATTCAGACAGATTTGCTACCAGTGGGATCGACCCATGATAGATTTGTTCGCGACACACCTGAACAATCAATTGCAGACATACGTCTTGCAATGTCCAGACCATTGAGCATATGCAGTAGACGCTCTGACAATCTCATGGGATGGAATGATAGGATATGCGTATCCTCCAACTCCGTTGATTCAGCAGATTCTGTTAAAGATCAAACAGTCTCGTTGCAAAATTCTGCTAGTAGCATCTCTGTCGTCACAGAAACCGTGGATCAATCTTCTCAGGTGTCTGTTATGGGACATTCCCTGGAAGCTTCCTCCGCGAGAGGACCTTCTTTATCAGGGGAAGTCACGTGCACTGCATCACAACCCGGAAGGTCTCAACCTTCACGTATTTCCGTTGTGCGGTCCTTCTGGCACGGCAAGCAATTTACAGGTCGAGCAGTGGACGCAATTTCTAACTGCAGGAGGTCCTCCTCTTTGTTGAATTTTGCAGCGAAGTGGAAGATTTTCTTCCGTTGGTGTAAAAATCAGTCGATAGACGTCTATGATCCGTCCATACCAGATATTGCCAACTTTCTGGTCAACCTGTTTGACGTTCTCAAACAGCAGCCTGTCACTATTAAGGGCTATAGGTCTACGTTATCAGACACTTACACTCATCATGATAACTTGCCAATTGGATCTAATGCTTCATTATCCAAACTGGTTAGAAATTTCTCTATTAAGAGACCTAGAACCCTCAGATTAATTCCTAAGTGAAATTTGGCTTGGGTTCTGTTGAAGCTTTAGGAAGCTCCGTTTGAGCTGTTGGACATTGTAAAGTTCAAATTCTTGACCTATAAAACAGCATTTCACTTTGACTAGAAGAGTTAGTGAACTCCATGCTTTATCTGTTGACGAATCTCAGTATCATAGTGTTAGTAATACCATTACTTTAACTACAGAAGTGGGATTTTTGGCTAAGAACCAGGCTCCAGATAAATGGCCTGATCCAGTCAGGGCTATGCGCATATATAAACGCCGATCAGATTTTTTAAGAAAAGGAAGAAAAAGCTTCTTTCTTTCGCTAATTCCTAACAGAAGAGATATTTCTGTTCCTTCTATTGCTAGGTGGATTCAGTTAGCAATATGCATTGCCTATGAAAGTCTATCTTCGGATCAGCATTCTGTAAATAAGATATCAGCGCATGAAGTTAGAGCGCTGTCCACTTCTTGGGCTTATGCTAACAGTATAGCCATTACTGATCTCATGAAAGCTGCGTACTGGACACAGCCTTCTACATTTACCAAGTTTTACCTTAGAAATTTAGAGTCCATCTCAGTGATCTTAGATGTTTAGGTCCTCTGTCTGTTGCTCAGAATGTCGTCCACTAAATGATTACATCTATATTTATTTAGTCAACCCGTTCCAGCAGTGATGCTGTTCCGCTGCCCTCTTCATTCTGTGGTCATGTGCCTCAGAACAAGGGGAATGGGGAGGGGGGACGTTTTTTTCCCCCCTTATGATAATCTGGCTTTATAGTGAAAAGTACGGGAAGACCTCCTCTGGTGTCAGTAGTCCTGAGTTAGTGCTGGGATGGTTTTAATGTGTAGCTCGGTGTGAAGCAAATATGTCTCATTTATGTATTGTTTTTAAAGTGTTGCTCACTGTGAAGCATTTGTATATGTCACATGTCAAACGGGCGTTAATATACAATCCTCGGACACTTTTAAATTAGTATAAAGAGTCTCATTCTCTGGACTATCTTTATATTTTGGCTTCCCTTCACCGAATTAGCATAAGGGGTTATGCTGGCATTAAATGGAGAATTATATAATATGTAATATTCAATTACATTGTTGGTGTTAAGTCTTTCTAGTTTCTCGCAAATGAGAAAGACAAATATAATTCCTTTCTCTCCTATTCTCCTGCAGGAGATATCCTTTATGAAATGATATAGTGATTGGGTTTTCCTCTATGTCCTAGGCCGTCCAGCCTGTTTACGATTCAGCTAGTCTGGGCCATTGGTTGTTGTATAAAAATATTAAAAATACATAGTAATTTGTATATTTTTTATACTTACCAATGGCCCAGATGGGGATGGCCCTCCCATGAGTAGGCACTCAAACCTTCCTGCTGTTTACAACATTTAGCAGGCAATTTTTAGAAAGAATGATGGTTGGTGCCAATTTCGGTGTCTTCCTGGATACTGCGCATGAGCAGTTCACAAAAGTATGGAGAACCAGATAGGACATAAAATTTTCGGTTTTGCATGCAAATTCTGGGGATTGGGGGCAAAATTTGTGTTTGGCCCTGGATTATTTTTTGAGTTAGCACCAGCTAGTATGGGCCATTGGTAAGTATAAAAAATGTACAAATTACTATGAATTTATAATAAGTTACATTCCAACTAAGACTCGCCAGTCTCAACTAGAAACAACTGCAAAGGCACAGGACTGTAGCCTGTCAAAGTCCAGCAAAACTGTATAAAAAAATTCATTGAATAACAAAAAAAAAAAGATCCATTTACCAAAAAACTCAAGCTATGTTTTAGAGTCTACACATTTTTAAAATAGAATAAAATTAGAATGGCAGTTTTTGTGAATAGTTCTGGCTGGCTTTAGCTTTTATGTTAGGTATGATACTGTGATCACAACAGCAGACTTAGAATTTTGACACCCAGTTGCAATCTGGTCAAAATTCTCTATCTACTTCCCTGTATCACTTGAATCTAACCTATCAAAAAAGGTAAGATCATTGAATCTCATATGCTATTTCCATTTGTTTTTTCTTGATGTGGTTTTGATTTCGCAGCATTTACAAAATCTTAACCCACTAGAGCAAGTGTGTCGTGATCAGATCACCATCTGATTGCAAAAAAGACTGCTTATAGTATCACAATACTGTAAAGAATAAAATGACTATTTTTAACTAGCAGAGTTGGTATTCAATTATCAGGCATCTCCTGCATAAATTGTTCTTATATGTCTCTTGTCAATGGGTTAAAGGATAAGAAAAATGCAAAATGTGGTGTACAGTAAAATTTAATAACAAATTTAATGGGTATCAAATAGAAGTACTGAAGACTACAGGTAATGCATCTATTCTAGAGAAAATAAATAAATCAAAGATAAATTTAACCCTTTACTTGGTAAAACTGGTATTTCTCCACATCAATATTTGTAAAACAATTTGGAACTTTTTATTTTTCTCCATCCAATAGGCAATAACTACATAATGACTTTTCAACGAACTGAGATGAATAAGCTCATACCAGTGACTGATCCTTCACAGTATTTTAGCAAAATAAAATATTTAGTAATAGACCATGATACCATTTTCTTTAAACTGTTCATAAAGGGTTAAAATGAAAATGAAAAGGGAATTCAAACAATTAAAATTTTGTTCAGTTTAAATATACATTTTAAAACATCAAACTATCAAAGATTATTAAACAAGTAGCAAAAAGGACCAGGTAAATTATTATCACAGTCACTGAGCTGGAATAACTTGCACAGTTCTTCTACAAATATATATAAATAAAAAGCATTTATCTGTCATGGAAACACATAAGTGAAGCCCTCTTAACTAAACCAGTTTTCGCCCAAATCGGCAAATAAAGTATGATTTATGGACCATGATGGTATATTCCATGCCAGTTCAGAGCCATGGAGTGGTAGAGCCTATATTAGTTATTTGGGTTAAGATCAATAGAAATTTTCAACGTACAGCCTCAGGGTTGCACAATGAAAATCTTGATTGATCTACCACATAAATTGACCGAGCAACTATCTACTTAATGAATTCAGGTTGCATCATGATCCTGACCCAGAAAAGCGGTCATTGGAGTTCAAAGGGTTAAGAAGTGACGTCTTCAGCATGCTAGTCACACATGTCATAAATATGCCGGGCAATATACAATAACAGCAAGTTTTTTGGGGGTCACAAACTGACAGAATATACAGGCTCTCAATACAATGAACTGCTAACTGAAACAGACTGCAGAGGATGTACTGATAAGCCACATGTGTGTCAATAATGTTATGGCAATAATTGAACCTACCTGCTATTGTGGTATCATGTCTGCATATTCATTAACTGGTGGAGTACAAAATTTTGTTTGGTCATCAAAATTCATTTACATGTCCTTGCCTTGTTACAAAACACATGAGAGAGTACCTAAAGCCACTCTTCCATATACATAACAAGACAAATTTATACAGACTAGACAAAATCTCTTCGGAAGAGAATATGATGCATATCCACAGAATATGAGGCCTTCTAAATGAATTACCTGCACTTCAGAATGGAGCCCAAATTGCTTCCAGTACTCACCCAGTTCATTCTTTACCCAATGCACACGATATCAAAATTTATTATTTTAATTATCGTTTTTTTTAATTTTTCATAAAATTTCAACAAAACCATATCATGTCAACCCTCATTAGAAGGAGCTCGGTGAGCTCGCTCCAATAAGGCGTCACATGATATAATTTTTTTGAAAATTGTTGAAAAATATTTTTTCAACTGTTTTATCTGTAAATTACACAATCGGATGCGGCCGATTCATTAGGTAAAGGGTTAACTGGTTGAGTGCTGGAAGTTCATATTTGGGCTTTATTCTAATTTGCAGGAACTGCAAAATAAGACTTCATGTTCAGTTGATGCGGTTCATATTATCTATGAAGTGAAATTATTCAGTCTGTGTGGATTTGCCAGTTACAATATAAACTGTAGCAAAGCAAAGACATGTGAACAAATTTTGACAACCAAAATGAACTTAGCACTCTACCAGCTAAACACATGACAAGCATGTTTGACAATGAAAGGTAACTGGGCTAGTTCTCTTTCCTTCCTCTTCACTCCAAAACAAACAAACAAAAATAAAGTGTTTTAAAAACCAAAAACTCTTATGGTTAATGTTAAAAGTAGCCTAGAATAAAACCATTCATATTTGATGAGTTTTATTGTGATTAACCCTTCAGCTCTCATACAAACACAAGCTACCCCTTTTATACTGACCTGAAAAAGTTGGCCCAAGTGTATTCTTCCTTGAAAACTATACTGGTAGGCTGTATTTACCTTAACAATGTTTTTACGTCATTGTTGGCAATAATGTAGACACACTGTTAAGTCATCTGTAGCTTGTACATGTCTATACTGTAGTTATTAACATAAAATTAAAGCTTAAAGTGCTGTAATGTGACACACCGTTGTGAAGTTCCTTGTGAGATCTTTACAACACTGTTTCAGATATCAGCATTTTATCAGTAGATGATCGAATTATTACTGACCCCCAATCGATATCTTGTTCGATGTCTTAACAACTCATTAACCACAAATTTTCACTCAGTACTGAGGCTAAATAGGTCTATAAACAAAAACTGGGGAGAGTCAGGGTAATTTCTCGACAGGTTATAAATTTTTTTATTCAGTTAACAGGAGTTTACTCTATAACCTATATTCAATTAACAGGTCAAATTTGTACAGGAGGTGTGGTAAATGGCTTTGTGTTGGGAAATTATATTCAATTAACAGGGTTATTCAGTTAAGAGATATCCAATTAAGTGGGTTCCACTGTACTTAGCTGCAGTCAATAAAATTAATCCACCATATACATGTATAGTCACTTAAAGGTAATAGCAATAATGCCCTGATAATAGTTTTTATTATGTGACTATCAATTTTCTCCTCAAAATACCAATATTGTTTGCCAACCAAATCCTGTTGTTGGAAAACCATGTGTATGATATACAGCCTTATCAGTATTGTTTGATGTCTGTATCAGTATGGTCTGAAACTAGGTCATTGGAAGGGAAGGACTGTTTATGGCGTGTTCGTTTAAACCGTACTAAATACTAAAGTTAATTAAATAGTATTTTGCATATTTTCAACCGGGTGTGTGGATATTTATTTATTTATTGGTGCTGAATGTTATGTCAAGAAAATGATAAAAAGTAAAACATGTTACTGTGAATTACAAAGGAAAAAGACTAAAAATAGGAAAGGAGTGTGGGTGACTGCATTTCACTTTAATGGAGTAATTCGGGAGTGGGTTGATGTGATGCACATATAATAAACCTATTATTGGTTCAGTGAAGTGATATGGGCCATAGTATCACATCTCATTGACGATGGTCAGAGCGCCACATCAAATTCGCTGCCTGCGGCAACTCATTTGTAGTGATCTAAACCTCATCAAGCGATAATATGTATTTATTACTGGCACAGATATCCAATGCTATATAACTTGTAAGCAAAATAAAATTTATTATTTACACAACTGATTTTCCAAATAAAATCTGTAGTCAACCCTTTAACCTAATCTTATGTTCAAATCTGCCCAGAACCTTTGACAAAAATTGCCATTCAAATTTTGTTATATTTTTCATTTTTTTCTTACAAAACATTGCTTATGGCCTCTCATTGGAATGTTTTTGAGGAAAAAAATGAAAAGTTTTAAGATATTGTTTTGCAAGAAATATTAGAAGAATTCATGTTGGTTAAGGGTTAAAACATACAGGGTGGCCCTAACATTAAACAAATGAAATAGCTAAACATGCTTAATACAGGATAAGATAATTCATTCAGTTGAGAAACAGCTGAGAAACAAAATTATAAACAAAACACACTTGTCAATGACAGCACTATCAAACAAAGAATATATGTGTTCAAAGTCCACTGCTTTTGAATTATTTTTCTATTTCAGTCACATTCTCTTTTTCTGATCTTTTACTGGAAGAAAAAAATATATACGTTTACAGTACTGAAAACTTCATCACAATTTATTATTTAAAATTATAATTATAAATATCTCATACTTTAATAATATTATGATAAATCAAGCTGATGAAATGTATATTTAATGATCTCTTCCGTACTTATTTTAAGATAAAATAGCACATTATCATTGAAGAATTGAATATGTCAGACGAAAACCTGCATGTCCAGTAAATCATCCATTGTCTCACAGTCAGTGTATCACAACAAACTGAACAAGCTATCATGTTGTTAACTTTATTATACACTAAGCGATAGATTATTGAAAAATATATGGAAAGATAGAAATCGTATCCCTCACTGTGAAGATATAGAAA
The DNA here is from genome assembly GCA_031216915.1 of Pictodentalium vernedei. Lineage (NCBI taxonomy): Eukaryota > Metazoa > Mollusca > Scaphopoda > Dentaliida > Dentaliidae > Pictodentalium > Pictodentalium vernedei. The sequence continues at coordinate 151,119,022 of CM062293.1, forward strand.
TTTTCACTTTCACAGTATCAATCAAAATGGCAGCTTTCAAAGCATCACTTCAAGGTGAATACAAGTCAAATTATCACTGGAAATGATCAATTTGTTCCAAAAACGTATAATGAAAAGAAAATCTAGTGTTTTTCAGTGGATACCGATCATTTGCAGCAATAATTCAACACATATTCATCTTGAATTGATGCATAAAGCTGCTGGTCCAAACATGGCCTTAAAGTCTGTAATATAAGTTTTTGGTTTGGCACATCCTTTCAAAGGACGTACCAATCCAAAAACTTATATTACGGACTTTCAGACCATGTTTGGACTAGAAACTCGCCAGCTGAATCAGACTGCAAGACGCTATCTGTTCTGAGTATCAATTTGCAGCAATAATTCAACACATATTCATCTTGAATTGATGCATAAAGCTGCTGGTCCAAACATGGACTTAAAGTCCGTAACATAAGTTTTTGATTTGGTATGTCCTTTCAAAGGATGTACCAATCAAAAAACTTATATTACAGACTTTCAGGCCATATTTGGACTAGAAACTCGCCAGCTGAATCAACTGCAAGACACTATCTGTTCCGAGTATCAATCAAATCACTTCCGCTTATCAATGATTCAATGTGCTGTTTACTTTCATGCATCAGTTCAAGATTGAAACAAGTGGAATTATCAGGTTCTTATAAAAAGCATATAATAAAAAGAAAATCTAGTGTTTTTGGTGGATACCGAAAATTATCTCACTTGTGATCGAGATAAATGGTTACTTTTGTTCGCGTAAGCGCTCGCGAAAAATAACCATTTGTCTTGGGAACTCATGAGATAATTTTCGGTATCCATTCAAAAACACTAGATATCCTCTATTTATCTAATAATTAGAGATGAAATTTTTATTTCAAATACAGCTTTTCATCTAATTTGCAAATTATCTAAGAATGCAACAGAACCAATGCAGGAAATAAAAACAACCAAACCTTCCCATGTAACAATATTTATTTATTTATTGTAGCTGTTTATTCATTTATTTATTGGGAATTAACAACACTTTCAACAGCCCAGGTTATATTGTGATGGACAATTTTATTGATGGACTAAGATGTGTACCAAGAAAGAACCAGAGAGCTGTGGAAAGTAGCTGTCAAATTCACTAACTTACTGACCATGCACAAGTAGGGTTTGCATTAGTTCAAGGTATGTGTGTCATCGACGTCTAGTATGCCAGAGCACACTGTGTAATCATGCTCCCACTTGGGCGGTTGGGATTTTGTGTCTTGCCCAAGAACACAATGCAAATGATGTGGGTCAGATCAAACCTATAACCTTTTGATCAAAAGTCCAATGCTCTAACAAATGAGTCACTATGCTCCCAATTAACCCATTATCCAACATAACGGCCAACACTGGCCAGAGCTATTCACAAAATTCTCCATTCAATTTTTATTACCTTTTCATTTTTAGTCACAAAAACATAGCTTATGACCCCTCATTGGAATGAGCTCGTTCCAATGAGGGGTCATAAGCTATGTTTTTGTGACAAAAAATCAAAAAAATTAGTGCTTCAAGAATTTTATTTGCAAGTGTCGTCTGCTTTTCGTGTTAGGTAAAGAGTTAAACTGCTAACTGTACAATCTCTATTGAATGGTTGCTTGTATATAAAGACCACTATAAAGTCAACCCAATGCAATATCATCCACACAGGTACCCTTCGTCCTCTGCTTGGATTTCTAACGTATAAATGACAGCTGAATAGTTGGTTTCAGCCATGATATAACTACAGATGCTGAAATTGACCTTAAAAGCCAATAAATAATCAAACAATTCTGGATACTCTTTATTGCACTTTATTTAATAACTATCTTTCTATCACATAACAGAAAGTCTAATGTAGTAGAATTTGTTAAAGTTATCTTGAAGTTCTACTGCTACATGAAGACATGTGAAAATTTATTCCTTGCAAACATTTTATATCTTATAACTTATAAGAGCATTAGTCCTTAAGGGCCTGGAGATTTTTATACATTTTTGCTACATTTTGACTGTCTACGACTTGTGGCTGTGCAGTTCTTTCTAGGCAAGTCTTAGCTGCTAAACAGGCAGCCATGACTTCCCTAGAAACCACTGCCAAGGTTCTAAAAATGTAACTTGAATGTTTAACCAGCAGCTGCATGTTGAGCACCTGTTCTGTTACAGCTAAAATGTTGTCAAAGTTAGAATTAGGCCCTAATCGTTAACTGACAAACACATTATTTTTATAGACTCAAATTTTCATCAACAGTTCAATGTGTTTATTGTTGTTTATTGTGGCTTAAGTTTACTTTCAGTACCTAAAGCTACATCACTTACACAACAATAGTATAAAGTGAAATGTAACCAGTTATTTAGGTAACAGGACAAACCTCCCTCAAGACAAAACCCCCTCAGACAAAACCCCCTCACTTTCTGCATTCAAAGACAAAACCCCCTCAAGACAAAACCCCCCATCAGAAATATTATTTGTAGAATATGGTGAAAATAAAAATGTTAATATATCATTTTTTGGAAAGAGTGGGGGGGGGGGGGGGGGGGGGGGGAGGGGAGGGTACTTTTATGTTTAATTTTTTCAATTCTTTAAATTATTTTTTGGAAGGGGGCAGAGGTGTGAATAATTTGTATTTTTTGATTATACCTGAAGCATAGCAGAAAATAATGATAATAATAATAATAATATTTTTAGTAATTTTCTTGTCATCTTATATTATGTGGTTCAAACTCTTACAGAAACAAAAGGCCCCAAGGGACCTGAGAGCACTCACCTGACATGGTAGTCTAAATATCAAACCAGGGACTTGACTTGAATAAGCTGCATACGCCCCTCCTAAGAAAAGCATATACCAACTAGATGAAGCAGTTGTGCCCACACAATACACAGGATTTTCCTTCTATTTTCAGTTCCTGCACTTTTACGTCCCAAAATTGAGATAAACGCATAAAAAACAGATTTTTTTTTATTTCTGTTCAGAAATTTTCGAAGTCCCAAACAAAATATTTTCAGTCTAAAATTTTTTTTTCTTCTTAAAATTGACCAAAACGCATAAAAAACCAAAAAAACTAATTTCCGGATTTTGGTCCAAAATTTCTAAGTCTGCAACGGGACCCCAAATTTTCAGCCTAAATATGAACCCTGGGACTTGGCTTGAACAAACTTGAATCTCACCCCCCTAAGGATGCTGCATACCAAATATCAAAAGATTCTTATTGGTAGATCTGAAGAAGAAGATTTTTAAAGAATATTCCTCATACTGCACTAATTTAAACATTTGGGCTCCCATAGAGAGCCCAAATATGGAACAAGGGAATTAATTTCAATAAACATTTGAAACAATCTGCCAAAGATGTTATATGTGAAATTTGAAAGCTTTTGGAGCAGTGGTTTGGGAGAAAAGTAGTCTTAAATGTTTTTCCCATTACCCACAGTGTTAAAAAATGCTGACTGAGCACTTTTTCAAAGTCACAAAAAAGAAACCCATGATAAAACCGATAGCAATTTTTTTTTACCATTCCATTCTGTTGGTCCTAAGGAAGTTTCACAACAAATAAGAATTCTCAGTGCCGTGTAGTTTTGGAGATATGGGCATTTTAATTTTTTTTCTATTTTTAGCTCCTACGGTTCCCACGGGGCGACGGGAAAAAAAATTTGGGCATAAATTAAGTACTTATGACCCAATAAGCCCTCATATCAAATTTGGTTCAAATCTGCCTCTCGGGTTGGAAAATAGAAATTTTGGGTGGGGCAAAAATTCTTGCCACTTCCATAACGATGGAAAATATAGCCCCACAAACTTCTCTTGAACAAATCTGACTCTACACCTCAAAAGGAAGCTGCACACCTAATGTCAAGTCTCTGCTACTGCTGGTTCATGAGAAGATTTTTTAAGATTTAGGCACCCTTTTTGGGCATGGCCCTACCAAGGGGCGAGGCAACTTGATTTGAACAAAATCAAATTGCCATGTCATAACAAACTATTATCTCAAATATCAATTAAATTGGTTCAGCGGTTTGGGAGGAGAAGACGCAAACACCATGTTCACGGACGACGACAGACGATGGATGATGGACGACGGACGGTAAGTGATCACTATAGCTCTCCTGACTGAAAGTCAGGTGAGCTAAAAAAAAATGAAGTGTATAATATAGTGTGCTTTCAAGAAGTATTATGAAAACAAAACAAAGTTTTCATATATCAAAAGGTATTTAATTGTTACCATATGCATGTTTACTATATTCGAGAAAAAATACTTTTTATGAAAAATGAGTAAACAAAAAAAACAAAACAACAATAAAAAAAATAAATAAATTCAAATCGTGTTCATTATCATTTATTTTTCTGCTATGTGAGGGGGTTCTGTCCAAGAAGTCAATTAAGGTGAGGGGGTTTTGTCAACAGGGATTTTTTCCGAGGGGGTTGTGTCTTGATGGGGTTTTGTCCTAGATTCGTTATTTATGATTGTTTCTCATTTGTGAGGGGACTCTCACCTTGGCATTAGTTACCAGGTAGTATTTTACAAGCAAAGCAGAACTTGTCTACTACAGCTTTACTTTCAGGGTTTCCTTGGGGAAATCCATGCTTTAGTGGAGAACAGGATGACATGGCAAGTTAACTAAACTCTTACATCACCATAACATGAGCAGCAACCACAAGATTTTCAATAAACTTATACACCTTACCTGTGAGAAACAATAATATATTGTTCTGGTTTCCCAGTGACACTTTCTCGCCAAAATAATCAGCCAACTGGTCATTTCTTTATATATAATATCATTATTTCTCACCAATTATGTTAATATCAAGAATAACTGGTCAGTCAGCACTGTCGGGTGGTTATTATTTTAAAAGTCAATAGTCGGGTACGAGTAAAATCATTATGGGCAACTGAGTGGAGATAATGTCAGAATGCATTCGCATGTATCAGTTGTACAGACAGCTCAACAGTGCTTGTACTTGAAAGAACAGGAATGTAAGAGATTTGTCAATATTTCTTGCCAATTATGTTAATATCAAGAATAACTTGTCAGTCAGAGCTGTTGATTGGTTAAATTATTTTAAAAGTCAATAGTCAGGCATGAGTAAAATCATTACGGGCAACTGAGCAGACATTATATCAGAATGCATGCACATGCATCAGTTGTACAGACGGCTCAAAAATGCTTGAACTTGAAAGAACAGGAATGTGAGAGATGTGTCAACTGTGATTTATGCGGTCACCATATATAGTGACTGAATGTCCAATTCGATTCGACTCAAGTTCAAAATCGGACCTTAAACATATGATTCGATTCGTTTTCATTTCAAACGGAAAAAGTCTGATATGCAGGGTCCTAAACTGAATCTCCTGACAAATGCAGGATAGATTCACTCATTTTAATGTAGACAGTATTGTATGAGATTATACTCTCCACTTTGTCATTGCTGAAAGGATTAAAATCTAAAAGGAAAATTTACTGTACCTTCACACAATATTATGATCTTTCAAGCTATTCTTGGGATATTCTACAAAAAGAAATTGAAATAATGTTTCAGAAAGGACTCAAAAGATAAACTGTCTATTCTTAGCTAGTTCAGTGCTAGGAGCCGCCATCAGGGCTCTTCTGAAATGTGCTGAAAGCCACTATAGTGGCTTTACATTGTTTGCATAGGCTTGTTGTTTTCTTAGCAGTAGAAAATAAATGTTTATGTAAAATTGTTTTTTACAATTTATTGGAGAGTGTCAAAAAAGGCACTCTCTAATAAATTGTAACAAAACAATTGTTGTTGAAGAAAATCTTGCTAAACTAAGGCATCCCTTTGAATAAAATACTCATATTTCAAATCACCTCTGAAAAATAATTTGGCACTCCACCAGTTAACAAAAAACACTGTCAACTTATTTAGAAAGGTGGTGAATTAAAATATGATGATGTTGAATTTAATAGAAAGAGCTTTCAAGAAATGATTTTATTTCAGGTGAATGAAACCATGTCAGATGATGGGTGGAAAATGAAAAAAATTAAAGTAATTTATATATTTTTTACACTTACCAATGACCCAGACTTAGCTTGTGCTAACTCTTAAATATTCAGGGCCAAACAAAAATTTTGCCCCCCAAATCCCCCAAATTTGCATCCAAATAAAAAAAACTGATGTCCTATATGGTCCTCCATACTTTTGCCTACTGTGCATGCGCAGTGTCAAGGAAGTACCGAAATTGGTGCCAAGCCTCATTCTTACAACCAGTGCCTGCTAAATGTTATATAATCAGTGGAGAGGTATGAGTTCCCAACTCATGGGAGGGCCATTCCTGTCTGGGTCATTGGTAAGTATAAAAAATATATAAATTAATTTAATTTTTTTAATATTTTTATACTGTAACCAATGACCCAGACTTAGCAGAATAGAAAAAAGGCTGGAGGCCCTCGAACATAAAGGAAAATCCAATAGGCTCAGTTATGTATAAGAATTATCCACTCAAGGAGAAAAGGAGAGAAAGGATTTATATATGTCTTTCTTGTTATTAAAAATACGAAAGACACATCACCAATCAATAATTGAGCACAATAACATCTATGATCTCTATTAACATCCAGTATAACCCATTATACTAATTCCTTAAAGGAAAGCCAATAAATAAAGATAGTCCAGAGAATGAGACTCATTATACTCATTTAAAAAGTGTCAGAGGATTGTATATTAACGCCCGTATGACACATACAAATGCTTCACACCAAGCTACACTTTAAAAATATTACATAAATGAGACAGACATTAGCTTTACACTTTAAAACCATCCCAGCACCGACTCGGAATTACTAACTCAGGAGGAGGTAATCTCTTGCTTTTCACTATAAAGCCGGTGATAGAAGGGAACACCATGCACCCCCCCACCCCTTCCCCTTGCTCTGGGTCAAATCACCACAGAATGAAGAGGGCAGCAGGATAGAGTCACTGTTGGGATAGAAAACATACATAACTATAGCTGTAATCGTTTAGTGGACGATATTCTGAGCAACAGATAACGACCTAAACACCTAAAGTCGCCAGAAATAGACTCTATATTTCTAAGGTAAAAATTAGTGAAAGTAGAAGGCTGTGACCAGTAATCAGCCTTCATAAGATCTGTAATAGCAATACTGTTAGAATAAGCCCAAGATGTTGACAGCGCTCTAACTTCATGCGCTGAAATCTTAAGCACGGACTGCTGATTGGAAGATAAACTCTCATAAGCAGTACGAATAGCTAACTGAATCCATCTAGAAATAGAATGAACAGATATGTCCTTTCTATTGGGAATTAAAGACAGGAAGAAGCGTTTTCGCCCCTTTCTGATAAACTCTGATCTGCATTTGTAAATACGCATAGCTCTAACTGGACACAGCAAAGGCCTAGGGCTATCTGAGGACAGAAGAACCTTAATAACAATAGGCTCAGGATACTTATTAGGATCCTGATTCTTAGCCAAAAATCCCACATTAGTAGTTAAAGTAATTGTATTACCAATACTACGATAATGAGAATCATCAATAGACAGAGCATGAAGCTCACAAACTCTTCTTGTGGAAGCAAAGGCTAAGAGAAAAGCTGTCTTATATGACAAGAATTTGAAGTCTACAATGTTCAGATGTTCAAAAGGAGCTTCTTTGAGCTTCAGTAGAACCCAAGCTAAATTCCATTTAGGAATTAACCTAAGAGTTCTAGGTCTATTTATCGAGAAGTTTTTTACTAACTTAGATAAAGAAATATTAGATCCAATCTGTAAGCTATTATGATGAGCATATGTGTCCGATAGCATAGATCTATAACCCATAATGGTTACTGGCTGCAGTTTGATTTCGTCAAGCAAGTAGACCAAAAAATTAGCAATGTCTGGAATGGAAGGATCAAAAATATCAATAGAATGATCCTTACACCAACGAGAAAAAACCTTCCACTTTGCTGCAGAATTTAGCGAAGAGGAGGCCCTCCTAAGTTAGAAATTGCGTCCACTGCTTGTCCTGTAAATTGCTTGCCGTGCAAGGATGACCGCACAATGGAAATACGTGAAGGTTGAGACCTTGCGGGTTGTGATGCAGTATGCGAGATTTCCCCTGAAAGAGAAGGTCCTCCTGTGGAGGAAGCTTCCGGGGAACATCCCATAACAGACACCTGAGTACATTTATCCATGGTTTCTGAGACAAGAGAGATGCTACCAACAGTATCTTGCAGTGCGATTGCTTGATCTTTAGCAAGATCTGTCGAATCAACGGAGTTGGAGGATATGCATATCCTATCATTCCGTCCCAAGAGATTGAGAGAGCGTCTACTGCAAATGCTTGAGGATCTGGGCATGGCGACACATACGTCTGCAACTGATTGTTGAGGTGTGTCGCAAAAAAGTCTATCATTGGTCGATCCCACTGGTAGCAAATCTGACTGAACACTCGCTTGTTGAGAGTCCATTCTGACGGTAACATGCAACCTTTCCGCGAGAGCGAGTCTGCTAGAACGTTCAGACGACCCGGAATATGACGGACCGACAGAAGAACATGATGCTCTAGAACAAACAGAAGAATTTTTTCCGTTAGGTCGAATAACGGAATCGAATGAGTGCCTCCTAGGTTCTGGATGTATGCTACTACCGTCAAATTGTCCGACAGTATTTGAACATGTGAATTCTGAATTATGTTCATCCAATGATGTAGCACAAGCCAAATTGACAACATCTATTTGATGTTTATGTGCTTGTTTAGGAACACCAGATCCCAAAGCCCTGGCACCTCGAGTCTGTTGGGCTCAATGTTGTGCCCCAACCTGTTTGACTTGCATCCATCATAATCGTAAAAAACGGATCCGGCAGTTGCAGTGGAACTCCCTGAGTCAACCACAGAATATCTGCCCATGTCTGAATCCTTAGTTCTACCTGGTCCGATAAAACGATATTCGTTTTGAACGAATGAATCTTCACACTCAAAATTTGAGTGAAAAATATCTGGAGTGGACGTGTGTGCAAGTGGCCCATCGGAATGAGATCCGTCGCCGCTCCGCACAATCCCATCAGTCGCATGAATTCTCTCGCTATTACTACGTCTGAATGCAGACAAAAATGAGCATAGCAACTCACTAACTTCGCTCTGGGTAACGGAAGACGAACCAGATTGCTTTGAGTCTCGAAGCTCATTCCCAAGTGAATGAACGACTTGTCGGAGCTAGATCCGACTTCTTTTCGTTTACAATGAAACCAGGACATCGGAGCAATTGAAGCAGACTCTGCACATTGTTCTGAAGAACTGTTTTGTTGTCGTACCTCTGAAGAATGTCGTCCAAGTAGGCCGACGTTACCGCAGACCAATGAGCTCGGAAATAAGCCATTACCAAGTTCATTATTTGAGTGAAAGCCCAGGGCGCTAGATTGAGTCCGAAGCACATCGCTTGGAACTGATAAACGACTTCTAGGACGGCAAAGCAAAGGTACTTTCTGAATGCGGGATGTACCGTGACATGAAAGTACGCATCCTTGAGATGTATGCTTGATGCATAATCGTCCACTCGAATGCTCGCCCTCACTGATCGAATGGTCTCCATATAGAACTTTGGAGCCACGATCAGCTTGTTTATCCAGCTCAGATCTATAACTGGACAGAACAAGCCGTCTGGCTTCAGTACCAAGAACAGGAGACTGTAAAAACCCAGGGATTTCTGGATTTCCACGACCTCTATTGTATTCTTCTCCAAAAGAGATTGCACCTCTGATAGAAGTGAATTTCTTTTTTGAAGATTGGACGGAAGCTGAGTCCAGCGTGGACTTTGTGTTAGTGGAGGTTTTTCTTGAAAAGATAGCTTTAGGCCATTCGAGATAACCTCTTTTACCCATCGGTCGTCTGTAGTTGACAACCAATTGGTCAAAAAAACTTTTGTCAGCCTTCCGTCCAGACCATTACCTCCTGGACCTACGAGGCCTACGGGAAGAGAAACCACATCCTCCCCGTCCAGCACCTCGTCCTGTCGACCTAGGGGCATCTGACCGGTTGTCTCGTCCAGAACTATGTCCCCAACCTCAGTCACTACTCTGACGGTCTCTAGAGTAAGAGCTAGAGGATTTTTTATACCCTTTATAGGAGCATTCTCTGGACGTACTCGCACCAGAAGTTCCTGCTTTACTCATTTCTGCTGCGTCAGGTCTTTTAGAAACCGACTTAAAAAGCAGAGAATCTGAAGCTTTCTTGGTAATCTGTTCATAGATTACAGAAAGCTTACCATCAAAGAGAAAATCCCCGGAAACTGGAGCGACTCAAAGAGAGTTTTTCACCTTTGAATCCACCATAGTGAATGAAGCCAGGGCAGCATCACGTCTAACCAACTCCAAATTAGCCACTGATAGGGCGGAGTTATACGTGGAGAATGCAATAGCCTTAGAAAGAACTCTTAAGGAGGAGCGAACGTCCTCGATTTCTTTACCATCGAGACGTTGAGCTAACGCTCTGGTAAGGTGATCTGCGTATGATAATGCGTCTAAATTCGCCCTATTAGATGAAATCGTTGTCTCTATAGTGCTACGGAGAATAGAAAAAGACAAAGGCAGGGACAAATCTAAGTCCTCAACCTGATCGTCCAAATGCAGAGGAACTCTCAGTATGCCTTGTCCTGCCATTGCAAATCTATTACTACTATTGATGAACGGCAGATGCAGAGCACTTTGAGATAAGAAACTGTTTTTGCCCGTCTTAGAGGCTAAATAAAAAATAGCGTCATTAAGCAATTCAAACGTCCATGTGACATTGCTGGACTGGACCGGATATTCAGGAATATCTTCCTTAATCCAGCTAAAAAAGTCAGTATCCAATGACACTATCAGTCTCTTATCCTTTGTCACAGCAACCTGGTCCGATGGAACGTCTGGAAGGTTTTGACGGATAAACTCCATCGCCACCTTATATTGTTCCTGAAGGGAAAAATCCAGCTCCGTAATTTCCCTTTCGCCATCCAAGTGGACCAGATGAGAATCTCGGTTGTCCCTGTTTGACCTTGCATAGGAACGATCCGACCCAGCTTCACCCGACACTTCCTGATCCGAAACTGATGAAGGATGTTCCGTAGGTTGCTGGAATGCTGCAATGAGCTGTGCAATCTGTGATAGCAAGTCCGTCACGGAGGCCTGTGGAGCAGCGGTCCTCTGTTGCTTAGCTGCTGGAAGCTCTGGGATGGTGTGTCCAACATAATTCTTTTATGCGAACATCCCAACTGATGAGGCCTTGTATCCCTGGCTACTGGATGGTGTGACCTAGACGACATGGAATCCTTTGTCGGAGAAGCGGGTCACAAAGCCAAGGTGTGGTCATGTGTGCTGATATGCGGAAGAGGAAGCCGATAGTCTAGCCAACGCTGAACAGGAGATGGTCCCAGATGCTGTTGTAAGAGAGAGGGACCTCTCTCGTTCGCGGTCTGGGATGACCTGAATGAGCTTACTAACGAACTGACTGGCTTCCTCTTTTCCATCCTCCGTTCCGTCCTCGCAGGGTGCGCGTGATCCGAGATTATATTGCTTGCAACACCCTTTTTCCTCTCCTGGACTGCAACTGACTTACCCCGGGTCACACCACCCATATGAGGAGTGATATATCTGCCGGTCGAGCTAGCTGGCGACAAGGCCGTAAATCCCTTTTGGGACCTAGGCACTTGTCTAATTTCATTGAGCACTTTTGCCGCTAGCTCTTCATTCATTTGCGATGACGGCAGCACCCTTCCAGAAGACATCACGGAAACATCACCATGTTCTTGTTCCTCTGTAAAAGAAACTGAAAAACTTGAGTGACCTTGTGGTGGGAGAACAGGCATCGATCTCTCACCACTAACAATGAATGTACTGTGACACACGTCTCCAACATTTGTCATCCCAATTGGCACAAACAGAACAAGAGTTAGTGCGAGTACATTGACTACAGCAAACACAATGAGCATGAGAATCCGAGGAAGACTTCCTCGAATTACAATTTGAACAAAATTCTTTCATAATTATAAAATTTTATTAAGCCGCAGTACTCGCACTAACCCTTAGATTACAAAGATACATGATAATAATACAATCCATAACAACATTTCGAAAAATAATTCAAAAAAAAATTTTCGAATTTTTTTTTACATGAGCCCAAGTTCCCAATGGGAACGATGATCCCAAATGGATCCCCAAAAAGCCTAAGTGTGGACAAAAAATTTTAAACAAGCTAAAAAATTAATGTTACACTTACGGAGTATATAAATGTATCTGACTACATATCTAACCTAACAGATGACAAGGAATTACTAAAAGAAAGTAACAGTTGTCAACGTAAACAAAAGTCTATAAAAACCGGAAACAAGACTCCAGGCACTGAAAAATGCTGCCCGAAGTCAGTAACAGATTCTTAAAACTATCCACTGTAAAACAGAATCTTCATCAAAAGAAACTGCAATACATCAGATGTAGATGCATGACCAAACAATGCCTAAACACCCCAAGGGTGAGGACGTAACCATGGGGATAACAGAATAAACATTCTGTAACCAAGTTGAACTCCCAAGAAATTTTCAAGAAAAAAATTTTAAAAAATATTCCAAAAGCATGGGAGATTAACTGGGGGTTTCAAGGAAAGGGAGAGAGGAAACCTTAACAAACAGTGGAGATTTCATAGCAAGAAGGAAAACATCAGGCCCATGCCCCGAAATTAGGGAACATGAAATCATTTTCTATAAAAATTATAAGTTACAGCCCTGAACACATCCAACCACTGTTTCTTCCTCTCATCCTCTTATTGCATCCTTGGATCCACCATGATATTGTGTCTGGCATCATTTTAACTGAGATTTATAAGCACAGAAGTCAGTGAGATGTTACTAGCAGAAGGGCCAAACAAAGAATGAGGCTTTGCACCAATTTTGGTACTTCCTTGACACTGCGCATGCGCATTAGGCAAAAGTATGGAGGACCATATAGGACATCAGTTTTTTTGATTTGGATGCAAATTTTGGAGATTTAGGGGGCAAAATTTGTGTTTGGCCCTGAATATTTAAGAGTTAGCACCAGCTAAGTCTGGGTCATTGGTTACAGTATAAAAATATGTTTTATGCTGCTAATCCGACTATTGGCACTAGCTGTCACAACACTGATCCTTGGGAAGCTCTGTCAGAGGGCTTCCTAAGGATCAGTTCTAGGTGTATGTATGATTTCAATGGATACAACTGAGGCGCGGTGGCATTGCAGTAACCGGTTCTCGTCAGATCACCAAAGTTAAGCAACATCGAGCCTGGTTAGTCCTTGGATGGGTGAATGTCTGAGCGATCAATTTGGACTCCCGCTTTGTGTCTTTGGGCAGGGCACTTAACCCCAATTGTCCACATGGGGGCATGATGACACCGTGTACTAAGGCATACTGCATGTCGATGATGCGCATGTCTTCAACCTATCTAACCCAGCCTGTGCTGCAGTGCGGAGTTACGATATTGGGGAGCTGGCAGCTGCTTGTTGTTGCTTGGTGGTTCTCTCCGGGTACTGCGGCTTCCTCCACCCGTAAAACTGTCACCGACACGATATGACCTTGGCTGTTAACGTGTCATTAAACCCTAATAAATAAATAAGTTTAAGGTCACATATTTCTGCACAATGGCCAATCATGACCTCAACAGGGATATATAAACTCAAGTCCAACCAATTGTTCGGAAGTTTTATGCAATGAGGCAGAAGCCTTTGTCATAGGCAAACTGCATGCCATATTTCACTGAAATCTGATAACCCCAACCCAGTATACCCACCCCCCTCACCCATTTTCTTCGAAAGTTTTCAACAATTTCCAATAATTTCTAAGTCAAAAGGTATGGTAAATTGTTTGGTGTTTGGAAGTTTTATGCAAAATGAGGCAGAAGCCTTTGTCATAGGCAAACTGCAGGCCATATTTCACTGAAATCCAATAACCCATACCTGAGATACAGGCTGAACAGACAAATAATGTCTATTTCCTACAATTTCTAAGTCAAAAAAGGGGGATAACTCTAAAAAGGAGAATGTGAGAAATATCGTTGAATCCTTTTTTTAAAGCCTATACCATAAGCAGTGTTCATGGCAAATTTCATTGCAATAGAACATTCGATACCCGAGATACAGGCTGAACAGAAAAAATGTGGCTCGGACGGACACAATTTCTTAGTGGACAAGTAATAAAAAAAAAAATAACTTGTGTGGGCACACCTATGACCAACAAATATTATAAAAAATAATAATTTACTTAAGTTATGAATATTCTCGGACGGACTCACACACAGACGTTCTAACAAATGGCTACTTATGTGGCTATTTTATGGACATATTAGGTGGCTAACCTAAAACACATGTCCAACATAATAAAACAAGTTTTTTGGGGGAAAATTTTTGGGGGGTGCAATTTGAAAAATCCTAGATTGCATATTTATAGCATCATTTGCATTACATGGAGTGTACAATGACCTGAGCATAAATGTTAATCCTCTACCTAATGTAATGGCCATATCTAGCCAGAGCAATTCACAAAAACTGCCATTAAATTTTTTTATTTGCTTTTAATTTTTCCCTCCAAAACATAGCTTATGACCCTTCATTGGAACAAGCTCATTCCAATGAGGGTGTCTTTAACTATATATTTCAGACAAAGAATGAATGTTTTGTTAGTTAGGCCAAAGAATGTTAAGAATCTGTTTCTCAGGCCCTTTCGCTTGATCATTTTGGCTGCCACATGCTCTTTTTTTATAACCAATGCAAACTTAAAAAAATAAAAATTAAATGGTTTATGTCTGTTATTTTACCCAAGTTAATAAAACTGATAAATTTGTTCCTTGAGTTCAACAAGGCTTTGCAATGCTTTACAAAGCCTTCTTGCACTTAAGGGACGAAATACACCACCACCTATTCTATTCTGTAGATTATGAGGCCTAAAACATAAAACAATCCAAGAATATAAACTTTTGATGGCAAAGAAATAATTACAAAAATAAAAAATTGCAATTTAAAAAACAAATGGATAAACTGAAGATCTACTTTGTGGGCCTTCGTAGTCATTTGTTGGCTTAAAGGGGTGTAACCAATCTTCCTATCTTACAGTAAGAGGTAAAATTTGAAACAAGTCTTGAATGCCCAGTTAGGCATCCAGAATAACTTCATGTTTGTGACACATAAAAATTGCGAGACTTTCTGGGCTTTTGGGCTTATGGGTTCGCAGCCATGCACTATTGAAAGACACAAAGAAAGAATTTTTTGTTAGTTAGGCCTAAGAAAGTTAAGAATCTGTTTCTCAGGCCCTCACTTGGTCATTTGGTCTGCCGCATGCTCTCTTTCTATAACCAATGCAAACTTAAAAAAATTAAAATTAAATGGTTTATGTCTGATATTTTACCCGAGTTAATAAAACTGATAAATTTGTTCCTTGAGTGCAACAAGGCTTTGCAATGCTTTAGAATTGCAAAGCCTTCTTGCACTTAAGGGACGAAATACACCACCACCCATGCTATTCTGTAGATTATGAGGCCTAAAACATAAAACAATCCAAGAATATGAACTTTTGATGGCAAAGAAATAATTACAATAATTACGCCTGAAGCGCTCATCTTGAACAGAACACAATTTAAACAGGGGGCGTGGTGGCTCAGTAGGTAGAGATGCAGGCTGCAAGCCGAGAGGTCCTCGGTTTGAATCCCACCTGCGGCAACCGCGTTGTGTCCTTGCGCAAGACAATTCACCCCCATTGCCCACGTGGGGGCACGGTGACGTTGTGTACTAAGGCGTACTGCACGTTGATGGTGCACCTGTCTTCAACCAATGCTAACATTACGTGTACAGTCCCTGTAAAAGTAGTCTTCCAAATTACCCCAGTTGTTACATATGATTACATAATGCAGTCACTGTTAATCCGGTTCAATTAAGATCTCTGTGTCTATTTATAGAGGAACTTTTTATGAGTGGGCGGAGCTAATTAACGGGTTTTTCCAGCACTGGTCTGATAAAGGAGAACACTTTTGAGATGTTGTTTATAACCTTTCTGACAACTTTTATTTATCAAATGTTATTAAATATATCTTTTTGAAATTTATTCTGTATTTTGCTATAATTTATTGGGAATGCATATACATCAATATATTCAATTAATTGTAATTTGTTACAAAAACGAAAAATCACATTAAAATAATCTTGGCATATAAAGTTCAAATGGAGAAATATTCAAGTCCAATTACTGTGTAATATTCATATTTGCATTTAACACTTTACGTGACATAACTGTAAAAATCGGCCAGCGCTATACACGAAATTCGTCATCCCCATTTTTTTTAGGTTTTTATCTTAATTTTTTGCTTGCTTCCAAAACATACCTTATGACTTCTGAGTGAAACGAGCGTGAAGCGTCTGTTTCAATCAGGGGTCATAAGTTGTGTCTTGGAAGCAAAAAATATTTTGACCATTGTTGTGGTGGGGGAAGGGGCATACATTTGTTATTTATGGGGGGGGGGGGGGGACTTTAAACTATAAGGGTGTTGAAGCCTGCTCTTACTTGACGTCGATTCGGCACATGTACATACGGCGATCTTAGGTGGAAAAGACAGCTACCCAGTATTAAGAAAACAACACTCGAACACACTGAGGGCTGCTGTTGTTGAGTTTGTTGTGCTGCCAGTTGTGCTTGGATGAGTCAGTGTATGGTATCGAATTTATCATTGATTTCTTTGTCCTGAGGTGCTCTTCTGATCTTGATCTCTTCGTCCTCTTTTCGTATTTTGTCCTCATAGGTTTCCAGGTCCAGGCCCTTTGGTGGTGGAGGAAGAGGCGAGTGAGGATCATTGATTTTTTTTGTCCTGAGGTGCTCTTCTGATCTTGATCTCTTCGTCCTCTTTTCGCATTCTGTCCTCATAGGTTTCCAGGTCCAGGCCCTTTGGTGGTGGAGGAAGAGGCGAGTGAGGATCATTGATTTCTTTGTCCTGAGGTGCTCTTCTGATCTTGATCTCTTCATCCTCTTTTTGTATTCTGTCCTCATGGGTTTCCAGGTCCAGGCCCTTTGGTGGTGGAGGAAGAGGCGAGTGAGGATCGGGAAGTGGCGAGAGGGCGACTTCCAATTCCATCTGTGTCTTCACAGGACTGTCCGCATCCAACAATTCCGGCTGAGGAGCCGGAGGTCGCTTGGGTGAATCAGTGAGAGTGGGAGCAAACTGGTGGCCGCCCCTGGCTCTTTCCTTTCCTTGCTCTTCTCCTTCTTTCTTTCCAAAAAGGCCTCCATGCGTCGGGAGCTCCTACGCTGGGTGGACGGGCTCTTCTTTTTCTTCTTATGTCTCTTTTCAGGGCCTCCAGACTCCTTTGGGTGAGGACCCGTGTGAGAGGGGTTCCTCTCGCGAAAGGTACTACCTCTACCCAAAGGAGTAGGTGTTGTTGTGTCCTCTACTATGAACTCCAAGTTCAGGTGGACTCTCTTGCCTGTCTCCTGGACAGTCCAGGTGACAGGGCAAGAGATGCCCAGAGCTGAAATGGTCTTAATATGAGTCTTGCTGGTAGATGCAGCGTGTCCATGATTGTAGGTCAAGGTGGCAAGGTGTTTACACTCTGAATTCAGAAGTGTGAATCATCAATGAATGATGAAATCAATCGGCCAATCTATCATCAATGCTCAAAAGAATAAACTTCATAGGAGTAATTTATGCTTTATCTATTGTCACCAATGTTTTCATTACGATCAGAGGCTGTTTCAGAAACAATCAGTAGCTATTGTCAGCTCTTGTTTTACATCTTTGGAAGGGTAATTAAAGAATTAGTTTGGATTAGGAAATGTTATTGCTACCAAACTTTATTGCTGCTGCGAGAACTCAATAATTGATCATGTTAAGTGTTGTGTTATATTCAGTTATATTACAACAGCCTGGGTCTACTCTTCTCAGTGGTCCAAAGCAAGAAACCTCAAGCTATACGCATCGTTTTTTAACGAAATATAAACCCCACCCAAGTTCACTGGGATGTTTTTAATAAGTCTTGGCCCACAAGTAGTAGGCTTACAGCAACACTGAACATTAGAAGACAGAAACACAGACATTAAATGTTTGTGGGGTTGGCCTATGCAACTGCACCCTCTGATGGCAAGATAGTAGGCCTATAACAGTCAGCTCTCTACCTCCATTGAATTTGTACTTAGTCCCCCCCCCCCCCCCAACCAACCAACCAGTCAGATGATATCTATACCCGACTGGTCTTCCACTGCATTTTTTTTTACCAAGAACATTTTTTTTTGGGGGGGGGGGGGGCGGGTAGGGGGGGGGGGCAGATTAACATTCTGCACCCGTCTTTTGGGTATTCTTTTTGTATTTTTGCCCTGCCAAGTTGAGTGGGAACATCGCCTTGTAAAACATGGATGCTTTGCCGAGTCACTGGGGCGAGTTCGCAATGGACCGGCTCGTTCTCTGCACACCTTGAAATCCAACATTACCCATTGAACGCTTATTTTTTTTTTTATTGAGAGATGTATATCATCCTTGGATTAAAGGGGATGTCGTTATTCGGAGTTGCTGTGCATCCCGCCCCCCAGGTCCCACTGCCTAGTCTAACCACAGACGTCTGGAGACCTGATTAATATCACATCACCCCCAACGTCACCTCTCTCTTATATATCCCCCCCCCCCCCCCCCACACACACACTTCCAAAGTAAATAACACACAGATCTGTGTATTATATATTTCGAGGGGGTTGGGGGTGCATATAAGAATGAGGTGTTTTGAGGTAGGGGTGATTTAGAGCAGGTTTCCAGACGTCTGTGGTCTAATACCTCTGGCAATTTGGCCTGTTTAGTGGGTAACGAAACTACGTTGTTCTCAACCTGTTAAGTCGACGTCAGCTGTCCTTCATGCGAATACCTGGAAACGCAACCAAATTGTGTCAAGTTCTTTTTCATTGCCCGGAATATGTCTACCACTGCAGAATAAAAAAAGGTGTGTATTTGAATGACTCTTTTTGAAAGGTTCTTCAACCTGTTACAAATGAGATTTTTTTTATTATTTCCATTTTTGGCGTAACTTCGCTAATAATAGTCGGATTGTAAAAATTCAAGGACGAAATCGCACTGAATTTTACTCAATATATTCGAAATGAAACGCATTTTTAAAATTTCCCTATGATATTAAAAATAGTATTTGCCCGACTGGTTGGAAAAATGTGCTAATTGGTATCCAAAAATTACGGGATCAAAGAAACACATCGACAAAAAGTAACGAGAAGGTCTTCACAAATATTCATGCGAGATCGAAACTGCCCTCAAAAGTCATTTTGTACGATATTTCGAAATAAATTTTAACGATTTTATTTTTATTTGTGTAGTTTGTGAGCGATGCACTTTTTTCCCCAATTATCAATGGCCGTTTTGCAGAGAAATGATGTTTGGAGGTCCTATTTTGGGTCGGAAGCATAACCTTGTCACAACACTGTGAAACACTTCGTGCTAATTATAACCGATAGTATGTCTTATTGAAATCACGTGGTTGGGTTTTGATACCCCACCTCATAGAGCAGTTAGTGGGGAGTCGATTGGCAGTGTTTTACAGGGAGCGTACACGTAATGAACCCTGCTTGTGTGTGGAGTTGGTATGTTGGGGAGCTGACAGTTGCTCGCCATTGCTTGGTGGTTCTCTCCGGGTACTCCGGCTTCCTCCACCCGTAAAACTGTCATGGTCATGGTTAGCCATTGTGCAGAAATATGTGACCTTAAAAACACCAATAAATAAATAAATAAATAAACAGAGTCCAAGAATGAGTCTACATTAACTGGCAGAGTGCGGAATTATTTACAGTCATCAAAATTTGTTCACATAACTTTGCCTTGTAACAATTTATGGGAGAGTGCAATAGGCACTCTCCCATAAACTGTAACAAAGGCAAATCCAAACAGACTACATAATTTCACTTCAAAGGTGATTTGTAGAACATTCACTGAATATGAAGCCTTTAAGTTGTGGTACCGACACTTCAGAATAAAGCCCAAATATGGGCTTCCAGCACTCTACCAGTTAAGCAAGCCATCTCCATAGGCTACACTGACAAAAATAATCTCAGCATCATGCCTTTTCTTCAGTTGATCATCAAGTAAAATGTAGAGCTCCCCTATGAAGCCCCTTGATACAACCTATGTGGATTAATCTTAATTACACACCTCTAGAGGGTACTGAATACAAAATTTTTAATCCTTCAGCAAAATGGCCAATTCCGGCTCCCATAGAGAGCCCAAATATTAACCCAGGCTCTTGATTTGAAGATAGCTGAATCTGACTTCCCTAGAGATGTTGTGTACCGAATATGAAAGCATTCTGACTGTTGAATCTGAAGAAGAGAAATTGTAAAGAAATTTCTTCGAATTGCACTAACTTCAAATTTGGGCTACCATAGCGAGCCCAAATATTAACCTATGGATCCGATTTGAACAAACTTGAATCTGACCCCCCCTAGAGATGTTGTATACCAAATGTGAAAGCATTCTGATGAGTGGATCTGAAGAAGAAGATTTTTGAAGAAATTCCCTCATATTATACTAAGTTAAATTTCATGTTCCCATATGGAGCCCAAATATTAACCTAGGCACTCGAATTGAACAACCTGGAATCTGACCCCCCTAGAGATGTTGTATACCAAATATAAAAGCATTCCGACTGGTGGATCTGAAGAAAAAGATTTTTAAAGAAATTTCCTCATATTGCACTAAGTAAAAATTTGGGCTACCATAGTGAGCCCAAATATATACCTAGGGACCTGATTGGAACAAACTTGAATCTGAACCCCTTAGAGATGTTGCATACCAAATATCAAAGCATTCTGACTGGTGGATCTGAAGAAGAAGATTTTTTAAAATTACCCTCCATATTGAACAAAGATAAAATTTGAGCCAAATATTAACCTAGGGACTTGGTTTGTACAATCTTGAATCTGACCCTCATAACAATGATGTACACCAAACATTAAAAGATTCTGACTGGTGGTTCTGAAGAAGAAGATTTTTAAAGAATATTCCCCATATTTCCCTATGTTAAAACTTCGGGCTCCTGTAGAGAGCCCAAATATGAACCAATGAGCTTTATTTCAACAAACTTTTATCTGACCCCCCCCCCCCCCCCTCCCCATGAATGCTGTACACCAAATATCAAAAGATTCTGATGACATAACTGATGGCAATTTTTTTTTACCATTCAATTCTACTAGTCCTAAGGATACTTCATACCAAATAACAGCTCTCTGTTCTGTGTGGTTTGGGAAATATGGGCGTTTGAAAATATTTCTATTTTTAGCTCCCAGGGTTCCCATGGGTATGTGAGAATTTTTTTTTTTGCATGGGTCAAGTACTTATGAACAAATAATACCACAAACCAAATTTGGTTCATATCGGACCATCGGTTCAGAAAATAGAAATTTTGGGCAGGGCCAAAAATCTTACCCCTCCTATTACAAAGCCAAATATTACTTCACGAACTTCGTTTGAACAAACTTTATTCTACACCTCATATGGAAGCTCCATAGCAAATATCAAGTCATTGTACACACTGGTTCTTGAGAAGATTTTAAAAATATTTTGGAGCATTTTCCCCCACTCTCTCCCTATGGGGCTGGGTATGTTCAGTTGAACAAAAATGAAATGCCCCTTTGGGACCATCACTCACACAAACTTTCACTTGAATTGGCCCAGTGGCTTTGGAGGAGAAGACCAAAACATGGTGTTGATGGACGACAGAAGTCCTTTGGACGACGGACGGAGATCGATGAGATTAGCTCAGCTTGACTTTGTCAAGATGAGCAAAAAAACATTCGCCCACATGCAATTTTACAAAAAATAGCCTGAGAAACAGATCTACTTTGTTATGCCTTACTGAAGAATGTTTTTGTAATTGTCGTCTACAAATCATGATCAGGTAACAGTTATATAACAATATCATTTCAACTGCATAAATACTGATACTAACCCGATATAAAGCATTGAGCCAGGAATTATTATTGCATGCTGTACAGACAGATCTGGACACACCATTTTTATCAACAATACACTTGCATTTCTGACATGATGATGGCTCTGCAGTCAAAAGTAACCTGTCGGAGAGAACATCTTGAAAAGTCTTCCTAGACACTTGACGTCCTGTTGTCATGTGTTGTATATCAAACACAGATCCTCTTGTGTTGAGAGCAGCACTGAAACACACTTCATATGGAATAATGACGTCCTTCAGACGTGCAGCATCACCTCTCAACTTCTTGTCATTTCTGTCTTTCGCAGTGTAAACAGCATTCTTGTCTAAACCTGATTAATTAAATAAATATGGAATAAGCACTTTAGTTTTCCTTAAACTGGTTGAGTGCTAGAAACCACTATTATAGCTCTATTGCAAAGTGTTAGAAGCACATTTTAGTGGCTTGACGGTGGATACATTAGCTTACTGTTTGCTCAGCAGTAGAAGTAAAAAGGTTTATATACAATTCTATGGCTACAATTTATTGGAGAGTGCCTGTGGGCAGTCTCCAATAAATTATAACAAAACAATTATTTATGAACAAACTCTTGCTAAACTAAGACTACTCTTGCTGGCAGCATGGTATCCTTAATACCTGTGTTTCAAATCAAATGTGAAAAATAATTTTGCATTCAACCAGTAAAGGCTTCTGCAAAATTTCTAATAAGATTAGTTTGATAGCCATGACTTGATAAAAATAATTTAAAACTAGAGGCTCTAAAGAGCCTGTAATCGCTCACCTCGAACTACATACAAAAATGTGATTTCCCATAGGCTTTCCATGGTAACTAAGAGCTGCAATTGTGGTCATGTTTGCAACATTACATGAGGATCATTGGTAGAAGGTGTGCCAGTCCTCAATCATGTGAAGTTTCCAAACATTTGACTTTGTAGTTTCAGAGGGGAAGATTTTTACAAAATCCATTAGTCAGAATCAGAGAATGTCTTTGGTGGCCATATTTTCCAACCAATGGGAACAAAAAGAGGATTGTTTGAAGAGGGCCTCCTATGGACCATTCCTGCAATGCTTGGTTCACGTCGGCTCAGTAGTTCCAGAGAAGAAGGTGAAAATGTGATTTCCCATAGAGTTTCTATAGTAACTATAAGCTGCAACTGTGGCCATGGTTGCAACACGATCAACATTAAATGAGGATCATTGGTAGAGGGTGCCCCAGTCATCAACCATGCAAAGTTTCAAAACATTTGGCCTTGTTGTTTCAGAGACGATTTTTCAATATCCAACAATCAGAATCAAAAATGCTTCTGGCAGCCATGATTTTCAATGCACGGTAACAAAAATGAGGAGCAATTGTAGAAGACCTCCCATAGTATGATAGACTATCCCTGCCAGGTTTGGTTCACTTCGGCTCAGAAGTTCCAGAGAAGAAAATGAAAATGTGATTTTCCATAGGGTTTCTACAGTAACTATAAGCTGCAATTGTGGCCATGTTTATAACCCAATCAACATTAAATGAGGATCGTTCGTAGAGGGGGTCCCAGTCATCAACCATGCAAAGTTTCAAAACATTTGGCCCTGTGGTTTCAGAAGAGAAGATCTTTCAAAATCCACCAATCAGAATCAAAGAATGCTTCTGGCGGCCATGTTTTCAAATGCATGGGAACAAAATGAGGATCGTTTGTAGAGGAGCTCCCATAGACTATCCCTGCCAGGTTTGTTTTCATGTCAGCTCAGTAGTTCCAGAGAAGAAGATGAAAATGTGATTTCCCATAGGGTTTCAATAGTAACTATAAGGTGCATTTGTGGCTATGCTTACAACCCGATCAACATTAAATGAGGATTGTTTGTAGAGGAGGTACCAGTCAACATTTATGTGAAGTATCAAAACATTTGGCCTGGCAGTTTGAGAGGAGAAGATTTTGGAAAATCCACAATCGGAATCAAAGAATGCCTCTGGTGGCCATGTTTTTTAACCCACAGGAACAAAATCAGAATCATTTGTAGAGGACCTCCCATAGACTATCCCTGCCAGGTTTGTTTTCATGTCGCCTCAGTAGTTCCAGAGAAGAAGATGAAAATGTGATTTCCCATAGGGTTTCAATAGTAACTGTAAGCTGCAATTGCGGCCATGTTTGTAACCCGATCAACATTAAATGAGGATCGTTGATAGAGGGGGTTCCAGTCATCATTTATATGAAGTTTCAAAACATTTGGCCTGGCAGTTTCAGAGGAGAAGATTTTGGAAAATCCACCAACCAGAATCAAAGAATGGCCCTGGAAGCCATGTTTTTCATCCAACACGATCAAAATGAGGATCGTTTGTAAAGGACCTCCCATAGACCATTCCTGCCAAGTTTGGTTCACACCAGCTCAGTGGTTACAGAGAAGAAGATGAAAATATGAAAAGTTTACGGACACCGGACAACGGACGCCAAGTGATGAGAAAATCTCACATGGCCTTTTTGGCCAGGTGAGCTAAAAATGGATAAGCAAACTATCCTGAAAATATTGCATTCAACATAGAATGATTTTGGCTCTCCATTGTGTTCTCTTCTACAATCCCTATCGAGAGAGATAGCCCAGTGGAGAAATGACCCAAATGCTAGTTCCGAAGTTCAGAATTACTCATATTGCTCTTTAAACTACAGAAAGAACATTTGGTAGTAAATATCAGTTGTCCAAGTCCATGAAAAGTCAAACCAATGTGTCTACATCAAGATGTTCTATCCAGTCTACATGAGCTCTTCACAAGTTCCATGAAACATTATTTTTTTGTTGAATTTGTTATCTAACAAAATCCTCCTAGTATTTGAGTATCATTTTATAGCTTCAGGTAAGATGCCCATATATCAAAAAAACTCAAGTTCTGATGCAAGATTCCTGACGTAAGTTCAACTCTGGACTCGGCAGAGATTTTAACTTGACTAAAAATTATCTGGATTCAATGTTTATGTCACATTCATGATTTTGTTTCTAATAAAAGTCGATATTTCCTTGGTTTAATTTGACTTTTCACCTTCTGAAATAGTAAGTATAAATTTTGGCATTACAAAAATTCATTCAACTGCTACCTGTGAATTTCCAGCTTCTGAAGAAATCTGAATGCACCCTGTCCACTTGACCATTGGGTTCTACAATCTACAGTTGGAAAACGTCTCCCGAGTGAAACAAAGCACTATCTGCAATGCTTTAGTATTGCAGATGGCACCTTGTTGCCCTCACAGGATCAGAATGTCCCATGAAATGTGGTGCAAAATTCACTTAATGTTTGTTATAAATTGTCCCAGCTACCGATAAAATGCCACAAAATCTACTACCTGCCATAAGGCATGAAAATTAGTAGTTTGAGGCTTAAAATGTCAACCACTGAATATTTGGCTGGTATTTGGGGGGGGGGGGGGGGAGGGGAGCAGAGGGGGGGGGGGGGAGACTCCTGTGATCATTTTCCTGTAGCTGCTGGACCAAGGGCAAAGACTGGTGGTCTGGGAGTTGAGAGTTTGGTGGGGCTTTATATGATTTTTCAGAAACCTTAACCCTTTACCCAACGTAATGGCCAAAACCGACCAGCGCTATTCACAAAATTCACCATTCAATTTTTATTACTTTTTCATTTTTATCACAAAAACATAGCTTATGACCCTCATTGGAACGAGCTCAACAAGCTCATTCCAATGAGGGTCATAAGCTATGTTTTTGAAGCAAAAAATCACAAAAATTAGTACTTCAAGAATTTTATTTGCAAGTGTCGTCTACTTTTTGTGTTAGGTAAAGGGTTAAATATCCAATGGATATTGAAGTTAAAAATTAAAGAATTTTCATAGGATTTTCTAAGGTAGAAGGTTTGCCCAAACAATGCACAATTACAGTTCCAGTGAATATATTTCTAACTGAACTACATCACTTTGTAAAGAAACCATGCCAATATTTCCCAACACAATCTAATGAGAATTCATTTCAACCCCCCAAAACATAAATATCTCCTGAGAGTCAGCAATTATTGTAACCTTGCAATGACATGATGATGAGCAAGCTATAAGATGATGCCATTCAGGTTAATTATTTAGTGGCAAAATTTTGGCCATTCAGGTAAATTATTTAGTGATAATATGTTGGAGAGTGCTTAGACAGTTTCTAACAAAACTGTAACAAAACACTTTTTGAACAACATTCAGCCAACTTGCAATGCCATTGCTGAAAGAATGATATTCTCAGGAAAAATATGAATGTCTTAAATTACAATTCGGTTTCAATTTAGGAGTGTATCAGACAGGGTAGCACAGTGCTTCATCTCTGTAGTGAGCTATCACACTCGTACCCCTATGGCACTCCATATTTGTAATTGAGGAAGGCTTTGCATTGTGAAAAAAGTTAGGCACCTTCCATCAGGCCCCCAAGAATGGACTTTTTTTTCTGGAGCTAGTGATAGACCCCGAAAAAAATGTTTGGGGCTGATCTCGGGGCCCATCAGCTCAAGCCCTGACAAAATGCAAGACCTGTTGAGGTACACTATTTCCTATTTTCTTAAAAGAACATGCTGAAGGATATATCAAATAATTTCTATGCCACACATCAGGCCCACCTGGTGCAATGCTTTGTACCCATTCATGAATTTCAACATCCTGGCTACCTGGGCTCAGAGTGCATGCAGGCCTGAGGTGTGACCCTGAATTTTATTTCCTTTTTATTACTGTGCTTTGTGCTATAACAGCTACTGACACAAAAGCTAATCAGTCAATGTAATAGTATTGATATTAGATGTATAAAATACATTCTTTGGAAGAAAATGATGTATACTTTCCAAAATCACTTGCCTTGAACAGCTGCAGTAACAATTTTAGCTTTTCATTCACATAGATTGACAAAATTCAATGGACCTCTCTAATAAACTGTAACAAAACAAACCATAAGAGCAAAATGATTCTGCTTTCAGCTGTATGTGCAGGACATCTACAGAATATGAAGCCTTTTAGTTGTGATGCCAGTATTTCCAGTCAAGCCCATGTATGGGATTCTAGCACCCAACCAGTTAAAGAACCCTATCAATCTTTCAGCTCCTACACAGGGAAAAAACCTTTGTCAAAAGCCATTTTCAAGTACATTCAAGACCTTTATAATTGGAAATTTAAAATTATTTCTGTATTTATAATACCTATCACTGGACCAGACCAGTTTATATTCTATTCGAGAGAATTCAGGCCAACTAAATTCTGAACCCCTCAAACTCACAAAATTAAGTCAAAATAACAAAATTAAAGAGTCTTGTATGGTTCGCCAAACCTGATGTATGCAGTACTCTGCACATGTCCAGAGATCCAGGAAGTGTTCCCCACACCTGCCAATAATCACCCTTTTGTAGAGGGAGATCATGGTTTTGCATGCCGAAGGTGTGCAGGGACAGTGTGGGGCAAGCCCCTTTCGACCCTCTTTAATGGTTGAATAAAGTTTCTCACAACATGTCTGGGCACGTCAAAGGAGGAGAATGGAGGGTACTCAGCAGATGTCCGGGATCTTGGTGTTCTTAGTTGTTAGGATGTTTCATGATGTTCTTTAATATTCTTTGATGATATCCCTCAGGTGAGAACCAGTGTGAGAGGGGATCCTCTCAACAAAGGTGCTACCTCTCCCCAAGGGTGAAGTGTCGATATTTTCAGACAAGTATAATCGGGCACTTGTAAAGTAATCTTGTTGTGGTGGATTACTTTACTACACACTTTTATAGTGCCTGCTAAGTGTTTATATACAGGCAGGTGAAGAGGAGATGGAGGAGGGTGATGTGTCTGTAGTGCAGGAAGTTGTCTCTGACAATGCACCTTCCATGCCTCCAACTCTTACTCCTCCAGCTTATTCTAACTAGAGCCCCAACCATGAGGTGAGCACCACGGAATCTGTGGAAGCATTCATGTGATAGGAGGTCATTGATGAGGGGCTACGAATAGAGCTAGAGCAGTTTTGCCAGACCTTAACACACAGAGGGAGGAGCTGGATAGGGTCAGATACTGGCTGCTTTTCGATATGCAGAAATATGAAATGAAGACAAACCACAAGGGTCCACTTAGGCAACCACCAGACTTATCAAAAGCAACCAGGACCCAACCTTATGAAACAAAATAATCAGCAGGCACTCCTCCTACAACACCAACTACACCATCATCACCAATGGCAACAGTCTCCCTGTCTCAACCTCCACCTCCAAAGAAGAATCGACGGAGACACAAGCACCATTGAGTACCTCAACATTTTTGCTCCTTTGCAATTCCCAGACATGACAGGAAAAATTACACAACTAAAAAACGTGGAAAGGGGCTTGCCCCAAACCCTCCTTGCATGCCATGGCGGGCAAAAACCATTAATTTTAATTTGATTTGCACATCAGTAGGAGGAGATTCCATGTAGCATATATACAAGGCTGGACTTATAGATGGGGTTAGAAAGAATGACTGATGGCTGCTGTGTCAACAGAGGGAACACTATAAGGCTACTGAAACATAGCTGACAGAATTCGGTTGCCCCTGTTGAAATATAAGTCACTGAGAGTATGGATAGCTGACCATTAGGTTACATGACATGGCAATAGTTCATATTTATTATGACATCTATTATAGTAACCAGTGGGGGGCGCGGTGGCTCAGTTGGTAGAGGTGCAGGCTGCAAACCGAGAGGTCCTCGGTTCGAATCCCACCTGCGGCGACCGTGTTGTGTCCTTGGGCAAGACACTTCACCCCCATTGCCCATGTGGGGGCACGATGACGCCGTGTACTAAGGCGTACTGCACGTTGATGGTACGCATGTCTTCAACCAATCTAACCCTGCCTGTGCTGCAGTGCGGAGTTACGATGTTGGGAAGCTGGCAGCTGCTCGTCGTTGCTCGGTGGTTCTCTCCGGGTACTCCGGCTTCCTCCACCCGTAAAACTGTCAGTCATGATTAGCCATTGTGCATAAATATGTGACCTTAAACATCAATAAATAAATAAATAAATGGAAACCAGTATAAAACTGTCACATTACAACTAGTTAACAAGCGTAATCTGTGCAACTGCAACAAACCAAAGCATTTCAGTACAATAATATGCCCCCCTATACCACTTTAGGTACCTCCAGATCAGAATAAAGCCCAAATATGGGCTTCTAGCACTCTACCAGTTAAGCAGACTTTCTTGTGTCTTAATAGGTTTTTAGATTTTTGTCGTGAGAGGCTATATATATTTCAATTCCATACAATATATGAATATTTGTCAATGATAAAAAAGCAGTTTCCCAAGACTTTTTACATAGCCGAACGTTTGGTTAGCCATCTCCAACCCACGTGAACGGTCAGTCGGTTTGAGTCATTTTTCAAATTTTGCACACTGTTTCTCGTACACATTTCAGGTTTTCAAATCATATTTTTCTGACAAAAAAGGTCTGCTTGAGTATGTTCCCCAAGTCTGTGCAGCAGATAGCTGAATGGACAACATAGCTTGTGGGGTGAATGGACTCTTGACCAATTTCAGGTATACTTGTACATCCATGAATACTTGGGAACCACAGGCAGACATACAAAAAACAATTACCAAAAATGCTGTCTTTCTTCTGACTTTCAGATGATGACTTAAAGCTATGTGGAGTCAAAACATGGAAAGTTATGTCGTTGCTTGACAAAAGTTTATTTGCTCTCAAGTAATCAATGTTTGGAGAACCACAGGATGCACAGTCCAATAAAATAACAGATCTTGAAACATCAGGTCGATATGGATACATTGCAGCCATCTCAATAGCCCCACGAAGATCATTCTGTACTGTTTCAACGCCATATTTCATATTTTCCAACCCTTTGGCAAAGTGGATTGCATCATTGAAAAGTTTACCATTAAGGGTATGAGTGTAAGCCTGATCACTGAATCCAATCACTGCATATCTGTTATTTACAAAACCTGGAAAAAATAACAGTTGTAATACAAACATACCGGACACACAACCAGTGCTTTTTACATTGATTACTTATATGCTTAGTGTTCAATAAAAAAGCATAAGTGACAGTGCATGAAGAATATTTCATTTCAGTTTATCAGTGGTGGATTTATACTGTAACTTGAGCAGGCCTGAAAATAAGCAGTCTGACATTTGCAGAATGAGGTCCCCAAATGGTGAATTTGATGATGCTGTCCCACACAGTGGGCCAATTTATCCTCTGGATACATCTTTCTGTTTAGTTTTGAGATCCTGATTCAGACTGAGGTTCACAGAGAGTAAATTTAGCATCACTAAATCCACCCTCTGGGGATCTCATTTTGCAGATGACAGTCTGCTTATTTTCTGGCTTGAACTTGAGTTGCCTGAGCGAGGTGAAAAATTGTTGACCTCAAAACTGAGATATACTGCAACATATAGTCAACAGCATGACTAAGTGATCTACTTGACAATTTCTCTTGTCTGTCTCCTGAGTCTAGTCAGTATATTTCAGGACATCATTTCAATTGCAAATATCAGCGTAGGGTTTTTCATAACACAACCGAGGTGAGAAAATGATGTTGAGATCTCATAGTTGTCTAATAGTTGTCTGAATTTACTACGACCAGCAACCAGTTGTGATAGCTATCTGCCTATGAGAAGGTGTGTTGAATATTAATGAATAAACTAAGCTGTCATGTTATTTTTAAAAATGCTGGATACCCTGGGCAGTGGGCCAAACTGAGATTTCTATCTGGCTACCTAGGGCTGTGTGTATTAATTTCCAGTTTACTGATATGGTGTAATGAAATTGTACATGTTTTTGAAGAAAGGCTGATGCAAATAAATCCCCAAATGACACTAGAGAGCTCTATTTGATACCAAATTTGAGTTTCCCCGGGGGAGAAAGCCCCCAAAACATATAACATGCAAGTATTTTTGACACTTGTGGTGGGTGTCAAAGACACTTGCATGAAAGGCATCTGCTGACCCAACAACTCCAGTTTAAAATTTGGTTACATCTGGAACAATACTTTGGATCTGCCAATGTTCATTGAAGATTGCCAAACAGGTCCTGATATACCAGTGCAGCAGACCTTGTATGCCAAAGTAAATAAGCACTGCTGCTCCAGTTTAATGAGTTGCAATGGAGATTATTTTCAATGAGAATGACAAGGTCTAGGGACATGCATTTGTTTTGATAATCACTTCTCCAAAACACTCAAAATATTCAGCCAGATTTATCTTGTTTGAGATATCTGAAAGTTTGAGGCAGTGGCTTGCTAAATGTATGCCAAAAATAATAAGCGTTTAGCAATATGTGAATGAGTGCAGGAATATAAGAGATAGTGGATGCATAGATGGTTTTAAACTGAAATGCATCAACCACTTAAAAAATGCAACTACACTGAAAAGACAGCTGGAATAATTCATTCTCAAAAAATCAATCCTAAAAGCTTCTCATGCTATTAATGCAGGTCTGAGATGGCTTAAAAGATCTCTCATGCCACGATTGTGAAAATATATCAATCATGTTTAACCTTTTACCTAGCAGAATGACCCTATCTAGCCAGCGCTTTGCATAAAATTCTCCATTTAAATTTTATCACCTTTTCAATTTTTGCCAGGAAAACATAGCTTATGACTCTTCAATCAAACACACACATTGTTAGTTATTCAAGAAATATTTTTGCAAGTGTGACCTGCTAGTTACATTAGGTTATTAAAGAGTTAATGCCTAAGTTTGTTTAATAATAATTTCAATAACCCACTATTATTGTTAATGCAACAACCAGATCTTGAAACTAGGATAGCTGGACTACAAAACTGATGGAATTTCATAAATTACCCTTCTGTGTGACACCAAGAACATTTCTGGCCCATACTACATGCATAATGTTTTTCGAGGACTTTCCATTGCTTTTTCCAAGAAAGATCAATTTTCAAGCACTTTCAAGGGCTTCGAAATCAATTTTGAAATTTAAACATTTTCAAGGGCCCACACGAATCCTGAAGCAGTGGCGGAGCCTATGTGGCCCTGTCTAGTGGCATGTGTGCATCAACAATGCTTAAACGTTTACTTAATGTAATGGCCCCTATCCAATCAGGGTGATTCACAAAAATCACCATTCAAATTTTATCTCTTTTTTAGTTTTTAACATCAAAACATACAAAAAAAAGAATATATTTAGTATTTCAAGAAACAGTTTATGTAAGTGTCATCTTCTAGTTATATTAGCCAAGAGATATACGAGTCAGCACACTGTGCCAGTCTCATCAAACAAAAGCAACAGTGGTCAAGTGTCTCTCTAATGAACTAAACAAGCATGATATGGATTAGCAATCATGCTCCCCAACTGGGCAAGATTGAAGAACCTGCAGTTTTTTTTAACCCTCTGCTCACAAAAATCAAAATACTCAAATTCCAATGACCTATGTCACACAAGACTGAATTAGTTAAATTCTTAGTTGCATTAGGCCTAAAGAATTTAAAAATCTGTTTCTCAGGATGCCCCCCTCCCCCCCCCCCCCCCCCCCCCTGCATGGTCCTTTTTGCAGCCACATCCTCTCTTTTTATGACCAATGCAAACTTTAACAAAATAAAATAAAAATTAAATGGTTTATGGCTGACATTTTACCCAAGTTAATAAAATTGAGAAATTTGTCCCTCAAGGGACAAAATTCATGACCAGCCATGCTAAAAATAAAAAATAAAATAAAAAACCACTCGCCCCACATGCAATTTTACCCCCAAAAAATGGCCTGAGAAATGGAAGATCTACTTTATGGGGCCTTATTGGAAAAGTTTATTTCTTTAAGTTTTCATATTTTCAACACCAGCATCATTATGCCGCTCTAGTATAACTACTGTATTTACCCATTTTTACTGATTTTTCTTCCATTTCTGTGACTAAACTCGCCATCACATTTGCAGCATCTTTGTTGCACTTATTCTCTTCAATAATAAAAACAAAGTCAGCTGATTTTTGTTCCACTTCGTTAATATCTGTATTTTTCTTTGTTTCTGGGCAGTGCACTGGAAATGTGAAAATACACCATTAATCTTCTTCATACATTCCTGATTGGGTCAGAGAGAAGAGATTCAAATCAGATGGGAAAGAACTCCAAAAACAAATCTATAAGACCTTGAAACCTTTTTATTTTCATGTAATTTGATCTTAACAAGTAAATTTACTAACATTGCAGATAGACAGCAAATATCTGTTTGCAATGTTACACGTTTCTAGAGATATGATTATTTATAATTCATCTGTGGAGAATAGACAGACAGACAAATGGATGGATAGATGGATGAATGGTTGCCCTGTTCATTGCCATATCTCCTTGTACATGCATCCAAGTGCAAAACATTAAAAAAAAAAAACTTTCAGAATTGATAATTCTGTCCACGTTTGACAATGATTCTTTCTGAAAAGAAAAAAAGTTTATGACAAATCAAAAAGTTTTTTAAACAAATGAACATATTAACCTTTTACATAACAAATCAAAAAGTTTTTCCAACAAATTAACATATTAACTTTTACATAAGGAATCGGCTATATCTGCCTGGGTAATTCACAAACTGGGCAGTTGAGAACAAAAACAAATTTTCAATAAATTTCAACAAAATCACATCATGTGACCCTTCATTGGTATGCGCTCATCAGGCTCAATACAATGAGGGGTGACATGATATGGTTTTGTTGAAATTCTTTGAAAAATATGAAAAAAAAATATAAAAATAACAAATTTTGATATTGTGTGCAATCGGTAAAGGATTATATGTTTATAAAAAAAAGAAAGAATTTTGAAATTCCTTTGGGACATTTCAGAACTGGAAATACACTCATGCATTATGAAACTTACCACACTGTGATGGAGCCTGTAATTCAACTCCAGCCATTTTGCAATGTTGAGTATACACAGCACTTGTTGTGCAATGACCTTGGTCAGATTTCAACATGTTAGTAAGGCAGGCATGCATGAAATCACTTGGATGCACCTGTAACAAAAAAGCAGACTATATCATACATAGATAAAAAGGGATAAAAATTTCTTTTCCCGCAAACACAAACTTTTAAAATATTTATCTCAACAGCAAACAAGAGCACCGCTGGGCATAACATAATATGCCAGTGGTGAGCTATTCAAACTGGACAATTTTTTACATTTTTGTAGTGTTTTTAGAGAAGGAGAAACACTTTTGCTAAAAGGCAATAACTCACAATGGAATATCAAATAACATCCAAATCAAATTTGACCTCTATTTTCATTTCATAAGGCCATGTAGAAAATTCAGATTAGATGCTGTTAGATGTGTTGAATATAAAGAAATTTATCATCCGGCAACTTGAAATATAAGAAATTTTAGGTCAAAAATGGCCATAATTCTGCAAAAGAATATCAACTAAATGTCAAAATTGAACGTGACCTGTAAATTCTGTTCATAAGGCTAAATACCAAACTCCTCTATTAGCTGAAGTGAACATTATGGAAATTATCATCAACAAAACTTGAAATATATGAAATTCTGAGTCAATCAAGGGCAATAACTCCACATAAGAATAACGAACAAATGTCATAATCAAACTTGATCTTTTGATAAGAATATATACCAAAAATGAACTGGATATCACATGTTTTGCCAAAATTATCATCTGGAAACCAGAAGTGAATGGACAGAAATATATGAAATTATATGTCAATAAAGGGCAATAACATTTATAAGACAATATACCAAAAATGAATTGGATATACATATATTGCCAAAGTTACTGTCTGGATCATCTGCAAAATTGAAATATAAGAAATTCTAAGTCAATAAGGGGCTATAACTCTGCAACAAAATATTAAATAAACATCAAAATTGAACTCAACCTGCATATTCTACTCATAAAGCTAGATACCAAACTGCTATTAGCTGGACTGAACATTACAGAAGTTATCATCTAGAAACTTGAAATGAAAGAAATTCTAATCTAAATCAATAAAGGGAAATAACTCCACATGCAAATATTGAACAAATGTCATAATCAAACTTGATCGGTATTTTCTGGCGATAAGAAATTATACCAAAAATGAATTGGATATCACACGAAAACATCTGGAAACCAAAACTCAATGGTCAGAAATATATGAAACACTATGTCAATAAAAGGCAATAACTCCACAATAGAATATTGAAATAATGCCAAAATTGACCATGATCTGTATTTTATGTTCATAAGACCATATACCAAAAACTGAATCGGTTATCACATATTGACAAGGTTATTGTCTGGAGACCAAAAGTGAAAGGACAAATGGATGGGTGGATGGACAACATTATACTATACTACGTCCTGCTGGCATATAAAAAGAGATTATGATTTAAGCATCAAAATATCAAACAGGCCATACTGTTAAATGCTATATGTTTACATTACAACAGAAGATTTCTTCAATGAGCACTATATTGGCAGTGGATTCACAAGTGATACCATTTTTTCTGTGAACAGCAGTTGATCATGAGATTTTTCCCATTAAAACCAATTGATAATATCTGATATTTCAACATCACACATTGATATAATGCAATACCCTCAATGTTTCAGTCTTTTTTTGTTTATGTTCTATAAATAAGATGACTGGCAGTGCAAACAATATTCTTTCTCCTTAATGCAATGCAAATTAGAATCTAATATATTTGGATATGACATTGCACAAGGTGAAGTGCTTATGCTCAAATTATAAGGGGTCCAACAGGGCCTGAGGCACTCACATGACCAAAGTTGTTTAAAGAGGGATTTAAACATTGGCTAGTTAACACAACAATAGAATGAAGTTATTTAATTATTTAAGACTGTTGTCTATGCAAGATGATTTTCCCTTGGTATTGGGATGCTACCACTGAAATAAAGTCCATATTTCCAGTAATGGAAAACTAGGGAGACCAAATATCAACCAAGGAACTTAACTTGAACAAATTTGAATCTCTTCCCCTCCACCCTCAGGATGCCAAATATCAATCGATTCTGAATGGTGGATCTGAATAAGAATACATTTTAAAGATTATTTGTCATATTACAGTTAAAATTTGGGTCCCCATGGGGAGCACAAAAATGAATCCAGGGACTTAATTTGAATAAACTTGAATCTAAGCCCAGCTAGGGTGTTATGTACCAAGTATCAAACATTCTGAATGATAGTTCTCAAGAAGATTTCAAAGAATATTCCTCTTTCGTACAAAGCTAAAATTAGGGCTCCCATAGGGAACCCAAATATTAACCCACATTCTTTATTTAACCCCCACACTTGAATTTGCCCAGACAACTCCCATCCTCCGCCCTGTGGATGCTGTATACCAAATATCAAAAGATTCTGACCTGTGGTCCAAGAGAGGAAGATTTTGAGAATATCACAAATTTCGCACTATGTAAAAATTCCCCCCCCCCCCCCCCATAGAGAACCCAAATATCAACCCAGGGATTTTATTTGAACAAATTGAATCTGAACCCTCTCAGGATACTGTGTACCAAATATTAAAAGATTCTGATTGTATCTCAAAAAGCAGATTCCTCATATTGGACTAAGTTAAAATTCGGGCTCCAATAAGGAGCCCAAATATTAACCCAAGGACTTGTTTTTAACAAACTTGAATCTGACTCCCCTAAGGGTGGTGTATATGATGTATCAAAAGATTCTAACGGGGGGTTCATGAAAAGAAGATTTTTAAAGAATATTCTCCACATTGCACCAAGTAAAAATTCAGGCTCCAAAAGGGAGCCCAAATATTAATCAAAGGACTTTATGGGTGCTGTATACTAATGAAAGTATCAATGACACTGTAGCTTAACTTGTCTGTGTGTTATGTTTGATGAAAAGGATAATGTTCAATATATATGAAAGGATTATGAAATAAGACAAGAATTGTGATAATTGGAAATGCTAATTTCTGTATGTGGCCCTCACAGTTAATGTATATCAACGGAAGTTACCAATTTACAGTGAAATTATTCCAAAATGAGTCATCCTATCAAGTTACACAGAAATACCTTCATAAATACGGCCGGTAGACAGTGTTAACGGTTGTTGGGCTTTCGGCCTATGTAGCCATCACGGCTGACCAATCACAACCAAAAGGGGACGTCCTCATCTAGACATTATACTGAGTCATCCTACCAAGTTACTATGAAATCCTTTCATAAATATGACATGTGCTAAAGTTTTCAGGGTTTTGGGCTCGGGCAGCCGTCATGATTGAATGATCGTGACCAAAAGGGGACGTTCTCATCTAGGCATTATCTGGAGTCATCCTACCAAGTTACAATGAAATCCCTTCATAAATATGAACTAAAGGTTTTCGGGCTTCGGGCCACTGTAGCCATCACAACTGACCAATCGCGACCAAAAGGGGACATAATCATCTAGACACTATATGGAATTAACCTACTAAGTTACAATGAAATCCCTCCATAAAAACAACCTGTAGACTGTGCTAAAGGTTTTCAGGTTTTGGGCTCGGACAGCTGTCACGGCTGAATGATCACGACCAAAAGGCGACATTCTCACCTAGACATTATCTGGAGTCATCCTACCAAGTTACAATGAAATCCCTTCATAAATATGACCTACAGACTGTGCTAAAGGTTTTCAGGCTTCGGGCCCCTGTAGCCATCACAGTTGACCAATCGCGACCAAAAGGGGATGTTCTCATCTAGACATTATATGGAGTCAACCTACCAAGTTACAATGAAATCCCTTCATAAATACGACCTGTAGACTGTGCTAAAGGTTTTTGGGTTTTGAGCTCGGGCAGTTGTCACAGTTGACAGATTGCGACCAAATGGGGAAGGTCTCATCTAGACATCATACGAAGTCATCCTACCAAGTTACAATAAAATCCCTCCATATTAAATATGACCTGTAGACTGTGCTAAAAGTTTTTGGGTTTTGGGCTTGGGCAGCCGTCACGGTTGACAGATCATGACCAAAAGGGGGCATTCTCATCTAGATATAATACAGAGGCATCCTACCAAGTTTCAATGAAATTCCTTCATAAATACGACCTGTAGACTGTGCTAATGCTTTTCGGGTTTTGGGCTTGGCAGCCATCACAGTTGACCAATCGTGACCAAAAGAGGGCGTTCTCATATAGACATGACCTCAAACCTGTATATGAAATTTTGTGATGATCGGACAAGAACTACGGGGTGGCTGTCAAGTTAAGCTAAAAATCAAAAGATTCTGACTAATGGTTCTCAAGAAGATTTTTAAAGATCATTCCTCATATTGGATTAAGTTAACATTTGAGTTCCAAAAGGGAGCCCAAATATTAACCCAGGGACTTGAATTTTCCAAACTTGAATCAGACTACCCAAAGAAAGGTGTATACCATATATCAAACGATTGTGATTGGAGGTTTGAGAGAAGAAACTTTTGAAAGAATATTCCTCATATTGCAGCCAATAAACTTTCATGTTCCAATAGAGAGCCCAAATATTATTCAAAGGACTTGATTTGAACAAACTTTAAACTGACCTCTGTATGGATGCTGTATACCATATATCAAAAGATTCTGACTGGTGAATCTTAAGACAAAGATTTTTAAAGATTAATCATGAACCCCATATTGCACTATGTAAACATTCGTGCTTCCATAAATAGCCACAATATTAACTGATGGACTTGATTTGAAACTTGAATCTGACCCCTCTGAGAATTCTGTATACCATATACCAAAACATTTGGACTAGTGGTTCTGGAGAAGAGAGTGCTGCATACCATATATCAGAAGATTCTGACTAGTGGTTCTCGAGAAGAAGGTTTTTAAAGATCATTTCTCACACTGGTGAGCCCAAATATTAACCCAGGGGCTTGGCTTGAACAAACTTAGATTTGACTTCCGTGAGGATGTTGTATACCAAATATCAAAAGATTATGACTGGTGGGTCTGAAGAAAAAAGAAGGTCTTTAAAGATTATTTCTCATATTGCACTAAGTTAAAATTTCATAGAGAGCCCAATTAATAACCAATGGACCTGAGCTGAACACATTTGAATCCAAGCTCTGTAAGGATTCTGTATACCAAATACCCAAAAATTCGGACTAGTGTTTCTGTAGAAGAAGAGTTTTCAAGATTATTCCCCATATTGGACTAAGTTAAAATTCAGGCTCCAATAGGATGCCTAAATATTAACTGTGGGACTTGATTTGAACAAACTTGAACTTGACCCCCATAACAAAGATGACACCAAATATTAAAAGATTCTGACTGGTAGTTCTGAAGAAGAATATTTTTGAAGGTTATCCCCCATATTGCCCTAAGTTAAAATTTGGGCTCCTGAGCCCAATTATGAACTGTGAGGCTTAATTTTTACAAATATCTATCTGCCCCTCTTATGTATGTTGCACACCAAATATCAAAAGATTACGATCAGTAGTTCTGGGAAAGAAATTAAAAAAAAAACGTGCTAAGCATTTTTTTGATGCCCTCTTTCACCCCCACCCTTACAGAAAACCCACACAAATGATGGCAATTTTGTATACCATTTCATTCTATTGGTCCTAAGGATGCTTCATACCAAATAACAGTAATCTGTTTCACATGGTTCAGCTCCTCAGGGTCCCACAAAGACACATGAAATTTTTTTGGCATGAATCAAGTACTTATGGCTCAATAATAATAATTCCAAATCTGGTTCAAATCGGCTCTTTGGTTCAGAAAATAAAAATTTTGGGCCGGCCAAAAATCTTGCCCCTCCAATTACAAAGGCAAATATTACTCAGCGGACTTTGTCTGAAGAAACTTGATTCTACACCTCAAAAGGAAGCTCCGTACCAAATATCAAGTTATTGTACTCACTGGTTCATGAGATTTTAAAAAAATTGTGGAGCATTTTCCCCCACCCCCTCCCTATGGCGCCGAGAAAGTTGATCTGAAGGAAAACAAAATGCAATGTCAGAACAAACAATCACCTCAAATTTTACTCAAACTGGTTCAGTTGTTTTGGAGGAGTAGGTGCAAACACCATGTTCACAGCTGATGGACACACTATGGACAGATGAGGGACGACGGATAGTGAGTGATCATTATAGCTCATCCTGACTTTCACTCATGTGATCTAATAAGGAAACCATTGTTTACATGAGTTTGTGGACTATGGCTGCCAGGCTAAATGCAGTTTCTTTTGTTATCAACTGTACCAACTCCAGCCATGTACTTTGATTCAGACCCACATCTACATATGTATATCACTGGGTGATCACTTGAAGTCACATAGCCAGTCTCTGACCATCTGTAGTAAGTTCCCCAGCAAAATTTTCCATTATTCCTGGACCTCTGGGTCAAACAGACTGGTTTTAAGTCACATGACCCACTGTTTTGTTTGCAAGTCGAGGACTGGTCACCACAGTCCTCTGCCCCAATCGATGATAAAGCAGTATGCCTGTAAGATCCATGAACTTGAACAAAATGTCAAAAGGTGCCAAAACAATAGTTAACAAAGATTAAAGTGTCTGAAAGGCATTACAAATCACCAGGTGCTAAAGCGTGTTAGTATGCACAAATTTTTTATATTTTGATGATGATGAAATACTGTGTTCTTCTCATAATGACTAAAAGCACTATAAAACAAATCATAAAAGCCTATACGCCACCAAAATATCTGAATCAGTTCAGTATTATCTCAGGTGTCTAAATACAGGACTTGAAATTTAAGGAATACAATGAGAATAAACTATGATTCTTTCAAAATGTTCATTGATTCCTGTCATAGATTCTGAATGTGTCCTTCAAAGCCAGGTGAATTCTAATTTTATTTTGCTCTTTCATAATAAGATAACACTTTAACTCAGCAGTGGTGTCTTGTGAAGTCTTGGCTGCCTGTAAGGCAGCAAAGACATCACTAGAAACCACTGCCATGGAACTCTACCTTCCATCAACTAGACCACCAAATGCCTGTATGATGGATTATGTGTTCTACATATCTATACTAAGCCTTTAACCTGTAGGGTGCTGAATTTTATACCATGATTACCTATTCTACCATATATGAAAAGCCTATGACATAAATTTTAGCTTTACACACCAACTGATGAACCTGCCAGCAATGGGATTTCAATAGTAAAAATTTACACCTACAGTAGAACTCCATCCCTGTTGACCTTTGGTGACATCGACCTGAATGCAAACTTGTCTAAATTGATCGCACATCACCTCGCAAAGAGTGAAATGGAAGTGCCAATTATTTATCACGTTTTTAAATGGGTTTACCTCATAAGATGCCAAAAATTAATAAACATGCATTGTCTCATGTTAATAAAGCATGCATAACTCGAAATAGTATGTTATTATGTTATTGAAACAAAAAAGGCTCAGTTTCTTTTTTTCATTTCGTTTCGACGATAAAATTGACAGTGCAAGTACCGCCCACCGATGCTCGTGTAAACAAAAACAGATTCGCTCGTATGTAGTCTGGTACTCAGTAAAATCGAGAAAAAATAATAGTGACTCTTAATAATCTGACGATCATGGTATAAATAAAATATACCCAAAGTAGCTTGGTGTACCAAATGTTCACCACTTGTGGTGAAGTGGTGTTAACCGTGTCAAAGGCTCACGGTTAACACCACTTCATCACTCGTGGTGAACACCAAGCTACTATGGGTATATTCTATATATATTTAGCTGTCAAAATTTGCTCACTTGTCTTTAATTTGTGACAATTTAGAGGAGAGAGCCTTGAGGTACTCCCCCCTTAAATTGTGAAAAGGTAAATACACACAGACTTAATAATGTCACTTCAAAGAAAATGTAAAGTACATTCAAAGAATATGAATCCTTTATGTTGTGGCACCTGCACTTCAGAAAAAGACCAAATATGGGCTTCCAACACTACCAGTTAAGGATTAAATGTTAACAAATATATTATAATGATGAGGTTTGTTTTTTACTATGGAATATGCTCTGGTTGCTCTCACAAAGGGTATAAAAGTACTCTCAAATTCTAAATAATTTAAGAACTGATAACTGATTCTCGCAGCAGGAGTTCATGAGAATCAAGAGATTCTCGTGAAATGGGAAAAAGTTTAAAGTCTGAAATAGTTATATTTTCTTTGATTTCCTTCAAGAATTTAAATAAAATCTGGTGCCATGTACACTTTTTCATATTTCAAATAGCATTTTCAATTAGAAGCCTTGGCAAAGGTCTATCACATAGATTTATTTGTGTGATTATACATACCTGACTAAAGCATGGCCTTAAGGGTGACTTCATATCTTCAAACAGAGCAGCACATTCTGTGAAGCCTTTCACATCTTTTGGGTCCCGGAATGTGGCAGCATAATTCTCATGACTTCTACATTTCTTTGACACTTCCCAAGACTGAGTAAATGTCTCCACATCATCTTCAATGGTTTTATCAGGTCTCATGAAGTCATTACTCTGTTCATTATCAAATGTGCCCAACAAACCAGCAACTTTTCCATGATACCATCCATTTATTCCAACTAGATATAGATTCTGCTCCAGGTTGACCTCAATAAAGAAGTTATCTGCATCTCTAACCATTACTGTTCTACCTGATCGCATGACTTTGAGACTGCCTTTGATGATTGGGAATTCAGCAGGCTTGTTGTTTATCTTCACCTGGAAAAAGACATTTTCAACTAGTCACAGTGCTAGATTAATTCTGGTTGCTATGATTTGTTTATTTAGATTTGCTTTGAAAGTTTATTGAAAAGTACCTATGGTGACTCTCCAGTAAATTGTAACATGAAAAATCTTTATATCAAAACATTCTAGCTTCCAAATTGGGGTAACTTCAGCAAAAACAGTCAGGGGAGACTGGAATGCAAACTCTTTTCACTTCATTGTGCTATGAGGTCAGAAAACAAAAATAATTGGAATCAGTTGGTAATCAGTTTGAGAATGTTCTAAAAAAATACAGACAACTTTTGGTCGAGTGTCGATTTACTAAAAAAAAATCAGTAAATTGGGGCTAACTTTAGAAAAATAGGTCAGGCAGACTTGTTTCATTTTATTGTCCAGTGAGGTCACACCCCACAAACAACTGAAATCAGTCAGTAATCACTGGGAAAAAAACAGGACAACCTTTCAAAATATTCCGATTTGAAAAAAAAGTCAAAGGGGCATAACTCCTGAAAAACTGGGAAGATGAAACTGATATGTGAACTTGTTCCACTTAAACATCTTGTGAGGCCACATACCAGAAAAATTTGAAGTCTTGGTAATTGTTGAAATTAAGCCCAGGACAACTTTTGGTCATATGCTGACTTACTTGAAAAATTCAAAATCAAAGAGAATAACTCCTATAAAACTGGGTGAGCAAAGCTGAATGCAAACTCATTCTACTTAAACATTTTGTGAGCCCACATACCAGAAATATTTGAAGTTTATTGGTAATTACTGAAATTAAGCCCCAGACATATTTTGTTAATATGCTGACAAACTTTAAAATAAAAATTCAATGTCAAAGGGGAATAACTCCTGAAAAAGTGGGTGAACAAAGGTGATATGAAAACTTGTTCCACTTGAACATCCTGTGATCCAACATACAAAAATATTTTAAATCCGTTGATAACTGTTGAAATTAACTCCCAGAAACCATTTGGTCATATGCTGATTTACTTGAAAAATTTTAAGTCAAAGAAGCAGAACTCTGGGAATAATGTGCCAAGGTCAGTTTTCACTGGGCATCGAATGACTATCATATTATATATACATGTGAAGTTTCGTGTAAATCTGGCCAATGTTTGCAAAGATACAATACAAGATGGACAGACAGACAGGTGGACAGACAGAAGGATATTCAGAGCCTATCACTATATCACCCGCAAAGTTCATTTAGCAGGGGATAATAAATTAAAAGAAAGTCTATGAAACTGGTTGATCCTTTAACCAATGCAAACGATATCAACATTTGTTATTTTAATTCTTTAATTTTTTTTTTTAGTTTCAACAGAATCAAATCTACAAGCTCATTCCAAAGAGGAATCACATAATATGGTTTTCT
Organism: Pictodentalium vernedei; assembly: GCA_031216915.1. Classification (NCBI taxonomy): domain Eukaryota; kingdom Metazoa; phylum Mollusca; class Scaphopoda; order Dentaliida; family Dentaliidae; genus Pictodentalium; species Pictodentalium vernedei. The sequence goes on from CM062293.1 coordinate 151,162,913, forward strand.
TGATATTTTTTGGTTGTATTTTTTTAATAATAATATTTTTCCAACAGCTCAATTTGTAACTTAAGCAAGGCTGGTAAAGTTGATTCATTAGGTAAAGGGTTAAACATTAAATGAGAGTTAAGTTGTTGGACATTTTTATTTAAAAAATGAAGGGTTCTATAAAAGTTAAAAAATTTATAGTAATTTATATATTTTTTATACTTACCAATGACCCAGACATAGCTGGTGCTAACTCTTAAAATATAGGGCCAAACACAAATTTTGCCCCCCAATCCCCAAAATTTGCATCTAAAACCAAAGAAAACATGTCCTGAATGGCCCTCCACACTTCACCTCTACTGCGCATGCGCAGTGTCAAGGACGTTCCGAAATTGGCGCCATTAATCATTCTCATAACCAGTGCCTGGTAAGCGCTATGTACTCAGCGGGGAGGTAAGAGTTCCCAACTCCTGGGAGGGCCATCCCCGTCTGGGTCATTGGTAAGTATAAAAAATATATAAATTACTATAAATTTTTTAACATTTTTATACTGTACCAATGACCCAGACATAGCTGAATAGTAAAAAGGCTGGAGGGCCAAGGACATAGAGCAAGATGGAATACGCTCAAAATATAAAATAGAGTCATCCCCTGTAGGGAAAAAGAAGTATTAGGCCTTACATGTATCTTTCTTATTTATGATAAATTAGAAAGATACAACACCTTCCAAAATTGAGCATCATACATCCATGTACTCTATTAATATCTAGTATAATCCTTATACTAATAATTTTTAAAGTAAGCCAATAAATAAAGTGAGTCTAGAGAATAGAGACTCTTTATACTCCTTAAAAGTGTCTGAGGAATGTATAATAATGTCCGTTGACACGTGCTATATTCAAAAGCTACACTATAAAAACTAAGACCTGAATGAATTTTTAAAACATAAACTTCTCACTAAACAACCATCCCAATAACAGCTCAGAATTACTAACTCCGGAGGAGGTATCCCCTTGTTTTCATAGTAAAACAGGTGACCCAAGGGAACACCCCCCCCCCCCTTTTCCTTGCCCTGGGTCAAATAGCCCAGAGCGAAGAGGGCAACAGAACGGAGTCACTGCCGAAACAGACAGCCTACCTAGCTAAAGTAGCAACTGTTAAATGAATGACATTCTGAGCAGTAGATAACAGACCTAACAATAGAGGCCTCCAGAAATGGACTCGATATTTCTGAGATAAAAATTCATGAATGTGGATGGCTGAGCGCAATGAGCAGCCTTCAAAAATCTATAATAGCGACACTATTAATGTAAGCCCAAGATGTAGAAGAACTCTTACTTCATGAGCCGAAATCTCAAACACAACTGCTGAGTCAATGATATACCATAAGCAGTATCGATAGTTAATTGAATCCATAAGCAATAGAATGGAGCGTAACGTCCTTCTATTACGCATCAAAGACAGAAGAAGCTTACGCCCGAAGTAATAAACAGATATCTGTTTATAAAAACATAAACTCTAACCGGACAGAGTAAAGGCCTATGCCCGTACGAAGACGGAAGGACCTTAATAACAATAGGTTCCGGATATTAATTAGGAGCCTGACTCTTATGCCAAAATCCAACATTAATAGTAAAGGAAATAGTGTTTCCGATACTACGAAAGTGAGAATCGTCCACCGATAGTGCAAGAAACTCACTGACTCTTCAGTAAAAGAGAAGCCAACAGAATTACTGTCTAAAAGGTCAGAATTTGAAAACTACTGTTTCCAGAGGCTCAAATGATTACTTAGCTAAATAAGAACCGAAGTTAAATTCCATATAGGAATTTAATCTAATGATTCTAAGTCTATTTATCGAAAAGTTACTAACTGACTTAGATAAAGAGACATAACACTCAATTGTAAACTATCATAGAGAGCATAGGTATGAGGTAACATAAACCTATAACCTTAATAATAACAGGCTGCAGTAGATCTTGTCAAACAAGTATACAAAAAAGTTGCAATGACTAGTATGGAGGGATCCACAATATCAACATAGTGATCCCTACACCAACGACGGAAGAGCAACCACTTTAGCCGCATAGTATAGCGAAGAAGAGGTTCTCCTATAGTAAGAAATCACGTCCAAAGCTCGTCCAGTACAATGCTTACAATGCAATAAGGACCACACAACGGAATACGTGAAGGTTGAGACCTTGCAGGTTGTGATAAAGATGACACGATTTTACCCCGCGAAAAAAGATCTCCTCATGGAGGAAGATTTCGCGTTAAGTCCCACAGTAGACATCAGAGTAAATTTACCCACAGTCTCTGTGAAGACAGAGATGCTATCAACAGAAATGTATTGTGGTTGTTATCTTAGCAATACTTGCTGAAACAACAGCGCAGGAGGATACGCATATCCTATCATTCCGTCCTATTAGATCAATAGAGCGTTAACAACATAAGCTCAGAGATCCGGACAAGCAAACACATACGTCTGCAATTGATTAGCAAGTTGTGTCGTAAATAAATTATCATTGGGCACTCCCATTGATAGCAAATCTGATTAAATACTTGTTTGTTGAGAGTCCATTCTGATGGCAACAAGCGACCCCTAAGTGAACGGGAGTCCGGTAATACAATCAGACGACCCGGAATATGACGGACCGAAGCAGAACTTGGTGTACTATAACAAACAGAAGGATTCTTGCCATTAAATTGAATAACGGAAACGAATGAGTGCCTCCCTGGTTCCGGAGATACGCCACTACTGTCGAATTAACGGACAGGATTTGGACATGCGTTTCTGAATAATGTTCATCCAATGACATAAAGCAAGCCTAAAAAACATTATTCCGTGGAAGATAAGTGCTTGCTTAGAGACTGCGGAACCCAAAGACCCTGGAACTTCGAATCCGTTGGGATCAATATTATATCCCAACCTGTTTGAATGGCAACCGTCATAATTATAAAACTCGGATTCGGCAACTGCAGTGGCACTCTCTGAGTCAAACCCCGAATGTTTGCCCCAGTCTGAATCTCTTGCTACACTAGATAGACAAGAGAACGTGTAAATTGAGCAATTCATGGATTGCTGAAAAGTTGCCGTCGAAGAGAAGCTTCTCCGAGAACGAAGCGACTCTGAGAGAGTTCTTCACCTTACTATCCATGCGCGTGGATGTAGCTAGGGCTGCGTCACGTCTAACCAACTCCAAGCAGCCACTGAAGGGCGGAGTTATACGTGAACAAACTACTGCCCTCAAAAGAAATCTCATTGAGGATCATATCCCGGAATTCTTTCTCTTGAAGACGTAATGATAACGCCTCAGTAAGGTGGATTACGTATGATAAAGCGTCTAAGTTAAGTCTATTAGACATCATTGTCGTTTCCAACATTGTGGTTGGAAAAGACATAGACGGCGAAAAAGATTATTTCCAGTCTTTAACCACGCCGTCTAGACGCATATGAACTCTCGGTATGCCCTGTTCTGCCAAAATAAATTATTCGTATAAATGATAAAAGGCAGAAATGAGCATTTCGGACAAGAAACTAAACTATCATGCTTGGTGGCAGGCTTATATATATATAGCGTCGATAAAAAATACAGATGTTCTAATGACATTATTGGACTGTGTCGGTAAGTCAGGGACAATGTCCCTGAACCGATCCAAAATTCCGTGTCCAATGACGCTATAAGTCTCTTATCCAACATCGCAGCAATGTAGTCCGAAATAACAATCACTGGAAGAAAATGCCAGAAGATATATATGGCAGCTTCCGATGCTACTAAAGGGAAAACTCGAAATCTTTTGAATCCCTTTCGCCATCCTGTCGGACCCTATAAAGCGTTCGGTCGTCCGTACCTGATGCAACCGCGGAACGCACCAACCCAGCGCCGTCGGATAATTCCTGATTCGACCGAGAAACTGTCGATTGCTGGGATGCTGCGAAAAAACTGTGCTAACTCGGATAGCACGTCCGTCACTGAGGCCTGTGGAGAAGCGGTGCTACGATGCATTGCCGCTGGAAGCTCCGTGATCGTTACCCCCGTGCATACTACTAATATGCGAGCGAACGGAGTGTATAGGCCTCGTGTCCCTTGGCTATCGGATGGCGTGACCTGTTCGCCGTGGAATCACTGAATGACGAAACTGATCGGATACTCGAGGTCACGTAGCCAATGTGCGGTCGTGTGCACTGCTGTGAGGATGAGGAAGCAGTATCGACAGTCTCTCGGACTGTCAATATAACGGAGCATCCCGAGCGATGGACATATGCTCCGAATGTAAAATATCTGAACCACAACATGCGGTCCCCTAAGTTGTTGGATGAGAGAGGGACCTCTCTCGCTCACAGCCCGGACGGACCTGGACAAGCCAGGAACCGGACTAACAGGCTTCCTCCGATCTGTCCTCAATCCGCCGTCACTGAGTGAGTACTAAAGTAATTATAGTGCTCGCATCACCCAAATCTCCTTCCTAGACCGCAACGGACGAACCCGGCAGCCGAACCATTCGATGAATGTACGCTACACCGGGTGAGCTAGCGAATGTCACTCCGTCGATCCTACAAGGGACCTCTTAGGCGATAGACATATTCCATGAGCACTTATTGCCACTAGCTCTTCATTAACTATGACGACAGAGGCACACTTTTGAAAGACATCTCCGTAACTTTTGCGAACAAGAAACCAGAAATGCTTGGTAATAGCAAGCATATAATAATAAATATATAGCGTCGTTCAATAATTCGAAAGTTTGTGTGACATTATTGGACTATGTCGGAACTGAGGGACGATGTCCCTGAACCGAACCAAAAATTTCTAAGTCCACCGACGCTATCAGTTTCTTATCCGGCATCGCAGCATTCTGGTCCGACGAAAGAACCTGTAGAAGATCAAGTCAGATGACATACACAACAGCATATGTTGTTCCGAAAGGGAAAGCTAAAATCCTCCGAATCCCTTTCGGTATCCTGTCGGACTGGATGAAATTTTCGGACGTCCGTACCCGCTTCCGCGGAGCGTCCCGACCCAGCATCGTCGGATAAAACATTATACGACAGATTCAGTTGTTGCTGGGATGCTGCGATAAGCTGTGCTATTTAGGATAGCACGTCCGTCCCCGAGGCCTGTGCAGTAGCGGTCTTACTATGCAATGCAGCTGGAAGCTCCGTGTACGTTGACTCCCGCACACTTTCCTATGCGAACGTCCGGAGTCTGCAGGCCTCGTGTCCCTGGCTACCGGATGGTGTGACCTGGTCGCCGATGATTCTCTGACTGGCGAAGCTGACTGGATATCCGAGGTCACGTAGCCAAGAGCGGTCGTGTGCGCTACCATGAGAATGAGGAAGCCTTATTGACAGTCTCTCCGGACTGACTATATGCCGGAGCGTCCCGAGCGGCAGACGTCTGCTCCGAATGTGAAACATTTTGTACCACAACATCTGGGGCTGGGGCCAGATGTTGTTGTATGAGAGAGGGGTCTCTCTCGCTCGCCGTCCGGATGGACCAGAACGAGCTATGAACCGGACTAAAAGGCTTCCTCTGTTCTCCCTCTAATCCGCCGTCACTGGGTGTGCATTTGGTTGATTTATAGTGCTCGCATCACCCCAAAACTCCTTCTAGACTGCAACGGACGAACCCGGCTGCCGAACCATTCGATGAATGGACGCTACACCGGGCGAGCTAGTGGACGTCAAAGGCCGTCGAACCTACTAGGGTCCTCTTAGGCAATTGGCGTATTAACATGAGCATTTTTCCGCTAGCCCTTCATTAATTGTGACGACGGAGGCACACTGTTGGAAGACATCACAGATACATCACCCTAATCTTGATCGTCTGAAATAGAAATTGATAAAGTAGAGTGACCCTGCGGGGAAAGGACCGGAATGTCCAATTCCCCACTAACATACCGTGACATACGCTTCCCATGTTGTCATCGAAATCATCAGATACAGAACAGGAGTTAATGCGAGTACACTGACTACATATAGAATGATTATAAAAGTCAGAGGAAGACTTCCTCTTATTACAATTGATCAAAATCCTTTCAAAGTGAAAAGAAAACAAAGTCCTGGTACTCGCACCAACCCCTGACAATCAAAATACATAATAATAATATGATCCATTAACATAGAAAAAATAATTAAAATCAAAATATTTTGAAAAAATATTTTTTCAGAACAGCCCAAGTTTCTGAAAAGTAACGTTGAGCTCCAATGGATCCCAAGCCTAAGTGTGGACAAAAAATTTAAAAATATTTAAAACAATTTATGCAACACTTACGAACAATAATAATGTATCTAGTTATGATTAAATTAACATCAAGATATTATTTTCAAGAAATCCCCCCCCCCCCCCCTCACACAGAGAGCTGTTGGAAATGTGTAAACAATGAGTGTAAAAACACTAAAATAAGACTCCAGGCACCCAGGCCCGAAATCAGTTACCAAAAATACACTATCTGATGCAAAACAGAGACTTCCAGGGAAGAAACTGCAGAACATCAGATGGTAGATGCAGAACACAATGCCTAACCACCCATAGGTGAAGACGTAAACATGGGGAAAAGAACAGAATTCATTCTGTTATTCAGCTAAAACTCCCAATAAATTTTAGTAATAATAATTACAGAAACTATGCCAAAAGCATGGGAGAATAGCAAGAGGGGACTTAAAGGAAAGGGAGAGAGGAAAACACTGAAAAATCAGTGTAACTAAATAACAAGAATGACAACAAAATGGCTGCTGCCTCGAAAATAGGTAACTTAACATAATTTCATTAAAAAAATTTTAAGTTACAGCCCTGATAATATTCTGTCACACATTATTCCTCTCCTCCTTCTATATCCTCCTTAGAATCACCATTTCACTAATATTTATGTGTCTGGCATCATTTAAACTGAGATTTACAAGCACAAAGATCAGTCAGATGTTAACTGATGAAGGGCCAAACTGAGAATGATTAATGGCGCCAATTTCGGAACGTCCTTGACACTGCGCATGCGCAGTAGAGGTGAAGTGTGGAGGGCCATTCAGGACATGTTTTCTTTGGTTTTAGATGCAAATTTTGGGGATTGGGGGGCAAAATTTGTGTTTGGCCCTATATTTTAAGAGTTAGCACCAGCTATGTCTGGGTCATTGGTACAGTATAAAAATATATAAATTCATAGTAATTTGTATATTTTTCATACTTACCAATGGCCCAGACTTAGCTGGTGCTAACTCCAAGATTTCGAGGGCCAAACACAAATTTTGCCCCCCAATCCCCAAAATTTGCATGCAAAACCGAAAATTAGTCCTATCTGGCCCACCATACATTTACTCTCCATGCATGCGCAGACGCCAGGAAGTGACCGGAATTGGCACCAACATCATTCTTTGTAAAAGAGAGTATTACATAATAATTCAACGGGGAGGTATGAGTGCCCACTCATGGGAGGGCCATCCCCGTCTGGGCCATTGGTACGTATGAAAAATATACAAATTACTATGAATTTATATTTTTCTCACTGTACCTAATGGCCCAGACTTAGCTGAATCGTAAAAAGGTGGAGGGCCTAGGACTTCCGAAATAGTTCCAATCCTGCAATCCATGATGAAAGGAAATTAGAATAATTAGAAATTACATGTATGCCTCTCTATACAATAATAGAGGAGACATATTCTAAATAAGGAGCCCATTTTAAGTAATTCCTTATTGTAAGCATGAAGACAATGCTACTTAGGATGTAACAAGTTCCTAATTTTTAAGGCTAGTCCGGACTAAGCCCCAAAAATTAGGATGTCGTATCTGAGAATGAGTGAAAATCCCCCACAAACATATGCCATATAATAACACTTCAGCTGTATGAAGGATATAATTACTGATAAAACAGCTTCCTTTATAGTTACATACTCTTTAAGCCAGAGAAGAGGTAAAAATACCACCCCCCCTCCCCCAAACCCTTTTCTTTTGAAGCAATCTTCAAAAGAAAAAGGGGAGAGCTCTGGAATCAATAAGAGTGGACCAAAAAACAATATAAATAATCGTCGAACAGGCACTCAGGTATTAATTCATGATTAATAAATGGTACTTAATGCCACTTCAGAAGTTAAGGCTATAGAGACGACCCTGGTAATTAATATTGCCCGCTACATAAACGTACACACAGACGGCGTACACAGATACATAGAAAACCAGTGATATAAAATATAACATACACATGTCTAATCGAGCCACACTGAACGATCCCTGAAGAGAAAACACACTTTCTAGGTAATCCACAGGCGGCCTCTGTACAATAAATGTAATTTCTCGTGGATGATCGGTACGGGAATTAGCGAGAAATTAATTTTTCCTCATGGATTGGCAGCCGCCAGGGCGTGTATAATTGAGTTGCGCACAGACTGTTTGGTCATTCAGTGCAACAACATCACAGTGACGAGTACGTAAAATTTCTGGTTAGCGTCTTTTGGTTGTTTGTATGTACGAATGGCTTCGGAACAAGATCTAAATTCTTCTCCTGAAAAGAATTGCAAGTCTACGTCTGGTACTGATGCTACATTGAAGTGTATACTTGATGAGTTGCAATCACAGAAGAGAGATTTTTTTGCTTTTAAGGCTGAAATACACGAGACCACTCATTCAGTGACTAGTCAATTCCAAAAGTTAAAGTCGGAATTGGAGTATCAGTGGAAACAATAAAGGAAATAAAATTCAAAATTCCCATAATTCTGAGGTGTTGGAGTTACTAACGCAAGCTGTTTGGGCTTTGGAGAATAAGAAAGCCCTTTACTGTACGGAACTTCTAAAAGACTCTATTTCCAAAGTTAAACAAAGGAATAAACTTATTAAACTCGCTGATTCATCTGAAGGAGGTTGGAAAACAGTGAGGCAGTATGAAAGTAATCCAGTGGCCAGTGACAGTGAGGACGAGAAACGTATCAACAAAGCCGAGGGACGAGCTTTACGCAAGAAAAAATCATTTAAACCTAGAAAAAGTGCTACAGTGTCTAAGCCTAATTCTTATTATTCTCAACATTTCAATCAGGACTTGTTTGCAGTGCCAGGACTTTCCACGCAATGTTTTCCACCCTCTTACCCCGGAAACCAGCTTTTTCATTCCAGCGAAACCCAAGGAAAACCTGGATGCAGCTTCAGTTGTGGCGAATTTTCGCACTTTTGCAGAGATTGTCCCTACATTCATCAAGAGCCCGGAATGGGTCCCACCCCATCAAAAAGTGCTAACCAGTGATTGTTCAGTTCCACGTTCTATGCTTCAGTCTGATAAGGAACATTTGTTAAAAGATAAGTATTCTCTATCATGTAGTTGTAATCCAAACAATTGTTTTTGTGTTGCTAGTTCAAATAGCTCGTGTGCCAGGTCACGGCGCGATGAAGCGTTAGAGCAGATTTCCTTTACGGAAAATTTTTACGAATACGAACAACATCAAACACCAATATTGGTTAAGGGTAGACTTAAAACACACATAAATTTTTGGAGTTCCCTAAAACCCGGGGAATTTATTCTTGATATGATAAACAATGGGTACAAAATTCCATTCTATTTCTTGCTTCGGTTACAATGTTTGGCAAACAATGCATCTGCTACTGTTAACAGTGCTTTCGTGTCTGACGCCGTATTTGAACTAGAAGCCAGAGGTTTGATTATTCAGTGTGATGAGCCTCCCACTATGGTTAACCCATTATCTGTATCAATCCAATTTAATGGCAAAAAGAGGCTAATTTTAGATCTACGTGAGGTGAATCAACATATTTGGAAACAGTCCTTTAAATATGAGGATATTTGGACTGCTCTTCTGTATATACAAAAAGATTACTGGTTATTCAAGTTTGATATCCATGCTGCTTATCACCACATAGAAATGTTTACCCCGCATACCCAGTATTTAGGGTTTTCATGGATTTTGGGTGGCAAAACAAAATATTTTAAATTTGTTGTCCTCCCATTTGGTTTACGCACAGTGCCATTTGTGTTCAGTAAAACAAGAGCGCACATATCGCTGAAGCAATACAATGTCCCCTACCGGACTAACGAGCATTAATAATTATACAAATGTTATAACCAAGATGTGATCAGCATGAATTCCGTTGAAGCATTTCCAAAAAAAGTCCAGACAACTGATATTTTGGCGCTTTTCCATATTTCCAAGGGCCATAACTCACACAAGAATAATGCAATCAGCATGAAACTCAAACTTGATCTGTAAGTCATTGTTCTATAGTAAGTTACCAAGAATGAAATCATTCGGTTGAAGGATTTCCAAAAAAAATCCAGAAAACTAAAGTATGACTGACAGACTGACTGACAGACTGACGGATGGATAGAGTGCAAATGAAACTTGATCTGTAAGTCATCGTTGTATAGTAGGTTACCAAAAATGAAATCATTCCGTTGAAGCGTTTCCAAAAAAAGTCCAGAAAACTAAAGTATGACCGACAGACTGACTGACAGACTGAAGGATGGATGGACAGAGTGTAAATGAAACTTGATCTGTAAGTCATCGTTCTATAGTAGGTTACCAAAAATGAAATCATTCCGTTGAAGCGTTTCCAGAAAAAGTCTGGAAAACTGATATTTTGGCGCTTTTCCATATTTCCAAGGGCCATAACTTACACAAGAATACGGCAATCAGCATGAAACTCAAACTTGATCTGTAAGTCATCGTTCTATAGTAGGTTACCAAAAATGAAATCATTCCGTTGAAGCGTTTCCAAAAAAAGTCCGGAAAACTGATATTTTGGTGCTTTTCCATATTTCCAAGGGCCGTAACTCACACAAGAATAATGCAATCAGCATGAAACTCAAACATGATCTGTAAGTCATCGTTCTATAGCAGTTTACCAAAAATGAAATCATTCCGTTGAAGTGTTTCCAAAAAACTCCAGAAAACTGATATTTTGGTGCTTTTTCCCATATTTCCAAGGGCCGTAACTCACACAAGAATAATGCAATCAGCATGAAACTCAAACCTGATCTGTAAGTCATCGTTCTATAGTAGTTTACCAAAAATGAAATCATTCCGTTGAAGTGTTTCCAAAAAAAGTCCGGAAAACTGAAGTGTGACTGACAGACCGACAGACTGACAGACTGACGGATGGACAGAGTGCAAACCTATAGTCCCATCCGGGGATGCCAGTAGGGGACTAATAACTAGACCGCTTATTAATGAAAGAGTCAATGACTCTGTAGCTCAACTTGGATATGACAGGAATTAGTACTTGCTGTGACCAAGACAACTGAATAATGAATATGACAGGAATTAGTATTTGTTTTGGCCCAGTCAACAATAATAAAAGAATTACAAGGTGACTGTAATGGACTACAGATTAAGACCAATCATTGTAGATTATTATTTTTGTGTGGAAATTTTCAGTCCCAAACAAAATATTTTCAGACTAAAATTTTTTCTTCTTCTTCTTAAAATTGACCAAAATGCATCAAAACACAAAAAACTAATTTCCGGATTTTGGTCCAAAATTTTCTAAGTCCCACCCGGACCCCAAATTTTCAGTGTAAAAAAATTTTTTTTTTTTTGTCTTAAAATTGACCAAAACGCATAAAAAACCAAAAAACTAATTTCCGGATTTTGGTCCAAAATTTTCTAAGTCCCACCCGGACCCCTAATTTGCATAATTTATTCACGAGAAAAACTCTGTATTATATGTAATGTATCCCATGGTACTAAACATTCATACAAAAATTTATTCAAATCAGATCTTTCATTTGGAAGTTCTGCACAAAAATCTGATTGCACTTAATTTTGAACAAAATGGCTGCTAGCGGCCATCTTAAATTTCAGACTGGACCCAAAAACACTCCTTCTCATCCCACAGTGATAACAAAGGTACCCAAGAAGTTTCGTGAAGATCGGTTCATAAATACGGCCTCTAGCCCGAGCCGTATTGGGATTTGCACTCACAGTGCTGAAAGTAACACTAAATAAATCAAAGTTAGCCTAATTTGCATAATTTACGCACAAGAAAAAAACCTGTAATATATGTAATGTATCCCATGGTACTAAACATTCATACGAAAAATTATTCAAATCAGAGCTTTCATATGGAAGTTCTGTACAAAAAAAAAATTTCTGCATCGTCGGGACAAAATGGCTGCTGGCAGCCATCTTGAATTTCGGACTGAACCCAAAAACACTCGTTCTCATCCCACGGTCATAACAAAGGTACCCAAGAAGTTTCGTAAAGATTGGTTCATAAATACGGCCTCTAGCCTGAGCCATAGCAGCTTGGCACTTACAGCTCTGAAAGTAACACTAAATAAATCAAAGTCAGTCTAATTTGCATAATTTATGCACGAGAAAAAAACCCGTATTATATGTGATGTATCCCATGGTAATAAACATTTATACAAAACTTTATTCAAATCAGAACTTTCATACAGAAGTTCTGTACAAAAAAATGATTTTTGCATCATCGGTACAAAATGGCCGCTGGCAGCCATCTTGAATTTCGGACCACACCTAAAAACACTCGTTCCCATCCCAGGGTCATAACAAAGGTACACAAGAAGTTTTGTAAAGATCGGTTCATAAATACGACCTCTAGCCCGAGCCATAGCCAATTGTTGATGTACAGACAGACGGACAGACGGACGACGGGCCATGACAATAGTTCAAATTTGACTTCGTCAAAGTTGAGCTAAAAAAATGGTGCGGGGAGGGTAAGGAGATTGTCATTTATCTTGATGATGGGCTGGGTGGACACTGTACAAAATCACAGGCTGCGATAATTTCATCTGCTGTGAAGCGTGATTTAATTTTAAGTGGATTTTTACCGAAATCAGAAAAGTCTACCTGGACACCTTGTCAATCCTTAACTTGGCTTGGTATAGATATCTCTACATATAAAGGATTTTTAAAAGTGACTGATAGGAGAATACAAAAGCTTCTTCATGGTTTTGCAGATTTGAAACTAGTGAATAATGAAAGTGTCAATGACACTGTAGCTCAACTTGTCAAGACATGTACATGTATAGTATGTGACACAGCAATGACAAACATCTAGGTAATGACCTGATAACAAAGGTACATATAAAGTATTGTAACGGTCTGTACATAAATACTGACCGTATCCTGTAACAAATATGTAGGTAAAGTATTGTAAAGGTGGGTGACAGTCAGATGCTAAACTAGAAAAGAAATCTTTGAGTCCCAGAGTGGGTCTGACTGAACCCCAAAATATTTGTTCTCATAGCATAGTGATAACAAAGGCACCCCAAAACACACTCATTCCTGTCCCAAGGTGAAAACAAAGGTACCCAAGAAGTTTCGTGAAGGTCAGTTCATAAATACGAGCTGTATAGAAGTTGTGACAAAAAACTGATTGGACCTAATTTCGGTACAAAATGGCCACTGGCAGCCATCTTGAATTTTGGACCGCACTCAGAAACACTCGTTCTCGTCCCAAGGTGATAACAAAGGTACCCAAGAAGTTTTGTGAAGATCGGTTCATAAATACAGCCTCTAGCCCGAGTCGTATTGACATGTGCACTTACAGTGTATAAGTGGCACTAAATAAATCAAAATTTATCTAATTTGCATAATTTCTGCACGTGAAAAAAACCCGTACTGTATGTGATGTATTCCATTTTACTAAACATTCATACAAAAATTTATTCAAATCAGAACTTTCATACAGAAGTTCTGTACAAAAGACTGATTGCACTATTTTTGGTACAAAATGGCTGCTGGTGGCCATCTTGAATTTTGGACCACACCCAAAAACACTCGTTCTCATCCCACGGTGATTACAAAGGTACCCAAGAAGTTTCGTAAAGATCGGTTCATAAATACGGCCTCTAGCCTGAGCCGTATAGAAGTTGTGTACAAACAAGAGGCCCCACGGGGGCCTGAAGCGCTCATCTTGTACAGAACACAATTTAAACAGCGTCCAAGAATGAGTCTACATTAAGCAAGCCATCTCCATAGGCTATACTGTCAATCCTTGAGTCCCTCAGGAGTGACAAAAATAATCTGGGCGTCATGCCTTTTCTTCAGTTGATCCTTAGTAAAATGTAGAGCTCCCCTTTGAAGCCCCTTGATACAACCTATGTGGATTAATCTTAGTACCTCTAGAGGGTACTGAATACAAAATTTTTAATTCATCAGCAAAATGGCCAATTCTGGCTCCCATAGAGAGCCCAAATATTAACCCAGGCTCTTGATTTGAACACAGTTAAATCTGACTTCCCTAGAGATGTTGTATACCGAATATGAAAGCATTCTGACTGCTGGATCTGAAGAAGAGAAATTGTAAAGAAATTTCTTCGAATTGCACTAAGTTCAAATTTGGGCTACCATAGCGAGCCCAAATATTAACCTATGGATCCGATTTGAACAAACTAGAATTTGACCCCCCTAGAGATGTTGTATACCAAATGTGAAAGCATTCTGACAAGTGAATCTGAAGAAGAAGATTTTTGAAGAAATTCCCTCATATTGTACTAAGTTAAATTTCATGTTCCCATATGGAGCCCAAATATTAACCTAGGCACTCGAATTGAACAACCTGGAATCTGATCCCCCTAGAGATGTTGTATACCAAATATAAAAGCATTCCGACTGGTGCATCTGAAGAAGAAGATTTTTAAAGAAATTTCCTCATATTGCACTAAGTAAAAGTTTGGGCTACCATAGTGAGCCCAAATATATACCTAGGGATCTGATTTGAGCAAACTTGGATCTGACCCCTATAGAGATGTTGCATACCAAATATCAAAGCATTCTGACGGATGGATCTGAAGAAGAAGATTTTTTTAAATTACCCTCCATATTGAACAAAGATAAAATTTGGGCTTCCGTAGGAAGCCCAAATATTAACCTAGGGACTTGGTTTGAGTCTAGAATCTGACCCTCATAACAATGATGTATACCAAATATTAAAAGATTCTGACTGGTGGTTCTGAAGAAGAAGATTTTTAAAGAATATTCCCCATATTACCCTATGTTAAAACTTTGGGCTCCTGTAGAGAGCCCAAATATGAACCAATGAGCTTTATTTCAACAAACTTTTATCTGACCCCCCCCCCCCCCCCCCCCCCCCCCCCCCCCCCCCCCCCCCCCCCCCCCCTATGAATGCTGTATACCAAATATCAAAAGATTCTGGTGATTGGTTCTGGAGAAAAGAATTTTTAAAATTTTTGCAAATATGCTGACTCAGCATTTTTTCGATGCCCATTACAGAACACCCTAACATAACCGATGGCAATTTTTTTTTACCATTCAATTCTACTGGTCATAAGGATACTTCATACCACATAAAAGCTCTCTGTTCCGTGGGGTTTGGGAAATATAGGCGTTTGAAAATATTTCTATTTTTAGCTCCCAGGGTTCCCATGGGGATGCGGGAATTTTTTTTTTTGCATGGGTCAAGTACTTATGACCCAATACTACCACAAACCAAATTTGGTTCATACTGGACCATCGTTTCAGAAAATAGAAATTTTGGGCGGGGCCAAAAATCTTACCCCTCCTATTACAATGCCAAATATTACTTCACGAACTTCGTTTGAACAAACTTGATTCTACACCTCATATGGAAGCTCCATAGCAAATATCAAGTCATTGTACACACTGGTTCTTGAGAAGAAGATTTTTAAAATATTTTGGAGCATTTCCCCCCACTCCCTCCCTATGGGGCTGGGCATGCTGAGTTGAACAAAAATGAAATGCCCCTTTGGGACCATCACTCACACAAACTTTCACTTGAATTGGCCCAGTGGCTTTGGAGGAGAAGACCAAAACATGGTGTTGATGGACGATGGACGACGGATGACAGACGACGGACGACGGACGGAGAGCGATGAGATTAGCTCAGCTTGCCTTTGTCAAGATGAGCTAAAAAATGATTAGACCTAATTTCGGTACAAAATGGCCACTGGCAGCCATATTGAATTTTGGACCGCACTCAGAAACACTCATTCTCGTCCCAAGGTGATAACAGAGGTACCCAAGAAGTTTCGTGAAGATCGGTTGATAAATACAGCCTCTAGCCCGAGCCGTATTGACATGTGTACTTACTGTGTGTAAGTAGCACTGAAAAAATCAAAGTTCATCTAATTTGCATAATTTCTGCACGAGAAAAAACCCCGTATTATATGTCATGTATCCCATGGTACTAAACATTCACACAAAAATTTTTTAAATCAGAGCTTTCCTATGGAAGTTCTGTGCAAAAATCTGATTGCACCTAATTTTGTACAAAATGGCTGCCATCGGCCATCTTGAATTTCGGTCCGCATCCAAAAACACTTGTTCTCGTCCCACGGTGATACCAAAGGTACCCAAGAAGTTTCGTAAAGATCGGTTTATAAATACGGCCTCTAGCCCGAGCCGTATTGGCATTACAAAATATTGCTTCAGATATATTTTCTGTGTGTGTGCAGCACAGTATTATCTTAGAAATGGAGTGGTTTCCAAGGTCGCAGAATGAAAAAGCTGATTTCCTCAGTAAACTGGTAGATTTTGATGACTGGGGTGTCTCCAGTTCGGTTTTTAATGAGCTCAGTGAGCATTGGGGCCCCTACGATATCGATTGGTTTCCTTCTCATTACAATGCAAAATTGCCTATTTTTTATTCTTGATTTTGGAATCCATATTCAGCTGGTGTTGATGCATTTTCCGCTGATTGGTCGGGCAAAAACAGCTGGTTTTTGCCACCAGTGTACCTTATTGCTAGGGTACTGAAATATAGGTGTCACTGTAAGGCATATGAGACTTTGGTTGTCCCCGGATGGGAGTCCGCTCCATTTTGGCCACTGATTTGTGAATTGAATTTTATTACAGGCACTTTTCTTTTGCCCCTTACTAAAGACTCCTTTACCCCGGGTCGTTCTGCAACTTCAATCTTTGGAAATAAAGATTTAAGTTTCAGTATGATCGCGTTGCGGTTAGATTTTCGGAAATTCTGTTTGTAAATGCATAGTTATAGCCGATGCATGCCGGCGTGAGAATTCATGTTAGTTTAACATGTCCTTAAAGATATTGCAGCCAGTAGAGGCATGAGAATACCGTAGGCTGATCTCCGTTTTTAGTGACTTACAGAGTGTGGGTAGCTTTTTTTTCCAAGTGGTTCGGAATGTAGTGTGACATCCGGATTTGTATCTGACTTTTAATGAATACGTTTTCATCTGAAAATTATTGCGCCTTAATCTGTGTAAGACAAATGCTGATAGCTGTTCTGCTTTTACATCTGTTTTTTCAGGCCTATGCACAAGATATTACAAACTTGCCTGTTCAACTGCAAAGTCAAGTGCTAGTTATGGCTGACATTCTTAAGGACTCAAAAGCTGCTAACACTATGCAACAGTATCTACGAAGTTTTGCGCGGTGGAGCAAGTGGGCTAGTGACCATGGACTGGAATTTGATGACATTTTACCAGCTAAGCCGTTTCATTTTGCTTTATATCTCACTTCTCTTATTCAGTCAAGTTGTTCGCCCTCATCTGTAGTGACTGCTTTTTATAGTGTTTGTTGGGCGCACCAGTTTCTGAGTAAACTAGCCCCCACTGACTCACCGTTAGTGAAAAATGTTCTAGAGGCAGCCAAACGTAAACTATGAAAACCTGTGCAAAAGAAGCTTCCCATTACGCACGAGTTGATGGGCAACTTACACAGTGCTCTTTACAAAGTGGGTAATTTAAGTAACCAGAGAATTATCTGTGCTTCACTTTTAGCTTATGCCGGTTTTCTTAGAAGCGTTGAGCTTTTAGAAATAAAATGCTGTGATTTAGTTTTTTAACCTACGCATCTGTGTATTTTTCTCGAAAAAAGTAAAACTGATATTTATAGGGACGGTTCTTGGATTTTAGTAGCTCGAGCGGGCTCTACAATGTGTCCTGTGCAAAATCTACTTCATTATTTGACCTGGGCTAATATAGCTGATAATTCGTCGGAATACCTTTTTCACAGTATCATTTCAACTAAATCTGGTTATAAATTGAGGCCTGGTAATAAGCCTTTAATTTACACTAGGCTACGAGAATTATTCATTGCTGCATTTTGGCCACTTGTAGATAACATTGATAAGTTTGGTTTTCATAGCTTACGAGCTGGGGGAGCTACGGCAGCTGTAATAATGGAATTCCAGATCGACTCTTTAAACATCCTGGACGCTGAAAGTCTGAGACCGCCAAAGACGGCTATGTTTCTGATAAATTATCTGAACAGTTAAGTGTTTCCAAGTCTTTAGGCCTTTCATAAGGACCTGTGGCTTTCTAGTATGGGGGACCAGTATAGACACTGTTATTTCGTGGCAGTTGTTACCATTCCCCGTTCTTTGGTACTCAGCGCATGTTGTAGTGCTCTGAACATACCAAATAATGTGTTGTTTTCCTGAGGGTGCTTGTGTGCTAGGAGAAATGTAATTTCTCGTGGTTGATCAGTATGGGAATTAGCGAGAAATTAATTTCTCCTCATGGATTGGCAGCCGCAAGGGCGCGTGTATGATTGAGTTGTGCATGGACTGTTTGGTCATTCAGCGCAACAACATCACAGTGACCAGTACGTAAAATTTTGTTTTTGTTGTGATGTTGTCAAATGTATGTACATAATAATGGAGGCCTGGTCGTACCTTCCCTTGTTTTCTACTAAAAATTAACTTTAACATAAGGCCAAGCTGTGCAGAGGGTTATGATCCTTACAATTTGAAACATCATGTATCTTTATAATGTGTCCCTGTTAGGACATACAAGGTTGTACTTTTGTTCTACGTTAACATGTAAATTAAGGTTATTTTTTTGTGCAAAAAATAAAATGCATGTTGTCGTGCTCTGAACATACCAAATAATGTGTTGTTTTCCTGGGGGTGCTTGTGCGTTAGGAGAAATTCCAGTAAGAACACTCTCCAACGTGTACTATCTGATATCTATGATCGTAAACATGTGGGAATATGCGAAATGAGTACTAACATAATAGAAACCTGGATCTAGAAATGAAAGTAGGTATGATTAACCCTTCACCCAATGAATCGGCCGCACCAGCCTGCGTAATATGCATTTTCAGCAGTTGAAAAAATATTATTTTTCAAAAACTTTCAACAAAACCATATCATGTGACCCCTCGTTGGAACCAGCTCGTTGAGCTCATATATGGAGTCGGTTAGACATGAGGGAACCACCGCGGTATGTCCTAACAGGGACACATTATAAAGACCCGGTATATGACGGATAGAGGGGGGAGGTGGAAATTTGAAGTCATATCGAAATCTCCTCACCTGCATTATTTAATTGTTCCTGTGCCAGTTATCAAATAATATAGGAACCGCGGTGGTTCCCTCATGTCTAACCGACTCCAATATGCCACTATGGGCGGAGAAGGATGTGAAGAATAAAACTTCCCCTGAAAGAAGGCCCTCTCATGGAGGAAGCTTCTGGGGAGCGTCCCATAACAGACACTTGAGAATACTGATCCAAGGTTTCTGTGACAACTGAGGTGCTACTAGTAGGATTCACAACGAGACTGTTTAATCTTAAACGTAATCTATTGAATCAAATGAATTGGAGGATTCGCGTATCCTATCATTCATCCCCATGAATTCTGCAGAGCGTCTACTGCATGTGCTCAATGGTCTGGGCATGGCGACACAAATGACGGTAACTAATTGTTCTAGTGCGTCGCAAACTGAACTATTATGGGGCGATCCCACTGGTAGCAAAACTGTCCAAATACTCGCTTGTTGAGTATCCAATGCAAATGAAACAGGTGACCTTTCCGAGTTGCGAGTCTGCTAGTAAGTTCAGACGACCCGGTATATGACGGATAGAGAGATGAACATGATGATACATGACGAAATAGAAAAAAACTTCTCCGTTAGTTATCATAACGGAAATGAATGGGTGCCGCCCTGGTTCCTGATGTACGCTACCTCTATCGAGATGTCCAACAATATCTGAACATGCGTGTCCACAAATAATGTGAATCCATTGATGTAGCGCCAACAGTATTGACATCATTCTTTGATGTTATGTGTTTCTCCAGGAACTGAGGGTCCCAAGACCCCTGCATTTCGATTCTGTCAGACTCAGGGTCGTGCCCCAAACTATTGACTCACACCCGTCATAATTGTGAAAGCTGGATCTGGCAGTTGCAGTGGACCTCTTTGAGTTACCTACTGAATATCTGCCCCAATATGGACCTTTTGTTCACTAGATCCGTTAAAACAATACTGGTCTTGAGCGAAAGCATCTTCACACTCCAGTTCTGGGTAAAGAATAACTGGAGGGGACGTGTGCGTAAGTGACCCATCTGAATAAGATACGTAGCCGCTCCGCACAACCCCATCAGTCGCATAAAATTTCTCGCAGTTAATGCATCTGAAAGAAGACAAAAACGAGCATAACAACTGATTAATTTTGCTCTGGATGACGGCGGATGAACCAGATTGTTGTGAGACATTACCGAGTTCATTATTCGAGTGACAGCCCAGAGCGCTAGATTCAGACCAAATCACATCACTCAGAACTGAAATACTATCCCTTGGACAACGAACCGTAGGTACTTTCTGAATGCCAGATATACCAGGACATGAAAGAACGGATCCTTAGATCTGGGCTTGTCGCAGTCGATCACTCGAACGCTCGCTTTTACTGACTAAATGATTACCATAAATAAACTTTCAGAGCTATGATAAACTAGTTATCCAGCTCCAGTCTATTATCAGTCGGAACGAGCTCTCTGGCTTCGGTACAAGTAACAGGTGACTATATTACTCTATTACTTTCATTGTCAAGAGAACCTTTACCTCCGATTGGAGAGACTCTTATGCAAGGATTTGACGGAAGCATTGTCCATCACAGGCATTAAGTTAGTGGTGGTTTCTCTCAGAAAGATAGCCATAGGCCGTCCGAGACCACACTTCTCGCCTACTGGTCTTCTGTAATAGTTATCCAGTTTGATGCGAATCTTGATAACCATCCGTCAACTACTAAGTAATAGCGGTTCTAATCCTCACCTGTAGTACCTGCGAGGCCTACGGAAGGAGAAACTACATCTCCTTTGCGAAAAGCCTCGAGGGGAGTCTGACCGGTAGTCTCGATCAGACCTAAGCCCCTTATCCGTGTTGCTGTATGACGGTCCCTAGAGTAATTATAGGAGGGTTACCTATACCCTTGCGAGGAGTCCTTTTTAGACGACTTTCTGTCTAGGACGTCCTCCCTTACTCTTTTCTGCTATTGCGGGTCAATTAGATGCCGACTTAAGGAGCAGAGTATTGATGCTTTCTTTGTACCTTCGTCATAAACCAATGAAAGCTTATTGTCAAAAATTAGTGTCCGGATACCGGAGCGACCCATCTAGAGTTTTTCACCTTGTCATCTATTAAAGATGACGACGCAAGGGCTCTGTCACGTCTGATTAACTCCAAATTAGCAACTGTTAAGACAGAGTTATACGTGATAAATATAATAGCCCTGGAAAGGACTCTAAATGAGGTATGAACATCCTCAAATTCCTTTCCATAGAGACGTTGCGTCACAGTTCTTAAAGATGATCTGCGTAAGACAGTTAGTCTAAATTTGCTCTGAATGAAGAAATTGCCGTCTCAATTGTGTCCAAGCAAATAATGAATGACGAAGGTAAGGCCATAACTAGGTCCTTACCCTGCTCATTCAAACGCAGAGGAACTCTCTATACATCTTCTCTGTTTTCCGTTATAATCGGTAAAATTACGGATGAAAGTTGAATATGGCATCGTCTAAAAGGCTTAAGGCCTGCGACACCTGTCTAGACTTAACCAGAAAAGTCATGACCTCCTCTTTTTTCTCATGAAGTCAGTGTCCAACAATGCTAGCGGTTTCTTGCAAGTAGTCGCAGCATTCTGATTCACTGGAACAAATTCAGGGCAGTGTTGATGGATTAATCCATCGCAACCATGTGTTGTTCCGAAAGGGAAGGGTAATCTCCCTCCGTATCCCTTTCATCATTTGTCTGAATCAGTTGAAAATCACGGTCAGCGGAATCTGAACTTGCAGATGACTGGACCGACCAAGCACCATCCGACAGCTCAGTTTCTGAGACTGCCGTCGGCTGCTTCTGCACTTGCTGGGATGCTGCGGCGAGCTGCACAATCTGCGACAGCAAATCCGTTACGGAGGCCTGAGGAGCAGCGGTCTTCTATTCTGGCCACCAGCTGCTCCCGGAACAGTGTGTCAGAGATGGCTCTTTTCTCCAGATGTCCCGATATATGAGGCCTTGTCTCTCAGCTACTGAATAGTGCTACTTTCGAGCGGTCGCAGCATTCTGATTCTCAGGAACAAACTCAGGGAAGTATTGATGCATTAGATCCATCGCCACCCTGTGTTGTTCCGAAAGGGAAGGATAATTCTCCTCCAAATCCCTTTCACCATCCGACTAAATCAGATTATACGACAGAAGCACACTCTCTGACGGTGTCATGTAAACATCACCATGTTCTTGTTCCTCTGTAAATAGAAACTAAAAAAAACTAGAGCGACTTTTTGGCGAGACCGGCAGTGGCCTCTCACCACGAGAGGACCGGCAGTGTCCTCTCGCTAACAACATACCGTGACATCCGCCTCCAACATTTGTCATCCCATGCGACACATGTTGAGCAAGAATTAGTGGGAGTACATCGACTACAAACAAGGCAACCAACATGTAAATCAGAGGAAAGGCTTCCTCGCCTTGCTTATTGAGCAATATGCTTTCATAATGAAGCAAACTAAGTCGATCGTACTCCCACCAACTCCACATTAAATATTATAAAAAGAGCCCAAGTTCCCAAAGGGTATGAAGTGCCCAAATGTATCCCAATACAGCCCAAGTGTGGACAAAAATTATTTTTCTATCCCAAAAATAAACTGCTACACTACCGGAATATTTAATGTATCTTACAACAGTCCTACCATATAATAGGATACTACATATATAAATAGAGCGATGTCAATGTAAACAACGTCAGAATGAAAACCGGAAACAAGACCCCAGGCAACACAGCCCAAAGTCAGTAACAGATTTTTGAACTATCCGTTGTAAAGCAAGATCTTCATCAGAAGAAAAAATGATACATCGGATGCATGACCAAAACGCCTAAACACCCCAAGGGTGAGGACCTAACCATGGGGATATACAGAATAAACATTCTGTGTAACACGTCAAACTCCCAAGAAATTTTATAAAAAAATTTCAATAAAACAAGCCAAAAAGCTTGGGAGTTTAACTGGGGGGCTCCAAGGGAGGGTAGGGAAGGAATACTTAACGAACAGTGGAAAAATCATTATCAATAATGATGACGTCAGGCCCATGTCCCGAAATTGGGGAACATGAACTAATTTTTATAAATATTATAAAGTTACAGCCCTGAACGTTTCAAACCACCGTTTCTTCCTTCCTTCATCCAGTTGTGTCCTTGGATCCACCAAATTAACCATTGATTTGTGTCTGGCATCATTATAAACTGAGATTTAAAAGCACAGAAGTCAGTTTGTTGTTATCTGACTGAGGGCCAAACAAAGAATGATGTTGGCACCAATTCCGGTCATTTCCTGGCGTAAATGTATGAGTAAATGTATGGAGATAGGACTTCTTAATTTTCGGTTTTGCATGCAAATTTTGGGGATTGGGGGGGGGGGGGCAAAATTTGTGTTTGGCCCTCGATGTTTTGGAGTTAGCACCAGCTAAGTCTGGACCATTGGGTACAGTGAGAAAAATATGGATGTGGTATCGTGGGTAGGCACGACTGATGTTAAATAGTGCCAGCCTCATCCTGAGACTAACCATCTCAGAGTTTGTCCACATTTTCAGAGATGAAATTCCTTGACCTTTTCATGAGTTTTCCATAACTTATTGGCAAACTTTTCATGACCTGCTAATTACTGTGAAACAGCCACAAGCAAAGATCAGTATTCAGCTTTTATTTTCTCAGACTTTGACTTCTGAAACGTAACTTTTCTTATCTCATTGGAGTAAGCCATCAAGCTTGTTTCAATGATGGTTCACAGCTATGTTTTTGAAGCAAATGGTGAGAAATTTTGTGTTTTTAAATAAAAAGATACAGAAAGTATATTTTCTTAACTGGTAGAGTGCTAAGTTTTTTTTGGACACCCAAATTATTCCCCATGTCTTTGCTTTGTTATAATTTAGGAGAGAGTGCCTATAAGCACTCTCTCATAAATTGTAACAAGGCAAATCTATACAGACTAAATAATTTTACCTCAAAGATAATATGAAGCATATCAACTGAATATGAAACCTTTACATCATGGTACCTGCACTTCAGGGTAAAACCCAAATATGGGCTTCCAGCACTCTACCAGTTAATCAGTGTACCAAGGGTTTATTTAGAAATTTAGGTTGGGTAATATACTGTGGTAGCTGAAATAAACTAAATGTAAAAAAAAATACTTGTGCTGTCATTTTTCTATCACTCTGCATAACATGACAGTACATTTTTAAATTCCAAGATTTTTCAAGGACTGGAGAAATTCCATATCTTTCCCAGGATTCTCTGACATGTATGAACCCTGCCATCTGACACAGAATCTCAAAGCTATGAAGAGTATGTGGTGATGAATATTTTAGCCCAAAACACATAACTGGTTGAGTGCTGGAAGCCCATATTTGCAGGTACTGTAATTCAGAGGCTTCAAGCTCTGTTGGTGTCCTTCATATTATCTTTCAGTCTAAATTATTTGGTCTGCATGGATTTTCCTAGTTACAATTTATAAAGAGACCCCAAGGGGCCTGAGGGCGCTCACCTGACATGGTAGCATAAATATCAACCCAGAGAATTGATTTCAACAAGTTGCATCTGCTCCTCCTAAGAAAAGCTTATACCAAATATCCAAAGATTCTGACCAGTGGATCTAAAAAAAAAAGATTTTTAAAGAATATTCCTCATATTGAACTAAGTTATAATTCGAGCTCCCACAGGGAGCCCATATATGAACCTAGGGACTTGGCTTTATCAAACTTGAATCTCACCCCCCTAAGGATGCTGCACACCAAATATCAAAATATTCCGACTGCTGGATCTGAAGAAGAAGATTTTTAAAGAAAATTCCTCATTTTGAGTGAGTCCAAATATGGACCTAGGGCCATGGCTTAAACAAACTTGAATCTCATCCCCCTAAGGATGCTGCATACCAAATATCAAAACATTCCGACTGTTGGATCTGAAGAAGATTTTTAAAGAAAATTCCTTATTTTGAACTAAGTTATAATTCGGGCTACCACAGTTAGCCCAAATATGAAACCAGGGACTTGGATTGGAGAAACTTGAATCTCACCCCCCTAAGCATGGTGCATACCCAATATCAAAAGATTCTGCCTTCTGGATCTTGAGAAGAAGATTTTCAAAGAAATTTTCCTGAAATGCGCTAAGTTCAAATTTGGGCTCCTATACTGACCAAAAATATAAACCCAGGGAGTCGATTTGAACAAACTTGAATCAGATCCACCCCAAAATGTTGCATACCAAATATCAAAAGATTCTGCCTGCTGGATCTGGAGAAGAAGATTTTTTTAAAGAAATTTGCCTGAAATGCACTAAGTTTGAATTCAGGCTTCTATAGTGAGCCCAAATATGAATCCAGGGGGCCGATTTGAACAAACTTGAATCAGATCCACCTCACAATGTTGCATACCAAATATCAAAAGATTCTGCCTGCTGGATCTGGAGAAGAAGATTTTTGAAGAAATTTGCCTGAAATGCACTAAGTTCGAATTCAAGCTTCTATAGTGAGCCCAAATATGAATCTAGGGAGCCGATTTGAACAAACTTGAATGAGATCCACCCCACAATGTCGCATACCAAATATCAAAAGATTCTGCCTGCTGGATCTGGAGAAGAAGATTTTTTTAAAGAAATTTGCCTGAAATGCACTAAGTTTGAATTCAGGCTTCTATAGTGAGCCCAAATATGAATCCAGAGGGCCGATTTGAACAAACTTGAATCAAATCCACCCCACAATGTTGCATACCAAATATCAAAAGGATCTGCCTGCTGGATCTGGAGAAGAAGATTTTTTAAGAAATTTGCCTGAAATGCACTAAGTTCGAAATCGGGCTCCAATACTGAGCCCAAATATGAACCCAGGGGGTCGATTTGAACAAACTTGAATTAGATCCACCCTGCAATGTTGCATACCAAATATCAAAAGATTCTGCCTGCTGGATCTGGAGAAGAAGATTTTTTAATCTTTTTCCCATTGCCTACAGTGTTAAAAAGTGCTGACTCAGCACTTTTTCAAAGGCCTGAAAAAAATACCTTGTGATCAAACCGATAGGGAAAACCATTCTATTCTACTGGATAAAAGTAAGCTTTATACAAAATAAGAATTCTCTGTGCCATGTAGTTTTGGAGATATGGCAGTTTTAAGGTTTTTCCTATTTTTAGCTCCCGAGGTTCCCATGGGGCAATGAGAAAAAAAAAATTTTTGACATCAATCAACTACTTGTGACCCATTATCATCTCATATCAAATATGGTTCAAATCGACCTCACGGTTCAGAAAATAGAAATTTTAGGCGTGGCCAAAATGTTTGCCCCTCCAATAACGAAAGCAAATAAGGCCCGACAAACTTCTCTTGAATAAACTTGATTCTAAACCTCAAAAGGACTCTGTATACCACATGTCAAGTCTCTGCTACTGGTGGTTCATTAGAAGAAGATTTTAAATAAATTTGGCCATTTTTTCCCCACCCCTCTGTTCAATATGAGCCAAAACCTAATTTGCATAAAAATCAAAATGCCCCTATATAACCACAACTTAGATGAAATTTAATTAAAATGTGGACAGTGGTTTAGGAGAAAGAAGCTCAAACACCACCTTCACGCAGGATGACGGACGGACGGACAACGGACGAAGAGTGATAAGAAAAGCTCACCCTGACTTTCAGTTAGATGAGCTAATAAATTATTTAGCACTCAACCAGTTAACTTTTAGGGCAAGGGAACATTATACATTAACTACCCTTTGATGGTCTACCTCTGTGACTTTGCAATTATTTCTAGGCAAGTTTTGGCTGCCTAAACAGGCAGCCAAGACTTGCCTAGAAACAACTGCCAAGGTACATAGAATACAGCTTGCAACTTTACCCAAAGAATGCATATTGGGACCCCTGTTTTATTTCAGTAACAGTGATCAAAGTCAGAATTAGGTCTTCATGGGTCAATATCAATGATATGTATATATTAAATTTACTTACTCTGTTATCGCTGAAAACTTCCACAATGTGTCCAGATGACATAACAGTGATGGACTTAATCTGTGGATCTCGGTCATGTTCATAGTTCAATATCACGGTGAAATTGTTGTTCACGAAATCACGTGTCAGAATATAACTACAACGTCCAACAAATTCATAATGTTTTCCATCAAATGTAGTGAAATGCTGGTTACCATGCAAAGAAGCATATGCTGCAAGAAAAAAAATGCATCTATTGTAAATATTGCATGGCTAGGAGTCGACTAGGCCAAAATAGTAGTCCTCACAGGTCCTCTAGGAAGAAAAATCCATGTGCACAACTATTCTTCCTATATATACTATGATATCGAACAAACCACAGAAGAATTTTGCTACCCAGTAGGATTCAATTCTAAAGCACATTCCCTATTGCCAAGACAGGCATTTTCATTTTTGAACTTAGAAATTACAAAACTGGAACAAATCTCATAACAGGGCATACTGTGTTCCATCTCTTGAACCTCATAGAATATTCTGTGGCTATTTTTAGAAAATGTATAGAGCACAGTTATTTTTAGATCCTTGACTGGTAAAACTATTGAAAATACAATATTACCTCTCAGCCAATCGTGGAAGAGAAAATCACATAAGATATAATATATTGTTTTATTCAACTCCTCAGGCAAATCTAAATAATACTGCCACATCATATATTGATACTTATCCATTCAATTTAATTCTTCTGCATACTTATAAAATATAGTTTTTTTTTTTTTAAATATCACTGTAGTTATTAACTCCATATTAATTTCTGCATGTTCTATAAGTGTTTTTTATAAAAACTCAAACTTTCAAACTGTAATATTGGATGGCATATGATTGATCTTAAATAATGAAAGGAAAAACAGCTTGAGTGCATCCACTCTCATACCCTTGTGCATAATTATCAAACATCTAAAACAAATTTCCTTTATGGAATAATGACAGAAAAGTCTTTATGGATAATGATAGAATAATAAAATAAAAAACTTTCCTGACTGACTAATCCCAATATTAAAGTGTAGATGTGTTTGCATGGTATGTGAGAAATTAAAAAAGAACATATTTTCAGTAGATAGCAGTTTTAAACAGAGTAAATTCCGATATGACACCTCATACATAAATGAACAATGGATTTATTTTTGCACGAATTGCAACTTTGAATATTTAAAACACTAGAAGACAGTATTTAAATAATTAGAAAAAAAAACACACAAGATTTTTCTTTAAAAAAACCCTGACAGATAAGGCTATTTAAAAAAAATTCTTGTTTCTCAGGCACCTCCATGGTCATAAAAAATCTGCCTCATCACCTTTTTTTCAGCTGGAAATCTCTTCTTTGACACTATTTTGCACTTGTAGGGCAAATATTTAACCAACTATAACTTGTTTGACAGCGCTCACAGAGCTCTGTCAAACAAAATATAGTTAATTAAATTTTATGAGAAATTTTCACTTCTGAAAACATTGGTTTGCCACATAATAGTGTAAGTAGTTAAATTTCTGATTCCATCTATTCTCAGAACTGTTTTATGAACAAATAAAAGAATAAAAAAAGAAAAAAAATCCTCCCTCCTTCATCATAAAATTGATGAAAAAGTACCTGAGAAACACCTCAGATGGGAGACCATCTGAGCGATCGATTCGGACTCCCGCTGTGTCCTTGGGCAAGGCATTTAACCCCAATTGTCTACATGGGGGCATTTACTAAGGAGTACTGCATGTCGATGGTGCGCATGTCTTCAACCAATCTAACCCTGCCTGTGCTGCAGTGTGGAGTTACGATGTTGGGGAGCTGGCAGCTGCTCATCGTTGCTCGTGGTTCTCTCTGGCTTCCTCCACCCCGTAAAACTGTCATGGTCATGATTAGCCATTGTTGCATAAGTATGTGACCTTAAACACCAATAAATAAATAAATAACCTGAGAAACAAGAATTTTTTTTTTATAGGCCTAATTCCAGAGATTTGACATTATCAGCTCCCTTTCTTTAGCATGTTATTTATTATGAAGTATTTTTTTATAATTATAGCACTTCCCCCAATTTTAAGCAGGCTCAAAGCACTTTACACAATTGCTGTATGTCCTTTTTGGGTATTACTAGCAGGTGCTGAGCACACATCAATTATTGTGGGATGACCTCTGTTCTCACCATATGATTTATCTTGTGAACACCAAATGGAACTTATTCTGCTCTGATAAGGCAGAATTTATGGTAAAGTGAGAACCACAATAAATGCCCTGTTTAATCTGTTCAGTTACTTACAATCAAAGGGTGGGATCCAGGAATCAACATCAAGTTCTGATTTGTATTTGTAATATGTATCCCATATTGAGTAATTTGATGCAGGAATGTACTTCTTCCACAATTTCTCTACTCTTTTGATATACTTCGAAAGACTGATCTCTGGTGGAGACTGTAATGATTCCATTGGGAATGGAAGATAAATCTCAAACTGAATTTCACCATTTTCTGGGTCAAATACAATTATTCTGGATTTATCCATTTGCAGAAAACCCAAACCATGTTTTGTAATTTGCGTTTCTATTTCATCCTTTACATATTCAAATGATAAGTCAACAAACTGGCGAAGATTTTCTTCGAGTTCCCAGTAATTATATGCCCATATCGCCTGAAAAGATTAAAATGATATTTTAAAGGTTCTGCACAAGCAGACACAATAAGGAAGCAAACTAGAGGCTCTAAAGAGCCTGTAATCGCTCACCTGGAACTACATATAAAAGTGTGATTTCCCATAGGCTTTCCATGGTAACTATCAGCCGCAATTGTGACCATGTTTGCAACATTACAAAATTACATGAGGATCATTGGTAGAAGATGTCCCAGTCCTCAATCATGTGAAGTTTCAAAACATTTGAATCTATCAAACAGAATCATAGAATGTCTCTGGTGGCCATATTTTCCAACCAACGGGAACAAAAAGAGGATCGTTTGTGAAGGACCTCCTATAGACCATTCCTGCCAAGTTTTGGTTCACGTCGACTCAGTAATTCCAGAGAGAAGATGAAAATGGGATTACTCATAGGGTTTTTCTATAGTAACTATAAACCGCAATTGTGGCCATGTTTGCAACACGATCAACATTAAATGAGGAACGTTGGTAGAGGGTGTCCCAGTCATCAACCATGCAAAGTTTCAAAACATTTGGCCCTGTGGTCTCAGAGGAGAAGAGTTTTCAAAATTGACAAATCAGAATCAAAGAATCTGGCGGCCACGTTTTCCATCCAACAGGAATAAAATGAGTAACAGTTGTAGAGAACCTCTCATAGACCTTGCCTGCCAAGTCTGGTTCACATTGGCTCAGTACTTTCAGAGAAGATGATGAAAATGTGATTTCCTATAGGGTTTCTATATTAACTATAAGCCACAATTGCAGCCATAATTGCAACCCAATGAAGATTAAATGAGGATCATTGGTAGAGGGGGTTACAGTGATCAGTCACATTAAGTTTCAAAACATTTGGCCTTGTAGTTTCAAAGAAGATTTCTTGAAAATGCACACATTTATGAATTCTGTTTCAACAAAAAAATCAGTTAGGCCACAAAAAAGAACCTCTGTTTCTCAGGCCCGCACGCATAGTCATTTTTGGTGCGCATGCAACCTTTTTATGACACAAAAAAATCTTCAAAAAAAATTTGAGATATTGTGCTCATTTCGGTAAATCGATATCGATGCGTTCGCAAATTTTAAATTAACACACTTCAAGCTTTTTCTACATCATACTTTAATAAAGTGTGTGGGTTTTAGCAATTTTCACGACAGAAAGTGTTTTATTCTGTAAAAGGTAAGTCATAATGACAGCAAGAAGGAAGGTGTCTTTCAGTCTGACAACAAACAGTCACAAAGGGGAATGGTCGATTCGCCCCACGTTTGATTCGCACCAACCCTCAGAAAGTCTGCAAAGTCAGGTGCTATGTTGAATGGAACACAGTCTCCTGGCATTTATTTTTAGTAACATTTGTATTGTAAATGGCCGTCATTGGGAATTTGTGTACTGTTATTTGAAACTGTTACGAGTTTCCCAGTTAATTTAAATAAATGCATTTGAGATGCAGAATAATTGGATAATAGTAACCGTTGCTTGATATAAAAGTAACAGTCATAGTAGAAAATAAACCGCATATAGGCAGGTATGTGCGGTCGAATTGGTTAATAAAAACACGCAAACATTCGTTTTGTATTTCATTTTCAGATTTAAAAAAAATATGATTTATGGATGAATTGCCCGTTCAAATGGGTTGTGATAATTTTGAATATAATGGGGAAAAATTGCGATTCACGATTTTATTAGGCCGGTTGTGAAAGGATTTTTTTTGTTGGTAAAATAAATCTCTGAAAGTTGGCACTTCGACATCTGATTTGTCCCTGAGACGTTTCAACCCGAGATGTTTCACCCACGAGGCGTTTCGTGACTTTCGTCCTGTGATATAATTTTCACGTGGTGAATAACCAATATATTTGCGAAATTTTGCGTGGTCCACCAGGCGTTTGGGTGGACGTCAAATTACCACAAACAACCTCTCGGGAAGAAAATAAAAAGAAAAAAAAAACGCCCGCCCGCATGCTTTTTTGGAAAAAAATGGCCTGAGAAACAGACAATCAACTTTGTATGGCCTAAAAGAAGGTTAAATATTTTGAAAATTACAATTTTTCAGACAATATTCTCTTTCAAATACCTTTGGATAGGTAAAGGGTTACAGGAAACACATTTTACTCCAATGTTGTCATATCTTAAATGATTTAATTTACTGGACAGCTACTGGGAAAAAAATAATAAACAAAACTTCCATGCTTTCCAAACACCTGTCATCAATCAGTATTTCAGATAAGTAACTTGAGAGTAATACATGTATTAACATAATCAGAGCTGCACTTGTTTACATTAGTAGTCAAAATAAGTTGTAGGATAATCCTATAAACTATGTATCTTTCTCTTCCTACGCTGATAAGACCAGTAGTTGACATCATTTTCTGGAAAGCTCTCACTGATAGCTTTCCAGAAAATGTCAGATTCTGATCTTGTCAGTGCAGGAGCAGTAGTTTACTTAGTTTATTGCAGTTATGCTACAACTTACTTTGACTTGTACTGTATACACAATATTTTGGGTTTTTTCCCAGTTCTCAGTGGAGAAAACTGGAACCAACCCTTACCAGATTCTCAAAAAATAAGTATTTTGCTGACAGTACCGATCTTCGAGCAGACAGCAGAGGCATTGGGGTAAGCATTAGAATATAGCCTCTGGCGGCCACATATTTCCATCCTCTCATAGACCATTCCTGCAAAGTTTGGTTCCCGTTGGCTCAGTAGTTCCAGAGAAGAAGATGAAATTGTGATTTCCCATAGGGTTTCTATAGTAACTATAACCCGCAATTGCAGCCATGTTTGCAACCCGATCAACATTAAATGCGGATCGTTGGTAGAGGTTGTCGCAGTCATCAACTGTGCAAAACATTTGGCCCTGTGGTTTCAGAGGAGAACATTTTTCAAAATCCACCAATCAGAATCAAATAATGCTTCTGGCAGCAATGTTTTTCGATGCATGGTAACCAAAATGAGGAACCTTTGTAGAAGACCTCCCATAGACTATCCCTGCCAGGTTTGGTTCACATCGGATCAGTAGTTCCAGAGAAGAAGATGAAAATGTGATTTCCTATGGGGTTTCTATAGTAACTATAAGCCGCAATTACGACCATGCTTACAAACCGAATAATGTTAAATGATGAGGATCGTTGGTAGAGGGGGTCCCAGGCATCATTTATGTGAAGTATCAAAAAATTTGGCCTGGCAGTTTCAGAGATTTCTGAAAATCCACCAACCAGAATCAAATAACGCCTCTGGCAGCCATTTTTCAACCCATGGGAACAAAATGAGGATCGTTTGTCAGCTCAGTAGTTCTAGAGAAGAAGATGAAATTGTGATTTCCCATAGGATTTCTATAGTAACTATAAGCTGCAATTGAAGCCATGTTTGCAACCTGATCAACATTAAATGAGGATCGTTGGTAGAGGGGGTCCTAGTCATCAACCATGCAAAATTTCAAAACATTTGGCCCTGTGGTTTCAGAGGAGAAGATTTTTCAAAATCCACCAATCAGAATCAAAGAATGCCTCTGGCGGCTATGTTTTCAAACCCATGGGATCAAAATGAGGATCGTTTGTAGAGGACCTCCCATAGACTATCCCTGTCAGGTTTGGTTCATGTCAGTTCAGTAGTTCCAGAGAAGATGATGAAAATGTGATTTCTCCTAGGGTTTCTACAGTAACTATAAGCTGCAATTGCGGCCATGTTTGTGACCCAATCAACATTAAATGAGGATCGTTGGTAGAGGGGGGTCCCAGTCATCATTTATGTGAAGTTTCAAAACATTTGGCCTGGCAATTTCAGAGAAGATTTTTGAAAATCTACCAACCAGAATCAAAGAATGCCTTTGGAAGCCATGTTTTTCATCTGATGGGAA
Source organism: Pictodentalium vernedei (assembly GCA_031216915.1). NCBI lineage: Eukaryota > Metazoa > Mollusca > Scaphopoda > Dentaliida > Dentaliidae > Pictodentalium > Pictodentalium vernedei. The sequence goes on from CM062293.1 coordinate 151,196,561, forward strand.
CAAAATGAGGATCGTTTGTAGAGGACCTCCCATAGACCATTCCTGCCAAGTTTGGTTCACACCGGCTCAGCGGTTACAGAGAAGAAGATGAAAATGTGAAAAGTTTATGGATGCCAGATGCCGGGCATCGGACGACGGACGCCAAGTGATGAGAAAAGCTCACCTGGCCTTTTAGGCCAGGTGAGCTAATAAAAAGTTCTTGGCCCTTCAAGGCTTGTAGACTGCTACAATTCAACAGTCTACATCATGTAACTTTGCAGACGTTTCTAGGCAAATCTTGGCTGCCTTTGTAAGCAGCCAAGATTTGCCTATATATAACAAACAAGGTACTTAGAATTAAGTTAACTTTAAATTGACTCAGAGACTGGATGTTGAAGAACCTTTTCTATTGCGCTTACAAATGACCCTTTATCCAACGTGATGGCCAAAACCAGCCAGCGCTATTCTCAAAAATCGCCAATTAATTTTCATTATTTTTTTCATTTTTTGTCTCAACCACATAGGTTATGACCCCTCATTGAAACAAATTCGTCGAGCTCATTCCAAAGAGGGGTCATAACCTATGTTTTTGAGACAAAAAAATGAAATAAATTAGTTATTCAAGAATTTTTTTTGCAAGTGTCGTCTGCTTTTCGTGTTAGGTAAAGGGTTAATGCAATAAATTTCCAAATCCAGAAGCTGAATATGTAGTTTAGGGCTGGACGGTATTGGAAGAATACTGTGATGATGCCTTAACATGTTTGAACAATGACCTGCTGTCCAGACTGCAGCATTTATCAATCACAACAGCACAATTGATTAAGTGAGTCCCAAAATACACCAGAACTAAGCCAATCCTCAAGCTGTGAACTACACTGGCTAACCCTTCGAGCCAGGATCGACCAAAAACTGCCAACCACGTGTTTCTACCATTGTTAACGTAGTGTACCTCGGTACCTCACTGACCTTCTTAAAAACAAGAGACCCCACTGGACCTGAGGCGCTCACCTGACCAAAATTGTTTGAAGTAGGATTTAATTAGCATCTATGGCTTGTGAACACTACAGTGGAATGAAGTTATTTAATTATTTATTCCTCTGTTGTCCATGCCAGATGATTTTTTTCTAGTATTGGGATGCTATAACAGAAATAATGCAGTTTTCCAGTGATTTAAAACTAGGGAATCCAAATATCAACCTAGGGACTTAACTTCAACAAACTTGAATCTGAGTGCTTCTCCTCCACCCCCAGGATGCTGTATACCAAGTATCAATAGATTCTGAATGATGGATCTGAAGAAGGAGAATTTTTTAAAGATTATTCATCATATTACATTAAGTTAAAATTTGGGCCCCTATAGGGAAGTTAAAATTAGGGCTCCTGACTGGTAGTTCGGGAGAAGATTTTGAGAATACCACTAATTTATAATTTAGCACCATGTTAAAATTTGCCCCCACCCTCCACCATAGGTACACACAAATATCAACCCAGGGACTTTATTTGAAGAGGCTGAATCTGAACCCTCTACAGATGCTGTATATAAAATATCAAAAGATTCTGATTGTATTTCAAAAAACAGATTTTTTAAGATTATTCCTCATATTGGACTAAGTGAAAGTTAAAAAATTTATAGTAATTTATATATTTTTTATACTTACCAATGACCCAGACATAGCTGGTGCTAACTCTTAAAATATAGGGCCAAACACAAATTTTGCCCCCAATCCCCAAAATCTGCATCTAAAACCAAAGAAAACATGTCCTGAATGGCCCTCCACACTTCACCTCTACTGCGCATGCGCAGTTTCAAGGACGTTCCGAAATTGGCGCCATTAATCATTCTCATAACCAGTGCCTGGTAAGTGCTATGTACTCAGCGGGGAGGTAAGAGTTCCCAACTCCTGGGAGGGCCATCCCCGTCTGGGTCATTGGTAAGTATAAAAAATATATAAATTACTATAAATTTTTTAACATTTTTATACTGTACCAATGACCCAGACATAGCTGAATAGTAAAAAGGCTGGAGGGCAAGGACATAGAGCAAGATGGAATACGCTCAATTATATAAAATGGAGTCATCCCCTCTGGGGAAAAAGAAGTATTAGGCCTTACATGTATCTTTCTTATTTATGATAAATTAGAAAGATACAACACCTTCCAAAATTGAGCATCATACATCCATGTACTCTATTAATATCTAGTATAATCCTTATACTAATAATTTTTAAAGTAAGCCAATAAATAAAGTGAGTCTAGAGAATAGAGACTCTTTATACTCCTTAAAAGTGTCTGAGGAATGTATAATAATGTCCGTTGACACGTGCTATATTCAAAAGCTATACTTTAAAAACTAAGACCTGAATGAATTTTTAAAACATAAACTTCTCACTAAACAACCATCCCAATAACAGCTCAGAATTACTAACTCCGGAGGAGGTATCCCTTTGTTTTCATAGTAAAACAGGTGACCCAAGGGAACACCCTCCCCCCCCCCCCCCCCTTTTTCTTGCCCTGGGTCAAATAGCCCAGAGCGAAGAGGGCAGCAGAATGGAGTCACTGCCGAAACAGACAGCCTACCTAGCTATAGTAGCAACTGTTAAATGAATGACATTCTGAGCAGTAGATAATAGACCTAACAATAGAGGCCTCCAGAAATGGACTCGATATTTCTGAGATAAAAATTCATGAATGTGGATGGCTGAGCGCAATGAGCAGCCTTCAAAAATCTATAATAGCGACACTATTAATGTAAGCCCAAGATGTAGAAGAACTCTTACTTCATGAGTCGAAATCTCAAACACGACTGCTGAGTCAATGATATACCATAAGCAGTATCGATAGTTAATTGAATCCATTAGCAATAGAATGGAGCGTAACGTCCTTCTATTAGGCATCAAAGACAGAAGAAGCTTACGCCCGTAGTAATAAACAGATATCTGTTTATAAATTCATAAACTCTAACCGGACAGAGTAAAGGCCTATGCCTGTACGAAGACGGAAGGACCTTAATAACAATAGGTTCCGGATATTAATTAGGAGCCTGACTCATATACCAAAATCCAACATTAATAGTAAAGGAAATAGTGTTTGCGATACTACGAAAGTGAGAATCGTCCACCGATAGTGCAAGAAACTCACTGACTCTTCAGTAAAAGAGAAGCCAACAGAATTACTGACTAAAAGGTCAGAATTTGAAAACTACTGTTTCCAGAGGATCAAATGATTACTTAGCTAAATAAGAACCGAAGTTAAATTCCGTATAGGAATTTAATCTAATGATTCTAAGTCTATTTATCGAAAAGTTACTAACTGACTTAGATAAAGAGACATAAGACTCAATTGTAAACTATCATAGAGAGCATAGGTATGAGGTAACATAAACCTATAACCTTAATAATAACAGGCTGCAGTAGATCTTGTCAAACAAGTATACTAAAAAGTTGCAATGACTAGTATGGAGGGATCCACAATATCAACATAGTGATCCCTACACCAACGACGGAAGAGCCTCCACTTTAGCCGCATAGTATAGCGAAGAAGAGGTTCTCCTATAGTAAGAAATCGCGTCCAAAGCTCGTCCAGTACAATGCTTACAATGCAATAAGGACCACACAACAAAATACGTGAAGGTTGAGACCTTGCGGGTTGTGATAAAGATGACACGATTTTACCCAGCGAAAAAAGATCCTCTGATGGAGGAAGATTTCGCGTTAAGTCCCACAGTAGACATCAGAGTAAATTTACCCACGGTCTCTGTGAAGACAGAGATGATATCAACAGAAATGTATTGTGGTTGTTTATCTTAGCAATACTTGCTGAAACAACAGCGCAGGAGGATACGCATATCCTATCATTCCGTCCTATTAGATCAATAGAGCGTTAACAACATAAGCTCAGAGATCTGGACAAGCAAACACATACGTCTGCAATTGATTAGCAAGTTGTGTCGTAAATAAATTATCATTGGGCGCTCCCATTGATAGCAAATCTGATTGAATACTTGTTTGTTGAGAGTCCATTCTGACGGCAACAAGCGACCCATAAGTGAACGGGAGTCCGGTAATACAATCAGACGACCCGGAATATGACGGACCGAAGCAGAACTTGGTGTACTATAACAAACAGAAGGATTCTTTCCATTAATTTGAATAATGGAAACGAATGAGTGCCTCCCTGGTTCCGGAGATACGCCACTACTGTCGAATTAACAGACAGGATTGGACATGCGTTTCTGAATAATGTTCATCCAATGACATAAAGCAAGCCTAAAAAAACATTATTCCGTGGAAGATAAGTGCTTGCTTAGAGACTGCGGAACCCAAAGACCCTGGCACTTCGAATCCGTTGGGATCAATATTATATCCCAACCTGTTTGACTGGCAACCGTCATAATTATAAAACTCGGATCCGGCAACTGCAGTGGCACTCTCTGAGTCAACCACCGAATGTTTGCCCCAGTCTGAATCTCTTGCTACACTAGATAGACAAGAGAACGTGTAAATCGAGCAATTCATGGATTGCTGAAAAGTTGCCGTCGAAGAGAAGCTTCTCCGAGAACGAAGCGTCTCTGAGAGAGTTCTTCACCTTACTATCCACGCGCGTGGATGTAGCTAGGGCTGCATCACGTCTAACCAACTCCAAGCAGCCACTGAAGGGCGGAGTTATACGTGAACAAACTACTGCCCTCAAAAGAAATCACATTGAGGATCATATCCCGGAATTCTTTCTCTTGAAGACGTAATGATAACGCCTCAGTAAGGTGGATTACGTATGATAAAGCGTCTAAGTTAAGTCTATTAGACATCATTGTCATTTCCAACATTGTGGTTGGAAAAGACATAGACGGCGAAAAAGATTATTTCCAGTCTTTAACCACGCCGTCAAGACGCATATGAACTCTCGGTATGCCCTGTTCTGCCAAAATAAATAATTCGTATAAATGATAAAAGGCAGAAATGAGCATTGCGGACAAGAAACTAAACTATCATGCTTGGTAGCAGGCTTATATATATATAGCGTCGATAATAATACACATGTTCTAATGACATTATTGGACTGTGTCGGTAAGTCAGGGACAATGTCCCTGAACCGATCCAAAATTCCGTGTCCAATGACGATATAAGTCTCTTATCCAACATCGCAGCAATATAGTCCGAAATAACAATCACTGGAAAATAATGCCGGAAGATATGTATGGCAGCTTCCGATGCTACGAAAGGGAAAACTCGAAATCTTTCGAATCCCTTTCGCCATCCTGTCGGACCCTATAAAGCGTTCGGTCGTCCGTACCTGATGCAACCGCGGACCGCACCGACCCAGCGCCGTCGGATAATTCCTGATTCGACCAAGAAACTGTCGATTGCTGGGATGCTGCGAAAAAACTGTGCTAACTCGGATAGCACGTCCGTCACTGAGGCCTGTGGAGAAGCGGTACTACGATGCATTGCCGCTGGAAGCTCCGTGATCGTTACCCCGTGCATACTACAAATATGCGAGCGAACGGAGTGTATAGGCCTCGTGTCCCTTGGCTATCGGATGGCGTGACCTGTTCGCCGTGGAATCACTGAATGACAAAACTGATCGGATACTCGAGGTCACGTAGCCAATGTGCGGTCGTGTGCACTGCTGTGAGAATGAGGAAGCATTATCGACAGTCCCTCGGACTGTCAATATAACGGAGCGTCCCAAGCGACGGACATATGCTCCGAATGTAAAATATCTGAACCACAACATGCGGTCCCCTATGTTGTTGGACGAGAGAGGGACCTCTCTCGCTCACAGCCCGGACGGACCTGGACAAGCCAGGAACCGGACTAACAGGCTTCCTCCGATCTGTCCTCAATCCGCCGTCACTGGGTGAGTACTAAAGTAATTATAGTGCTCGCATCACCCAAATCTCCTTCCTAGACCGCAACGGACGAACCCGGCAGCCGAACCATTCAATGAATGTACGCTACACCGGGTGAGCTAACGAATGTCACTCCGTCGATCCTACAAGGGACCTCTTAGGCGATAGACATATTCCATGAGCACTTATTGCCGCTAGCTCTTCATTAACTATGACGACAGAGGCACACTTTTGAAAGACATCTCCGTAACTTTGCGAACAAGAAACCAGAAATACTTGGTAATAGCAAGCATATAATAATAAATATATAGCGTCGTTCAATAATTCAAAAGTTTGTGAGACATTATTGGACTATGTCGGAACTGAGGGACGATGTCCCTGAACCGAACCAAAAATTTCTAAGTCCACCGACGCTATCAGTTTCTTATCCGGTATCGCAGCATTCTGGTCCGACGAAAGAACCTGTAGAAGATCAAGTCAGATGACATACACAACAGCATATGTTGATCCGTAAGGGAAAGCTCGAAATCCTCCGAATCCCTTTCGGTATCCCGTCGGACCGGATGAAATTTTCGGACGTCCGTACCTGCTTCCGCGGAGTGTCCCGACCCAGCATCGTCGAATAAAACATTATGCGACAGATTCAGTTGTTGCTGGGATGCTGCGATAAGCTGTTCTATTTAGGATAGCACGTCCGTCCCCGAGGCCTGTGCAGTAGCGGTCTTACGATGCATTGCCGCCGGAAGCTCCGTGTACGTTGACTCCCGCACACTTTCCTATGCTAACGTCCGGAGTCTGCAGGCCTCGTGTCCCTGGCTACCGGATGGTGTGACCTGGTCGCCGATGATTCTCTGACTGGCGAAGCTGACTGGATATCCGAGGTCACGTAGCCAAGAGTGGTCGTGTGCGCTACCATGAGAATGAGGAAGCCTTATTGACAGTCTCTCCGGACTGACTATATGTCGGAGCGTCCCGAGCGGCGGACGTATGCTCCGAAGGCGAAACATTTTGTACCACAACATCTGGGGCCAGATGTTGTTGTACGAGAGAGGGGCCTCTCTCGCTTGCCGTCCGGATGGACCAGAACAAGCTATGAACTGGACTAAAAGGCTTCCTCCGTTCTCCCTCTAATCCGCCGTCACTGGGTGTGCATTTGGTTGATTTATTGTGCTCGCATCACCCCAAAACTCCTTCTAGACCGCAACGGACGAACCCGGTTGCCGAATCATTCGATGAATGGACGCTACACCGGGCGAGCTAGCGGACGTCAAAGGCCGTCGAACCTACTAGGGTCCTCTTAGGCAATTGGCGTATTTACATGAGCACTTTTCCGCTAGCCCTTCATTAATTGTGACGACGGAGGCACACTGTTGGAAGACATCACAGATACATCACCCTAATCTTGATCGTCTGAAATAGAAATTGATAAAGTAGAGTGACCCTGCGGGGAAAGGACCAGAATGTCCAATTCCCCACTAACATACCGTGACATACGCTTCCCATGTTGTCATCGAAATCATCAGATACAGAACAGGAGTTAATGCGAGTACACTGACTACATATAGAATGATTATAAAAGTCAGAGGAAGACTTCCTCTTATTACAATTGATCAAAATCCTTTCAATGTGAAAAGAAAACAAAGTCCTGGTACTCGCATCAACCCCTGACAATCAAAATACATAATAATAATATGATCCATTAACATAGAAAAAATAATTAAAATCAAAATATTTTGAAAAAATATTTTTTCAGAACAGCCCAAGTTTCTGAAAAGTAACGTTGAGCCCCAATGGATCCCAAGCCTAAGTGTGGACAAAAAATTTAAAAATATTTTAAACAATTTATGCAACACTTACGAACAATAATAATGTATCTAGTTATGATTAAATTAACATCAAGATATTATTTTCAAGAAATCCCCCCCTCACACAGAGGGCTGTTGTAAATGTAAACAATGAGTGTAAAAACACTAAAATAAGACTCCAGGCACCCAGGCCCAAAATCAGTTACCAAAAATACACTATCTGATGCAAAACAGAGACTTCCAGGGAAGAAACTGCAGAACATCAGATGGTAGATGCAGAACACAACGCCTAACCACCCATAGGTGAAGACGTAAACATGGGGAAAAGAACAGAATTCATTCTGTTATTCAGCTAAAACTCCCAATAAATTTTAGTAATAATAATTACAGAAACTATGCCAAAAGCATGGGAGAATACCAAGAGGGGACTTAAAGGAAAGGGAGAGAGGAAAACACTGAAAAATCAGTGTAACTACATAACAAGAATGACAACAAAATGGCTGCTGCCTCGAAAATAGGTAACTTAACATAATTTCATTAAAAAATTTTAAGTTACAGCCCTGATAATATTCTGTCACACATTATTCCTCTCCTCCTTCTATATCCTCCTTAGAATCACCATTTCACTAATATTTATGTGTCTGGCATCATTTAAACTGAGATTTACAAGCACAAAGATCAGTCAGATGTTAACTGATGAAGGGCCAAACTGATAATGATTAATGGCGCCAATTTCGGAACGTCCTTGACACTGCGCATGCGCAGTAGAGGTGAAGTGTGGAGGGCCATTCAGGACATGTTTTCTTTGGTTTTAGATGCAAATTTTGGGGATTGGGGGGCAAAATTTGTGTTTGGCCCTATATTTTAAGAGTTAGCACCAGCTATGTCTGGGTCATTGGTACAGTATAAAAATATTCAGACTCCAATAGGGAGCCCAAATAATAAACAAAGGACTTGATTTGAACAAACTTGAATCTGACCTCCATAAGGGTGCTGTATACCATATATCAACAGATTTGGACTGGTGGTTCTGGAGAAGAGGAATTTTACAGATTATTCCTCATATTAGACTAAGTTAACATTTGGCTCCAATAGGGAGGCTAAATATCAACCTTGGGACTTGAGGTTCCAAAATTGAACATGACTACCCTAAGAAAGGTATATACCAAATATCAAAAGATTCTGATTGGGGGTTGGTGAGAAGAAAATATTTCAAGATTCCTCATATTGCAGCAAGTTAAATAAAAAGTTGGGCTCCAATATTGAGCCCAAATATTATTCAAAGGACTTGATTTGAACAAACTTGAATCTGAACCCCCACAGGGATGCTATATACCATATATCAAAAGAATCTGATCGGTGAATCTGAAGAAGATTTTTAAAAATTAATCCCCATATTGCACTATATTAAAATTTGCACTTCCATAGAAAGCCCAATTATTAACTGATGGACTTGATTTGAACAGACTTAATAAAGACCCCTGTAAGGATTCTGCATACCATATATCAAAAGATTCTGACCAGTAGTTCTGGAGAAGAAGAGTTTTAAAGATTATTCCTAAAATTGGACTAAGTTAAAATTTGGGCCCCAATAGGGATATTAACCCAGGGACATGGTTTGAACAAAATGAGGTCTAACCTCCCTAAGGATGCTGTATACCAAATATTAAAAGATTCTGACTGGTGAATCTGAAGAAGACGATTTTAAAGATTATTCCCCATTTTGCACTAAGTTAAAATTTGGGCCCCCATAGAAAGCCCAAATATTAACTGAAGGACTTGATTTGAACAAACTTGAATCTGACTGTTGTAACCATGATGTACTCCAAATATTAAACACATTCGATACAAAGAATAGCTATTGTTTCTGAGTAGATGTTTATATACCTGTTGGTATATCTCATTGCCAATGTTCCTCACATGCTGCAGTTCCTCAATATTCATTAAGCCATTCATCTGATCTCTAGCCTCATACATAATGGAATTGAATTTCTCAGGAAGTTTCATAGAATCTAATTTATCTCTTGTAAGCTGATGTATGTTTTTAAAGTAATCAGCTATTTCCACTTTAGGCATTCTTGAAGCAACACCATCATAGTTCAATTTCAGGGCTTTTCCTATTGGATGCTGTCTAATTGCTTTCTTTGCTTCTGTAATATAGATAATAATTTTAAAATAAAGTAGTGAGTTCATCCAAACAAATTAAGAAATACAATGATTGAAACACCAAAAGTGAGTCATAATTTTTTCAGCCAGGATTTTGAAATATACATACAAACACATAAAACTTTTACATCTGAATTGAATGCAGAAGAGTTTTATAGGATAGAGAGTAAATAGTGGGCTAAAAAATTCAATAAAAGAGACGAAGAAAAAATGTGCTACATTTAGAAGTAGAAAACTTAAGGGGGTGATTGACACAGTCATTAAAAGTGCCCAAGTATAGGAACAAGCCAGAAAATAAGCAGACTGTCATCTGCAAAATGAGGTCCCCAGAGGGTGAATTTGGTGGTGATACCCTGCACAGCAGGGTAGCATCACTCAAATTACCCTCTGTGAACATCAATCTGAATTAAGGTCTCAAACCTAAACAGAAAGAGGTACCCAGAGGATACATTGCCTACTGTATGGGATAGCCTCAGCACATCCACCCTCTGGGGACCTCATTCTGCAAATGAGATTGCTTGTTTTCGGGCTTGTATAGGAAGAGACAAGAAAAAGAGTTAATATAATTAGGGACAAAAATGTAAACAGCATACCAGTAATCTCATTAAACAATAAGAAAAATGGGGGTGGGGGGGGGGGGTGGGGGAGGGGGAAGTTCCAAGGTACTCTGGAAGTGGGTAAATAAAACTAACAAAGGCAAAGTGGACAGCAAATGCACGGATGACCAGGCAGCATTGCAGCAGAAATGGTCAAGCATTGGGGAAGGTAAATGATGGAAGATGTGGGGGGAAGGGGTTCCTCCAGAATGCGAGATGGAAAGTGCAGCAAATTCATCTGACTTAGAATGTAGAGAAACTGAGGTGGTGGGAAGTATGAAATGCAGCAAATAAATTTTTAAATAGAATTTGGTGAGCCACTCAATGGTCACCTTACAGTACTATTTAACTTGAAATCGGAATGCAAGAGGTTCTGAAAAAAGTGAAAGGTAAGCAGGGTAACATTCTTCAGTAAAAAGGGAGATTGAGAAGTTTTAGATAATTACAGAGAGATATCTGTTGGTATATATTGGAAATGTAGTCTGTAATATTCTCTATGAAAGGCTTATGAAAACTGATGTGGAAAGGGGATACCTGGGGAAATCCTGAATGGGTTAGACTGCCCTCTCCCAACTGGTAGAATCAACAAACATCAAAAAGAGAAAGATGTTTATATCCTTCTTGGATGGGAAAAAAAACATATGACAGCATATGGAGGGAGGGAATGTGAAAGAGACTGGAAAGTCTCAGATTTGGGGGAAGTCTTGTCGAATATCATGAAAGAACTGTACAGGAATGTGGCGAGTGAACATCTGGGAAGCATCACAACAAAAAGAAGATTAATGGAGATAGGTCTTAAGCAGAGGAGCATCCTGTAACCGATACTGTTTGCATTATGCATCAAAGATTTAGTAGAAGTGTTGATGGCATGCACAGAGGGGGTTAGCATTGGAGAGACAAAAATCCAAGGGTTATTCTTGGCTGATGACATGTTTCTATTGGGTGAGAGTGAAGAGGGACTAAAGAAACTGTTAACAATTGTAGGAAGATATGGGGATAAATGGCAACTGGAACTGAATGAAAATAAAAGTTAGGTAGCAGTGGGTAAATGAGTCTCAAAGGTGGAGGGTGGGTAAGTTTTCTATTAGTGTAGAAGAGAGCAAACATCAAACAGTGAGGGAAGCAGGAGAATATGAATACTTAGGTGAATTCATGTGTTACAGGCAGGGTTATAAACAGAAACAACACCAACTAGACTTAAAGATTCTGGGGAATCATGACATTTCCAAATGAGATTTCCATGATCCCAGAGTGTCTGAAGAAATGTTTTTAACTGTATCACTGAAGCACCTTTATTGATGTCCTGAGGAAGGTGGGAATAGTAGTCTCAAATGACTGAGTTTGATGAAAAAAAAATGTGTAGGTTAAAACCATCATTATTGGTGGCGAGAAAGGTTAATATCAATATTGTCCAACAAGTCTAAGTCCCACAAAAGGAGTTATGTTTGTTTGACACATAGCCACTGAGAGCTGTGGCTAAAATTTTAATGTTTGGTAGCCTGTGGGGGGTTAACAAATGCTAATGGGAATATTTTTTCCATGCAACTTGTAATGTCACACCAAGACCTGTGAATGGCTATTTTTTCTTGAAAATCTACAAGATGTTTTCAGAGAAATCAAGGGAAAACATGAATTTTAAGCTTTTGATGGGTATCATTGTTTAACTAATCCAAAACAGGTTAAGGACTGTTTTTTTTTTAATACCCTTATTACTTACAAAAATAATCCTCGGTGAATTCCACTTCCAATAAAGGAAGTTATATTTATCTCTCCACTACACTTTGGGTGCTGTGGGTACCCGAACACAGAGCATTTTATCAAAAGTTTGATGTTTGAGAGCCTGCGGAGGCCTTACTGGAAAATTTTGTCCATGCCACTTGTAATGTCACACCAACACCTGCGAATGGCCATTTTTTCTTGACAATCTACAAGACTTGTTTAGAGAAATCCTTGGAAAACATGAAATTTTTAAGCTTTTGAGGGGTATCAGTCTTTAACCAGCTCAAAATGGGTTAACACTTGGTTTTTTTGAATACCCTTATTACCTACAAAGTTGATCCTCAGTGAATTCCACTTCCAATGAAGGAGGTCATGTTTATCTATCATGTACACACTGGATGCTATTGTTGCCCGTAAACAGGCCATTTTATCAAAATTTTGATCATTGGCAGCCTGTGTAGGGTTAACAAATGCTTAGCCCAATATCTCTTTTATATCAATTGTAGTGTCACAGTCATGTCTAACGGTGATGAATATTTTTTAAAAACCTACAAGGCGCATTTTGAGAAAGTGCAAATACACCCCAATTTTGACAGTTTTTTGCCAATTCTAGCAAAAAAAGAGTTAAATCGAAAATTCCGCTTCGGTACATTTTTAGATTTTGGACCTCTCTATGTGTGTGCAAATTATGTGAAAATCAGTTGGAAAATGGCTTCAGAATTGTACAGAAAAAGTGTGGGGAAAAAAAAAATAAAAAAATAAAAATCTGTAGAAAAACAAGAGTTTTTTTCCCAGCGGGAAAAGCCTAAAAATAATAATCCGCAGAAAATCAAGAATCTTTTCCAGAGGGAAAAGCCCAATAAACTTATTACAAAGGGGTGAAGAATACTCAATCAGTTAAAACTTCTTGGATGAAATAGCATTAGCGAAGTGCTCATTGGAAAAACTATTTGGGAGAGGGTGGAATTACAAGATATAACTTATGAAATGGATGTGACCCCTTTAAATCAAACAGTAGTGATGAGTTTGGAGATTCTGCAAAATGAAATGGATTAGTGCATAACCATGTCCATGTCAAGTATGCCTGTTAATGTTAAAAAAAACATAATATGGGTAAATTATGGTACCTAAATTACCCTGAAAATCTTCCAAATAGCAGATGGTGTAAAACGTCTAACTCCCAACATTCAGACAGAAAGGAAAAGGCAGGTGAGGTGGGAGAGCTGATGGAGAATTATTTTATTGAGACTGTAGATCTAGAAGAGGGACTGAAGCAGGGAAGCAGATTTAGGGTGTTGGGGGATTGAAAACTGGCTCATTGAATGGATTAACCCTTTACCCAATGCACACAATATCAAAATTTATTTGAAATAGTATTTTTTCAAATTTAAAAAAAAAAACATTTTTGACAAAACCATATCATGTGACCCCTCATTGGACTTAGCTTAAATAAAGCGTTAAACAAAAAGGCCATTGAGGAACACCTAATCTTTTGGCAATCGTTGCTGATCAAAGTCACTGAAAAGTGGAAAAGGCAACGAAAGAGGGAACCAAATGTGCAGCTTGGGAGTAAAAGAGACCCTGGAAAATAATTTTAGAATGCCCCAAATACATTTATTACATGCCTGTTCTATGTAATCCCCAAATATAGCAACACTGAACCATGTGGAGAATGAAAATCTGTTCTACACAATCGTTGACAGACGGTTTTTAACTGGAAGCAAAATTTCACTGGAATTTTCTATAAATTGTGCAATGCAATTACAATTTGAATCACTAGCAACAGCTGAAAATGATAAATTTAAAGTAATTTGTATATTTTTTATACTTACCAATGGTCCAGACATAGCTGGTGCAAACTCAATAATATCCAGGGCCAAACACAAATATTGAACCCCCCAATGACCAAAATTTGCATACAAATCCGAAAATTTAAAGTCCCATCTGGTCCTCCATACTTTTCTTTACAGTGCATGCACGGTAACCAGAAAGGTACCGAAATTGGTGCCAAGCATCATTCTTTCTAGTTGTGCCTGCTAAATGTTATAAATCAGCGGGGAGATATGAGAGCCCATTCATGGGAGGGCCATCCCCATCTGGGCCATTGGTAAGTATAAAAAATATACAAATTACTTTAAATTTATCATATTTTTATACTAAAACTAATGGCCCAGACTTAGCTGAATAGTAAAAAGGCTGGAGGGCCTAGGACTTAGAAGAAATATAATATCTCTATCACTCCAATTAAAAGTATAGCTCCTACAGGAGAATAGGAGATGAAAGAGGAATTATATATGTCTTTCTCTTATAAAAAAAACAGAATGACATAAGACCAACAATATACAGGAGTAATACATAATAAATTCTCCATTTAATGCCAGCATAATGCTAATTCGGTGAAGGAAACCAAATTTATAGCTAGTCTTGAGAATGAGACGCTTTATAATTGTATATAAATGCTCGTTAGAATGTTGAGGAGCTGACAGTTGATCGTCGATGCTCAGTGGCTCTCTCCGGCTTCCTCCACCCGTAAAACTGTCATGGTCATGATTAGCCATTGTGCATAAGTATGTGACCTTAAACACCAATAAATAAATGAATAGTAAATGAAGACGGTTGCATCCATTAAGCTGCCTTCATTAAATCAGTAATGGCAACACTATTGAAATAAGCTCAAAAAGACAGTGCTCTAACCTCATGCGCTGAAATCTTATTGACAGAACGGTGATCTGAAGATAGATTCTCATAAACAATTCGTACTGCTAATTGGATCCACCTAGCAACTGAATGGACAGACATATCCTTTCTGTAAGGCATAAGAGAAAGAAAAAAATATCTTTCTTCCTATTCTAATCAAGCTAGATCAACGTTTATAAATGCGCATCGCTATCACTGGACACAACACTGGTCTATGGTTGTCTGTGGACGGTAAAGCCTTAATAATAATAGGCTCCGGCCACCTATCCAGAATCTGGTTCTTAGCCAAGAATCCCACTTCCGTAGTAAGAGTAATAGTATTACTCACACTACAGAAATGGGAATCTTCTACAGATAATGCATGAAGCTCACTTACTCTTCTGGCAGAAGCAAAGGCTAAGAGAAATGCCGTTTTGTAAGTAAGGAATTTAAATTCTACATCATCTAATGGCTCAAAAGGAGCTTCCTGAATTTTCAAGAGAACCAAGGACAAATTCCATTTCAGAATTAATCTGAGGGTTCTAGGTTTATTAATAGAGAAATTTCTAACTAGCTTGGATAAAGAAGTAACTGATCCAATAGCCAAGTTATCATGATGAGCATATGTGCTAGTGTTGTGCGGTTTTATTTTTCTTGTTTCGGTTCGGTTTTTAAAAAAAAACTCGGTTTATAGGTTGGTTTTCGGTTTTTTATAGTAAGACATCTGCAGTTTCCAACAGAAACTATGTAGTGTCGATATAATGCCCATACTGTCATCTTTTCAATGATGATTTAATTGGCAGTGACTAGCATTTGTGCTAAGTGTATAAATGGCAGGCATTATCAAAACAAAATAATATAAAAGAAAATAAAATGTAACAGTGTTTGTAGAATATCACCACTCACCAAGTCTAGGCACATGCCCCCCCCCCCCCCCTCCCCCCGCACCTCTGGTCTTTAAGTTCAGGCATAAGCGAGTCTATGATGAATTGATATTAACAAATGGGTGTGAAACCAGCTAATTCACAATTTCCCAGGGCTCTGTTCAGTGCTCACTCCTGGGTGGGGCCCTGGGCAGCCTAACAAAGTGACCCTACCAGGCATTGCAAATAATAACAAGCGTTGCCAAGTGGGTCACCTAGACACCCATCCTAACATACCTGACAATGAACTGATGTATGGACTCTTTTCCATGCATTTTCCATCATTTCATGTCAGCCTGGAATGGGAAAGTCATATTGTTTGTAGCTGGGTGGGCTTCAAAACGAACCACTTTACCAAATACCTATTGCCTATGCACCCCCCCCCCCCCCCCACACACACACACACCTCGCGCACGCAATGGTATCAGCTCAACGGAACTGATTTCACAAATTCACTGGTGTACTGTTATATATTGCAACTTTTTTGCGTTTGCCTCTTGCCATTCCACTTTCTATTTCTACCGCTGATTTGTTCCTTTGGTAGCCCCCCTTAAAGTTAGTTGTGTGGGAATGCAACCGTGGCACGTTGACAGCGATATTATGGAACGCAGCATTTTCCCGTGGATATGGACGATTCGGTCTTGGGACGTTTCGGCCTTGGGACGTTTTGGTTCAAGACGTTTTGGCCTTCATATATTGAACTAAATAGAATAAGAACTTGCAGTTTCGTGTTTTTAGTTGGCCGAAACCTTCAGGACAAATCGTCTCAGGTTGGAACGTCCCAAGTTTGAACCGCAAGGAAACCTCTTCCCGGATAAGCACATCAAGGGAGGCAACAGACTACATACGAAACACTTGGTGAGGAAACCCATGACAAATGTTATTTTCGAATATGACAATGAAATGCCAAGACCTTTTTCTGATATGATATTATTCACTGTCCAACAGATTGTAGATAAGTAATTTTAATTAAACTGATTGACTATGTCAGACAAACCTGTTCAAAAACGAAGCCAATTGCACAAGGTATTTCCTGTAATCAGTGAAATGTAGGCATGTTGGCTGTCTGTTTTGCCATTCTCACAGAAAACACAACCCATTTTTACGTCAACGATGTGTGATTGACAACTTGTCATACATCATTCTCGAGTGATCTGGACATGCTGGAGTGACCCCTTTACACCCAGAATGTGGCGTGCATTGACGACACTGTTATTTCCTGACAAAGCTCGACATTTCAGACATTGTTAGTGCAAACTGAATAAAGAAAACATCTCTTCCCGACATTTTAGGAAAAAACCGAAACCGTACTCATTTACCAGTTACACGGTTTTGGTTTTCAAGCAAAACCGAAACCGACTTATAAAACCGGTTAACGGTACAACACTAATATGTGCCTGATAACATAGACCTGTAGCCCTTAATAGTAACAGGCTGCAGTTTTAATATGTCAGACAGGTAGACCAGAACATTGGCAATTTGAGGTATAGATGGATTATAAATATCCACCGATTGATCTGCACACCAACGAAAGAAGACTCTCCACTTAGCTGCATAATTCAACAAAGAGGAGGTCCTCCTACAGTTAGAAATTGCACATCCACTGCTCATGAAAACTGCTTTCCGTGCAAGGACTGCACAACGGAAATACGTGAAGGTTGAGACCTTCTGGGTTGTGATGCAGTGCATGGGACTTCCCCTGATACAGAAGGTCCTTGGAGGAAGCTTCCGAGGAATGTCCCATAACAGACACCTGACAACATTGATCCAAGGTTTCTGAGCTGACAGAGATGCTACCAGTAGAATCCTGCAATGAGACTTTTGATTATTAACAGAATCTGCTGAAACAGCAGAGTTTGGAGAAAATGCATATCGTACTATTCTGTTCCATGAAATTGATAGAGCATCTACCGCATATGCTCGATGATCACGACAAGGCAACATGAACATCGGAAGCTGATTGTTCAGGCTCGTGGCAAAGAGATCGATCATGGGACGATCCCACAGGTAGCAAATCTGCCTGAAGACGCGTTTGTTGAGAGTCCTCTCTGATGGCAACAGACAACATTTTCTTGAGAGCGAGTCTGCTACTACGTTCAGACGACCCGGAATATGACGGACTAAGATATGAACGTGATGATTCAGAGCAATTTTTTCCATCAATTTAAATAGAGGAATTGAATGAGTGCCACCCTGGTTCCTGAGATAAGCCACTACTGTGGAATTGTCTGACAAAATCTGAACGTGGACGTTCGCTACATGAGCAATCCAATATTTTAGTGCCAGCCAAATAGACATCATCTCTTTGATGTTTATGTGTTTCTCTAGGAACCAAGGGTCCCAAAGACCCCCGACACTTCAGGTCTGCGGGAATCAGGGATGTGCCCCAACCCATTAGACTCGCGTCTGTCATAATAGTGAAGACAGGATCCGGTACTTGAAGCGGAACTCCCTGAGTCAACCATTGGAGATCCACCCAAATCTGAACCTTTTGTTTTACTAGGTCCGTTAAAACAATCTGGCTTTCGAGCGAATGCATCTTGACACTCTGGAGAGGATGTGTGCATAAGTGACCTAGCGGAATCAGGTCCGCAGCCACTCCACACAGTCTCATCAGTCGCATAAACTCCCTTGCTGATACTGTGAGAGAGTTTAGAAAAAAGCGAGCATAACAACTGACTAACTTCGACCTGGTTACCGGGAGGCAAACCAGAAGCTCATTCCCAAGTGAATGAAGGACTTGGACGGAGATAAATCCGACTTCTTTTCGTTTACAATTCAAACGAGACATTGGAATAACAGAAGCAGACTCTGCACATTGTTCTGAAGTGTGATTTTGTCGCCGTATCTCTGAAGAATGTCGTCCAAGTAAGCCGACGTTACAAGTGTCGAATGAGCTCTGAAGTATGACATGACTGAGTTCATTATTAGAGTGAATGTCCAAGGGGCCAGGTTCAGACCGAAACACATAGCTTGAATGGCAAAGTGCAGATACTTTCTGAAAGCCGGATTAACCAAGACGTGAAAGTAAATGTCCTTAAGGTCTATGCTTGCTGCAAAATCATTCACTCAAATGCTCATTCTTACTGACCGAATGGTTTCCATATAGACCTTTGGAGCTATTATCAATTTGTTTATTCAGCTCAAGTCTATCACTGGTCGGAACGAGTCGTATGGTTTCGACACAAGAAACAGGTCACTGTAAAATCCCAGAGAATTGGATTTCTCTACGACCTCTATTGCTTCCTTTACTAAGAGAGATTGAACTTCTGCAAGAAGCGACTCCATTTTTGAAGGATTCGCCGGAAGATTTATCCAATGCAGACTTCTTGTAAGTGGAGGTTTTGATCGGAATGATAGCCGAAGACCTGTTCTAAATACATTCTAGTGTTGAAACGATTTTTCAACTAATCGACACGATTAGTACTAAACAAAACTATTAACTGATTAGTGAATCACTCGTCAATTAGTCACCCGAGTGTATTCTCTAAAGCCTTGAAGTTTCCACTTTGTTTGACTTCTAAGAAATTTAATTCAATTTTATTAACATTAATTCAGTGCTTTCAATTTGAGATGCGCTATCACACTCGCACTTCTACATTGGAAACAAGAGCTCTCTACAGATGTTAATACTTTTTCAACATGTCCTTGTTTTGGGTAAATGTTGCTGTAATAAGATTGGTCAGAAAACAAAATGTCACATAATGATATTTACTTTTGAATGAAGTTTTACAACTTGCATTATGGTGTGCACACACTGACCAAGCAAATCGCACTGTTTGGTCACGTGATGTATTTAATATTCAATGAGGCTATTGTTTATAGTTTGTCTTGCTTTTCATTGGGGGTTGGTTAAGTTATGCAGGTCATGAACAATCACGTCATCAGTGTACACTTCTTTAGAGACCTGTTTTCTACTTTGAAAGTTTTTTAGCATAATAACAAAGTGCAGAAATTTCTTATTCGTCCTCAATATTCAAGGGAATTTGGGGGGAAAAAGTTCAATTTCGCTTAAAAATACTTGACAGAACCAATTATTGGAACACCAAAGATTTATTATTAGACCAATTTATTTTTTGCGTAACCGATTGTTTGGTCATAAGGACATGGAGACATTGGCCACCGTAATGTTGCACAGTTACCCAGTTAGACCCATTAATTGTATCGTAATTTGGAAGCCACTCCAGCCTATGAATTCAGTTAAAACCACAGTTTTGTAGAAGTTATTGCTTAGTTTAGCATCTGATATTGCATAACCGACTAGGCGATTAATCGTCGTCTACTTCCCGGCGATTAGTCGATTAGTAAAAATCCAAATGGCATTAATCGTTTCAACACTACTACATTCCTTACCCACTGATCTTCCGTTACTTCCATCCAGTTTCTCGGGAAGTTTGATAACCTTCCGCCAACAGGAGAGCAATATAGGACTTGACCATCACCTCTATGACTTATGGGGCTTCCGGTAAGAGAAACTACGTCCTCCCTGTGAAGCACCTCGTGTCGTTGGCTTTGGGGCATCTGACTTAAAGTCTCTGTAAGACTTATGCCCCTTTGCAGAGTCGTTATATTGACAGTTTCCGGAATATCTGTACGAGGGTTTCTTAGAACCACGCGAGGAGCCCCTTTTGAACGATTGCGAAGTGGAGCACCCTCACCTACCAGCTGCTGCGAAACTGACCTCAGCAACAAAGTGCTGGTAGCTTTTTTGGTAGCTTTTCTGGTAGTTTCCTCGTACACGAAGGATAACTTGTCATCAAACAAGGTATGACCGGAAACCGGAGCAACTCTGAGAAAGCTTTTCACTCGATTGCCCTGGTGATATGATCTGCGTAGGACATAGCATCCAGAACCACCCGACTGGAATCAATGGAAGATTCAACACCTCGGAACGGACATTGAATGATGCGGGTAGCGAGATATCTAGATCCAACGCCTGCTCATCCAGACACAGAAGAGCTCTCTGAACATCTTTTCCTACAGTTTTTAAGTAACTTGGTCCAGGAAACGGTATATGTAGAGAAGATGTAGATAAGACCTGCGACAGCAGGTCCATAAGTGAGGCTTGCAGAGCAGTGGTCTTCTGTTTTTTCACTGCATGCTACTCACGGGATAGAGATCTGTCCCCAGATCTCTGCGACAAATGTCCCGCATGTGCAAGTCTTGAACCACTAGCTACCGGATGGACCGACTTCGGTGGTGAAGACTGGGAACGTCTTCGTGAAATAGCTTGAACATCCAAAGTCGGACAGCTAGTGAGCTGTCTAATGTGCTTTGTCAAAGACGAGGAAGAAGCCGTAACGTAAGGAGTGTCCCGAACCGCAAGTGAGGATGTTAGCTCCGACTCAGTGAAGTTTCCCGCAACGGAAACAGTCAAACCCGACTGCTGACAGGATGGGGAGGGCTCTCCCATTTGCGATCTTGCCCCAGATCTTGCCGAGCATCCCGATCAGAAACTTGCAGTCTTCTTCCCCTTTGCAGTCGGCACTGGGTAACCGCTTCACCATTTGAGCTATCTGCATGCAAAGGATTAAGCGTGCTAACTAGAGGCTTTATCCCTTGCTTAATATCATGAGCACCTTTGCAGCTAGCTCTGTTTGCTCATCATAGCGCGACAACGGCAGCACATTATGGATGGATATCGACATACCATCACCATGTTCTTGTTCCTCTGAAAAAGTCACTGAAAAGCTAGAATGACTACAAGCAAGACAACAAGCATGTAAATCCGAGGAAGACTTCCTTGACTTACACTTGGAACAGAAATTTTCGTTTTGAATTTTAAAGCCAAAATCAAAGTCCACTGCACTCCTAAAACATAACATATAATTTATACATAATAAAGATACTATAAGTAGGCAATCAAAACTATTTCAAAAGAAATCAAAAATATTTTTTCCGAAAAAATTTAGAAAATGCCTAAGTACCCCAAGGGAACCTCATGAGCCAAAGGGCATCCCGATAGAGCCTAAGTGTGGACAAACACTACATAATTAAAGCTACACTACCGGAAATACTTAATGAAATGTATCCTACTATAAATACAATAACTGTACTATACTAAATACTGATATAATATGTATTTAAAGTGTTGTTAAACTGAGAACAATATCAAGAGGAAAAAAAAGAAACTAAACAACAGGCATAAAATAAGCCCAAAGTCAGTAACTGATCAACCACTACCTGATGCAAAGCTCGATCTTCATAGGAAGAAAAAAACAAATCATCTGGTAGAAGATGCAAGACCACAAACGTCCTAAACACCCATAGGATGAGGATGTAACCACGGGGAAAAATGGAATGAACATTCCGTAGAACACATTAAACTCCCAAGAAATTTAATAAAAAATTTCAATAAAAAAGCCAAAATAGCTTGGGAGTTTAACAGGAAGGTTCATGGAAGGAGAGGGAAGGAACATTTAACAAACAGTAGGTTAATCATAAGCAAGAATGATGACGTTCAGGCACATATCTCGAAAATGGGAAACATGAATAATTTTACATAATTATTTTAAAGCCCTGAACATCAAAAACCACCATTGTTCACTTCCAGCATCCTGTTACAGCCTTGAATCCACCATAACCATCATTGATTTGTGTCTGGCATCTTCAAAAATGAGATTTAAAGCACATAGGTCAGTTCAGATGTTTACTGACTTGAGCCAAACAAAAGAATGATACTTGGTGCCAATTTCGGTACCTTCCTGGTTACCACGCATGCGCAGTACAGAAAAGTATGGAGGACCAGATAGGACTTTTAATTTTCGGATTTGTATGCAAATTTTGAGGATTGGGGGGTTCAAAATTTGTGTTTAGCCCTGGATATTATTGAGTTTGCACCAGATAAGTTTGGGCCATTGGTTTTAAAAATATTGTTCCCTGAGTTCCAATATGTTCTATGTGCCAGAACTCAGGGGACGAAATAGTAATACAGGTTCCCAATCTGGTTGGCGATAAAATGTGCTCTTTTTGTTGATAGTTGTCAAATGAATTGCTGAGTGTCCTTCTGATAACTGTTTTTTATATGGTGGTCTATCAGCATTCCAAAGATCATTTAAATCCAAATCCAACAACTGAGATATGAGGGTCCATAGTTGTTACGGACAGACAGACAGATGGATAAACGGATGGAATCCATTTCTATATCCCCCATAAACTTTGTTTTGGCACAGGAAAATTAGCAATTTCCACAAGATACAAAGAAATAAAGCTGACAGGGTTAAAATGACTCAAGACCTAATTTGTAAAAACTGAATCTGACCAAAATTGTGACCTCACTAAGGATGATACACCAAATATCAAAAGATCTGACTGGAGGATCTGAATAAAAAGACTCTTAAAAGAATTTTCATCATATGGCTCTAAGTTAAAATTTGGGCTCCAATAGTGAGCACAAGCATGAGCCCAGATGTTGTATATAAATATAAAGATTCTGACAATTGGATCTGAAGAAGAAAATTTTTAAAGAATATTGCTCATTTTGCTCGAAGTTAAAATTTGGACTTGAACAGGGAGACAAGATATGAACGCAGGTACTTGGTATGAACAAATCTGAATCAGCCTCCCCCCACCACCCCAACAAAGATGCCGAATGAATACCAAATATGAAATGATTCTGACTGGTGGATCTGCAGAAGAACTTCAAAAAACAATTTCTCATATAGTGCAAAGTTAAAATTTGAGCTCAAATAAGAACCAAACATGAACCTATGAACTTGTTTTGAACAAATTTGTATCCAACACACCTAATGTTGCTGGACGACAAATGTCAAACGATTTTGAAGAAGATTTTAAAAGAATTTTCCTAATATTTCATGCAGTTAAAATTCACAGTCCTGCATGGAGAACAAATTTTAACACAGTGACTTGCTTTGAATAAACTTGAATTTGATCTTGAATCTGAAATAACAATTCTCTGTTCCAAGCAGTTTCTGAAATACTGGTTATGGAAAATGTTTCTATTTTAACTCCCAGGGTTCTCACATGGATGTGAGAATTTTTTTACGTAAATCAAACACTTATGACCCAATAATGCTGCATACCAAATTTGGTTCAAATTGGTCCATCAGTTCAGAAAATACAAATTTTGGGAGGGGTGCAAAATCTTGCTCCTTCAAGAACAACTAGAAATATTATAATTCAAGCTTCCCTTGAACAATTTATAGTGCATACCTCAAAAGGAAGCTAATACCAAATATTCTATTGATTTCAACAAAACTGAAATAGCCCACCCCAACCATCAATAATATGAAATATTATCAGAATCAGCCCAGTGGTTTGGCAGCAGACTCAAACACACCTTTATGATGGAATGACGGATGGATGCTAGAACAGGTGATAGACAAGGGATGATAGATGAAGAGTGATCACAAAAGCTCATACTGACTTTCAGTCAGGGGAGCTAATAACATGCAACATCACTGTGATAATATTTTTTGTTCAAAATAAACAAATGTCAGCAGATTTAGTCTGACTGTGAATGTTATTCCATGGTACGCCTAAAATGAACTTCAAGGACTTTCAAGGGTCAATTGTGGTTCAATTCAAGGATTTCTTAGGATATTTTGTGACCAATTTCAAGAACTTACCAAGACCTTCTGTAAAAAGAACAAGAGGCCTCTCAGCCTAGACAGCTTGGCTCGGGGTTACTGCTTTCAGAGGAAGTTAAATAGAAGACAAGAATCTCCAAGTGTTACAACTTGTGACCTTGACCTTGATGATATGAGAATGGGTCAAGGTCATACCCAACATTAGGTTATGGGTAACAATTGTGTGAAAGATAAACAAGATCTGTCACATAGATTCATTTATACAGACCAGACAAGAGCTGTATAACAATATCAAAGTTTTACTATCAGTGACCTAAACATTGATGATATGATCTTGGGTCAAAGTTGCGACACACCTTTGAGTCCTGAGCAATAAATGTACCAAGCATGAATAAGATCTGTCAACATACCAAGTTATATGAACTGGACAAGGGCTGTTTAACAATATCAAAGTTTAGGTATTAGTGACCATGTCATTGATGATATGACTTTGGATCAAAGTTGCAACACACCTTTGAGTCCTGAGCAATAATCGTACCAGATATAAATAAGATCTGTCCATTGTACCAAGTTATGTGGACCAGACAAGGTCTGTATAACAATATCAAACTTTTGCTAACCTTGGATCAAAGTTGCGACACATCTTTGAGTTATGAGCAATAAAAGTACTAAGTATGAGTAAGATCTGTCAATCATATCAAGTTATATGGACCAGACAAGGGCTGTATAACAACATCACAGTTTTGTTGTGACCATAATCTTAATATGACCTCGGATCAAAGTTGCAACACACCTTCGAGTCATGAGTAAGATCTGTCAGTAATACAAAGTTACATGGACCAGACAAGGGTTGTATAACAATATCAAAGTTTTGCTGTCTGTGACCTTGAGCCTGATATGACCTTAGATCAAAGTCGCAACACACCTTTGAGTCATGAGCAATAATTATACCACATATGAATAAGATCTGTCAATCATACCAAGTTATATGGACTGGACAAGGGCTGTATAACAATATCAAAGTTTTGCTGATGTGACCTTGATGATATAACCTTGGTATCAAAGTTGCCGCACACCTTTGAGTTATGAGCAATAATTATACCAAGTATAAATATGATCTGTTAATAATCGTACCAAATTATATGGACCTCACAAAATAACAGTGAAATGTCCCAAGTTTTTCTAACAGTCACCTTAAAATAAGGCCTGTGACCTTGACCCTGTGGGGCACATACCATTTTATAGTTTGCGACACACGGTCAAAAAATATTTTGTGGTTAAGAAGTTATGGCCCTGACAAATAAATGTTAACAGCAGATGAATGACAGACGAATGATGGATGGATGACAGACAAATCGTTATCAGAAAAGCTAACAAAAAATATCAGCAATGTTTTAAAAAAAAGGGTTATGTTAACATTCCTTTTACAGAACATGCTTTAATGTAGAACTGAAAATTCATCCATTTATATCTTGGTTGACAGAAATAAGTGAGCTCTGTTAAACAAAACATAATTGGTCAAATTCATTTCTGCACCTTCAAACTAATTTTCTGCCAGAAACTGTTGCCAGTACCCTTAAAATAAATCTCAACAAGAGTATCAGCAAACTGTAACAATTTTTTAAGCACTTTCAAAGATCTGTTGGGTTTCAGAACACATTTTCAACTGCTTCAATGCCTTAAAATTCATTTTCAAATTCAGTGACTTTCTGTGCCACTTTCATCTATGGCCATCATGTATTTTTTCATTGTGGGTTGCAAACCAATGACAGAAAGTTAAAAAATTTATAGTAATTTATATATTTTTTATACTTACCAATGACCCAGACATAGCTGGTGCTAACTCTTAAAATATAGGGCCAAACACAAATTTTGCCCCCCAATCCCCAAAATTTGCATCTAAAATCAAAGAAAACATGTCCTGAAAGGCCCTCCACACTTCGCCCCCACTGCGCTTGCGCAGTGTCAAGGACGTTCCGAAATTGGCGCCATTAATCATTCTAATAACCAGTGCCTGGTAAGCGCTATGTACTCAGCGGGGAGGCAAGAGTTCCCAACTCCTGGGAGGGCCATCCCCGTCTGGGTCATTGGTAAGTATAAAAAATATATAAATTACTATAAATTTTTTAACATTTTTATACTGTACCAATGACCCGGACATAGCTGAATAGTAAAAAGGCTGGAGGGCCAAGGACATAGAGCAAAATGGAATATGCTCAATAAAATAAAATAGAGTCATCCCCTGTAGGGAAAAAGAAGTAATAGGCCTTACATGTATCTTTCTTATTTATGATAAATTAGAAAGATACAACACCTTCCAAAATTGAGCTTCATACATCCATGTACTCTATTAATATCCAATATTATCCTTATACTAATAATTTTTAAAGTAAGCCAATAAATAAAGTAAGTCTAGAGAATAGAGACTCTTATACTCCTAAAAGTGTCTGAGGATTGCATAATCATGTCCGTTGACATATGCAATATTCAAAAGCTATACTTTAAAAACTAAGACTTGAATGAATTTTAAAAACCTAAACTTCTCACTAAACAACCATCCCAATAACAGCTCAGAATTACTAACTCCGGAGGAGGTATCCCCTTGTTTTCATAGTAAAACAGGTGACCCAAGGGAACACCCTCCCCCCCCCCCCCTTTTTCTTGCCCTGGGTCAAATAGCCCAGAGCGAAGAGGGCAGGCGAACGGAGACACTGCCGAAACAGACAGCCTACCTAGCTATAGTAGCAACTGTTAAGTGAATGACATTCTGAGCAGTAGATAATAGACCTAACAATAGAGGCCTCCAGAAATGGACTAGATATTTCTGAGATAAAATTCATGAATGTAAATGGCTGAGCGCAATGAGCAGCCTTCAAAAATCTATAATAGCGACACTATTAATGTAAGCCCAAGAAGTAGAAGAACTCTTACTTCATGAGCCGAAATCTTAAGCACAACTGCTAAGTCAATGATATACCATAAGCAGTACCGATAGTTAATAGAATCTATTAACAGTAAAATGGAGCGTAACGTCCTTCTACTAGACATCAAAGACAGAAGAAGTTTACACCCATAGTAATAAACAGATATCTGTTTATAAATACATAAACTGTACCCGGAAAGAGTAAAGGCCTATGCCCATACGAAGACGGAAGGACCTTAAAATAATAGGTTCCGGATAATAGGAGCCTAACTCTTATGCAACAATCCAACCTAAATAGTAACGGAAGTAGTGATTCCGAAACTACGAAAGTGAAAATCATCCATCGATAGTGCATGAAACTCACTGACTCTACAGTAAAAGAGAAACCAACAGAATTACTGTCTAAAAGGTCAGAATTTGAAAACTACTGTTTCCAGAGGCTCAAATGATTGCTTAGCTAAATAAGAACCGAAGTTAAAATCCATATAGGAATTTAATCTAAAGATTCTAAGTCTATTTATCAAAAAGTTACTAACTGACTTAGATAAAGAGACAAAAGACTCAATTGTAAACTATCGTAGAGTGCATAGGTATGAGGTAACATAAACCTATAACCTAAATAATAACAGGCTGCAGATCTTGTGAAACAAGTATACTAAAAAATAGCAATGAGTAGTATGGAGGGATCCACAATATGAACATAATGATCCCTACACCACGACGGAAGAGCCTCTACTTTAGCCGCATAAAATAGCGAAGAAGAGGATCTCCTATAGTAAGAAATCGCGTCCAAAGCTCGTCCAGTACAGTGCTTACAATGCAATACGGACCACACAACGGAATACATGAAGGTTGCGACCTTGCGGGTTGTGATAAAGATGACACGATTTACCCAGTGAAAAAAGATCCTCACATAGAGGAAGATTTCACGTTAAGACCCACAGTAGACAAGAGAGTAAATTACCCATGATCTCTGTGAAGATAGAAATGCTATCAACAGAAATGTATTGTGGTTGTTTATCTTAGCAATACTTGCTGAAACAACAGCGCCGGAGGATACGTGTATCCTATCATTCCGTCCTATAGATCAATAGAGCGTTAACAACATTAGCTCAGAGATCTGGACAAGCCAACACATACGTCTGCAATTGATTAGCAAGCTGTGTCATAAATAAATCATCATTGGGCGCTCCCATAGATAGCAAATCTGATTGAATACTTGTTTGTTGAGAGTCCATTCTGACAGCAACAAGCGACCCGTAAGAGAACGGGAGTCCGATAAAACAATCAGACGACCCGGAATATGACGGACCAAAACTGAACTTGGTGTACTATAACCAACAGACGGATTCTTTCCATTAAATTGAATAACGGAAATGAAAGAGTGCCTCTCTGGTTCCGGAGATACACCACTACTGTCGAATTAATGGACAGGAATTTGGGCATGCGTTTCTGAATAATGTTCATGCAATGACATAAAGCAAGCCTAAAAAACATTATTCCGCGGAAGGAAACTGATTGCTAAGAGACTGCGGAACCCAAAGACCCTGGCACTTCGAATCCGTAGGGATCAGTATTATATCCCAATCTGTTTGACTGGCGACCGTCATAACAGCCACACTCGGGTCCGGCAACTGCGGTGGCACTCTCTGAGTCAACCACCGAATGTTTGCCCCAGTCTGAATCTCTTGTAACACTAGATAGACAAGAGAACGTGTAAATCGAGCAATTCATGGATTGCCGAAAAGTTGCCGTCGAAGAGAAGCTCCTCCGAGAACGAAGCGACTCTGAGAGAGTTCTTCACCTTACTATCCACGCGCGTGGATGTAGCTAGGGCTGCGTCACGTCTAACCAACTCCAATCAGCCACTGAAGGGCGGAGTTATACGTGAACAAACCACTGCCCTCAAAAGAAATTACATTGAGAATAATATCCCGTAAATCTTTTCTTGAAGACGTAATGATAACGCCTCAGTAAGGCGGATTACGTATGATAAAGCGTCTAAGTTAAGTCTACTATTCATCATGTCGTTCCCAACATTGAAATTGGAAAAGACATAAACGGCGAAAAAGAATATATGCAGTCTTTAATCACACCGTCTAGACGCATATGAACTCTCGGTATGCCCTGCTCTGCCAAAATAAACTATTCGTATAAATGATAAAAATGGCAGAAATGAGCAACGCGGACAAGAAACTAAACTATCATGCTTGGTAGCAGGCTTGTATATATATATATATAGCGTCGAAAAACAAAACACATGTTGTAATGACAATATTGGACTGCGTCGGTAAGTCAGGGACAATGTCCCTGAACCGATCGAAAAATCCGAGTCCAATGACGCTATAAGTCTCTTATCCAAGATCGCAGCAATGAAGTCCGAAATAACAATCACTGGAAGATAATGCCAGAAGATATGAAAGGCATCTTCCGATACTACTAAAGGGAAAACTCGAAATCTTTCGAATCCCTTTCGCCATCCTGTTGGACCCTATAAAGCGTTTGGTCGTCCGTACCTGATGCAACCACGGACCACACCGACCCAGCGCCGTCGGATAATTCCTGATTCGACCGAGAAACAGTCAATTGCTGGGATGCTGCGAAACAACTGTGCTAACTCGGATAGCACGTCCGTCACTGAGGCCTGAGGAGAAGTGGTCTTATGATGCATTGCCGCTGGAAGCTCCGTGATCGTTACCCCGTGCATACTACCAATATGCGAGCGAACGGAGTGTATAGGCCTCGTGTCTCTTGGCTACCGGATGGCGCGACCTATTCGCCGTGGAATCACTGAATGCCGAAACTGATCGGATACTCGAGGTCACGTAGCCAATGTGCGGTCGTGTGCCCTGCTGTGAGGATGAGGAAGCATCAAGGACAGTCTCTCAGACTGTCAATATAACGGAGCGTCCCGACCGACGGACATATGCTCCGAATGTAAAATATCTGAACCACAACATGCGGTCCTCTATGTTGTTGGACGAGAGAGGGACCTCTCTCGCTCACAGCCCGGACGGACCTGGACAAGCCAGGAACCGGACTAACAGGCTTCCTCTGATCTGTCCTCAATCTGCCGTCACTGGGTGAGTACTAAAGTAATTAAAGTGCTCGCATCACCCAAATCTCCTTCCTAGACCGCAACGGACGAACCCGGCAGCCGAACCATTCGATGAATGTACGCTACACCGGGTGAGCTAGCGAATGTCACTCCGTAGGCAATAGACATATACCATGAGCACTTCATAAACTATGACGACAGAGGCACACTTTTGAAAGACATCTCCATAACTCTTCGAACAAGAAACCAGAAATGCTTGGTTAGCAAGCATAAAATAATAATATATATAGCGTCGTTCAATAATTCGAAAGTTTGTGTGACATTATTGGACTATGTCGGAACTGAGGGACGATGTCCCTGGACCGAACCAAAAATTTCTAAGTCCACCGACGCTATCACTTTCTTATCCGGCATCGCAGCATTCTGGTCCGACGAAAAAAGCTGTAGAAGACCAAGTCAGATGACATACACAACAGCATATGTTGTTCCGAAAGGGAAAGCTCGAAATCCTCCGAATCCTTTTCGGTATCCCGTAGGACCGGATGAAACTTTCGGACGTCCGTACCCGCTTCCGCGGAGCGTCCCGACCCAGCATCGTCGGATAAAATATATGCGACAGATTCAGTTGATGCTGCGATAAACTGTGCTATTAAGGAAAGCACATCCGTTCCCGAGGCCTGTGCAGTAGCGGTCTTACGATGCATTGCCGCCGGAAGCTCCGTGTACGTTGACTCCCGCACACTTCCTATGCGAACGTCCGGAGTCTGCAGGCCTCGTGTCCCTGGCTACCGGATGGTGTGACCTGGTCGCCGAAGAATCCTTGATCGGCGAAGCTGGTAATATATCGGCGGTCACGCAGCCAAGGTGCGGTCGTGTGCGCTGACGAGAAGAGGAAGCCTTAGCAGTCTCCGCGGACTGCCTATACAACGGAGCGTCCCGAGCGACGGACGTATGCTCCGCTTGCGACACATTTTGTACCACAACATCTGGGGCCAGATGTTGTTGAACGAGAGAGGGGCCTCTCTCGCTTGCCGTCCGGATGGACCGGAACGAGCTATGAACCGGACTAAAAGGCTTCCTCCGTTCTCCCTCCGATCCGCCGTCACTGGGTGTGCATTAAGTTAATTTATAGTGCTCGCATCACCCCAAAATTCCTTCTAGACCGCAACGGACGAACCCGGCTGCCGAACCATTCGGTGAATGGACGCTACACCGGGCGAGCTAGCGGACGTCAAAGGCCGTCGAACCTACTAGGGTCCTCTTAGGCAATTGGCGTATTTACATGAGCACTTTTCCGCTAGCCCTTCATTAATTGTGACGACGGAGGCACACTGTTGGAAGACATCACGGATACATCACCCTAATCTTGATCGTCTGAAATAGAAATTGATAAAGTAGAGTGACCCTGCGGGGAAAGGACCGGAGTGTCCAAATCCCCAATAACATACCGTGACATACGCTTCCCATATTGTCATCGAAATCATACGATACAGAACAGGAGTTAATGCGAGTACACTGACCACATATAGAATGATAATAAAGTCAGAGGAAGACTTCCTCTTAAAACAATTGATCAATATCCTTTCAATGTGAAAAGAAAACAAGTCCTGGTACTCGCACTAACCCCTGGCAATCAAAATACATAATAATAATATGATCCATTAATATAGAAAAAATAATTGAAATCAAAATATTTTGAAAAAATATTTTTTCAGAACAGCCCAAGTTTCTGAAAAGTAACGTTGAGCCCCAATGGATCCCAAGCCTAAGTGTGGACAAAAATTTTAAAAATATTTTAAACAATTTATTCAACACTTACGAACAATAATAATGTATCTAGTTATGATTAAAATAACATCAAGATATTATTTTTTAGAAATCCCCCCCTCACACAGAGGGCTGTTGAAAATGTAAACAATGAGTGTAAAAACACTAAAATAAGACTCCAGGCACCCAGGCCCGAAATCAGTTACCAAAAATACACTATCTGATGCAAAACAGAGACTTCCAGGGAAGAAACTGCAGAACATCAGATGGTAGATGCAGAACACAACGCCTAACCACCCGTAGGTGAAGACGTAAACATGGGGAAAGAACAGAATTCATTCTGTTAATCAGCTAAAACTCCCAAGAAAATTTAGTAATAATAATTACAAAAGCTATGCCAAAAGCATGGGAGAATAGCAAGGGGGGACTTAAAGGACAGGGAGAGAGGAAAACACTTAAAAAACAGTGTAACTAAATAATCAGAATGACAACAAAATGCCTGCTGCCTTGAAAATAGGTAACTTAACATAATTTCATTAAAAAATTTTAAGTTACAGCCCTGATAATATTCTGTCACACATTTTTTTCCTCTCCTCCTTCTCTATCCTCCTTAGAATCACCATTTCACTAATATTTATGTGTCTGGCATCATTTAAACTGAGATTTATAAGCACAAAGATCAGTCAGATGTTAACTGATGAAGGGCCAAACTTAGAATGATTAATGGCGCCAATTTCGGAACGTCCTTGACACTGCGCATGCGCAGTGGGGGCGAAGTGTGGAGGGCCTTTCAGGACATGTTTTCTTTGATTTTAGATGCAAATTTTGGGGATTGGGGGGCAAAATTTGTGTTTGGCCCTATATTTTAAGAGTTAGCACCAGCTATGTCTGGGTCATTGGTACAGTATAAAAATATAACAGAGGGCATAAATGTAACCATGAGCTATCTATATCCACTAATGAGTCTCAACAAAAATATTGACAATGCAATATAATCAAGGACATAAAAAGACTTTTTCATTACTTCATGCAAATGAACATATTTTTCTTTTTCTAGAAGAATGCAAATATAAATGTAAAAATATAAAAAACAGAATGTACACATTCAGGATTATCCAAATCAAAGTACCTTTAATCTGTGAATTGATCTTCATATACAGGATATTCAGCTGAGCAGTAGCTTCTTTCAAGTGAACATCTGCCATATACATTATCTCATTAGAAAACCGAAGAATCTTTTTCTCAATAAGCTGTAAATGCAGAAATATTTGTTGCGGTGCTCAGTTCAGTTTAGTTTAAATAATATTAATTCAGTAAGACTGATGTTATACACACTACAATGTCAGTCCAACCACAAAATCAAACTAACATTATGCAGAATAACAAAGTATGTAATATTGTCAAGATAAAATACTAGTATGTAGACAGGGTTTGGCAGCAAACTAAGGGCTTATTTCGAGCCATCTTCCCAAATAAACAAAGTACTTCAGTAATTGAAAGATTTGGTAGTATGCTGCAAGTAACAATGTTTAAATCTTAACATATAGATGACAGAAAAGGAAGAAGGAAGAGAAGTAAGAAAAGAAGAGAGAGAGAAAAAATGAGATGAAGAACATGAAGGAAAAAACAACTTGAACACAAAGCGTTTCCATGGGAAAAAATACAACCTGTTCATGCACAGTCTGTTTTTCTTTTGTTTGTTAACTGGATTAATCAACTACAGTTGTGCCCCTTGGACACAATGTAGATCCCACATACACACATCCTTAATGCAACATTGACGCAGCAGCAACAGTCACAAACTGTGTCATCATAATATTATAAAAAACAGTAATTGTGACCAGTGAATGCACCTAAACGCAGCACCACGGCTACCAGGAAGGGTTTTATTTCACATTTTGCAGAAAGCATAAAGACAGTGGATGACATGCGTTAAAGAAGACTAGGACCCACTGCATCTGCAGGCCATGGAGACAATACATGGACTGTAGTTTAATGTAATACAGAAGCAAAGATCAATACCTTCAAATTAATCAAGCATTAGCATTAGGCTACAGATCCATTGGAGTTTAGTGAAAGAGTGCACTGAGTAAGATGTAGTCTCGTACAGCTCTGAAAACTTGTGCGTTTTCTGTGTAGTTCAATCATTCCAACCCAAAGAGAAGCATACAGAGATTAAAGGTAAATGGAAGGACATTAATGGTGGAATAACAAGTCCCAGAATATATTGGACAATGTAACAAAAAATGTTGTTGTTTCTTGGTCACCACATTGACACGAGGGAAAGTCTGAGAGATGATTATTGTATAAGTGGGCATTAATACGACTACAATGGAACCTTAATTTACAATGAGCTGCTCGCAATTTGGCTTTAGTGTAAAATGACTGTGGATGTAGGCAGCCATTATTTAGGAAAGTCTTAAAATGCCTAATGGAGGAGATATCTTTCACTGGAATAGGTATGCTGTTCTAACAGATGAGATGAAGAAAGCCTGGGACAGATTTGTGTGACATAACAGAACACGATTTGGATTTGTTCGAAGATAATGGCCTTGATTGATGGATGATGTAATGGGTGGTACCTTCTTGGCAATGCAGGGAAGCGCAAACTGATGGTACATTTTGAAGAATTGGACAAGTTTATGCTTTTGGCATCTTTCTTGGAGAGTGTACCAGCATGTTCCAGTGTAAAGTGAGGAATTGGTGGCACTGGTGGTGGCATCAGTAATTATCCTTGCTGTAGCCAAGTGAATTTTCTCTAGGTTTTGTGGCTTTAGTTATTGAACAGTTATCCCAAACATAGTCAGCATACACTGGAAGGTGCCAAATGAATGTAAAATATATCTTTTCCAAGATCTTGCAATTGAGAGCAAACTTAAGCATTCTTAACTTGTCTATACTAGTCCATGCTTTAGAGCAGATGTATTCAATATGATTATACCCTGTACAAGTGCTTTTCAAGATTACTCCCAAGTGCCTGTGATTGTTAACTTCAGAGATTTGGCATCCCCCTGGGAAAAAGGGTTGTGCTCATTGGTGGGTTTTACATTATATGAGCATAGTTTCAGTTTTTTTTTTTAGGATTGAACTCAACCAACCATGTTTTAGTCCAAATCAACTGATCAAAGTCGAAGACTGATCGGGGTTCTCCACTATAAGATATAGAGATGGGTTGTCAAGAATTGACCCTTGGGAAACACCAGAGTTAAAAGGTCTTAAAGAGAATGTCTTAGAGTCTATCAGAACGGTAGGATTTCAAGAAGAGGAGTAGGTCCCCTGAAATACCGATCCTCTGGAGTTTATGAATAAGACCAACATGCCACACCTTGTTGAATGCATTACTGACGTCACAGAAAACAACCCAAATGTCTTTGCCTTCGGCAAGAGCACGACATACCCTATCATAAACATCTGTTAGTTGGAGGACCATTGAATTGCCTGGAGTGAAACCTTATTGAAATTGGCTCAGAATGTTATGTTCAATCAAATACTCCCCAACTCGTTTGAAAAAGCACTTTTCTAACACTTTACTAATACATTGAATCAGTGAATAAGGATAATAATTGGAAACTATGTTTTTCAAAACTGTTTTGTCAAAATGGGTGTGACGTTATCTTTTTTCCAAGTAAAAGAGAAATATGAATTATTCAGAAAAATATTGAAGAGGATCATAAGTGGTTCACTCAGGGAATGACTACACTACTTTAGGAGATGTGGACTTTTCTGATCACTACCTGATGCCTTGGATGCTTTGACAGACTTAATCGCTTCATAAATTTTACTAATATGAAGGGTTATATTATTAATAGTTTGTGGAGCACAGGGCAAGCAGTCTAACAATGAGGCATGAAAGTCATCAACTGTAGAGGCGGAACAAAAGTACTCATTAAATATTTTCATATTGTTCAAGTTGTGAATATTTGGGATCCCTGATACACTGTTATCATTGAATGCTTTTAGGGTTTACCACCATGGAGGTGAGGGTGTATTCGAGCTACTCAGTGTATTCAGCATTATGTTTACAAGCATTCATTGAAGTTGGCTGAGCAGTTATCCCTTTAACAAACTATTCGGCTGTATCTATTGCAACTACAAAATGAAAAGTTGAGACGTTTTTTTTTAAGAGCACATATAGAGAGAAGAAAAAAAAGGAAAGAAGGGAAAAAAAAGTGAGAAAGGAAAAAAATAGTTTAAACAAATTTTGATCTTATGTGCAGTGGGCAAAGAGTTAGTCGGAACTTTTCAAATAAAACTGTTTGGGGGAAGTCTTTACACACATCATCATGCCAAGATTAAATGTCACCTGGATCAAAATCAAATATGATGATTGAAGGAACAACTGGAAGATCTATATTTAACAGAGATATTGCATATAGGCAAATCTTTTAATTCTTCATCTCGCCAACAGAAAGCTGCCTATGAGAAGACACACTCACAGTGACTGAAGGAAAGGTTAGAAGATATATTTTTGATGTATTACTTGGACCGGACCATGGTCCAGGGCTGGACCAGACAGCCGATGCTGGACTGCCTCTGACCAGTCCACCCACACCAGTCCGGTATTTTCTGTTCCGGTCCACTTCTCCATATACTAATTCAACAATGTTGCAAGAATGGTGGTTGAACTATGGTTTTGTATGCTTGTCATCATCACACTTGTGACCAGGTGTATTCTAAAGTTGGCAAAATCAAAGCAACTATCTAGCAACATGGTGTCATGTGTCACTAGATCATTAGCTGTCATGTCCTTTGTTCTCTGTGAGTTCAAATACCATGCACACTACATGCTCCTTGCTCTCAGAATGCAATATGGTGGGTTCACAACATACACGCATGTTTTTTCTTTTACATCCAGGTAAGAAAATGACAAGTGACAGGTCAAATCTTCCATTTGATAGATCTATGTACTATGT
The DNA here is from genome assembly GCA_031216915.1 of Pictodentalium vernedei. NCBI lineage: Eukaryota > Metazoa > Mollusca > Scaphopoda > Dentaliida > Dentaliidae > Pictodentalium > Pictodentalium vernedei. The sequence goes on from CM062293.1 coordinate 151,233,483, forward strand.
AGCCAAGCAAACAACAGAATGTGATCAGCTTTCAGATGAATTCAAAGAATTAGAATGTTGCACTCCACCTTCCTGCGCATTTTGTCACCGTGAGAATCACAAACCGAATGTTACATTTGCTGGTGATACAATACCAAGAATCATTAATATCCTTCAAGGCAATCAACAGTTCTGAGCTGGATACGACTTGCACACAGACAGCAGACAGATAGGCAAATGGAGACAGATAGGCAGATGGATGGATGGATGGATGGATGGATGGATGGACGGATGGACGGACGGACGGACGGACGCCTAGACGGACGGACGGACGGACAGACAGACAGACAGCCAGACATGCAAAGTGATTCCTATATACCCCCTGAACTTCGTTCGTGGGTGGGAGGTATAATTACCACAACATACTTGAATCAGTACTTCATCTGTAAAGAATATTTTTAAGAAGTGGCAGAAATGACACAACTCATTCTTGAAGCAGCCCATTTTGCACTTTGCCGAATATCTATCACCCAGAACTGGAATCAGTAAGTTCAAGAATGGAGAGAATTGATCCTACCATCCTGAAATGTGCACTTTCCCATGGCTATTTAATTTTATTATAATTCTCAACGTTTGAGAAGATGCTGAAACACTTCCAAAACTAAACTTTCAAGAAATCTTGACAGAACTTGCCGCACTAATTTTTTTCACTGTCTTAAACACCAGTAATAATCACTCACTGCAATTTAAGACAATCATAAAAACTGAAGGAAGATGAATAGAATAGCTCCTCAAAATAATGATAATGCACAAAAAATACACTGCTTTTTACATGATCTCATGCACAGTTACTGTAAGCCGAGAAAAAATAGGCTCTGATTAGTCAGGCGATTCGTCAGCATTGTTATTTCTTGAAAATTCAAGGCCTTAAAAGATCCCTGGCTCATTTTTCGGGCTTTCAAAGCCATGAACAGGACTTAATTTAAATCAAGGTCATTCCCTAACATTCAAGGCTACATGGGGACCCTGAATAACACTCTACAATACATTTAACTCTTAAGGACCTAATTCCGACTTTCATTACATTTTTACAACAGAACAGGTGCTCCATCATGCAATCTTTGGATTAACACCCAAGTTACATTCTCAGCACCTTGCTTGTTGTACTTAAGCAAGTCTTGGCTGCCTATAGAGGCAGCCAAGACTTGCCAAAAAATAGCAGCTGAGTCACACGATCTAGACTGTTGAAGTGTAGAAAAAATATGTAAAAATCTCTAGGCCCTTAAGGGTTAATAAGCTTTCAATCACAGAAACTCAATTATTTTAAGAATACAGATGATTTTCAACATCAACTGCATTTGAAATTTGAGAAATAAAAATGAATAACACAAGAAAAAATACTACTCACATTAATCTTCTTTTTTACTGATGTAATGAACTCAGCAAACTTCAAGCGGATTGGATAATTCTGAACCTTTGCTAAACCCAGTTCAACAGCTCTGTAAGAAGATTCTATCTTTTTGTTGAGAATTGCATGTAAATCTTGTAAGGCTTGTCTGAAATATAATTAAACATTTTGATTTATAATCTGACATTTGAACATAATGATTCATCAGTTTTCTGAACATAGATAATTAGAATTCCAAATTTTAGGTTATTATACAATTCGAGTCTTTTGCACAATATAAAACCACATCTTCCATTTTAATACTTCAAATAAATGAAAAGAAACTGCTATTTGTTGCTTTCTAAATTGGAGGTGCACATGCATTAATAAGAAAAATAAGTTGGTCTTCCTTCTTACCAAATGTGTGCACATTTCAAGTATCTCACTCCCCTAACTTTTCAATATTTACTGCATTCTAAAAATACAGAGTTAGACATTTTCTAAAACATCTTAAGCTATCAATCTGTATACCACATTTCAGGCCTATGATTTCAGTCTTAATTGAAAATCATGTATGCATAGAGGGAATGGTTTCAAAATCAAGCTTCAGGTCTCCATATAACTAATATCCTGTAAAAATAATGCTTTTAGTGACATTATAGTTTGTTTTTAATTTACATCGAAATGGTCTGTAAGACCATTTCCATACAAGAGGCCCCACGGGGCCTGAAGCGCTCATCTTGTACAGAACACAATTTAAACAGAGTCCAAGAATGAGTCTACATTAAGCAAGCCATCTCCATAGGCTACACTGTCAATCCTTGAGTCCCTCAGGAGTGACAAAAATAATCTGGGCATCATGCCTTTTCTTCAGTTGATCATAAGTAAAATGCAGAGCTCCCCTATGAAGCCCCTTGATACAACCTATTTGGATTAATCTTAGTACCTCTAGAGGGTACTGAATACAAAATTTTTAATTCTTCAGCAAAATGGCCAATTCCGGCTCCCATATAGAGCCCAAATATTAACCCAGGCTCTGATTTGAACACAGTTAAATCTGACTTCCCTAGAGATGTTGTGTACCGAATATGAAAGCATTCTGACTGTTGGATCTGAAGAAGAGAAATTGTAAAGAAATTTCTTCGAATTGCACTAAGTTCAAATTTGGGCTACCATAGCGAGCCCAAATATTGACCTATGGATCCGATTTGAACAAACTTGAATCTGACCCCCCCTAGAGATGTTGAATACCAAATGTGAAAGCATTCTGACAAGTGAATCTGAAGAAGAAGATTTTTGAAGAAATTCCCTCATATTGTACTAAGTTAAATTTCATGTTCCCATATGGAGCCCAAATATTAACCTAAGCACTCGAATTGAACAACCTGGAATCTGACCCCCCTAGAGATGTTGTATACCAAATATAAAAGCATTCCGACTGGTGGATTTGAAGAAGAAAATTTTTAAAGAAATTTTCTCATATTTTCACTAAGTAAAAATTTGGGCTACCATAGTGAGCACAAATATATACCTAGGAATTTGATTTGAACAAACTTGAATCTGACCCCCATAGAGATGTTGCATACCAAATATCAAAGCATTCTGACTGATGGATCTGAAGAAGAAGATTTTTTTAAATTATCCTCCATATTGAACAAAGATAAAATTTGGGCTTCCGTAGGAAGCCCAAATATTAACCTATGGACTTGGTTTGAACAATCTAGAATCTGACCCTCATAACAATGATGTATACCAAATATTAAAAGATTCTGACTGGTGGTTCTGAAGAAGAAGATTTTTAAAGAATATTCCCCATATTACCCTATGTTAAAACTTCGGGCTCCTGTAGAGAGCCCAAATATGAACCAATGAGCTTTATTTCAACCAACTTTTATCTGACCCCCCTATGAATGCTGTATACCAAATATCAAAAGATTCTGATGATTGGTTCTGGAGAAAAGATTTTTTTTAATTTTTGCAAATATGCTGACTCAGCATTTTTTCGATGCCCATTACAGAACACCCTAACATAACCGATGGCAATTTTTTTTTACCATTCAATTCTACTGGTCATAAGGATACTTCATACCAAATAAAAGCTCTCTGTTCCGTGGGGTTTGGGAAATATGGGCGTTTGAAAATATTTCTATTTTTAGCTCCCAGGGTTCCCATGGGGATGCGGGAATTTTTTTTTTTGCATGGGTCAAGTACTTATGACCCAATACTACCACAAACCAAATTTGGTTCATACCGAACCATCGGTTCAGAAAACAGAAATTTTGGGCGGGGCCAAAAATCTTACCCCTCCTATTACAAAGCCAAATATTACTTTACGAACTTCGTTTGAACAAACTTGATTCTACACCTCATATGGAAGCTCCATAGCAAATATCAAGTCATTGCACACACTGGTTCTTGAGAAGAAGATTTTAAAAATATTTTGGAGCATTTTCCCCCACTCCCTCCCTATGGGGCCGGGCATACTGAGTTGAACAAAAATGAAATGCCCCTTTGGGACCATCACTCACACAAACTTTCACTTGGATTAGCCCAGTGGCATTGGAGGAGAAGACCAAAACATGGTGTTGACGGATGACGGACGATGGACGACGGACGGGAAGCGATTAGATTAGCTCAGCTTGACTTTGTCAAGATGAGCTAATAAAGGAATAAAATATTTGTAGTTGGGCAAGAAAAATGCTTAAATCAGATAAATACTGAAAATAACAACCCTGACATTTCAGTGTAACAATTCTTAATAGGGTATATTCCTGGGAACAGGGATTTTCTGGTTCTCGTTTTTGAAAGTCAGCCACCATACTGGGAGTTTTCTGGTTCTTGTTTCTGAATATCAGTGCCAATACCAGGGAAATTCATAGAACAGAACAGGGAATCAAAAGTTGCATTTCAAAACCTTTGATTCCTGATTCTAGTCTATGAATTTCAAGGGCATTAGGACTGATTTTCAGAACTGGTAACCAGGAAATTAACTCCAACGATGATGCTGGTCTTGGAAAAAGTTGATATTCGCCATAATCTCAAAAACTTTAATACACAAACATTAATACTATGGACTATGAATTTCTCAGGAATCATGATTAACTTTCAAAACCAGGAGCCGCAGTGCCATGACATTCCTGTTCCTGGGGGTGAACCTTAATTCTTAACAAATAAAGTACTGGAAAATAATGGTAAAGTAAGATGTAACCAGACCTGGAAATAAGCAATATGTCATTTGCAGATGGAGGTCCCCAGAGGGTAAATTTGCTGATGCTATCCCATACACTGGGCTAGAATTCCCCAATATATGCCCTACATTGCTCTTTCTGTTTAGTCTTGAGACCTTGATTCAGACTGAGGTTCACAGAGGGTAAATTTAGTGATGATACCCTGACGGGTAGCATACCCAAATTCACCCTCTGAGGACCTCATTCTGCAGATGGCAGTCTGCTTATTCCCAGACTTGGATGTAGCAATATTCAGCATCGGCTTTCTTACATGACTGCAATAATTCATGCAGCCAAACAAAAAATGTAAAGTTAATGCTATTAAAAAAAGTCTTGTTTTCAAGGCACCCCCCCCCCCCCCCCCCCCTCCCTCACCCCCAATTGAATATTCTGCCCATAATATTTTCTCTCACCTGGAAATCTCTTTGGTGACACTATTTTGGACTTGTAAAACTGAAAATTAAACCAATTATATCCTGTTTGACAGAGCTCACTAAGTCAGTCAAAAAAGGTAAAGTTGGTTACATTTGCAGCTGCATAAAGGGGAATCTTTGCTGCTCAAAATGTTGTTCAACATCATTGTGCAAAGAGTTAAATTTCTCAAGCAATTCCAGCCCTCCTTCCCCATCATAAATGTCAGAAAAATTTGCCTAAGAAACAAGAAATTTGTTTCACAGGCCTAATTCTCCCATTTCATATTATTACATCTTACTTGAGAATTACTTCTTCCCCTTTATATTAGAAGTTCATTCAAGAGGTTCATTATAAAGTGTAAAAAATGGTTCTTACAATGCATTCTAATGAAGGTAAATAATAAATAATAATAGAGACTCATTTGTTTTTAAGTAAAAAATTTCAGTTATAGATGTGTTTTAAAATCAACAAAATTAATACGGTTCTTCCTCTCACCGATACCAACCTACCTATGAAGTTTCATGAACAGGGGTTGAACCATTATCAAGTTATCATCCGGAAACCAATTGTTTACGCCCGCCTGCAAGCCCACCCGCCCGCCATTCAGCAAACTATAAGTCGAGTTTGTTTCATGACTCTAGGTTGAACCACTATCAAGTTCTCATCCGGAAACCAATTGTTGAGATATACTATGTTCAAGGTCACTGTGACCTTGACCTTTGACCTGGTGAGTCCAACATCAATAGGGTTCTTCCTCGCACCAAGGCCAACACGCCTGTAAAGTTTCATGACTCTAGGTTGAACCACTATCAAGTTATCATCCGGAAACCAATTGTTGCGATATACTATGTTCAAGGTCACTGTGACCTTGACCTTTGACCTGGTGAGTCCAAGATCAATAGGGTTCTTCCTCGCACCAAGGCCAACACACCTATGAAGTTTCATGACTCTAGGTTGAACCACTATCAAGTTATCATCCGGAAACCAATTGTTGCGATATACTATGTTAAAGGTCACTGTGACCTTGAACTTTGATCTGGTGAGTCCAAGATCAATAGAGTTCTTCCTCGCACCAAGGCCAACCCACCTATGAAGTTTCATGAATGTAGGTTGAACTACTATCAAGTTATCATCTGGAAAGGAATTGTTGCGATTTACTATGTTCAAGGTCACGTTGACTTTGACCTTTGACGTAGCGAGTCCAAAATCAATAGGGTTCTTCCCCTCACCAAGGCCAATCTACCTATGAAGTTTCATGAATGTGAGTTGAACCATTAGCAAGTTATCATCCGGAAACCAATTGTTTAAGATTTACTATGTTCAAGGTCACTGTGACCTTGACCTTCGACGTAGCATGTCCAAAATCAATAGGGTTCTTCCTCCCACCAAGACCAACCTACATATGAAGTTTAATGAATGTGAGTTGAACCACTATCAAGTTATCATCCGGAAACCAATTGTTTACGCCCGGACGCCCGCCCGCCCGCCATTCACCAAACTATAAGTCGAGTTTGACTTCGTCACAACTCGACTAAAAAGTATCTTTATCTTGAAAGCCAACAGCTCTGTTTAATAATAGGCGTTTTGGTGGGTTTAGGCCACATCAGTATGCTGGAGTTTATTTATTTTGTTTTGTTTGTCTTTTTTGGGGGGGGGAAGGTCCTCAACTGAGATTTCTAATTGGGTATACACAGCACAAGTATAATATATAATCTAATATATAATCCCTTATAATTTCCTTTTTGCTGATATGCCTAGCGACCAAAAAAAAAAAACACATCATGAATTTAGGCCATTAAAAAAAGTCTATGTTCTCAGGCACAGCCCACGTCATTAAATTCTGATGCATGAAAACTTTTTAATACCAAGTCAAAAAAAAAAAAAAAATTCCACCCGGTCAAAAAAAATTTACCAGGTCAGTATTTTCGGATCAGAATTTTGAGCACTGGTATACATTTCCCTAGTATTTCAACTCCCTGTTTGCATTTTCTTCTGTGTTTTGATTAGGATTTCTTCATTCTCTGATTTATGGTTTCTACGTTGATAAATATAAGAACTTTGGAGGAAAATGCCCATTTGATCCTGCAATGGAGTGTCTCTGGCATGTCGTCAACAGCCAATTTGATTAAAACATTTCGCAATATATGCATATATGCGATAAGATTAAGATAACACCATTCACCAGTCTGGAGTTTGTAAAAGATTTCTTCCTGAAATGTGCATATATTTTTTTAGGGTATCTTTTTCAGATTTCAGAATAAAAAATAAAAATAAAAAGCCTCCTGCCCTCATCAAAAATTTGAGGCACAATTGCCCGAGAACAGAGACACTTTTTTTTAATGGCCTTATTCTTAATAAATGAAACAAAATGTGTAACCCTTCCTTTCTTGATAAATATCAAAGAGATTAAGAAATAAAAACATCCATGTAACCTTTTTTGCTAGAAGTGTAACTGTTAAACTGTTTATAACTTATAAATTCTTAGATGTGAGTCTTCCATGGAAGACGTGTGTCGCCTGCACTATATTTTAATATTTCAGACAGAATTCTAAGTGGAAAAGGGGCATAACTCTGGAAAAAATACAGCGGATCAAAAAATAAAATAGGAGGTGCACAATGACATTATGTGATAAAGAATCACTGAAAGTTTCATCAAAATCCATTCATAGGTTAAAGAGGAGTGGCGGATAAGAGAAAGTGTGATGCGGACGACGCAGACGATGCAAGACAACAAAAGTAATCCCTATATGTTGCTCTGCACTTTGTGGGGCGGCGACACAATAACCAAACTGACCATGGGACATGACATTTGCATCAATAGATATCCTATAAGAAATCAAAAATACCCCTTCAATGAGAGGCCCAAGATGCCTAACAGACAAGCTCACCTGGGTAATGATATATATTTCTGCCAGAGCAATCCTCTTTACATCACCATTCAAACCCTACACTTTTTAAGAGTGCTGACCAAATTAAATGCCATAAGAGTAACCAAATCAGAAATAAAATCCATGCTAAAATTTGGCACATAACATATCACTATCCCAAGTTGCAAGTTTGGTAATTCAAGGCTTAACTCTTAACCCACTGAGTATTTTATAGATATTTTTAATCAGATCTAGTCATGGCTGCTTTAAAGCAGCCATGGCTAGATTTGATGAAAAATAAATCTAAATGTAACACAAGAAATCATTGGTGAAAAATTCATTCCATTTACAGGGAGACAAAATATGATTAAATATGCACAAATTATTATATTATATTATAGTTGCAACTAGAGGTGCGACTGTCCCAGATGGGCCTGTCCATAACCCCTGCTGCTATGATTATTCTAAGAAGAAAAGAGGCATTTGAACAAGCAGGAATCTGACCTTACTAAGGATACTGCAAACCAAATAACAAAATATTCTGATGGCTCTGAAAAAGAGAATTTTTAAAGAATATTTTTCATATTGCAGAAAGTTCAAATTTGGGCTCAAATATGACCCTTGGGACTTGATTTGAATAAACTTGAATCTGAACATGCCCCCCCCCCCCCCCCCCCCCCTCTTGCCAAGGATGCTCTATACTGGTCATCAAAAGAGTCTGATTGGTGGTTCTGAAGAAGATTAGAAAAAATTCTTCCTCAAATTGGACCAAATTAAAATTTAGGTACCCAAAGGGAGACCAAACATGAACCCTGGGACTTGATTTGAAAAAACATGAATCTCATCTCACTAAGATTTTGATGGAGCTGAAGAAGTTTTTTTTTAAATATGTCTCATATTACACTAAGTTAAAGTTTGGGCTCCCACAGTGGTGGCAAATATGACTCCAGGGACTTGATTTGAACAAACTTCAAGTTGCCATCCCCCCCCCCCCCTCTCTCCCCCCCCCCCTCTCCCCCCCCCCCACCAAAAAAAAAAAAAAAGAAAAAGAAAAAGATGCAGTACCAAATATCAAGAGGTTTTGACTGGTAGAACTTAAAAAAGATTATAAATACATTTCCTTATAAAACAACAAGTTAAAGTTTCCATCGGGAGCCCAAATATGAACCCAGGGACTTGTTTTAAACAAACCTGAATCTGTCCCCTCTCAGGATATTGTATACCAAGTATCAAAAGATTCTGATTGGTTGTTCTGGAGAAGATTTTTTAATTTTGCAAAAAATAGTTTGTGGGTGCTAACAGAATTATACCCCTTGTGGTGACCCCTGTGGGCCTGGCAACTTTATTTGAACAATTTTGAATTGACATATGATAAGGAACAAGCATATCAAATTTGGTTCTTTTTGGCCCAGTAGTCTATGAGGAGAAGGCAATAATGTAAAGATCATGTGATGGACGGCAAACAGAAAGTGATCACTAAAGTCATAAACTCTTCTGTGAAAAGTGAACATGCAAGGCTTCCACTAATGGCAACTGTATCTATAACTAAATGGGAAAATTATTTTTATTTGCAGGGATACTCTGTACTAAGATATAACAAACTTGAATCTCACCCCCTAAGAATGCTGCACACCAAATATCAAAACATTTCAACTGCTGGATCTGAAGAAGAAGATTTTTTAAAGAAAATTCATCATTTTGAACTAAGTTACAATTCGAGCTCCCACAGTGAGTCCAAATATGGACCTAGGGACATGGCTTGAACAAACTTGAATCTCACCCCATAAGGATGCTGCATACCAAATATCAAAACATTCTGAAGAAGATTTTTAAAGAAAATTCCTCATTTTGAACTAAGTTATAATTCGGGCTACCACAGTTAGCCCAAATATGAACCCAGGGACTTGGCTTGAACAAACTTGAATCTCACCCCCCTAAGCATGGTGCATACCCAATATCAAAAGATTCTGCCTGCTGAATCTTGAGAAGAAGATTTCAAAGAAATTTGCCTGAAATGCACTAAGTTCAAATTTGGGCTCCTATACTGAGCCCAAATATAAGCCCAGGGGGCCGATTTGAACAACTTGAATCATATCCACCCCACAATGTTGCATACCAAATATTAAAAGATTCTGACCAGTGGATCTGGAGAAGAAGATTTTTGAAGAAATTTGCCTGAAATGCACTAAGTTCGAATTCGAGCTTCTATAGTGAGCCCAAATATGAATTTAGGGAGCCGATTTGAACAAACTTGAATCAGATCCACCCCACAATGTTGCATACCAAATATCAAAAGATTCTGCCTGCTGGATCTGGAGAAGAAGATTTTTGAAGAAATTTGCAAGAAAAGCACTAAGTTCGAATTCAGACTTCTATAGTGAGCCCAAATATGAATCCAGGGGGCCGATTTGAACAAATTTGAATCAGATCCACCCCACAATGTTGCATACCAAATATGAAAAGATTCTGCTTCCTGGATCTGGAGAAGAAGATTTTTTAAGAAATTTGCTTGAAAGGCACTTAGTTCAAATTTGGGCTCCTATACTGAGCCCAAATATAAGCCCAGGGGAAGCGGGGGGGGGGGGGGGGGGGGGGGGGGGGGGCGATTTGAACAAACTTCAAACTTTAATCAGATCCACCCCACAATGTTGCTTACCAAATATGAAAAGATTCTGCCTGCTGGATCTGGAGAAGAAGATTTTTTAAGAAATTTACCTGAAATGCACTAAGTTCGAATTCGGGCTTCTATAGTGAGCCCAAATATGAATCCAGGGGGCCGATTTGAACAAACTTGAATCAGATCCACCCCATAATGTTGCATACCAAATATGAAAAGATTCTGCCTGCTGGATCTGGAGAAGAAGATTTTTGAAGAAATTTGCCTGAAATGCACTAAGTTTGAATTCGAGCTTCTATAGTGAGCCCAAATTTAGGGAGCCGATTTGAACAAACTTGAATCAGATCCACCCCACAATGTTGCATACCAAAAATCAAAAGATTCTGCCTGCTGGATCTGGAGAAGAAGATTTTTTAAGAAATTTGCCTGAAATGCACTAAGTTCGAAATCGGGCTCCTATACTGAGCCCAAATATGAACCCAGGGGGCCGATTTGAACAAACTTGAATCAGATCCACCCTACAATGTTGCATACCAAATATGAAAAGATTCTGCCTGCTGGATCTGGAGAAGAAGATTTTTTAATGTTTTCCCATTGCCTACAGTGTTAAAAAGTGCTGACTCAGCACTTTTTCAAAGTCCTGAAAAAAGTACCTTGTGATCAAACCGACAAGGATTTTTTTTAATCATTCTATTATACTGGATAAAAGTAAGCTTTATACAAAATAAGAATTCTCTGTGCCGTGTAGTTTTGGAGATATGGCAGTTTTAAGGTTTTTCCTATTTTTAGCGCCCGAGGTTCCCACGGGGCAATGAGAACAATTTTTTTTTCATCAATCAACTACTTATGACCCATTATCATCTCATATCAAATTTGGTTCAAATCGACCTCACGGTTCAGAAAATAGAAATTTTAGGTGTGGCCAAAATTTTTGCTCCTCCCATAACGAAGGCAAATAATGCCTGACAAACTTCTCTTGAACAAACTTGATTCTAAACCTCAAAAGGAAGCTGCATACCAAATATCAAGTCTCTGCTACTGCTGGTTCATGAGAAGAAGATTTTCAAAGATTTTGGTGCCCCTTGGGGGCGTGGCCCCACCCAGGAGGAGGGGCAACTTCATTTGAACAAATCTGAATTGACATTAGGTAATAAACATTTACTCAACATTTGAAAAATATTGGGCCAGTGGTTTCTTCGGAGAAGTTGGTTTTGTAAAGTTTACGCCGGACGATGCCGGATGACGGCCGGACGGAAAGTGATTAGTAAAGCTCACCTTGAGCTTCGCTCAGGTGAGCTAATAATTAGTGAAAAAACACATTCAATTTACAAGGGCAAAATTGTTTTTATTATAAATATTATATTAGTATTATTTATTCTACTTATTTCAGAAGCAAGAGAAATCCTGTCTGGGCAGGAATATCTGCCAACAGCATACAAGGAGTTAAATTATCAGTGTTATTATTATCTTATAAATTTTATGTTCAATGCTTCGTCTGCTCATAAATTGTCAAATTGGCATCTTTGTCAAATGGAAACCACCTAAATAAAAAATGTTAATTCTTTATGGCAGTGTATTCTTCCTTGAGAACCCTATCATTAGGCTTCAATTATCTTGACAATGTTATTACATCATTGTTGGCTGCCTCGGCAACGTTAAATCATCTGCTTATGTATGTATGTATATATTAGTAGTTAGTATCATACAAATTAATTGGAGGACTCAAGGGTTAGGAACAATATTACATCTGCATCTCACTATAAAGAGTAACATAAAGAAGGGTTATTGAACATAAAAACTACTAATCATATTAAGTAGAAAGGTTAAAAAATAAAAGAAGTAGAAAAATCATCATACTTGAGTTCAAAAAGTGCTAACTTCACTTCTTTTGACAAATCCTCCTTCATCATGCGATTCAGAGCTTGGAACAAAACTTTAAAATCGTTATTTAAAGCCAGGCTCTCATCATATGCAAATTTCATGACTGGCTCAGTTTCAGAGACAACAGTTGTCATTAGAAGATCATATTTCTCAGCAAGCTCATCTCCAAAATTATTCCTCATCTTATCCAATACAGTCACCAGGTCAGATTTATAGTTGTTGTAGGTAGAAAGAGCACTTGCCTAAAAAATATTAATAAAAAAGACATTTATCACCTTTTCACTTAAACCACTCTGTTTTCGGGTGGAAAGTGAAAGATTATTAAACAGCAAATATTTTATCAATTTATTTTTTTTCTAAGGTAAATTTAATCATTTGGGACAAGTTCCAACAGTTAAGTTAGCTACGTTAGAGCAGACACCTGAGCATGCTGGTGCACAGCAAACTTTCAAGCTACATTCAGTATACCCCAGCAGTGATTTTCAATCGAGCTTTGGATGCCAAAACAGGCAGTGAAGCCAGGATTAGAATCCACAGCAAAGGCAAAAACGTAGGCTAAGCTTAGTATGGCAAATACTGTGTGAAATGCAAGGGACTTTTGAGGTTTAACAGTGATTCTTTGAAGAGGTTTCATTATTTTTATCTGAAAGAAAACTTCAGGCAGTTTCTTGAATTTTCACTACCAGTAAGTCTAGTTGTTTGACAGCTATTTTTGGGGCAAGCTGCCTGCATAAAAGCCACTGTTTGGGTAATTTAACTTATTTTCTGGAAGGAATCTTCATGACTGTATGTGGCACTTGTTCTAAAGATATAAAGTCTATGAATGTAAAAATTTAGGTATGGAAGGGAAATACGTCAACAACATTACTGGGCTGAAAAGAATTTTCAACACAGAGTGTCGTTAACTCATGATTAGCGAGTAGGTCTTTGTTTGAACACAACCCTGGAGCTCAACAACAAAACAAATATCAAACTGTAATTAACCCTTTGAACACTGGTGGTATCTTCAGGCTGCATGTTGAAAATATTAATTGTTCAACCACACACGTTAACTTTGTAGCCATCCTACTTAATGAAATTATGACATATATTGCTGGATCGGAAAAATGGAACCTCGTGTTGAAAGAGTTAAGAAAGAGATAATAAAGTATTTCCCAATTCCAATTCAAGAGTATAAGGATATTTCAAAATACACAGGATACTGCAAATAAACAACAGTAGCTGAGGAGCAGTCTGTTCCCTTCTCCTGTCCTACTCAATAAGATAATTACACATTTAATATATCATAAGGAAAACTGAATATAATTTTAACAAACAAACTATGTGTTTTGGTACCTGTGATCTTGTCCTTTGATATATATGAATACAACTGAACAGAATTCCCACTGTCTTTGTGATGATGAACTTACATACAATTTTTGGTTGGAATGATCATTTGTTATAGCAGGAAAATCAAGGATAGATTTTAGTTTGATATCTTTAACCTTGACCTCTGACAAACAGTTCAAACAAAACATTGTTCTTCAGTCATGTCTGCTCATGAATCTTTTCTCCAAAACATTGAAGGCATGCATTAATGATGTAGTTTGAAGTATATGTAATATTAAACAGTTAGGATTACAGCTCAGAAATTCAAAACGTCTGTTGTTTATTTGTGAATAGATAAATGAACATGTAGCCAGTCATAATGCAACTTCTTATTTAATTAACAAGTGCCATACCAAAACTCCAGATTGGCAATATTGAGCTCCACCCAGACCAAATCCAGGTACTGACCACCATGTTTATAATTGACTCTATACATTTTTGCTTCACTGTAATAATCTACATCCTGTGGTTTTGCAGTTGTTCCTCAACAAGTCTTGGTTTTCCATATTGGCAGCCAAGACTTGCCTAGGAACAAATGCTAAGATGCTCAGAATCCAAGTTTCAAGTTTACTCAGAGACTGAATGTTGGGACACATGTCCTGTTGCAGTAAAAATTGATCAAAGGCAGAATTAGGCCTTTAAGGTTTAAATGAACTTTGGACCAGTCTATTTCTCGTTAATGAGACACAAAATATTTTGAGATAAAACATGTAATCTTGAATATTTGAAAAGTAAAAAGTTTTTGAGTTGGCTTTTTATTTGGAATAATCAGAGCCACAATAATCCACTTTTACTGGATGTTATTACCTGGAACTCATTGATCATCTCTGGCCTCCATTTAATACGAGTATGCAGTATTTGTGATGCATTGAGACGAATATCCATCAAAGTATCAGTTATTCGATTAACACCAGTCTCTCCATGGAAAATTTCTCCTTGCAGTGCACTCTCATTGAGAAACTGAGCTTTCATATGGAAGTTTTTCCCTGCATTTCCTGAAAAAGAAATGATGAGTTCACTTTGATCAAGTCTACTTTTGTTAACCCTTTGCCTAACAAACCAGCCATATCTGCCTTCCAAATTTACCAAATGTGCAGCTGAAACAAATTTCAACACAAAATATCATGTGACCCTTCAATGAAATGAGCTCAATCAAATGAGGGGGGCCACATGATATGGTTTTGTTGAAATATTTTGAAAAATATGAAAAATAAAATTTCAATAAGGGTTAAGCCAGTTCATTATTTGTGCAAAACAGACACAAACTAACACATGTTGAGGAGAATCATTACCACTAGACCAATTCCCTTTAGACCAACTCCCACTTGACCAATACCCAAAAAACCAATTACCCCTAGACCAAATCATATGTTCTACTTTTAAAATAACTTTATATCAATAATTTGATATATTTATAAATATTTAAATATTTATAAATGTATTTAATGGTATTTATTGCCATGTGAGTCTTTTTATTGTCCAGTAGATGTTGGGCTGATTTTTCATAATAAAACAAACACAAAAACACAATCCTTTGTTATAGTAAACATACACTTTCAAAGGATGTTATAAATCTATATTTTTTGTATGTTATGCATACATTGAAGGCAAAGTTTGTAGATGTTTGGTGGGGTGGGGGGTGGGGGGGGGGGGGGGGTGTCAATCCAGAAACATGAAAAAATTAATTGGGTTAAAAATTGCCCAGGTCAACTGGGTTGAGTGAATTGGGTTCATATTCACTCAACCCAGTTCATTTGGATTGATTTTAGAGTGTAGTTTACTGATTTTGGTGTTTCAAGAGTCCCAAAGAAATGTCAGGCTAACGGAGTGAGAAATTGAAGTGAATGTTGTATGTTGTGAGCTGTGTTAAAATGTTATAAACCTATATTTTTGTATGTTATGCACAAAATTTTGTTTTTTATCAATGAAAGTGCTTTTCATTAAATATATGTTTACCTAATTATCCTTAATAACAATAAGTAGTTCATTTAAGGGGAATTAGTCTAAAGGTAATTGGTATTTTAGGAATTGGTCAAGTGGGAGTTGGTATCAAGGGTATTGGTCTAGTAGGAAGACACCATTGAGGACAGCAGTACAGAGCTTATGACAAAGCGTACCAAGCTTATGTTGATGAGAAATCATACCTATCTGGGGAAAAATTAAGTTTATCAGCATTTTAACAAAAACAGCCAGGTGTATTTTGAGGGTTCCAGACAAGTGCCCCCCCCCCCCCCCCCCCCCAATCCAATAATAACCAGCTGGACAACTGCCCCCCAGTCAAAATGTAAGCTAGGAAAACTGCCCCAATGAAATTTGCACCTAGGATATGTGCCCCCCTCCCCAATCAGGATGGCCACTAGGAAAACTGCCCCCCAAATTATCAGGATTTCAAAACAGAAGCTCAAATTCTATTAAAAAATTTATTAACATCAAAACATGTCAAAAGTATTACATCTGCATCAGATGTTGTCAAGCACAAACTAGTATAATATAGTATTGTATAGTCACAATGCATTGTCTATATTAGAGGCACAATAGTATAAATTACAATATTAATGCTCATTTGTCAGTGCTATGTTCAACAAAAAGTTTCACATAATAACTCTTACACATTAATCAACCATAAATCGTTCTAATAACATCAGAATGTTATTAGAACAATCTATGATGATTACTGTGTAAAATTTATTGTGTGAAACTTTGCTGAATATAGCACTGAGGAAGGTCAAGGGCCGAAAGCTTTGTGACAATTGAGCATTAGTATTGTATAGTGTTAATTTGCATAACTGTTCAAGTTAAAACCTAATGCAGCAACTAACAGCTGCAAGGAATTCTGGCACAGTTTGTCTTCGTACAGATAACTGAGAACATAATGTTTTCACATGAGCTTGAAGCTGCTTTGTGTCCTTTCGGACACATTTTCTAGAAGGTTCATCAAGTCTCAAATGTTCAGTTTGTGAGGGCACAAAGCTGATCTCTTTGTATACATTTAACTGTATGCCAAAGTCCTGGATTCTTATGGACCACCAAGTGACTAAAAGAATTATTCCAGAATTCAAAAATATTGTTTGTTCTTGAACCATCAGACATTGTCTCTTCAAATATACTTAGTCAAAAAAGAAAGTATAATAGAAACAAATGTGAAAAAATAGCATAAAGGATGAAATACAATAGTTCTAATGATGCATGTTTGTGGACAAGAAGTCGTGCAAAGAGTTTAATGACATGTTGTTGTAGTCCACCCAACCGTATACAATTTTGCTACGGATTTCAAAATAGCATGTGCTACCTGTGAATGTCAAATTGAATGGGTGACCAACGATTTTCTTTGTGTTATGTTGTGCTAGAGAGCCTGGGTTATTGAGAAAACACGCAAGTTTTTGTCTTCCAACATTTTATAAAATGCCAAGGTTAACCGAAAGTTAAAAAATTTATAGTAATTTATATATTTTTTATACTTACCTATGACCCAGACATAGCTGGTGCTAACTCTTAAAATATAGGGCCAAACACAAATTTTGCCCCCCAATCCCCAAAATTTGCATCTAAAACTAAAGAAAACATGTCCTGAAAGGCCCTCCACACTTCGCCCCTACTGCGCATGCGCAGTGTCAAGGACGTTCCGAAATTGGCGCCATTTATCATTCTAATAACCAGTGCCTGGTAAGCGCTATGTACTCAGCGGGGAGGCAAGAGTTCCCAACTCCTGGGAGGGCCATCCCCGTCTGGGTCATTGGTAAGTATAAAAAATATATAAATTACTATAAATTTTTTAACATTTTTATACTGTACCAATGACCCAGACATAGCTGAATAGTAAAAAGGCTGGAGGGCCAAGGACATAGAGCAAAATGGAATACGCTCAATAAAATAAAATAGAGTCATCCCCTGTAGGGAAAAGAAGTAATAGGCCTTACATGTATCTTTCTTATTTATGATAAATTAGAAAGATACAACACCTTCCAAAAATTGAGCTTCATACATCCATGTACTCTATTAATATCCAATAATCCTTATACTAATAATTTTTAAAGTAAGCCAATAATAAAGTAAGTCTAGAGAATAGAGACTTTTATACTCCTAAAAGTGTGTGAGAATTGCATAATCATGTCCGTTGACATATGCAATATTCAAAAGCTATACTTTAAAAACTAAGACTTGAATGAATTTTATAAACTTAAACTTCTCACTAAACAACCATCCCAATAACAGCTCAGAATTACTAACTCCGGAGGAGGTATCCCCTTGTTTTCATAGTAAAAACAGGTGACCCAAGGGAACACCCTCCCCCCCCCCCCCCCCTTTTTCTTGCCCTGGGTCAAATAGCCCAGAGCGAAGAGGGCAGCCGAACGGAGACACTGCCGAAACAGACAGCCTACCTAGCTATAGTAGCAACTGTTAAGTGAATGACATTCTGAGCAGTAGATAATAGACCTAACAATAGAGGCCTCCAGAAATGGACTCGATATTTCTGAGATAAAATTCATGAATGGATGGCTGAGCGCAATGAGCAGCCTTCAAAAATCTATAATAGCAACACTATTAATGTAAGCCCAAGAAGTAGAAGAACTCTTACTTCATGAGCCGAAATCTTAAGCACAACTGCTAAGCCAATGATATACCATAAGCAGTACGCTAGTTAATAGAATCCATTAACAATAAAATGGAGCGTAACGTCCTTCTACTAGACATCAAAGACAGAAGAAGCTTACGCCCTTGTAATAAACAGATATCTGTTTATAAATACATAAACTGTACCCGGAAAGAGTAAAGGCCTATGCCCATACGAAGACGGAAGGACCTTAAAATAATAGGTTCCGGATAATAGGAGCCTAACTCTTATGCAACAATCCAACCTAAATAGTAACGGAAGTATTGATTCCGAAACTATGAAAGTGAAAATCATCCATCGATAGTGCATGAAACTCACTGACTCTACAGTAAAAGAGAAACCAACAGAATTACTGTCTAAAAGGTCAGAATTTGAAAACTACTGTTTCCAGAGGCTCAAATGATTACTTAGCTAAATAAGAACCGAAGTTAAAATCCGTATAGGAATTTAATCTAAAGATTCTAAGTCTATTTATCAAAAAGTTACTAACTGACTTAGATAAAGAGACAAAAAACTCAATTGTAAACTATCGTAGAGTGCATAGGTATGAGGTAACATAAACCTATAACCTAAATAACAACAGTCTGCAGTAGATCTTGTGAAACAAGTATACTAAAAAATAGCAATGAGTAGTATGGAGGGATCAACCATATGAACATAATGATCCCTACAACACGACGGAAGAGCCTCCACTTAGTCGCATAGAATAGCGAAGAAGAGGATCTCCTATAGTAAGAAATCGCGTCCAAAGCTCGTCCAGTACAGTGCTTACAATGCAATACGGACCACACAACGGAATACATGAAGGTTGCGACCTTGCTGGTTGTGATAAAGATGACACGATTAACCCAGTGAAAAAAGATCCTCACATAGAGGAAGATTTCACGTTAAGATCCACAGTAGACAAGAGAGTAAATTACTCATGATCTCTGTGAAGATAGAGATGCTATCAACAGAAATGTATTGTGGTTGTTTATCTTAGCAATACCTGCTAAAACAACAGCGCCGGAGGATACGCGTATCCTATCATTCCGTCCTATAGAACAATAGAGCGTTAACAGTATTAGCTCAGAGATCTGGACAAGCCAACACATACGTCTGCAATTGATTAGCAAGCTGTGTCATAAATAAAACATCATTGGGCGCTCCCATAGATAGCAAATCTGATTAAATACTTGTTTGTTGAGAGTCCATTCTGACAGCAACAAGCGACCCGTAAGAGAACGGGAGTGCGATAAAACAATCAGACGACCCAGAATATGACGGACCAAAACTGAACTTGGTGTACTATAACCAACAGACGGATTCTTTCCATTAAATTGAATAACGGAAACGAAAGAGTGCCTCCCTGGTTCCGGAGATACGCCACTACTGTCGAATTAAAGGACAGGAATTTGGGCATGCGTTTCTGAATAATGTTCATGCAATGACATAAAGCAAGCCTAAAAAACATTATTCCGCGGAAGTAAACTGATAGCTAAAAGACTGCGGAACCCAAAGACCCTGGCACTTCGAATCCGTAGGGATCAGTATATATCCCAATCTGTTTGACTGGCAACCGTCATAACAGCCACACTCGGGTCCGGCAACTGCGGCGGCACTCTCTGAGTCAACCACCGAATGTTTGCCCCAGTCTGAATCTCTTGTAACACTAGATAGACAAGAGAATGTATAAATCAAGCAATTCATGGATTGCCGGAAAGTTGCCGTCGAAGAGAAGCTCCTCCGAGAACGAAGCGACTCTGAGAGAGTTCTTAACCTACTATCCACGCGTGGATGTAGCTAGGGCTGCATCACGTCTAACCAACTCCAATCAGCCACTGAAGGGCGGAGTTATACGTGAACAAACTACTGCCCTCAAAAGAAATTACATTGAGAATAATATCCCGTAAATCTTTTCTTGAAGACGTAATGATAACGCCTCAGTAAGGCGGATTACGAATAATAAAGCGTCTAAGTTAAGTCTACTATACATAATGTCGTTCCCAACATTGAAATTGGAAAAGACATAAACGGCGAAAAAGAATATATGCAGTCTTTAATCACACCGTCTAGACGCATATGAACTCTCGGTATGCCCTGCTCTGCCAAAATAAACTATATGTAAAAAAGATAAAATGGCAGAAATGAGCCACGCGGACAAGAAACTAAACTATCATGCTTAGTAGCAGGCTTGTATATATATATAAATATATAGCGTCGAAAAATAAAACACATGTTGTAATGACAATATTGGACTGCGTCGGTAAGTCAGGGACAAAGTCCCTGTACCGATCGAAAAATCCGAGTCCAATGACGCTATAAGTCTCTTATCCAAGATCGCAGCAATGAAGTCCGAAAAATAATCACTGGAAGAAATGCCAGAAGATATGAAAGGCATCTTCCGATACTACTAAAGGGATAACTCGAAATCTTTCGAATCCCTTTCGCCATCCTGTCGGACCCTATAAAGCGTTCGGTCGTCCGTAGCTTGATGCAACCGCGGACCGCACCGACCCAGCGCCGTCGGATAATTCCTGATTCGACCGAGAAACCGTCAATTGCTGGGATGCTGCGAAACAACTGTGCTAACTCGGATAGCACGTCCGTCACTGAGGCCTGAGGAGCAGCGGTCTTACGATGCATTGCCGCAGGAAGCTCCGAGATCGTTACCCCGTGCATACTTCCAATATGCGAGCGAACGGAGTGTATAGGCCTCGTGTCCCTTGGCTACCGGATGGTGCGACCTATTCGCTGTGGAATCACTGAATGCCGAAACTGATCGGATACTCGAGGTCACGTAGCCAATGTGTGGTCGTGTGCCCTGCTGTGAGGATGAGGAAGCATTAAAGACAGTCTCTCGGACTGTCAATATAACGGAGCGTCCCGAGCAACGGACATATGCTCCGAATGTAAAATATCTGAACCACAACATGCGGTCCCCTATGTTGTTGGCTTCCTCCGATCTGTCCTCAATCTGCCGTCACTGGGTGAGTACTAAAGTAATTAAAGTGCTCGCATCACCCAAATCTCCTTCCTAGACCGCAACGGACGAACCCGGCAGCCGAACCATTCGATGAATGTACGCTACACCGGGTGAGCTAGCGAATGTCACTCCGTAAGCGATAGACATATTCCATGAGCACTTATTGCCGCTAACTCTTCATTAACTATGACGACAGAGGCACACTTTTGAAAGACATCTCCATAACTCTTCGAACAAGAAACCAGAAATGCTTGGATAGCAAGCATAAAATAATAATATATATAGCGTCGTTCAATAATTCGAAAGTTTGTGTGACATTATTGGACTATGTCGGAACTGAGGGACGATGTCCCTGAACCGAACCAAAAATTTCTAAGTCCACCGACGCTATCAGTTTCTTATCCGGCATCGCAGCATATGTTGTTCCGAAAGGGAAAGCTTGAAATCCACCGAATCCCTTTCGGTATCCCGTCGGACCGGATGAAACTTTCGGACGTCCGTACCCGCTTCCGCGGAGCGTCCCGACCCAGCATCGTCGGATAAAATATATGCGACAGATTCAGTTGATGCTGGGATGCTGCGATAAACTGTGCTATTAAGGAAAGCACGTCCGTTCCCGAGGCCTGTGCAGTAGCGGACTTACGATGCATTGCCGCTGGAAGCTCCGTGTACGTTGACTCCCGCACACTTCCTATGCGAACGTCCGGAGTCTGCAGGCCTCGAGTCCCCGGCTACCGACCCAGCGCTGTCGGATAATTCTCGATCCGACACCGTTTCTGTCGGCTGCTGCGATAAGCTGTGCTATGTGCACAAGAATGTCCGGCGTCGAGACCTGCGGAGGCGCAGTCTATCGCTGCTTCGCCGAGGGCAGCTCCGCATCAGATGGCTCCCGCATACTTTTCCTATGCAAACGTCCGGAGTCCATCGGTCTCGAATCCCTGGCTGCCGGATGGTGAGACCTGGTCGCCCAAGAATCCTTGATCGGCGAAGCTGGTAATATCGGCGGTCACGCAGCCAAGGTGCGGTCGTGTGCGCTGACGAGAAGAGGAAGCCTTAGCAGTCTCAGCGGACTGCCTATACAACGGAGCGTCCCGAGCGACGGACGTATGCTCCGCTAACGACACATTTGTACCACAACATCTGGGGCCAGATGTTGTTGAACGAGAGAGGGGCCTCTCTCGCTTGCCGTCCGGATGGACCGGAACGAGCTATGAACCGGACTAAAAGGCTTCCTCCGTTCTCCCTCCGATCCGCCGTCACTGGGTGTGCATTAAGTTAATTTTATAGTGCTCGCATCACCCCAAAATTCCTTCTAGACCGCAACGGACGAACCCGGCTGCCGAACCATTCGGTGAATGGACGCTACACCGGGCGAGCTAGCGGACGTCAAAGGCCGTCGAACCTACTAGGGTCCTCTTAGGCAATTGGCGTATTACATGAGCACTTTTCCGCTAGCCCTTCATTAATTGTGACGACGGAGGCACACTGTTGGAAGACATCACAGATACATCACCCTAATCTTGATCGTCTGAAATAGAAATTGATAAAGTAGAGTGACCCTGCGGGGAAAGGACCGGAGTGTCCAAATCCCCAACAACATACCGTGACATACGCTTCCCATATTGTCATCGAAATCATACGATACAGAACAGGAGTTAATGCGAGTACACTGACCACATATAGAATGATAATAAGGTCAGAGGAAGACTTCCTCTTAAAACAATTGATCAATATCCTTTCAATATGAAAAGAAAACAAGTCCTGGTACTCGCACTAACCCCTGGCAATCAAAATACATAATAATAATATGATCCATTAATATAGAAAAAATAATTGAAATCAAAATATTTTGAAAAAATATTTTTTCAGAACAGCCCAAGTTTCTGAAAAGTAACGTTGAGCCCCAATGGATCCCAAGCCTAAGTGTGGACAAAAATTTTAAAAATATTTTAAACAATTTATTCAACACTTACGAACAATAATAATGTATCTAGTTATGATTAAAATAACATAAAGATATTATTATTAGAAATCCCCCCCTCACACAGAGGGCTGTTGTAAATGTAAACAATGAGTGTAAAAACACTAAAATAAGACTCCAGGCACCCAGGCCCGAAATCAGTTACCAAAAATACACCATCTGATGCAAAACAGAGACTTCCAGAGAAGAAACTGCAGAACATCAGATGGTAGATGCAGAACACAACGCCTAACCACCCGTAGGTGAAGACGTAAACATGGGGAAAGAACAGAATTCATTCTGTTATACAGCTAAAACTCCCAAGAAATTTTAGTAATAATAATTACAGAAACTATGCCAAAAGCATGGGAGAATAGCAAGGGGGAACTTAAAGGACAGGGAGAGAGGAAAAACACTTGAAAAAACAGTGTAACTAAATAATCAGAATGACAACAAAATGCCTGCTGCCTTGAAAATAGGTAACTTAACATAATTTCATTAAAAAATTTTAAGTTACAGCCCTGATAATATTCTGTCACACATTCTTTTCCTCTCCTCCTTTTCTATCCTCCTTAGAATCACCATTTCACTAATATTTATGTGTCTGGCATCATTTAAACTGAGATTTAAAAGCACAAAGATCAGTCAGATGTTAACTGATGAAGGGCCAAACTTAGAATGATAAATGGCGCCAATTTCGGAACGTCCTTGACACTGCGCATGCGCAGTAGGGGCGAAGTGTGGAGGGCCTTTCAGGACATGTTTTCTTTAGTTTTAGATGCAAATTTTGGGGATTGGGGGGCAAAATTTGTGTTTGGCCCTATATTTTAAGAGTTAGCACCAGCTATGTCTGGGTCATTGGTACAGTATAAAAATATTAGAGTTTGCGTGCCATCAGTATGCATGAGGCTGGGATACCTCCAGATGGGCTCGCTGCTGAGTTCAGTCACTGTGGCCACTATTTACCGTCTCATTGGAAGGTATAGAACCACTGGATCTACTGCCGACTGACCACGTTCAGGTCGACCAAGAGTTATGACCCCTGCACAAGACTGACACATCAGGACACTTCACTTGTGGGATCGCTTCTTTCCGGCAACAAGGACAGCAGCAATTACTCCTGGTAGAACTAACAATAGAATCAGTGCACAAACTGTCCGCAACAGACTCGCTGAACACGGCATCTGCAGTACGGACCAATCCTTACCCAATGCCACTGTACTGTCAGAATTGAATGGGTACGTCAGTGTGTTCGCTGGACTCAGCAGCGTTTGAGCACAGTTCTTTTTAGTGATGAATCACGATTTCGTCTATGGTGCACTGATGGCAGGGCAAGAATGTATCGCCGATGAGAAGAACGGTTTTCTGATGCTTGTGTGCGGGAATGCGACCGTTTTAGCGGGGTAGTGTAATGGTTTGGGCAGGAATTTCCTTGCACCATCGAACACAGTTTATCTTCATTGATGGTAATCTGAATGGACAGTGATATAGGGACGAAATTCTTAACGCTGTTGTTGTTGTCCCGTTGTTCAACGCTAACGTCAGATTGCAGTTATTCCAGCAAGACAATGCTCGATGTCATGTGGTGCGTATCTGTCGTGACTTTCTTGAGGAGCAGAACATCAAACTTCTTCCCTGGCCCCCACTTTCGCCAGATTTGTCGCCAATCGAGCATCTTTGAGATCAATTGGACCGTCGGGTATCACTTCATGATCTTCAGATATTAGGCGATTTACGTAATGTTCTAAGGCAGGAGTGGAATGTAATACCACAGGGTGACATCCAAAGACCTATCAGGTCCATGCGCCGTTGATGTCTTGCCATCCAAGAGGCAAACAGTGGACATACAGGCTATTGACTGCATGTGTGAACTTTTCATTCCACCCCATGTCTGAATTGCGACGTCCTGACGTGACGCTGGCAACAGTAAGAACATGAAATTTATGCAAATTCATACAGCTGGACTTGAAATATGAATTTACAGCTAGAGGAAGTGATTGTACCTTCGGAACAATACACAGGATTTTCCTTAATGGTTTTACTCACTGTTCTACTCAGCAAGACCAAAGGGAGCTCGATACCAAATAAAAATATGAATTTTTTTTCGGTTTCGTGAAATGTTTGGCAGAAAGGTGTTAACAAACTACCATTTTGTGCCCTTGATTAAAGAAAAGTGTATTACAGTCATTCCTGTGAAAAGTTCAAGTCAATCGCCCCTTCCAGTCCAAAGATATCGGTTCCCACACATTTGGGCGTTTTGGGCGGTTTTGGCTGGAAAAACATGTTCCGCAATGTGCAGATAGTTTTATTTATGAGAACTAGTGAATCTAGACATAAAGTAAAAAAAAACACAAGAACATTTTTTTCAATTTTTGGTCACAGTGTCCCAAAGCCATGTTTGGCTGCTAGCAGAAGCCAAACGAAGAACAACTCCAATTCCAAAAGACGACAACTGTTCATGCACACAGTGAATTCAACATTTTTAACCTTAGAAGCTTTCAAATCATCCCCGTTGTTGAGTAGTTTGCCGGCAAAGTAGCCTGGTCGTAACAAAAATTTCAGACTTTTAGTCGAAAATTTCAAACCGAAATCTTTTCGGGTGCAAAAAAATTTTTTTTTCCGTCTTCCTCGGCTTTTTCGTCTCAGAATTGAGAAGAACGCAAAAAACGAATTTTTGATGAGCCTATTAACACATTGACGGTGGATGATATAATGGCAAGGGTTTTTTTTACAGAAACCCTGTTTGATGTAAATGACGGTCCCATCTTCTCGTTTGTCTGACAGCCATTGTTAAGGGGAGAAGTGTGATAACTACCATGATATTCGAAAGGTTGTTCTCGGGTTTCGGGGTTAGGACAGAGAAATTTGTGGAGGGGGTAATAGCCAGAGGGCCCTGGACTCCTAGTAAGGACAAAGCCTCCCCGAGAATATTTTGCAAAGTTCACTACTCTTTAAGATTCAATCCGAGCAGTTGTAGCATGTGCTGCCCAACATTGGAGAGCATTTGTGAGGGCTCTAAGTTGTGTGAAATTGCATTGGGTCAAATCACTTCTTTTTTTTTGGGGGGGGGGGGGGGTAAACATTTAGAGGACTTGCTCCCCCCCCCCCCCCCCCCCCCCCCCCTTAATTCCATGGCTACGCTACTAAATCAAACAGCAGCAATGTCGGCAGCACCTCTATGCAGTACGCCAGCTCCCAGAGGTCGCATCTAATGAAATTCTGTACCAACCGCCAAGGCTCCATACATTGGAACAACCATACCCATTCCAAACTGCGCATTATTACTGCGCATTATTACTATGTCGACCTCATTAAATGTCAACGAGTGGACAACATTACCAGTAAATCCATGTTAGCTGTAATTCCCATTCAGAAGTCCAAAACAACTGCTACCATTAGTGTTTCAATGAACATTATTTTCGAAGATTTCCAAATGCGTTGGCATCCGATTCTCATGCGTGGAGGCGGGAACACTACATGATAGGCAGTGATGTTGTGGACCCTCACGATTGCAGAAGAAATCTAGAATTCAGAAATCAAAAAACGAGCGTGTAATTGGGTGGGGGTTGGGCGTTAGGTTGTGAGGGGGGGGGGGGGGGCTGACAATCATTATGAGCAGGAGTGTTCGTTTTATTTTTCACTCAAAACGTAAAATGACACTGAACACCTACCATATATAATCTAAAAAGCCTATCTTTCTGATTTTTTTGTAATACACTCTGCTCTGGGATTACTTATAAATAATTGGTACCTGGTATTGACGATTTGGCAGTATCTTTGAGTCAGTAAGGTGTGGTGAACCTACCCACCGATAAATTACGCAGATTGCATTAGTTGAAATTATGTAGCTATATTTAGTGATTTTAGGCACACCGTCTTTGCACTGCCAGTGACAGTGTGTTAACAATGCGAATTCAGGAAACATTGCACAACTTGTAAATATATTACGACGAAATCAGTTGGGGCTGTAAATTATTATCCATTTCTATATAATTTGGGATTGCAGTTCCCAGACATATTCGGTATTTAGTATGTATTATTTTAGGGCGAATAAGTTTGGAAACATAATTGTGTTGATCGCCTTCGTAAATTACTCAAGAAATCAGATCCAATTTTTAGCACATTTACCTTCCAGTAAAAAAATCTATTGAGTGTCATGTACTCTGTAGTCAAAGATTATATATCATTGCAAAAAGTACATCACTAGCAATGTATGGGAACTGTTCCTTATAAAGTATCGTCGATTGTTTTACATTGTGTTTGTTAATAACACAGCCATTTGTTATTGTACTTTTAACTTTCGAGACGCTGGTGGAGTCATGTGGTCTTATTACCAAATATGGGATGTGCAGAGACCCATTCATTAGAATAGTTTTAGGGCTGGACCGTACATTCATGTAAATTGCTTATTGTTAACTCTGCTCAAGCATCTGATGATATAGTTAAAGCCATCTTATGGCTACTTTAGATGTTTAACCTAATCATGTAATTCGATCAGACAGGATTCATTAGGGTATATTTAACACTGTGCAGCCGATTATTACGCAAAATACCGTCTGATTTTGTATCCACGGTTCAACTTGTATAATTAAAGTTTTTACCCTTTCTTAACTAAATCTGTTTCGTAATTCAGTGAAACATGTGTCTTTTTCATACTCGTTCATAAAATGGTTAAATTTCCACTACCATAGCAGTATTTATTGGGTTATTGTTGTCCAAAACAATGTTTGGTCAGGATACTGACAGAAATAGTTCTTTCTGTCAGCATTACTGAACAAAATTCGGGAATCCTGAAAGCAGCATCTTTGGTCAACCAACGGCATGTGTTATGTTATGGAAAGGTTTTAAAGGCTGCATCACGGCTGTTCTCGCTCTCGCTGGTCTTTGATCAACAAACGCTCTTGAAAGCTAACAAACAAAAATTACCAATACTAAAAGCAAACTAGGCCCCGATAGAAGCTCATGATTTTCCTAATGATATTCCTAACAACTTTATACATGGCTTCTGTAAAAACCAACACCAAATATTTGGTAACAATGTGTTCTGACTCACCACTTACCACTTTCACAAAGGAATGCGTCTTGGTGTGCCCGAACGCTAGAAATGCCTTTCTCTGCTTTTTCGAAACTTCTCGAGGGGAGGAAGTCCACTAACATTAATGTTGGCAGCTCGCGGCAGAAACCTGCGTCCCCCCAAACAACCCCCCCCCCCCCGCCCCCCAGCCAAATCATAAACACGTTCAAATTGCTCTGCGACCCCTATAGGGTGTATTCAAGTCAGTAAGAGATAATCGACGGCCAGTACGATGCCATCACATTTTTTATTCAAAATAAATTTGAATAACAAAGAAAGTGACAATATTCGGCAGAAATCTAATTTTGTTGTGACATCTGACAATACCGTCAGAATTGCCACCGTCATCAAATTCAATGAGGGCGGGGGAGGGGATGAGTAGCTGGTGTCATAAGCCCATAAAAAATAACAGACTCCCAGTGTTCTACTTTCGATTTCAGTTTAGGATACAAAATACCATGTAACATTATGTACAGCATTCACTGAAGTTGAGGTCGCCGGATGCAAAATAATCATTGTTTTTCAGATGTGTTTCCTGGCTTGGACGACAGAGTCTGTAGAGTCTAATGGGTGTTTGTGTTGGGTGGGGGTTGGGCAGTCGCGTCAGATAGTTTTACGGGTGGAGGAAGAGCCTCAACATCCAAGTTCTGAATAACGGCCACTTTAACCCGTAACGTAGTATAGTTTTGTCAGGTGAAAGTGGCGATCGAAAAAAAAAAGTTTGGTTTTGGATCAAAAATTTTCAGTCCAAACCGGACCAAAAAATTTCCAGGTAAAAAAAAATTGTTTTCGTCTCAAAATTGAACAAAACACATAAAAAACAAAAACAGAAATTTCCGGATTGTGGTCGAAAATGTCTAAGTCCGAACCGGAGTGGTAGATCTTCAGCCATCAGAAGCCAAGTGACATAAAACCCTATTCCCATGGGGTGGGGTATGGTTTAAAGAGGCCGTGAATGTTGCCATTTCAATTACGGCAACCTAAAACGAGTTAAGAACGCCGAGTATTCTCATGCCAAAAAGAGGGTGTACGGACCGTTGACTTGCCGAGAGTGTACTTTTGGCGACCGCCCAAAGCAAAACGCAACAAAATTGTGCTTCCAGACTATGGGGAATCTTTTAACATATATTCGGGCTACACATTCTCAATCACCGCTGCTTTTAACCCACTCCGGTAGTACAGTATAATTAGGTCAAAGTACCAGTCTGAAGACCGATTTTTCGTTTTTTGGTGCAGTGTGAAAAAAAAAAAAAAAAATTTCGTCTCAAAATTGAACAAAACGCATAAAAAACTGAAAATTTTTTTTTAGAATTTTTGGCCGCCATTTTGGATTAACGAAAAATCGAAACAAAATTCTTTCTATTTTTTTATATAAAGCGGTATTACTGCCTTCAATATGGATCCCTTTTAGATGGCTCATTATATTTAAATCTCGATATTTCACTCCAAAATGGCCGATTTTCGGGATAACTTTCTGTTTTGTGAAAAATTTTGGCAGAAAACACAAAAAATAGAAAAAAATACCGATTATATTTGATTTAGACAAGAGTAATTCTGAGAAGACTGTCGAAAAATTAAGTAGATAGCTTTTTTCCTTCATGAGATATTGGCCTACGAAGCTTTGGGCATTTTTGGGCGTTTTTGCCCAGCAAGTAACATTTTCCCTCAAATACTGATGGTTTTATTTATTAGAACTCATGGCCGTCATTGATCGTGCAAAGTTTAAAAAAAATAGAGAAGTGTATTACAGTCATTCCTGTGAAAAGTTCAAGTCAAACGCCCCTTCCAGTCCAAAGATATCGGCTCCCGCATATTTGGGCGTTTTTGGCTGAAAAAACATTTTCCGCAATATGCAGATACCTTTATTTATGAGAACTAATGAATCTAGACATAGTAAAGTAAAAAAAAAAAACACAAGAAAATTTTTTTCAATTTTTGGTCACAGTGTCGCGAAGCCATGTTTGACTGCTAGGAGAAGCCAAACTAAGAAAAACTCCAATTCCAAAAGACGACAACTGTTCTTGTACACTGTGAATTCAACATCTCTAACCTTAGAAGCTTTCAAATCATCCCCGTTGTTGAGTACTGTGACGGCAAAGTAGCCCGATCGTAACAAAAATTTCTGACTTTTGGTTGAAAATTTCTAAGTCTGAAGCGGACCGAACATTTTCAGTGTAAAAAAAAAAAAAAAATTTGTCTCAAAATTGAACGAAACGCATAAAAAACAAAAATATTTTTTTCGATTTTTTGACCGCCATTTTGGATTAACGAAAAATCGAAACGAAATTCTTTCGATTTTTCTTATAAAGCGGTCTTACTGCCTTCAATTTGGATCCCTTTTAGAGGGCTCATTATATTTAAATCTCGATATTTCAATCCAAAATGGCCGATTTTCGAGATAACTTTCCGTTTTGTGAAAAATTTTGGCAGAAAACATAAACAAGAGGCCCCAAGGGGCCTGAGGGCGATCACCTGACATGGTAGCCTAAATATCAACCCAGAGAATTGATTTCAACAAGTTGCATTTGCTCCTTCTAAGAAAAACTTATACCAATTATCCAAAGATTCTGACCAGTGGATCTAAAAAAAAAGAAGATTTTTAAAGAATATTCCTCATATTGAACTAAGTTATAATTCGGGCCCATATATGAACCCAGGGACTTGGCTTTAACAAACTTGAATCTCACCCCCCTAAGGATGCTGCACACCAAATATCAAAACAATCCGACTGCTGGATCAGAAGAAGAAGATTTTTAAAGAAAATTCCTCATTTTGAACTAAGTTACAATTCAAGCTCCCACAGTGAGTCCAAATACGGACCTAAGGACATGGCTTTAACCAACTTGAATCTCACCCCCCTAAGGATGCTGCACATCAAATATCAAAACATTCCAACTGCTGGGTCTGAAGAAGATTTTTAAAGAAAATTCCTCATTTTGAAATAAGTTATAATTCGGGCTACCACAGTGAGTCCAAATATGAACCCAGAGACTTGGCTTGAACAAACTTGAATCTCACCCCCCTAAGCATGGTGCATACCCAATATCAAAAGATTCAGCCTGCTGAATCTTGAGAAGAAGATTTTCAAAGAAATTTGCCTGAAATGCACGAAGTTCGAATTCGAGCTTCTATAGTGAGCCCAAATATGAATCCAGGGGGCCGATTTGAACAAACTTGAATCAGATCCACCCCACAATGTTGCATACCAAATATCAAAAGATTCTGCCTGCTGGATCTGGAGAAGAAGATTTTTGAAGAAATTTGCCTGAAATGCACTAAGTTCAAATTCGGGCTTCTATAGTGAGCCCAAATATGAATCCAGGGGGTCGATTTGAACAAACTTGAATTGGATCCACCCCACAATGTTGCATACCAAATATCAAAAGATTCTGCCTGCTGGATCAGGAGAAGAAGATTTTTTAAGAAATTTGCCTGAAATGCACTGAGTTCGAATTCGAATGATACCAAATATCAAAAGATTCTGCCTGCTGGATATGAAGAAGAAGATTTTTGAAGAAATTTGCCTGAAATACACTAAGTTCGAATTCGAGCTTCTATACTGAGCCCAAATATAAACCCAGGGGGTCGATTTGAACAAATTTGAATCAGATCCACCCCACAATGTTGCATACCAAATATCAAAAGACTCTGCCTGCTGGATCTGGAGAAGAAGATTTTTTAAGAAATTTGCCGGAAATGCACTAAGTTCGAATTCGGGCTTCTATAGTGAGCCCAAATATGAATCCAGGGAGCCGATTTGAACAAACTTGAATCAGATCCACCCCACAATGTTGCATACCAAATATCAAAAGATTCTGCCTGCTGGATCTGGAGAAGAAGATTTTTGAAGAAATTTGCCTGAAATGCACTAAGTTCGAAATCGGGCTCCTATACTGAGCCCAAATATGAACCCAGGGGGCCGATTTGAACACACTTGAATCAGATCCACCCTACAATGTTGCATACCAAATATCAAAAGATTCTGTCTGCTGGATCTGGAGAAGAAGATTTTTTAATCTTTTTCCCACTGCCTACAGTGTTAAAAAGTGCTGACTCAGCAATTTTTCATAGTCCTGGAAAAAGTACCTTGTGATCAAACCGATAGGGATTTTTTTTAACCATTCTATTCTACTGGATAAAAGTAAGCTTTATACAAAATAAGAATTCTCTGTGCCGTGTAGTTTTGGAGATATGGCAGTGTTAAGGTTTTTCCTATTTTTAGCTCCCGAGGTTCCCACGGGGCAATGAGAAAATTTTTTTTGGCATCAGTCAACTACTTATGACCCATTAACATCTCATATCAAATTTGGTTCAAATCGACCTCATGGTTCTGAAAATAGAAATTTTAGGTGTGGCCAAAATTTTTACCCCTCCCATAATGAAGGCAAATAATGCCCGACAAACTTCTCTTGAACAAAGTTGATTCTAAACCTCAAAAGGACTCTGTATACCACATATCAAGTCTCTGCTACTGGTGGTTCATTAGAAGAAGATTTTCAAAAAATTTGGCCATTTTTTCCCCACACCTCTGCTCAATATGAGCCGAAACCTATTTTGGAAAAAAATCAAAATGCACCTATATAACCACTACTTACATGAAATTTAATTAAAATGTGGCCAGTGGTTTAGGAGAAAGAGGCTCAAACACCACCTTCACGCAGGACGACGGATGACAGACGATGGACGACGGACGAAGAGTGATAAGAAAAGCTCACCCTGACTTTCAGTCAGGCGAGCTAAAAAGTCAAGAGAATTTTTAAACTAGAGATGTTGTATACCAAATATGAAAGAATTCTGCCGGGTGGATCTGAAGAAGAAGATTTTTAAAGAATAATCCTCATATTGCACTAAGTTAAAATTCACGCTCCCATAGCCAGGGAGCCCAAAAATCAATCCAGGGACTCGATTTGAACAAACGTGCTTCTGACCCCCCCCCCTAGAGATGTTGTATACCAAATATGACCCCCCTAGAGATGTTGTATACCAAATATGAAAGAATTCTGCCCGTTGGATCTGAAGAAGAAGAAGAAGATTTTTAAAGAATAATCCTCATATTGCACGAAGTTAAAATTTGGGCTCCCATAGAGAGCCCAAAATATCAACCCAGGGACTCAATTTGAACAAACTTGAATCTGACCTCCCTAGAGATGTTGTATACCAAATATGGAAGAATTCTGACTGGTGGATATGAAGAAGAAGATTTTTAAAGAATAATCGTCATATTGCACTTAATTCAAATTTGAACCCAGGGACTCGATTTGAACAATCTTGAATCTGAGCCCCCTAGAGATGTTGTATACCAAATATGAAAGAATTTTAGCTGGTGGATTTGAAGAAGAAGATTTTTAAAGAATAATCCTCCCATAGGGAGCCCAAATATGAACCCAGGGACTCGATTTGAACAAACTTGAATCTGACCCCCTAGAGATGTTGTATACCAAATATGAAAAGATTCTGACCAGTGGATCCGAAGAAGAAGATTTTTAAAGAATAATCCTCATATTGCACTAAGTTAAAATTCGGGCTCCCATAGGGAGCCCAAATATTAACCTAAGGACTCGATTTGAACAAATCTGAATCTGACCCCCCTAGAAATGTTGTATACCAAATATAAAAGAATTCGGCCCAGTGGATCTGAAGAAGAAGATTTTTTTTAATTTTGGAAACAAATTTAGGATGCTATCAGAGTTATGCCCCCTGTGGTGCCCCCTGTGGGCGTGGCAACTTTGTTTGAACAAATTTGAATTGACATATGATAGGGAACATGCACAGCAAATTTTGTTGAATTTGGTGCAGTAGTTCGTGAGAAGAAGTCAATAATGTAAAGTTAACGCCGGACGGACGACGACGGACAGAAAGTGATTAGTAAAGCTCCCCTTGAGCTTCGCTCAGGTGAGCTAAAAATGGAAAAAAATACCGATTATGTTTGTTTTAGACAAGAGTAATTCTGACAAGTCTGTCGAGAAATTAAGTCGATAGCATTTTTCCTTCATGAGATATTGGCCTATGAATGTTTGGGCGTTTTTGCCCAACAAGAAACATTTTTCCCCAAATACTGATGGTTTTATTTATTAGGACTCATGGCCGTCATTGATAGTTTTCATTTATGAGAACTAATGAACCTAGACATAATAAAGTAAAAAAAACACAAGAAATTTTTTTCCAATTTTTGGTCACATTGTCCCGAAGCCATGTTTGACTGCTAGCAGAAGCCAAACAAAGAAAAACTCTAAATCCAAAAGACGATAACTGTTCATGTACACTGTGAATTCAACATTTCTAACCTTAGAAGCTTTCAAATCATCCCCATTGTTGAGTACTGTGACAGCAAAGTAGCCCGGTCGTAATAAAAAATTCCGACTTTTGGTCGAAAAGTCCAAACCGAAAATTTGTCTGGTGCAAAAAAAAATTATTTTTCGGCTCCAAATGGCTTGAAACGCATAAATAACCGAAAATAAAAATTCGATTTTTCGGCTGCCATTTTGGATTGTCGAAAATTCGAATCGAAATTTTTTCGATGGTTTTTACAATTCGGTGACACAGTCTTCATTTCTAAGCCATTTTAGATGGTTCAGCATATCCCTGCCCCGAGATTGAGTTCAAAAATGGTCAAATTTTGAATTGTTTTTTCGTTACGAAAAACGTTTTGGCAGAAAGGTGTTAACTAGATACATTTTTGTACCATATGCTGATAGAGGGGTGTATTGCTGACATGTCTGAGAAAATTTCAAGTCAATCGCCCTTTCCAGTCCAAAGGTATGAACTGCCGAATATTTTTGTGTTTTTTGGCATAAAGGGTTAACTAAAACATTTTCAAAAAGATGGGAATATGACGATTAGTTACAACTTATGACCCTTTATGAGTACAGAAACTTTTAAAAAAATCGTTAAGAGCGTTTTCGAGAAATAGTGAAAATAAAAAGTGTGGAATAATAATAATAATAATAACTAGACTTTATGATTCTGGAGAATCATGGCTTTTCCCGATGAGATTGCATGATTTGTCATAACCCCACAGTGTATGCTGAATTGCTTTTGACTGTCTCACTGAAGTTCCTTCATTGATGTCATGAAAAAGGTGAGTACAGAAGTCTCAAATGACTCAGTTTGATAAAAAAAATTGCTTAGGTAAAAACCATCATTAACGGTGGAGAGGGTTAATATCAATATCATCGTCCAACAAGTTAATGACCGACAAAAGGAGTTATATTTGTTTGACACATACCCACTGAGTGCTGTATCTATTTGAAAATGGTCCGTTTTATCTCAAATGTATCCAAAATATTGATGTCTGGCAGCTTGTTAAGGGTTAACAAGTGCTAACAGGAATATTTATTCATGCAACTTGTAATTTCACACCAAAAACTGTGAATGGCCATTTTTACTTAAAAATCTACGAGATGTTTTCAGAGAAATCCAGGGAGAACATGAATTTTAAGCTGTTGATGGATATAATTGTTTATCTAGCCCAAAACGGGTTAAGGGTTGTTTTTTTAAATACGCTTATTACTTATAAAAATAATTCTCAGTGAATTCTACTTCCACTTATGTTGATTTCTCCTCTTAACTTTGGGTCCTGTGGGTATGCAAGCACAGCCCACTTTTTCAACATTTTGATGTTTGAGAACCAGCATAGGGTTAACAAATGCTTACTGGAATATTTTGTACATGCAACTTGTAATTCACACTAAGATCTGAGAATGGCCAATTTTTCTTGAAAATCTACGTGATGTTTTTAGAGAAATCCTCGGATAACATGAATTTTTAACCTTTTGAGGGGTATCACCCTGTAACCAGCTCTAAACGGGTTAATGCTTGGTTTTATGAATACCTTCATTACTTACAAAAATGATCCTCAGTGAATCCCACTTCCAATGAAGATGGTTATGTTCATCTCGCAGGTACACACTGGGTATAATGGGTGGTCAAGTACAGCCCATTTTCTCAAAATTTGCTTTCTCTGGAGGGTTAACAAATGCTTACCGGAATCTTTTGTTCATGCAACTTGTAATGTCACTCCAAGACCTGCAAATGGTCAATTTCTCTTGAATACTTACTAGATTCTTTGGAGAAATCCGCAGAAAATGGGAATTTTAAGCTTTTAAGGGGTACATCTCCTTAACCGGGCGAAAATGGGTTAAGACCTCAATTTTTGATTACCCTTACTACTTACTAAAAATTTTCCCTATCAGCTTTGCGTCTGGTAAAAGAAGTTATGTTTCTCTGCAGCATTCCCATTTGATGTTGTTGGTGTCCAAAAACAGACTATTTTTTTCGAAATTTTGACATTTAGCAGCCCATGGAGGGTTAACAAATGCTTATCTGAATATTTTATCCATGCAACTGGTAATGTGATTCTAAGACCTATCAACGGCCATTTTCTCTTGAAACCCTACGAGATGTTTGTAAAGAAATTCAGAAATTTCGTGAAAATCAGTTGGAAAATGGCTTCTGAATCGTACGGACAAAATGTGTGGGAAAAAAAAAAAAAAAAAAAAAAAAATCCGTAGAAAAACGATAGTCTTTTCCAGAAGGAAAAGCCTAATAATAATCCATAGAAAAACAATAGTCTTTTCCAGAGGGAAAAGCTTAATGAAAAAAAAAAAATAAATAATCATTGCAATAACAAATAGATTTTCCCTTTAGGAAAATCCAAATAATTTGTTTGGGATTAAAGTCGATAATACTAAAAAAATTGCTCCTCAAAGTTTATTATACTATCTTTTTTGACTCAGTATACATTCCATATTGTTATTGCATATTTGGGTGAGTTGTTTCTTTGTAATCTTGGAGTACCTCTTGGACCTCGAACTGTGTGATATGTACCACTAACAAAATTAGAATCAAAATAGTCTACGAGACTTATTAAACTCTCAGGTTTTGCAGTTTTTAAATACTGCATTCCTTAATGGATTCATCACGTTTGTTTAAATTTGCAAATCCTTCACGCTGGATCTTCTTTCATGTACTCTTGAGTTAAATGATAAAAGTAGCCTTTTATCACGACATGATTACCAAACATTGTTTTTACTGCATTGTGTATGACAATCTCAAAGTCACAGAAAACAGAAAATGGGTCTGGTATTAAATTATAGTCATTACACACATTAAGAATAGATGTGAAAAGTTCCTCATAAGTAGACTGATGTTTATCAGGTAAATGAAAGTGTCAATGACACTGTAGCTTAACTTGTCTGTGCGTTGTGTTTGATGAAAAGGTTAATGTTCAATGTTTATGAAAGGATTATGAAATAAGACAAGAATTGTGATAATTGGGAATACAGTAATTTCTGTTCCCTGTATGCTATGTTTTCAATAAAAATAATATGAGATGTAGACTGTACTAAAGAATTGAGGGGTGGGTTAATGTGGCCCTCACAGTTCATGTATGTGGCCCTCACAGTTAATGTATGTCAACGAAAGTTACCAAGTTACAGTG
This sequence comes from Pictodentalium vernedei, assembly GCA_031216915.1. Lineage (NCBI taxonomy): Eukaryota > Metazoa > Mollusca > Scaphopoda > Dentaliida > Dentaliidae > Pictodentalium > Pictodentalium vernedei. The sequence continues at coordinate 151,271,273 of CM062293.1, forward strand.
AAATTATTCCAAAACGAGTCATCCTTTCAAGTTACAATGAAATCTCTTCATAAATATGGCCTGTAGACTGTGCTACAGATTTTTGGGCTTCGGGCCTGTGTAGCCATCATGGTTGACTGATCACAACCAAAAGGGGACGTCCTCATCTGGACATTATACTGAGTCATCCTACCAAGTTACAATGAACTCCCCTCATAAATATAACCTGTAGTCTGTGCTAAAGTTTTTCGGGTTTTGGACTCGGGAAGTCGTCACGGTTGAATGGTCGCAACCAAAAGGGGACGTTCTCATCTTGGCCTTATCTGGAGTCATCCTATCAAGTTACAGTGAAATCCCTCCATAAATACAACCTGTAGACTGTGCTAGGTTTTGGACTCAGGGCGCCATCACGGTTGAATGATCACGACCAAATGGGGACGTTCTCAGCTACACATTATCTGGAGTCATCCTACCAAGTTACAATGAAATCCTTCATAAATATGACCTGTAGACTGTGCTAAAGCTTTTCGGGCTTTGTGCCCCTGTAGCCATCACAGTTGACCAATCGCGACCAAAAGGGGCCATTCTCATCTAGACATTATATGGAGTCAACCTACCAAATTACAATGAAATCCCTCCATAAATTCAACCTGTAGGCTGTGCTAAACGTTTTTGGTTTTTGGGCTTGGGCAGTCGTCATGGTTGACAGATTGCGACCAAATGGGGAAGTTCTCATCTAGACATCATTGGAGTCATCCTACCAAGTTACAATGAAATCCCTCCATATTAAATATGACCTGTAAACTGTGCTAAAAGTTTTTGGGTTTCGGGCTTCGGCAGCCATCACGGTTGACAGATCAGGACCAAAAAAGGATGTTCTCATCTAGATATTATACAGAGGCATCCTACCAAGTTACAATGAAATCCCTTCATAAATACGACCTGTAGACTGTGCTAATGGTTTTCAGGTTTTGGGCTCGGGCAGCCAGGACAGTTGACTGATCGCGACCAAAAGGGGACGTTCTCATCTAGACATGACTTCAAACCTGCATATGAAATCTCATGACAATCGGACAAAAACTACGGGGTGTAGCCTGTGCTAAAGGAAAATGTGAACAGACTCACAGACCAAGAGACTTCCGCATGTGTGATGGCAATAGCTTATCCTGACTTTGTCAAGTTAAGCTAAAAACCATACACACATATACAAAAAACACCAATTACAGCTGCTCTTATAATAAATGACTGATATGACTGAACTGCTTAGGAGCAGTGCCACATGTCCCTTCCATGTACCACATCTGTGTGATTATTTAATTTCAAGTCCGTTTAATTTTATAGCCTCCCATTTTAATAAATTTTATTAATATTGAACCTACTTTTTTAACAGGACTAGCTGACAATTCTGTGACCCATGTAACAATTTGGGGGTGGGGCAGCTTTCAAAGAACATTGGGCGGCACATATCCTAGGTGCAAATTCCATTGGGAGGAAGTTTTCCTAGCTGACATTTGGACTGGGGGCAATTATGCCAGGTGACAATTTCAGTGGGGGGGGGGGGGGGGGGGGGGGTGGGGGGGGAGGGGGGGGCAGTTGTCCAACTGGCTATTATTTGACTGGAGGGCCCTTATCCTAGGTGACAATTTCATGGCGGCAGTTGTCCAACTGGCTATTATTGGTTATTGGACTGGGGCACTTGTCCTGGGGGGCACTTGTAATACACTTGTATTTTGAAACTTCAAGATCTGAATGTTCTTTTTATATTTGATTGAGCTTCAACGCAGGCATTTTCACATTGTTAAAAAAGTATTTTTGAGAATGGGAATTGAGAAAAAAATGGGCTTTATCCTTGAAACTCTTCCACTCTTCTTCATGACAAACTTTACAGCTTAAGAACAAGTGTGCTAACATACATCATGAGGAGTTTGCATGAACACAAGATAAGTTACAATGGTAGTGATTTCAGCCAAGTTTTGGTTGTCTCCAAAAGTGACTAATATTATTGTCTTATTACCAGAGTTACAAACTGTTGAAATTATGGAAAACCGTTCAGTCCCAGACTCCAACTATTGAAAGACTAATTTCCTTTGTATGAAAAAGTACCTTAACCAGGAGTCTTCGTGTTAAGTGAATATTCAAAGCACTCAAACAGTGGTGTCTTGACAAAAAAAATGGCAAACCCATTACTATTAATGTGTTGGAGGAGCAAAATCATTTGGAACAAGTTGAAAATGATCTTGATACACCAACTAATAAAGAGCAAAAACTTCTAGATCTATGAAAAATGTGGTCAAATAACTTACTCTTGTCATAGTGAGTTACAAACTCTATGTTATGATTGTCGTTATCATATATAAGCTCTGCTCGGATTGGACTTCGCCCATTGATAGAATTCTTCAGCTGTATTCTATATGGATCATCATCATCAATAATCCTCCCAGATAGATCAATAGTCTTCAGGGGTGAATTGATCTGAAATCACAAGATATTCAAAAACCATTATTTAACTCATAGAGCACTAAATTATTTTTGGCCTCCAAAGTTTGTTCACGTCTTCGAGTGGTCATTTATTTATTTATTAGTGTTTAAGGTCACATATTTCTGTACAATGGTTCATCAGGACTGCAACATGGATATAAAATCAAGTTCACCCAATCGTTTATACCCCTGCTGCCCATTTTAGAGGACTTTCACCCCGGGCATTGTTTACAAGGTACTACTTTACCAGTAAAACAGAGCTTAGTTACCCCAGCAAACAAGCTCTGCTTCACTTTCCAGGGTTCCCAAGAGGAGGAGGGTGCCCAAAGGCAAATTGTGACACGAGCAATGCAAAGTGTGGCATATGTCAGCCTCCCATAATGCCAAGAAGGGGCATATTTTTAATACTAGGAATATACATGTTTGGAGGTTATTATCTTTTCTTTGCAGCATGAGAGAAAGTGCAACACCCAGTAGCAGTTGTGAGATCCACATACACCTATTACCAAAACATAGTTATGATTGGACAATCTACATGGGAGATGTGTAATTATTGATCTGTATTGTTTTACAGTTGGCAAATTAAAACCCCAGTGGCAATTGTGAGGGTCATGAACACTGTGACCAAATTCTGAAGACAACTGGACCATGTGGGAGGAGATATAGAATAAACACACAATGCCATATTTTAGGTATTTTCTTTGTTTTACTGAAATCCACCCCTAAGTGGCAAGTATGAGGTCTACATTCACCCATGTACCAAGTTTGGGGAAAAGATGAGGAACAATGAGCCATGCAAACAAACCTGTTCCAAATTATATTCTGAATCCACTTTGTGAATCAAGGGACATTAACTCGGTCAGTATCAAAGCAAGTGCATCTTTTTCTGGCTTTGGATCTGTTCCTGTATGATAAGGGACAACCATGCCAAAAATTATCTGAATCCAACACATAGTGGCAGAACCAGAGCAGCAAACATGTTGGAAAGACACACTTGTTTTATAATTGCTTAAATTAGTCAAAGGGAAGTAATTCTGAAAATATTCTAGCATGGGCATCTTGCCCCATGCCGAGGTAGAAAGGAGTGACAATTCACTTCAGTCTAGCAAACAGTGGAACTACTGGAGTATTAAACATGTTGGACAGACATGTTGAAACAATAACTACTGGCACTCTGCCATAAATTGTGACAAGGAAAATTCATACAGACCAAATAATTTTGATTTGAAGTTAATATGAAGGACACCCACAGAGTTTGAAGCCCCCGAGTTGCAGTACAGCACTTTAGAGTAAAGCCCAAATAAGGACAATTTCAGCCTTTGCACTAATGCTGGTTAGCCTTTCAGTATGGCATTTCGGTATTCTCTCACTAAAAAATGTCGGCAAAAGGAACTTAAAAAGGGTTGTCTTACAATAAGGTAATTCCTTTTCAGCTTTCCTCAATTTCTAATTTGTACAGCTCTGAGAATTTTGATTTGTTGCCTTCAAAACATAGCTGATGATCCCTTATCAGAATAAGCTCATTCCAATGAGGGGACATAAGCTATGACTTCGAGACAAAAATTTTAAAAAAAACCCAATAAAATATCAATTCCATTATGTTAGATAAACCGTTAACCAATTCAAAAGTAAACTTTTTGCTGTCAAGAGTTTCTTTTATTTTGCTGATGAGTTATTGTTTTGTGAAATACTGCTGGAAAAGGTTAAAAAAAAAAGCTTTCTCCGTAGGGATGTCAAACAACATTCCTTCAGCAAATGCAGACATTTATGAAGCTTCTCTCATCCAGGGTTCCTGCATCTAATTAGTAAGTAGATTCCAGGCTTTTCAAGGCCATTTCCATGCCATATTTAAGGTTTTTCCAAGGCTTCATAGAAGTAAAATTGAAGGTTTTTTAAGGATATCGACTAAAAATCAAGAGTATAGTTCCAGTGGAATTAAGTTGTAGGATAATCACGGGAAAAGTTTGAGGTTTTTATATTTTGAAAGATTGTTTTCAAGGATTTTCCAGGCCACTTTTGGAGTTTTGAGGGAATTCAATGAGTTTCCATGCCTTGAAAATTTATTTTCAAATTCAAGGCTTTTTAAGGCTTTCAAGGCCCATAGGAACCCTGTCATCACTGTAATATTGTAACAGAAAAAAATAACCTCAATTCCCAGTTTATGAATAAATGCCCTCAAGTGAATGACAAACAGAAAGCATTCTACACAAAACTCTGATAATATAAAAATAAAACTTGGTCAAATTTTGGCTGCCAATATAGACAACATGAGGTGACTATAAATCACTGCTAATCCACAAGTCTTGTTTGCTGATAAATGGAAAATGTTTGTCTCAAAAACTGTTTGACATTTGAGGGCTAACTTATTTACTGCACAAAATGCAAGAAAAATCTTAAAAAAAACAGGGTTCCCACTAATATCAATCAGAGAAAAAATTTAAGCACTATTCAAGCACTTTTCAAGGAAATTAACAATGATTTCAAGGACTATCAGGACAGGGCTGTACATATTGGGTGAATGATTGTTCTACCAAAAAGAAAGTAGAGGCTCTAAAGAGCCTGTAATCGCTCACCTGGAACTACATATAAAAATGTTATTTCCCGTAGGCTTTCCTAACTATGAGCTGCAATTGTGGCCATGTTTGCAACATTACATCAACATTACATGAGGATCACTGGCAGAAGGTGTCCCAGTCCTCAATCACGTGAAGTTTCAAATCCATCAAACAGAATCATAGAATGTCAGAATCATAGAATGTCTCTGGTGGCCATATTTTCCAAAAAAGGGAACAAAAAGAGGATCGTTTGTAGAGGACCTCCTATAGACCATTCCTGCCAAGTTTTGGTTCAGAGAGAAGAAGAAAATGTGATTTCCTATAGGATTTGTATATAGTAACTATAAACCACAATTGTGGCCACATTTGCAACACGATCAACATTAAATGAAGAACGTTGGTAGAGGGTGTCCCAGTCATCAACCCTGCAAAGTTTCAAAACATTTGGTCCTGTGGTTTCAGAGGAGAAGAGTTTTCAAAATTGACAAATCAGAATCAAAGAATGCTTCTGGCAACCACACTTTTCATCCAACCAGAATAAAATGAGTAACAGTTGTAGAGAACCTCTCATAGACCATGCCTGCCAAGTCTGGTTCACATTGGCTCAGTACTTTCAGAGAAGATGATGAAAACTATAGTAACTATAAGCCACAATTGCAGCCATAATTGCAATCCGATGAAGATTAAATGAGGATCATTGGTAGAGGGGGTTACAGTCATCAGTCACATTAAGTTTCAAAACATTTGGCCTTGTAGTTTCAAAGAAGATTTCTTGAAAATGCACACATTTATGAATTCTGTTTCAACAAAAAAATCAGTAAAAGAAGGTTAAATATTTTGAAAATTACAATTTTTTCAGACAGTATTCTCTTTCAAATAGCTTTGGATAGATGAAGGGTTACAGGATAAACATTTGATTCCAATTTTGTCATATCTTAAATGATATAATTTACTGGTCAGCTAAGTTGACATACGGGGAAAAGAAAATAAACAAAACTTCCATGCTTTCCAAACACCTGTCATCAATCAGTATTTATTTATTTATTTATTTATTTATTTATTTATTTATTTATTGATGTTTAAGGTCACATATTTCTGTACAATGGCTAATCATGACCATGACAGTTTTAAGGGTGGAGGAAGCAGGAGTACCCCGAGAGAACCACTGAGCAATGGCGAGCAACTGTCAGCTCCCCAACATACCCACTCCACACAAGCAGGATTAGCATTGGCTGAAGACAGGTGCACCATTGAAGTGCAGTACGCCTTAGTACACAACGCCACTGTGTCCCCACTTGGGCAATGGGGGTAAAGTGTCTTGCCCAAGGACACAACGTGGCTGCCACAGGTGGGATTCAAACTGAGGACCTCTCGGCTTGCAGCCTGCACCTCTACCTACTGATGACCTATGCTAAAACTTATTTTGACTTGTACTGTATACACAATATTTGGGTTTTTTTTCCCAGTTCTGTGGAAAAAACTGGATCCAACCCTTACCTGATTCTCAAAATACAAGTATTTTGCTGACAATACCGATCTTCATGCAGACAGCAGAGGCATTGGATTAAGCATTAGAATATAGCCTCTGGTGGCCACATATTTCCATCCTCTCACAGACCATCCTACGAAGTTTGGTTCACGTCGGCTCAGTAGTTCCAGAGAAGAAGATGAAAATGTGATTTCCCATAGGGTTTCTATAGTAACTATATGCTGCAATTGCAGCCATGTTTGCAACCCGATCAACATTAAATGCGGATCATTGGTAAAGGGTGTCACAGTCATCAAGCATGCATAGTTTCAAAACATTTGGCCCTGTGGTTTCAGAGAAGATTTTTAAAAATCCACCAATCAGAATCAAAGAATGCCTCTGGCAGCCATGTTTTCAAACCCATGGGATCAAAATGTGGATTGTTTGTAGAGGACCTCCCATAGACTATCCCTGCCAGGTTTGGTTCATGTCAGCTCAGGAGTTCCAGAGAAGATGATGAAAATGTGATTTCTCATAGGGTTTCTACAGTAACTATAAGCCACAATTGCAGCCATGTTTGTGACCCAATCAACATTAAATGAGGATCGTTGGTAGAGGGGGTCCCAAGTCATCATTTATGTGAAGTTCCAAAACTTTTGGCCTGGCAGTTTCAGAGAAGAAGATTTTTGAAAATCCACCAACCAGAATCAAAGAATGCCTCTGGAAGCCATGTTTTTCATTCGATGGGAACAAAATGACAATCGTTTGTTGAGGACCTCCCATAGATCATTCCTGCCAAGTTTGGTTCACACCAGCTCAGCAGTTACAGAGAAGAAGATGAAAATGTGATAAGTTTACGAACGCCGGACAACGATGGACGCCAAGTAATGAGAAAGCTACAGGCCAGGTTACCTAAAAAGGTGACCAATTTTTCATTCACCTACAGTACTACAACTTTGACAAATATCTTGACTGTAATTGTCACTTTATTCATTTAACTTTTCCAGAACCATGATCTACATTGCAATGATGATAAAACCTACTATTATGATGACATGATGATGAAATGCTGTGAGGTAATACACTGTTGGAAAGGGCTCACTGATCCCTTTCCAACCGAGTATTACTTCACAGCATATTATCAGATTACGAACAGATAACATTGGATGGCGAAATTCATGAAATAAAAATTGCGGTGATCTAGAATCTACACACCATTCTGAGGCAAGTTATCATCATGAAACATCCTGTCTCAGGGGTTACAAATCAACTGAATTCAAGTACTTTTCAAGAAAGGTTGTGGAAATCAAGTACTTTTTCAATGATGTAAACAAATTCAAGCACTTCTCAAGGAAGGAGCTGAAATTAAAGGACTTTTCATTTGAGTGAGAACCATGCAAAATAAGAGCCCCCAAGAGGCCTTAATTGCTCACCTGACAAAGTGGTTCAAAGAAGTATTTTGGGTCACATTCAGGTAGTCATGGTTCATCAACACTACAGAGGAATGAAGTCATGAATTTATTCATAACTTTTGTGTCTATGTCAGATGATTATTTTCATAGGTCTTCCTGACTGCTTCCAATTCTATCAGCTGTAGACAAGCACTGCCAAACTTCCAAGAGTTGTTATGTCACTGCAGTTTGAAAGGCAAATTTTATGGTAAAACACTAAGGAATGAATTTGAACAACCTTGAACCTAATTTCCTCCCCCACTCCCATAGAGGGCCCAAATATTAAGTCAGGGACCCTAATTGAACAAAACATACTTGAACCTGATACTCCTAGAGATGTTATATACCAAATATGAAAGGATTCTGACTGTGGATCTGAAGAAGATTTTTAAAGAAATATCCTCATATCGCACTAATTTAAAATTCAGGCTCCAATAGAGAGCCTAAATATGAACCCAGGGGCTCAATTTGAACAAATTTCAATCAGCCCCCACCTAAAGACATTGTATAGCAAATATGAAAGCATTCTCATTGGTGGATCTGAAGAAGTAGATTTTTTAAAGAAATTTCCTAATATTGCATGAAGTTAAAATTCGGGATCCCAAATATTAACCCAAGGACTCGATCTGAACAAACATGAATCTGACTCCCCTAGAGATGTGGTATACCAAGTATCAAAAGATTGTAATTGATGGTTCTGGAGAAGAAGATTTTAAAGAAATTCCCTCATATTGCACAAGTTAAAAATTGGGCTCCCACAGGAAGCCCAAATATTAACCCAGGGACTGGATTTGAACTTGAATCTGAAAAGAAATTTCCTAATATTGCATGAAGTTAAAATTCGGGCTCCTATAGGGAGCCTAAATAATAACTCAGGGACTCGATTTGAACAAACTTGAATCTGATCCCCCTGCAGATGTTGTATACCAAATATTAAAAGATTCTAATGTGATGATTCTGGAGAAGAAGATTTAAACAAAAATGTTTTCAAATATATGGGTTAGAGATGGGCGGTTAACCGAAAATTTGGTTTGGTTTCGGTTTTGTTATCAAAACCGAAACCAGAACCGAAACAATTACAGAAAACCCGTCATCGCAGTTTTGAACTTCAATGCTGGGAAACTCTAATCAAGTCTTCACTTCTCAGGAATAAAGAGAGAAACAAACTAAAGTTAACCTTGTTTTCAAACTTCAGAGTCACGATACCCCTTTTTTCAGAACAGCTGCACTAATTGGTATTGCGTTCGAGCGTGGCATTTACCGCGAAAATAGGTGACAAATTACTTCTTGCACATCGTGTTTTAAACGTTCATCTTTTTATCAAATGCAATTTCCTTTGCAGAACTGGAACTTGTCACTTGTTCCACATTTATAATGACAAATATTTATTTCTACACATAATTTTGAAAGCTTAAACTCCAAAGACAGCGTCAAAATCACAGTTGATTTTGGATGGAAATTTAGGGTTACAATGATCTATATGAGTGACTTTTACTTGATGAAATTTTTATGGTTGGCATGTTTTAGGGTGTGTCAGGTTAGCCTAAACACGGGTATTTTTTTTTTTTTTTTGGGGGGGGGGGGGGGGGGGGGGGGACGACTAATTTTGCAACGAACTCAAGGCAAAAATCTTATTTCTCAAACTTGAAACTCTTGAGATAATTTATACAAATACATTGTGCTCAGGAAATCAGAGTACTGGCATATTATACAGGTGTGTTGCCCTGAAAAGAGAGTCCCTGTGACACTGACTGGCACTAAATACATCTTCTTGTGCAATATACTGTTGTGTTTGTACAGTGATAACCGAAACTGAAAACCTGACTCTTTGATTGAAACCGAAACCGGACCTGACATGAAATTTGAAAACTGCCCATCTCAAATATGGGTACTATCAGTTATGCCCCTTGAGGTGCCTACTGTGGGTGTGGCAACTTTATTTAAACAAACTTGAATTCACATATGATAAGGAACATGTATGCCAGATTTGGTTCAATTTGGTCAAGTGGTTTCTGAGGAGAAGTAGAAAGTGTAAAGTTAATGTCGGATGACAGATGGCCAGACGGATGGACACAGGACGAAAAGTGATCAGTAAAGCTCCCCCTGAGCTTTGCTCAGGTGACCTAACAACTGCAACACTATGCCCTTGCCCCCCCCCCCCCCCTCCCCCACTGCCAAGCATGAGTTTCTAGTCATTTATCTATGTTCATATTGAATTAACAAATATCTTATCTCCATTAAACAATAGCACCAATACAGCAGACCACCAAATGGGTCCTGGGACACTAATGCCTCCACTTTATGATAAACTAAGTCCAAAAAGGGGCAATAACATGGATGAAAATTACTGCACCACACTCAAAATCAAACCCGATGGTACAGTGTTCATGCTGGCATGTGCCAAATGCACTTTTAAAAAAAATCGGGCACATAAATGTGAGCGTTTGGCACATAAATTCAAAATCACTAACCTGGTATATTTTTTTATTTACCCACATCATTAATTAAAAAAAAAAGTAATCTCGTTCAACTGTGTACACAATGACCAGTCACACTCCAATTGTCCTTGCCGGTGACCTTGGATTAAGAAGTCGTGTATTGTGTAAACAACGCATGCTTTGTTTCTTCAACCAACAAACAATAGACCAGATTATCAAGTGTCTTTAATTGTTGGCGGTACTTTCCCCATTGATCAGAATCAAAGATTGTTACAGTAATAACATGACAAAGGATTCAATTCACATGTCAATCAGTTATGGTATAGATCATATATGTTTCATGATACTTTATTATTTTATGTTCTGATTTATGTTAAATTTGATTTTATAAAATTTTATGCTTTTGATATTTCTTGAATAAAATATGAAAAACAAGTTTTTTATACAGTACGGTCGCCATGGACTGGTCATAATCCATGCGTGGGCAGTGATATCCACCTATGCATGTACCAGGTAAATCATCATCAGCAAAATTTCAATCAATGAAGCACCGTGTTGTACCCGGTGCTTCATTAATTAAATGTTTGATGAGTATTCTTATAACAGCTGTTCGGAATGTAATATTATTGCATCCATGGAAATATTGCCTACCCGTGGAAAGTGGACAATCCATGACAGTTGCATTGTAGTTCTCCCACATAAAATACCCATGGCACAAACAAATCTCATTTGGCACAAAAAAATATTCAGCTTTGACTAGAGACTGGCGGTTAACCGAGGCCACAACTCGGTTTCGGTTGTGAAAAAAACAAGAGGCCCCAAGGGGCCTCTGGGCGCTCACCTGACATGGTAGTCTAAATATCAACCCAGAGAATTGATTTCAACAAGTTGCATCTGCTCCTCCTAAGAAAAGCTTATACCAAATATCCAAAGATTCTGACCAGTGGATCTAAAAAAAAAAAAATTTTTTAAAGAATATTCCTCATATTGAACTAAGTTATAATTCAGGCTCCCACAGGGAGCCCATATATGAACTCAGGGACTTGGCTTTAACAAATTTGACTCTCACCCTGCTAAGGATGCTGCACACCAAATATCAAAACATTCCGACTGCTGGATCTGAAGAAGAAGATTTTTAAAGAAAATTCCCCCATTTTGAACTAAGTTACAATTCGAGCTCCCACAGTGAGTCCAAATATGGACCTAGGGACATGGCTTGAACAAACTTGAATCTCACCCCCCTAAGCATGGTGCATTCCAAATATCAAAACATTTCGACTGCTGGATCTGAAGAAGATTTTTAAAGAAAATTCCTCATTTTGAACTAAGTTATAATTCGGGCTACCACAGTGAGCCCAAATATGAACCTAGGGACTTGGCTTGAACAAACTTGAATCTCACCCCCCTAAGCATGGTGCATACCCAATATCAAAAGATTCTGCCTGCTGGATCTGGAGAAGAAGATTTTTGAAGAAATTTGCCTGAAATGCACTAAGTTCGAATTCGAGCTTCTATAGTGAACTCAAATATGAATCCAGGGGGCCGATTTGAACAAACTTGAATCAGATCCACCCCACAATGTTGCATACCAAATATCAAAAGATTCTGCCTGCTGGATCAGGAGAAGAAGATTTTTTAAGAAATTTGCCTGAAATGCACTGAGTTTGAATTCGGGCTTCTATAGTGAGCCCAAATATGAATCCAGGGGGCCGATTTGAACAAACCTGAATCAGATCCACCCCACAATGTTGCATACCAAATATGAAAAGATTCTGCCTGCTGGATGTGGAGAAGAAGATTTTTGAAGAAATTTGCCTGAAATGCACTAAGTTCGAATTCGACCTTCTATAGTGAGCCCAAATATGAATATAGGGAGCCGATTTGAACAAACTTGAATCAGATCCACCCCACAATGTCGCATCACAAATATGAAAAGATTCTGCCTGCTGGATCTGGAGAAGAAGATTTTTGAAGAAATTTGCCTGAAATGCACTAAGTTCGAATTCGAGCTTCTATAGTGAGCCCAAATATGAATCTAGGGAGCTGATTTGAACAAACTTGAATCAGATCCACCCCACAATGTTGCATACCAAATATCAAAAGATTCTGCCTGCTGGATCTGGAGAAGAAGATTTTTTAAGAAATTTGCCTGAAATGCACTAAGTTCGAAATCAGGCTCCTATACTGAGCCCAAATATGAACCCAGGGGGCTGATTTGAACAAACTTGAATCAGATCCACCCTACAATGTTGCATACCAAATATCAAAAGATTCTGCCTGCTGGATCCGGAGAAGATTTTTTAATGTTTTTCCCACTGCCTACAGTGTTAAAAAGTGCTGACTCAGCACTTTTTCAAAGTCCTGAAAAAAGTACCTTGTGATCAAACCGATCGGGATTTTTTTTAACCATTCTATTCTACTGGATAAAAGTAAGCTTTATACAAAATAAGAATTCTCTGTGCTGTGTAGTTTTGGAGATATGGCAGTTTTAAGGTTTTTCCTATTTTTAGCTCCCGAGGTTCCCACAGGGCAATGCGAAAAATTTTTTTTGCATCAATCAACTACTTATGACCCATTATCATCTCATATCAAATTTGGTTCAAATCGACTTCACGGTTCAGAAAACAGAAATTTTAGGCATGGCCAAAATTTGCGCCCCTCCCATAACGAAGGCAAATAATGCCCGACACACTTCTCTTGAACAAACTTGATTCTAAACCTCAAAAGGACTCTGTATACTACACATATCAAGTCTCTGCTACTGGTGGTTCATTAGAAGAAGATTTTCAAAAAAATTGGCCATTTTTTCCCCACACCTCTGCTCAATATGCACAGAAACCTAATTTGGATAAAAATCAAAATGCCCCTATATAACCACTACTTACATGAAATTTAATTAAAATGTGGCCAGTGGTTTAGCAGAAAGAGGCTCAAACACCACCTTCACGCAGGACGATGGACGACGGACGACGGACGAAGAGTGATAAGAAAAGCTCACCCTGACTTTCAGTCAGGTGAGCTAAAAACGCGAGTTGCACCGAAATTGCAGTCATACAACCGATGTTACGTTTTTTTTTAATTAATCATTAATACAATGCATAATCTATGTATCCTGGAACAAGGGTCGACCTAATTTGAAAACGCAGGTGTTATTTCTTAGAACTAACCCATATCATCCACGATCGGGGGAGGGGGGGGGGGGGTGAATGCACCAAGCGCCACGAACGGATATCCACTGATTACAGAAACGAAAGTAGAACTTGGTAACCAACCATGTGCAACATGTGAGAGTTACAAGTTTTCTTGAGTTAAAATGGTGACTGAAGATCCGAGTCTCGTGCACGATAATCGAAATGACCCGAAATCAAAATTTTGTCCCTGTGTGGGACATACATACATTGCATGTATATATGTATTAAAAGCACAATTCAAGCACATGGAGATACGTCTTGTATACGCTCTGATAGAAGTGCTATTTAAAAACAAAAGTGTCAGCAAAAACAACGAATCACACAAGACACGGATCGAGTTAATTAGAATTTATTTAAGGTAACCACCATTTCAAAACCAAAAAAATGTGCAGGAGACAGTTTCATCCATAAGAACGTCAAAATTTCTTACGGTTATGCTCTGTTCCACTGAAAAATTGGTTGCATTGAAATTTCCCCCGCAATTTGCATTGAAAGTTTTTCTTTGAAAACTTGTGTTGGAAAGGGGTTAAATGTGATAAGGCTACGATAGAAATCACACATATTAGGATGGATAAGAATGGCAGGCCTCATAGCACCAATCGCACGTGTCAATGTAAGATGGTTGGCAGAAATTGTCATTTTTCTGAGTATTATCACTCAGCGCAGCAGGTAAGGGAGACAACTGAAATATTTTGTTATTTACCTTAGAAATAAATTAACTAAAATTGTTAATGATGCTTAATTTACGAAAGATGTTGAAAACTTTTTTAACTATGCTTTTCAATTCAATTAGGACATGCAGAAACCATGAATGGCCCAGTTTCTAATGTGAACTTGAAATTTATTTTTAATACTTTAAATATTTTTCGTAAAAGAATATACCTTCTATTACAGAGAAGAACACTCTCATCATGGGCGATGCTAAATTTCAAATCCTCTGCATTGAGGCAAATACAAAATCAACTGCATGGTAACCCTAGTCATCACTGTTAGGGAAAGAGTTAGGGTATTCAGAAAGCATGAACGACGCAATTTTTTGTAGAAGAGGGGGGAGGATTTTAACCTACATGACTTAGTTTTGTGTGTGTATGTATGTTTGTATAACTTTTATTTATTTTTTTCTCCACAAATGTGTCCTCTATGTACATTTATTTTGTCACAATGTCATATACATTTTATGTTTTTTTCTGTCTTCTCCCTCATGTCCACTGACTTCTCCCTCCTGGCCCCAGACTTCTCCCTAAAGTCTACGGAGGGAGAAGTCACTTCCCGCTAAAATCAGAAGCCAGGCTGACCATGATAGACACCTATGAAGTAATGGTTACAGTACTGTAAATGATTTGCTTTGATGACAGTGTTAAAATTTTCCAGTCTCCGAATGTCATCAAGCTTATAACAGTCCTTGAAAATCATGGTCAGAGACCTAAAGGTGCTTAAATTTAATTTTCTGATACCCTTCAATAACAATTTTGAATATGAACAACCTAAATGAATTCAAATTCACCTGGAAAAAACATTCTTAGACTATCACTTCATACTTGAACATGAGTTCACTGGTTCTCCACTTCTAAATTCCCAAAATTAGTTGAGAATGCATAAAATAGAAAAAAGCCAAAACCAAAACCAAAACCCAGGTCTTCAACCCCAAAAAAGCACAAACCGAAAGCGAAGTGAAAAAATCACAACCGCCAGTCTCTAGCTTTGACACATTAAAGTATAGAGCCAGCATGAACACTTGTCTGGTATATTGTCTGCAGTAAGCTATATTCCAAGTTTGGTTGCAAGCGGTGGACTATAACTCATGTTACCATCCAGAAAACAATATCAGCAAGTCTTCTAAGTCGAAAACGGGCCATAACTCTGCCAAAAATTATCAGACCAAGCCCACTATCAATCCCAACCTGTATTATGTGGTTATAAACCTATGTATAGAATTTTCTTTCATTAAGTTCAGTCAAACTAAATTTATCATCCGGAAACCATATTTGGGATGGATGGGACAGATATACAGACATATGCATGGATGGATGGACAAGGATAACACTTAATGCCCCTCGCTAAATTGGCAGGGGCATAAAAATATTTTGGTTAAAAAGTCACATATATACTAACCTCTATTAAAACTTGTTTACGTAGTCTGTTTATCTCAGTTCTCAACGCAAGTGTTTTCTTTTCTTTCTCAGCTGTTAGGTAAGACAGATCAGTATTGAAAGTACATCGCCTTCCAGACAAACCTATTGTTGACTTTGTTTGTATGCTGACATCAGAGAAGGCTTGACTGACCTCCAATTCGAGACTGTAATTTCGGACATTTGAGCCTTGGGATATGTCCTTAAGTTTCGAACTTAAAATCACATTCTTTCTCCAATCTCCAGTGAAATCAAACTCAGTTTTTGTGTCATAAATAGTGTCTCCATCATTCAATGTCCATTCTGTAAAAAGTCTGTATTCCTGTCAAAGTGAAAAGCAAAATACTAATTATAAAGTTGAAAAAGATTTACAGATATTGAACATTCACCGAAACAAGCAATTTCACAGCATAATGCCAAATACAGTGGTGCCCATTTATTTGGATATCTCTTAACTGAATAACCTTTTTAACTGGTTATAACTTCCCAACACAAAACCATTTACAACACTTCAATACAAAGTTGACAGTTAACTGCATAAAGGTTATAAAGTAAATACCTGTTAACTGAATAAAAACACTTGTAAAATGTTGAGAAGTTCCCTGGACAATCACCAAATTTTCCCTATTTATAGTTATTTTGCGTCAGTATATCAGCCAGATATTGAATCTATTATAACTCCATGAGCTATATCAAACAAGATATAATTGAATAAATGCTCAGGTCATCTGCGGATTACAAAAAAGTGATAAAATCCCTGATACTTGAATACTCCTGTTAAGGCCTATAAAAAATTTTCTTGGGCAATTTTTCCTCAATTTTACGATGAGGGAAGGAGGCTTTTTTTTCACAAAACAGTTCTGAAAATAGTTGGAATCAGAAATTTAACTACTTACACTATTATGTGACAAACCAACATTTTCTGCAGTGAAAATTTCCTATAATTTAGTAGAAAATTTAACCAATTATATTCCTCCACCCGTAAAACTGTCACGGTCATGATTAGCCATTGTGCATAAATATGTGACCTTAAAAATCAATAAATAAATAAATAACCAATTATATCTTGTTTAACAGAGTTTGGTGAGCTTTGTCAAACAAAGTCTAGTTGGTTAAATAGTTGTCTTACAAGTGCAAAATAGTGTCATAGAAGAAATTTCCTGGTGACAAAAAGGTGATGAGGCAGATTTTCTATGATGAGGGAGGTGCCTGAGACACAAAACATTTTTGTTTAACAGCCTAACTGAATATTTTTCACTTGAAAAGTGGCTGTTTAATTAACAGGGTTCAAAATATATCTCCTATAAAGTCTAACACACTACAGTTTTAGCCAGGACTTTCAAAATTTACTCACTAACAGCCAAAAAGTTTGCTAGATAAAATCATATTTTCAGATCACTTGAAATAACTTTGTGCATTTTTAAACACAGACAACACTGTGCACAGTATATTCATTTGTTTCTCACAGTGCAGTATGCACAAACCTGTCATTCTAAATGATGAATCAAAATTATATTATTGTTTTTTGAACAATGAAGAAAGAAGAATAAAATCATAAGAAACAAAAAGAAAAGGATAAAACCCTACTCTAGCATATTTATTTGTTGAATGTCTGAAGGTGTTAACCATTATCTAGTTTTGGATACAGTGAACAAATCCCTCTAGACATAACTTTTGTTTGTCATCTGAATAAAACTGTTTTGTTATTCAACAAGTGCAGACTGGGCAATAATGTGTTACCAAGAGAACAAATTTGGGGACCAAAGAGACAGAGGCTCTTGCAAAGAACCCCAGGCACCCAGAAAAGCTTTTGTCTCTTCGGCAACCAAACTCACAGAAACTCATATCCAGTTCACATTTTACTGTTGTGTGTTCCTCTTGCTTTCACAGTTGCAGAAAATAAGCGAATATCAAAGCATGTGTGATGCCAGTAGTAATTAATGGTTTTGGCATCCACCGTCTTGAAGTTTTATAGACCATAAATAGTAGTTCTCAACTGGTTGAGTGAAGGAAGCCCATATTTGGCCTTTACTCGTCCTTAGGGATTTGCCTTGTTACAATTTATGGGAGAGTACCAATAGGTAATCATCAAAATCCGACAACCTATACTTGAGTTATAATGCAAAATGCTTGTATGGAAGTACAGAAGTATGGATGTATAGACAGAGACCTCAACTATGTGCCCACCAAAACCACTTCTTGATAACAAGGTCAAGACATGTGAACAAATTTTGACAATGAAAAATAATTCAGAACTCTACCAGTTAATATAATGTAATTCCTTATATTGCATAAAATATAAGATTTTGAATGATAGCAGGACTAAACCTAACAAAAACTGAAACGTTGGTTATTTGTACAGGGGATCTCTGATCAAGAAGAACTACTGAGTATTAACTGTGTTAACAGTATGAGGCACAGGTGGTAGCTTGTTTGTATGACATCGGAGGACAGAGGTGAACACACCTAATAGTGACCAGTAAAAATGTGCCTTTTGGATACCAACTTCTTGTGCACTTGATGGGTGATTTTGTCTGAAAAGATCATTAATTTGTCAATAAATTAATTAGCTTTCACACGCTATATTGCTTTTTATATTTTTAAAATCTTTTTTTAATTTACACTAAAATGTTTGGGGCAGTTCAAAACTTTTTTTTGTGTAGAACACTTGTAGTGGGAAGCGAAATTAGGCAACTTATCACTCAATAGTCATATTTTTCGAACAGATAAAACCTCCATGTTCTTACTTTAGGTTGTCACTGTGAACAATCGAGCCTCCTCATTTTGACCGTTTTTAATATATGATCAGGATGGAATATCAGAGTTTGTAGCAGAAGAATTTTTCACTTGCAGGTTCGCATTACCAAATGAAGCCATAGGTAAAATAGGGTGCCCACTGGCAGTTTGATGTGCACCATTTATGTGTGCAGGCAGTTGGTTAAATATGCATGAGGTAAATTTATCATACAAAATTACTTTAGGGAATGTTTAGTTTGAAAAGGGTTATTCCAGTTATTTGCAAGAAATATCCAGATAATTATAAGAGGCATATTTTTTTTGCAGTAGGAATCCAAAATTTAACTGTGTCATGACTATTCCGTGTTGAGAGCACCAAGCATGCTATTCTTAGGTATACACTGAGACAAAAAAGTATATTAGAAACAAATGTGAAAAAATAGCATAAAGGATGAAATACAATAGTTAACATTCTAATGTTGCACTTTTGTGGACAAGAAGTCGTGCAAAGAGTTTAATGACATGTTGTTGTTGTCCACCCAACCGTATACAATTTTGCTACGGATTTCAAAATAGCATGTGCTACCCGAGAATGTCAAATTGAATGGGTGACCAACGATTTTCTTTGTGTTATGTTGTGCTAGAGAGCCTGGGTTATTGAGAAAACACGCTAGTTTTTGCCTTCCGACATTTTAAAAAATGCCAAGGTTATCCGGAAATCAGAGGTTGCGTGCCATTGGTATGCATGAGGCTGGGATACCACCAGATGAGCTCACTGCTGAGTATGGAGTCACTGTGGTCACTATTTACCATCTCATTGGAAGGTATAGAACCAATGGATCTACTGCCGACTGACCGCGTTCAGGTCGACCAAGAGTTATGACCCCTGCACAAGACCGACACATCAGGGCGTCTCACTTGTGGGACCGCTTCCTTCTGGCAACGAGGACAGCAGCAGTTACTCCTGATAGAACTAACAATAGAATTAGTGCACAAATTGTCTGCAAAAGACTCGCTGAACACGGCATCCGAAGTAGACGTCCATACCTAAGACCAATCCTTACCCAACATCATCGTACCGTAAGAATGGAATGGGTAAGTCAGCGTGTTCGCTGGTCAGCAGCATTGGAGCACAGTTCTTTTGAGTGATGAATCACGATTTTGTCTACGGCATGCTGATGGTAGGGCAAGAGTGTATCACCGATGAGGAAAACAGTTTTCTGATGCTTGCGTGCAGGAATTCGACTGTTTCGGCAGGGATAGTGTAATGGATTGGGCAGGAATTTCCTTGCACCATCGAAATCAGTTGATCTTCATCGATGGAAATCTGAATGGACAGTGATATAGGGAAGAAATTCTTAACACTGCTGTTGTCCCGTTGTTCAACGGTAACGTCAGATTGCAGTTATTCCAGCAAGATGATGCCCGATAGCACATATCTGTCGTGACTTTCTTGAGGAGCAGAGCATCAAACTTCTTCCCTGGCCCCCCACTTTTGCCAGATTTGTCGCCGATTGAGCATCTTTGGAATCAATTGGACCATCGGGTACGACTTCATTATCTTCAGACGTTAGGCAATTTATGTAATGTTCTAAGGCAGGAGTGGAATGCAATACCATAGGGTGACATCAAGAGACTTATCAGGTCCATGTGCCGTCGATGTCTTGCCATCCAAGAGGCAAGTGGTGGACATACACGCTATTGACTGCATGTGTGAACTATTCATTTCACCCCATGTCTGAATTGATGTGACGCTGGCAACAGTGAGAACATGAAATTATGCAAATTCAAACAGCTAGACTCGAAATATGAATTTACAATAATTTGTTTGGGATTAAAGTTGATAATACTAAAAAAATTGTTCCTCAAAGTTCATTATACTTTCTTTTTTGACTCAGTATATAATGATGTGTCTGTGTGAGATTTGTCACTTGTGATATTGAGTCTTTTTTTAAAATGGCAAGTCACTTTCTTCACAGGTTAATACTATAGTTAAATTTTTTTCTGAAGAGTATAACGGTCTTGTCAAAAACAAGCCTTTTGTGCCAGTCCAGTCCAGGTGCTTCCTTAAGAATTAACTTTTAACCTGGTGAGTAATTTTAAAATATTTCTTATCAAATCTCATCATGGCTGCTGTGAAGCAGCCATGACTAGGTTTGATGAAAAATTCATGAACATTTGATACAAGAAATCATTGGTTAAAAAGTCTACACAACTTGGAGGAAAAGTTGGTTAAATATCCTGAAATTTAACTTATTTTAATAGCATGAAATTTCCAGTCTTGGGTGGGAATATTCACCAGCAGCATGCAAGGAGTTAAGCATATGGGATGTTGCTAGGATTTAAGTCTTGATAAAGGTAAGTCTTTCCTTGTCAGCTAAGAGGGTGAAATATTGGAATGGCACAGGGAAAGGTTGTAAATATTCTCTAGGATGAGCAAACCTTTTGTGTGACAGTGGAGGAACCACATGAGAGTAATGACATTTTTTTTAAACTAATTTCTAAACTATGTGTTCTTTGAATAGCTGTTTGTAAATATCTGGTGGTTGGGAAATATGGGAAGATTGTTCAAACCAGAGGCTCAAGTGAGCCTAAAGCACTCACCTGGCTCAAGTTGTCAAAAAAAGATAAGTGTATCAGTAAGTGATCGGCAGTAAGAGCAATATTTTTATATGCTATGACACAACCAAAGGCCACTTTTTTGGCCATTTATTTCTGCTGGCCCTAGAAAGGCTTCCTAGCAAGCTCTGTTCTGTGAAGTATTAAAAAAACAACAACCGAATGCAATTTTTGTTTTGTTTTCAACTCCTGTGGTTCTCTCTAACCCCTAACCACCTCCCCACCCCCCCCCCCAAAAAAAAAAAAAAAAATTCTGGCATAAATGAAGTACTTATGATCCAGTTACATACTACATGACAAATTTGGTTCACATCTGCCATTGGTTATGCAAATAGAAATTTTGAGTGGAGCCCAAATTTGGGAACCCAAATTTTGACCTATTGAGTTTCTTTGAAAAAAAGTGAATCTGCATCACTGAAGTAAGTTCCATACTAGAAATATAAGCATCATTGCAAGTGGCTTATGCGAAGAGGATTTTTAAAGTATTTTAGGCTTATGGAGCATTAACCCCCACCCCAAGGGATATTGTAGTTTTGGGGGAAAAAAATAAGAAGTGTAAACTCCACCAGATGAAGATGGCAGCAGCTTCATTTGAACAAAGAAGAAAAGGTATACTCCAAAGATGGTCTGTGCCATAAATGAATGAATTTGGCCCAGTGATTTTAAAGGAATAAGAAAAATTTCAAACTAGAGAAACAGAATTTACTGCCACCAGTGAATTTAAATCTGTGTGAAAATGGTTAAAGCAACAGAAATATTATAAACAAAATAGAAAGAGAATTTATGAAGGCTTATTTTTGGGAGTAAAATATTTTTAAAAAAATCAGAAATAGGTTTTCGTTAACAGTATTTAAAGATATTCATACAGAAATCTGAAAAACACAGTATTTAAAGGGTTCGATCAAGGAATCAGAAATGAACATTTTTGGCTCTGCCACTTATCTGAATGATGTTTAGAGAAGTAATGTGATTATGGAAAGGGTTATCATTATTCTCACATTACATGAAATAAAAATCTTAGGAACCCACATTGAAGTCTTGAGAGGTTTAAAGGAATAGAACTAAATCATTTCATTACCATGTAAAGGCAAAGGGTTTCTCTCAACTCTGTTTGAAATGAAAGTGACACCTGATTAAAATAATAAGATAACATGATATGTTTGATGGCTAACTCCACTTCTCTATAATATGATTGGTTCCCATAGGGCTCTGAAAAAAAACAAGAGGCCCCAGGGGGCCCAAGGGCACTCACCTGACATGGTAGCCTAAATATCAACCCATGGAATTGATTCCAACAAGTTGCATCTGCCCCTCCTAAGAAAAGCTTATACCAAATATCAAAAGATTATGACCAGTGGATCTAAAAAAAAGAAGATTTTTAAAGAATATTTCACATACTGAACTGAACTAAGTAATAATTCAGGCTCCCACAGGGAGCCCAAATATGAACCTAGGGACTTGGATTGAACAAACTTGAATTTCGCCCCCCCTCCCCCCCCCCCCCCCCCCCCCCCAAAAAAAAAAATTCTCATTTTGAACTAAGTTACAATTCGAGCTCCCACAGTGAGCCCAAATATAAACCTAGGGACATGGCTTGAACAAACTTGAATCTCACCTCCCTAAGGATGCTGCACACCAAATATCAAAACATTCCGACTGCTGGATCTGAAGAAGAAGATTTTTAAATTTTGAACTAAGTTATAATTTGGACTCCCACAATGAGCCCAAATATGAACCCAGGGACTTGGCTTGAACAAACTTGAATCTCACCACCCTAAGGATGCTGCATACCAACTATCAAAAGATTCTGATTGGAAGATCTGAAAAAGAAGATTTTTAAAGAATATTCCTCATACCACACTAATTTAAACATTTGGGCTCCCATAGAGAGCCCAAATATGGACCCAGGGATTTGATTTCAATAAACCTGTGAATCAATCTTCCAAAGATGTTATATGTGAAATTTGAAAGCTTTTGGAGCAGTGGTTTGGGAAAAAAGTAGTCTTAAATGTTTTTCCCATTACCCACAGTGTTAAAAAATAGGCCGATGAAATCGTCAGATGTGTACCCATATGCGCAACTACTAGAAAGCTGTATGACAGAGGGCCATCACGGATGCCGGCATTATGTACACCATACATGGTATGGGTATATATAGACATGGATTGGAGGAGTGTCTAATTTGATGGATAAAGGGTTAATATCTCCGGATCAAATTATCAGATTTACATAAAAAAACAGCTGCGGCATGAGCGCATGATATGCCCATTATTAATTACAAGAGGGAACCACACAATATGAGTATACATGTGTACTTGTCAGGTTACATATACTTGCCACCAAAAAATCATGAAAATTGCTCAAAGTCCAACATGTGGAAAATTGCCTATATTTTGATGAATAAAGTCCCATAACTCTGGAATGACAAATTGGACAGCGACACAAATCGAAAGGGAGATTCCTTCTATCAACGTATACTTGCAACCAAAAAATCATGAAAATTGCTCTTAGCATTTTCAAGTTATTGTTCGACATGTGAAAAATAAAGTCCCATAACTCTGGAATGACTAATAGAACGGTGACACCAACCGAAAGGGAGCTTCCTTCCATGAACATAAACCACCTACCAAAAAATCGTGAAAAACTCTTGAAGCGTTCTCGAGTTATCGTATGACGTGTAAAAAATCAACAATTTTCTAAGTAATAAAGTCCCATAACTCTGGAATGACTAATCGAACAGCGACACTAAACAAAAGGGAGCTTCCCTCCATCGATATACACCACCTACCCAAAAATCGCGAAAATCTCTCAAAGCGTTCTTGAGTTATCGTACGACATGTGACCGGACAGACGGACAGCGGTATACCATAATACGACCCATTTTTTCAAAACGGGTGTATAAAAACTATACAGCACAGCATATCAGTAATCTGAATAAATAAAAAAGTAACATGACAATCGGATTGATATTTTTTGAGTTATCTCATGCCAAAGGGATTGGAGGAATTTTCAATTTGAAGGATAAAGGGTTAATATCTCAGGATCAAATTATCAGATTTACACCAAAAACTATACAGCTCGGCACATCAGTAACCTGAACACAAATATAAAGTAACTTGACAATCCAAGCAATATTTTTCAAGTTATCGAATGCCAAAGGGATTGGAGAAATTTTCAATTTGAAGGATAAAGAGTTAATATCTCAGGATTAAATTATCAGATTTACACCAAAAACTATACAACTCGGCACATCAGTAACCTGAACACAAATAAAAAGTAACTTGACAATCCAAGCAATATTTTTCAAGTTATCGAATGCCAAAGGGATTGGAGGAATTTTCAATTTGAAGGATAAAGGGTTAATATCTCAGGATCAAAATAACGGATTTACACCAAAACCTATACAGCTCGGCACATCAGTAACCTGAACACAAATAAAAAGTAACTTGACAATCCAAGCAATATTTTTCAAGTTATCGAATGCCAAAGGGATTGGAGGAATTTTCAATTTGAAGGATAAAGGGTTAATATCTCAGGATCAAAATAACGGATTTACACCAAAAACTCTACAGCTCGGCACATCAGTAACCTGAACACAAATATAAAGTAACTTGACAATCCAAGCAATATTTTTCAAATTATCGAATGCCAAAGAAATGGATACGGACGCCAGACAGACAGATGGATGGATGGACAGACAGACGGACGGACAAAGGATGGATGAACGGCGGATAGCAACCCCAGATGCTGGCATTATGTGTACCATACAAAGTATGGGTACACATAAAAATGTTGACTCAGCACTTTTTCAAAGTGACGAAAAAGTACCCCATGATAAAACCGATAGAAATGTTTTTTGACTGTTCCATTCTGTTGGAAGGAAGCTTCAGACCAAATAAGAATTCTCAGTGCTGTGTAGTTTTGGAGATATGGCCTTTTTAAATTTTTTCTATTTTTAGCTCCTGCGGTTCCCATGGGGCGACAGGAAAACTTGTTTTGGCACAAATTAAGTCTTTATGACCCAAAAAGCCCTCATATAAAATTTGGTTCAAATCAGCCTTTCGGTTTGGAAAATGAAAAAATTTACACTAATTTATATATTTTTTATGCTTACCAATGGCCCAGACTTAGCTGGTGCTAACTCCAAAATATTAAGGGTCAAACACAAATTTTCCCCCCCAAATCCCCAAAATTTGCATCCAAAAACAAAAAAAAAATAATGTCCTATATGGTCCTCCATACTTTTGTCTTCTGCACATGCGCAGTGTCAAGGGAGTACCGAAATTGGCGCCAAACCTCATTCTTACAACCAGTGCCTGCTAAATGTTACATAATCAGAGGGGAGGTATGAGTTCCCAACTCATGGGAGGGCCATCCCCGTCTGGGCCATTGGTAAGTATAAAAAATATATAAATTACTTCAAATATTTTCATATTTTTATACTGTAACCAATGGCCCAGACTTAGCTGAATAGAAAAAAGGCTGGAGGGCCTAGGACATAAAGGAAAATCCAATAAGCTCAATTATATATAAAGGAATATCTCCTCAAGGAGAAAAGGAGAGAAAGGATTTATATATGTCTTTCTTATTGATCAGAAATAAGAAAGACACAATACCAACCAAATAATTGAGGATTATATCATCTATAATTCTCTATTAACAGCCAGTATAACCCTTTATACTAATTTAATAAAGGGAAGCCAATAAATAAAGATAGTCCAGAGAATGAGACTCTTTGTACTCATTTAAAAGTGTCCGAGGATTGTATATTAATGCTCGTATGACACATGACATATACAAATGCTTCACACCGAGCTACACTTTAAAAATATTACATAAATGAGATATATATTAGCTTTACACGTTAAAACCATCCCAGCACTGACTCGGAATTGCTGACACCGGAGGAGATATACCCTTGCTTTTCACTATAAAGCCGGTGATATAAGGGAACCCCCCCCCCCCCCCTCCCTTCCCCTTGCTCTGGGTCAAATCACCACAGAACGAAGAGGGCAGCAGGACAGAGTCACTGCTGGAATGGAAAAACCTACATAACTATAGCTGTAAAGGTTTAGTGGACGATATTCTGAGCAACAGATAAAGGACCTAAACATCTAAGGACGCCTGAAATAGACTCTACATTTCTAAGGTAAAACTTTGTAAATGTAGAAGGCTGTGTCCAGTAAACAGCTTTCATGAGATTAGTAATGGCAATACTGTTAGAATAAGCCCAAGATGTGGACAGCGCTCTAACTTCATGCGCTGAAATCTTAAGCACTGACTGCTGATTAGAAGATAAACTTTCATAAGCAGTACGAATTGCTAATTGAATCCATCTAGCAAAAGAATGAAAAGAAATGTCCCTTCTATTGGGAATTAATGATAAAAGGAAGCGTCTACAGCCATCTGATGACGGAAGAGCCTTAATGATAATAGGCTCAGGATATTTATTAGGAGCCTGGTTCTTAGCAAAAATTCCACATGAGTAGTTAAAGTAATAGTATTACCAACACTACGATAATGAGAATCATCAATAGATAAAGCATGAAGTTCACAAACTATTCTTGCTGAAGCAAAGGCTAAGAGAAAAGCTGTTTTATATGTCAAGAATTTGAACTCTACAGCATCCAAAGGTTCAAATCTAGCTTCTTTAAACTTCAACAGAACCCAAGCTAAATTCCACTTAGGAATTAATTTAAGGGTTCTAGGCCTATTGATAAAAGTTTTTTTAACTAACTTAGATAAAGAAACATTAGATCCGATTTCTAAGCTATCATGATGAGCATAAGTGTCCGATAGCATAGACCTATAACCCTTAATAGTGACTGGCTGCAGTTTGAGAACGTCAAACAAGTAGACCAGAAAATTTGCAATGTCTGGAATGGAAGGATCATAAACATCTATCGAATGATCCTTACACCGACGAGAGAAAACCTTCCACTTTGCCACATAATTTAGAGAAGAGGAGGCCCTCCTACAGTTAGAAATTGCGTCCACTGCTCGTCCTGTAAAGCACCTTCCGTGCAAGAAGGATCGCACAACGGAAATACGTGAAGGTTGAGACCTTGCGGGTTGTGATGCAGTGTGTGAGATTTCCCCTGAAAGAGAAGGTCCTCCTGTGGAGGAAGCTTCCGGGGAACGTCCCATAACAGACACCTGAGTAGATTTATTCATGGTTTCTGAGATGACAGAGATGCTACCAGCAGTATCTTGCACTGCGATTGCTTCATCTTTAACAAGATCTGTTGAATCAACAGAGTTGGAGGGTATGCATATCCTCATCATTCCATCCCAAGAAATTGAGAAAGCATCTACTGCGTATGCTCGAGGATCTGGGCATGGTGACACATACGTCCGCAATTGATTGTTGTGATGTGTCGTGAATAAGTCTATCATTGGTCGATCCCACTGGTAGCAAATCTGCCTGAATACTCGCTTGTTGAAGAGTCCATTCCTAAGGCAACATGAGACCTTTCCGAGAGAGCGAGTCTGCTAGAACGTTCAGATGACCCGGTATATGATGGACCGATAGATGAACATGATGTTCCAAGACATACAGAAGAATTCTTTCCGTAAGTTCGAATAACGGAATCGAATGAGTGCCTCCCTGGCTCCGAATATACACTACTACTGTTGAGTTGTCCGACAGTATTCGAACATGCGAATTCCGAATTATGTTAATCCAATGACGTAGCGCTAGCCATATTGACATCATTTCTTTGATGTTTATATGTTTTTCCCGGAACACAGGGTCCCAAAGACCCTGACACTTCGAGTCTGTTGGGCTCAGGGTCGCACCCCAACCTGTTTGATTCGCATCCGTCATAATCGTAATCTGGCAGCTGCAGCTGAACTCCCTGAGTTAACCACTGAATGTCTGCCCAAATCTGAATCCTTTGTTTTACTTGGTCCGATAAAACAATATTTGTTTCGAGCGAATGCGTCTTCACACTCCATATTTGAGTGAAAAATATCTGAAGTGGACGGGTGTGCAAGCGGCCCATTGGAATTAGGTTTGCAGCCACCGCACAGTCCCATCAGTCGCATGAACTCCCTCGCTGTTAATACGTCTGAGTGTAGACAAAAGCGAGCATAACAACTGACTAATTTCGCTCTGGGTAACAGAAGATGAACCAGATTGTTGTGAGTCTCGAAGCTCATTCTAAAGTGAATGAACCACTTGGACGGAGCTAGATCCGACTTCTTTTCATTTACAATGAAACCAAGACGTCAGAGCAATAGAAGTAGACTCTGAACATCGTTTTGAAGAACCGTTTTGTTGTTGTATCTCTGAAGAATGTCGTCCAAATAGGCAGACGTTACCGCAGACGAATGAGCCCAGAAATATGCCATTACCGAGTTCATTATTCGAGTGAATACCCAGGGTGCTAGATTGAGTCTGAAGCACATCGCTTGGAACTGATAAACAACCCCCAGGACGGCGAACCATACATACTTTCTGAATGCTGGATTCAGCATAATATGAAAGTACGCACCCTTTAGATCTATGCTTGATGCATAGTCGTTCATCTGAATGCTCGCCCTTACTGATCGAATGGTCTTCATATAAAACTTGGGGCCACGATCAGTTTGTTTATCCAGCTCAAATCTATTAGTGGACAGAACGAGCCGCTGGCTTCGGTACCAAAAACAGGTGACTGTAAAAACCCAGTGATTTCTGGTTTTCTATGACCTCTATTGCATTTTTCTCCAAAAGAGATTTTACCTCCGATAGAAGAGAATCTCTTTTTAGAGTGTTGGTTGGAAACTGAGTCCAGCGAGGACTTCGTGTAAACGGAGGTTTCTCTC
Organism: Pictodentalium vernedei; assembly: GCA_031216915.1. Taxonomy (NCBI): domain Eukaryota; kingdom Metazoa; phylum Mollusca; class Scaphopoda; order Dentaliida; family Dentaliidae; genus Pictodentalium; species Pictodentalium vernedei. Next base: position 151,300,126 of record CM062293.1, read on the forward strand.
GGAATGATAGCCTAAGGCCGTCCGAGATAACCCCTCTGACCCACTGGTCCTCTGTAACTGAAATCCAATTTTCCAGAAACCTTGACAGCCTTCCGCCAACAGGACTGCAATAAAGGTCCTGACCCTCACATCCTGGACCTGCGAGGCCTACGGGAAGAGAAACTACGTCCTCCCCATGCAGCGCCTTGGCCCGCCGACCTGGGGACGTCGGAACGGTAGTCTTGGCCAGACCCACGTCCCTTACCTGAGTTGCTATTTTGACGATCCCTAGGGTAACTACCTGAGGATTTCTTATATCCTCTAGAAGAGCTTCCTTTGGACGAACTTGGTCCTGAAGCACCATTTTCTGCTGAAACAGGTTTTCTGGGAACTGACTTCAAAAGCAGAGTATCAGATGCTTTCTTAGAAAGCTGATCGTAGATCAACGAAAGCTTGCCATCAAAGAGATAGTCACCGGATACCGGAGCAACTCGAAGAGAGTTTTTCACCTTATTATCCACTAGGGATGATGACGCTAGGGCTGCATCATGTCTAATTAACTCTAAATTAGCTACTGATAAGGCAGAGTTATACGTGGAATAAGCAATAGCCCTTGAAAGAACTCTTAATGAGGTACGAATGCCGTCAAATTCTTTTCCACTGAGACATTGCGCTAACGCTCTAGTAAGGTGATGTGCGTAAGACAAAGCATCTAGAATCGCTCTATTGGAATATATTGTTGTATCCATTGTATGCGAGCAAATAGAAAAGGACGCAGGTAAGGACAAATCTAAGTCCTCAGCCTGTTCGTCCAAATGCAGAGGAACTCTCGAAATACCCTGACCTCCCGTTCTAAATTTATTTCTACTATTAGCAAGAGGCCCCAGGGGGCCTGAGGGCGCTCACCTGACATGGTAGTCTAAATATCAAACCAGAGACTTGACTTGAATAAGCTGCATACGCCCCTCCTAAGAAAAGCATATACCAACTAGATGAAGTGATTGTGCCCACACAATATACAGGATTTTCCTTCTATCTTCAGTTCCTGCACTTTTACGTCCCAAAAAACGCATAAAAAACAGATTCCGGACCCAAAATTTTCGGTGTAAAAAAAAAAAATTTTTTTTGTCTTAAAATTGACAGAAACGCATAAAAAACAAAAAAAAAAATTATGGATTATGGTCCAAAATTTTCGTAGTCCCACCCGCACCCCAAATTTTCATGGGAAAAAAAAAAAATTGTTTTTGTCTTAAAATTGACCGAAACACAGAAAAAACAAAAAAAATTTTTTTCGAATTTTGGTCCCAAATTTTCTAAGTCCCACCCGCACCACAAATTTTCAGGGGAAAAATTTTTTTTTTTTTTTTTTTTGTCTTAAAATTGACAGAAACGCATAAAAAACAAACAAAAAAAATTTCCGGATTTTGGTCCAAAATTTTCTAAATCCCACCCGCACCCCAAATTTTCAGGGGAAAAAAAAATTTTTTTTTTGTCTGAAAATTGACAGAAACGCATAAAAAACAAAAAATATTGTCCGGATTTTGGTCCAAAATTTCAAAGTCCGCAACGGGACCCCAAATTTTCAGCCTAAATATGAACACAGGGACTTGGCTTGAACAAACTTGAATCTCACCCCCCTAAGGATGCTGCATACCAGATATCAAGAGATTCTTATTGCTAGATCTGAAGAAGAAGATTTTTAAAAAATACTCCTCATACTGCACTAATTTAAACATTTGGGCTCCCATAGAGAGCCCAAATATCGACCCAGGCAACTGATTTCAATAAACATGTGAAACAATCTTCCAAAGATGTTATATGTGAAATTTAAAAGCTTTTGGAGCAGTGGTTTGGGAGAAAAGTAGTCTTATGTTTTTCCCATTACCCACAGTGTTAAAAAATGCTGACTCAGCACTTTTTCAAAGTCCCCAAAAAGTACCCCATGATAAAACCGATGGCAATTTTTTTTTACCATTCCATTCTGGTGGTCCTAAGGAAGCCTTACAACAAATAAGAATACTCAGTGCCGTGTAGTTTTGGAGATATGGGCGTTTTAATTTTTTTCTATTTTTAGCTCCTGTGGTTCCCATGGGGCTATGGAAAAAAAAAATTATGTATAAATTAGGTACTTATGACCCAATAAGCACTCATGTAAAATTTGGTTCAAATCGGCCTCGGGGTTTGGAAAATAGAAATTTGGGGCGGGGCCAAAATTTTTGCCCCTCCTTTAACATCGTCAAATATAGCCCCTTGAACTTCTCTTGAACAAACTTGAGTCTACACCTCAAAAGGAAGCTGCATACCAAATATCAAGTCTCTGCTATCGCTGGTTCTTGAGAAGAAGATTTTTTAAGAATTGGAGTATTTTTACACCATCCCTCTGCTCAATATGAGCCGAAACCTAATTTGACAAAAAATCAAAATGCCCTTATATAACCCCTACTCACATGAAATTTCATTAATATGCGGCCAGTGGTTTGGGAGAAAAAGGCCCAAACACCACCTTCACGTCGGACGACGGACGACAGATGAAAAGTGATCAGAATAGCTCACCCTGACTTTCAGTCAGGTGAGCTAATAAATGGCAGATCCAGAGCACATGTAGTTAAAAAACTGCTTTTCCTCATCCCCGAGGATAGATTGAGTATAGCGTCATTTAACAGTTCATTTAACAGTTCAAAAGTCTGAGACACATTACTGGACTGCACCATGTAAACAGAAATATCCTCCTTAACCCGGCTGAAAAAGTCGGAATCTAATGACACTATCAGTTTTTTTTCCTTTGTCGCAGCATTCTGATCCGAAGGAACAACGTCTGGAAGGTATTGATGAATAAAATCCATCGCTACCTTGTGTTGCTCGGAAAGAGAATAATCCAATTCACTCAATTCCCTTTTACCATCCGATTGGACCAGATTAGATTCTCGGCCATCCCTATCGAGGAATGAACCGACCCAGCTTCATCCGACAGTTCCACATCAGAAACTGTCATAGGATGTTCTGGAGCCTGCTGGGATGTTGCGATGAGCTATGCTATTTGCGACAGCAAGTCAGTAACAGAGGCCTGTGGAGCCGCGGTTCTCTGATGCTTAGCCGCTGGATGCTTCTGGGACGGTGTGTCCAACAAAATCCTCTTATGCGGACGTCCCAATTCATGTGGCCTCGTCTCCTTGGCTATTGGATGACGTGACTTTCTTGATGACATCGAATCCTTCGTCGGCGATGCAGGTTGGATCTCCATAGCCACATAGCCAAGGTGTGGTTGTGTGTGCTTTGAAGACGAACTGGAAGCCAATAGACTAGCCGACCCCGGCAGCCTATTTGACGGAGCGTCCCAGACAGGAGGCGTGGATGTAAGCTCCGACTGATGAACATTCTGAACAACAACATCTGGCCCCAGATGTTGTTGAAAGAGAGAGGGGCCTCTCTCGCTCGCGGTCCGGGAAGACCTGGACGAGCCCACCGCAGAACTAGCTGGCTTCCTCTGTTCCGTCACCGCAGGATGAGCATGTTTCGATATTATAATGCTCGCAACACCCTTTTTCCTTTCCTCGACTGCTAGACTTACCCGGCGTCACACCACCCATATTCTTTGTGATAGATCTGCCGGTTGAGCTAGCTGGCGACAAGGACGTAAATCCCATGATCTGGGATCTAGGCCCTTGTCTTATTTCATTGAGCACTTTTGCCGCTAGCTCTGTGTTTGACTGCGACGACGGCAGCACACTTCCTGATGGCATCACTGATACATCACCATGTTCTTGTTCCTCTGAAAAAGAAATTGAAAAACTAGAGTGACCTTGTGGTGAGAGAACAGGCATCGATCTCTCACCACTAACAACATACCGTGACACACTTCTTCAAGGTTTGTCATCCCAATTGGCCCAAACAGAACAAGAGTTAGTGCGAGAACAATGACTACAGCAAACACAATGAACATGAGAGGCAGAGGAAGATTTCCTCGACTAACAATTTGAGCAATAATCTTTCATTCTGCCAAAAATTACAAGCCAACAGTACTCGCACTAACCCTCATAATAATCTGACAAAGATACATAATAATACAATCCAATACAAAAATTTCGAAAAATAAATTGATAAAAAAAATTTTGATATGAGCCCAAGTTCCCAAAGGGAACGGTGAGCCCAAATGGATCCCAAAAAAGCCTAAATGCAGACAAAATTTTTTTCTTGATTCTAAAAAATTAATGCTACACTTCTGCAGTATATCATGTATCTGATTAAAGACCTAACATCATAATGACTAGGAAATTACTTACATAAAGTAACCGTTGTCAATGTAAACAACATGCAATAAAAACCAGAAACAAGACTCCAGGCACTGAACAGTACGGCCCGATGCAAGACAAAAAAATGCCTAAACTCCCCAAGGGTGAGGACGTAACCATGGGGATATACATAATAAACATTCTGTAAACAAGTTAAACTCCCAAGAAATTTTCAAGAAAAAAATTTCAAAAAAGGTCCAAAAAGCATGGGAGCTTAACAGGGGGGTATCAAGGAAGGAGAGGGAGGAAACACTTAACAAACAGTGGCAATTTCATAGCAAGAATGATAACATCAGGCCCATGTCCCGAAATTAGGGAGCATAAAATAATTTTCAATAAAAATTATAAGTTACGGCCCTGAACACATCAAACCACTGTTTTTTCCTTTCATCCGATTAATGCATCCTTGGATCCATCAAAATCACCATTACTTCGTGTCTGGCATCATGAAAACTGAGATTTACAAGCACAGAAGTCAGTTAGTTGTTACTGACAGAAGGGCCAAACAAAGAATGAGGCTTGGCGCCAATTTCGATACTTCCTTGACACTGCGCATACGCAGTAGACAAAGTATGGAGGACCAAAAAGGACATTATTTTTTTTTGGTTTTGGATGCAAATTTTGGGGATTTGGGGAGCAAAATTTGTGTTTGGCCCTTAATATTTTGGAGTTAGCACCAGCTAAGTCTGGGCCATTGGTTACAGTATAAAAATATATAAATTTTGGGCGGGGCAAAAATTCTTGCCCCTCCCATAACAATGGTAAATGTAGCTCCTCGAACTTCTCTTGAACATATCTGAGTGTATGCCTCAAAAGGAAGCTGCACACCAAATATCAAGTCTCTGCTACTGCTGGTTCATGATAAGATTTTTTAAGGTTTAAGCTCACTTTTTGGGCATGGCCCTACCGAGGGGCAAGGCAACTTGCGATGTCATAACAAACTATTATCTCAAATTTCAATTAAATTGGTTCAGCGGTTTTGGAGGAGAAAACGCAAACACCATGTGCACGGATGCCAGATGATGGGCGGTGAGTGATCACTATAGCTCCCCTGACTGAAAGTCAGGTGAGCTAAAAATTTGGTCATCAATCAATTGCTGAAGACCCACTTATACAATATGCCAAATCTGGTTCAAATCGGCCCAGCAATTCTTGAAATACAAATTTTAGGTGGAGCCCAAAATGGATATGCTCCCACAGAGAGCCCAAATATTGACCTACCAACTTCCCATGAACAAACTTTAATCTTCAACACCAAAGGATGTTCCATACCAAATATTAAGGCATTCTCTCTGGTGGTTCATGAGAAGATTTTTAAAGATTTTTACACTTTTGGGGCATTAACCTGAGCCTGAAGATGGCAGCTGCTTCATCTGAACAAAATAGAAAGGGTATACTCCAGAGATGGTCTGTACAATATATGTTTGAATTTGGCCCAGTGGTTGTGAAGAATAAGACAAGTTTTCAAAAGTTAACGGATGCCGGATGCCAAGTGATGGCAACAGCTCCCACTGACTTGCAGTCAGGTGAGCTAAAAATATTGTATCTTCACTTGACTTCTCGCTTATCACACTGTTGTAAGTGATTCAGTTTGTTTCCCGGTTCAAGACTTATGATTCCTGTGTAGTCTACCACACCTTACTTTAGAGCATTCCAAAGCTATCTTGGTCCCTCAAGTTTGTAGAAAATAGATGGCTTTGTAGTGCTCCAAAATAATTGGTGGTAGGTAATCACATTTTCAACCCAAATCACGAGCTAGGCTTCACAAGCTGCATTTAAAGGTCCAACGAACCAGTGTAGGACATGGTCACTGACAATACGGATCAGTCAGGCTGAATCCTGTTATAGATGGATCTGTTAAACTGGGTGCCGTCACATACTTATTACATTATCTGATCTTTTTACCAACCATTGAACTCATACTTTAAAAGTGTTAAAGCAGGACCATTACCATTCTAGTAGTAGCAAGAGGCGTTTGCAGTTGTATTTTTGTGCAGAACTTTACCCTAATCACACCTGTTCACATTTTATGTGCTACATATAAATTGAAAGTGTCCATGACACTATAGTTCAACTTGTGTAAGACATGTACATGTATAGTATGTGACACAGCAATGACACACATCTAGGTAATGACCTGATAACAAAGGTACATGTAAAGTATTGTAAAGGTCTGTACATAAATACTGACCATAGCCTGTAACTAATTTACATGTACAGTATTGTAAAGGAGGGTGACAGTTAGATGCTAAACTAGAAAAGAAATCTCCATGGGGTTAATGTTACGATGGGAATCCTTGTATGGTGCACCACAAGCCAAATGTTTGCAAAAGTTTTGGCCCGTTTGATTCAAACCCTTCTAAGGTTGATTCATACTAATTAATAAATATTTGTCCAGTCCTTCTTAAAATGTAGGTATTTGAATTTTTTATCTTTATCAAATAGGATTCCCATGGGTGAGGATGTTTTATTTTTCTCATTGGAAATAGAAATTCAAGTTGTGCTAATAATAAAATATCAAAGTTGAGCTAAAAATAAGGTTTCAGAGTTTCTGAGCCATTGTTTCAATAAAATTTGATTATTAAAATTTCTCAAATAAAATCATCATTGGGAATTAATTTTTTAAGCCGATGTAATTTTTAATAATTTAATTTAAGGTTTTGTGGGAAATGCAGTTTTTTTCTCAATCCTTTGAGGCATTTTTTATTGAGTTTTGTATCAAGTGTTCAGTAGAATCTTCAGCTCATCCATATTTTATAGTGAAGTTTATGAAACTCATCCCTTACATTAGAACTGTTTACCTCTTTGTTGATTCTCCATAATGCAACTAGCAATTTAACTAATTCAGTCTTGTTTGACAGAGTGCTATTGAGCTCTGTAAAACAAGACTGAATTGGTTGAATTTCTAGTTGCATTATGGACAATATTGTCTGCTTGAAATTTTGCTATTTTGACTTCAGTGTGCAGGGGGTTAATTTACTGATTTCATTTCATAAATTTCACTATAAACTGAGGTTTTATTGGAGGTCCTCTGCAACTTACCTTCTTGATTGCTGGCAACTTTATGACAGCACTTGATTTTGTTCTTCTCTCACTTGGCTGTAAAGCAACTTCAAGTCCAATATTTTTGCTTTTATCTTTGTCAGCATCCCAGTAAAGAGTCATTTCAGTTGTCTTCTTTCGCCTGCCATTCTCAAAATCACCATTGAGCTGAATGGCTCGTATCGGAGTACTGAACCTCAGTTCACCATTATATGCAGCCATTCTTCCTCGACTTTGGTCATTCAACTGTATTTCATAGAAAATCTTCTTATCTTTGTTTTCATCCCATATAAGTTGCCCTTGGTTTGTAAACCTAACATCAGACATGAAATAATTGGACTTCAAGATAATAACATCACTTGAGTATTTTATTTTCAAAGTAATATCTCTTGAGATTTCATTGAATCTATCCCCTCTGTTAATTATAGTTTCAATTTCACATTTACTTTCTGGATTAGTTGAATCCCATTCCAATATCAGATCCCCTGAAGCTGAGGTTTCTGACCAGTCTCCTGTGAATGCATACTTCATCGGTTGTGGCTTTCTCACAGTTACTGAAAGTTTCTTCTCTCTTCTCATTTGCCCAAGTATCCCAGCTTCAAAAACTTCTTCAGCATTGTTTACTATAGTAATATCACCACGTACCTCATCATTCAGGTATGTAACATCCACAGTGACACTCCCTTTTTTAAGCTCTTCAAATGGTGTGATAATGGTTACTTTATCATTCAAAACAACTGATCGCATTTTATTCGAGTATTTCAGAATATTTTCAACTCTGATGGCTTTTGAAGGTTCCCATCCAACTTCCAGTAAAGAAACAATATTATCATATTCCTTTTCATTCTTAAATTCCAGTTTCATCTCTTCAAAATCTTTAATATTACTCTTGAAAGAAACTAATGCATGAATATCTTTAGGTGATTGGTAATGCCAAGTGGCTTTTCCATCAATTGATCCCGTGACAGGAGACTTTATTTTCAATGTAGATGTGAATTCTTTCAAGTTTCCTCTGTGGAAGATATCAATTTCAAGATTCTTCACTGTTGGATGAGGTGTCTGCAGTTTTGCTTTCATGGTTATTGGATTAAACTTTTTGCTGATAGTGGAAGATAATGAATAAACCTGTCCATCTCTGTCAAGTCTTATTTCACCATCTATTTTATTGAAGCGCTGATCCAATTTTCCAGCGGCAGAGACTGACTTGTAACCTTCAAATGGTGTGGTAACAACCACATCAGCAGACAATTCAGGATTGGATTTCCCTGAAACTCGAGTTGTTATCTCATTATACAGAGAACCATAAGCTAAACCAACATAACCATCAAATTCACTTCTTTTAAGATCATGTCTGTATTGTAATTTATTTTCTCTATAATTGTGAAAAGGTGTGTTCAATTCAATCACAACAGAGATTTTGTCCATGTTATCCCCTACAAAGGTAATCTTGCCTTCATACTGACCTATTTTGGGATTGGTAACTTCAACTTGCGACTGGAAGTCAGTCAGTATACCACTATGTCTTATTGTTACTTGTGTGTTTGCAATTATTAAGTCATCTGGGGCAGAAATTTTCAAAGAACCATCAAGTTTATTATCATAATCATAGTTTGCAACAGCCTCATATTTATCATCACCATCGACCATCCAAATCTTACAATCTCCATTCTGAAGAGAACCAGTGAACACAAGACCTCCTTCAATCTTTTGGTCCTTTCCCTTCATTCCCTTGTGCAGCATTGTGAAATCACCATTGATTGTTGCTGTTTTAAAACTGTTCAATTTGAATTTAAGTTGAACATTCATTTCAATTTCATCTCCATAATTTCCACTCATTATGTTAGTGAAGGCCTTACTGTTACCACTATGCTTCATCAGTAAACTGGTATCTTTCATGAATGGTGCTTTAATGGAAAGAGATCTGTCAATTACTTTGTTATTTCTAGTTTTTATATAAGTTGCTGTCAGTTTTCTCTTCAGCCAATATTCAACTTCTGAATGTACTTGATAAGCACCAAAGAGACTCCTTTGTCTATGAAAGTCTAAACTGAATCTTTCATAGTCTTTAAATGGTGTTTCCAAAGAAAATTTGAGGTCACATGATGATCTGGTGTGTTTAAATGCTAAATCTGTTTCAATGGTTTTCAAGCTGTTCAAATAAGAAAGTTGTGAATGGAAATCACGCCATTCACCAGTATGTATAAATGTTAAACGAGTATGTTCATACCCTTTAACTGGAGTCTTCAGTGACACTACTGTAGATATAGTCTTTCCCCACTCTACATTCACATCAGCTTGCACTTTATCAACAGGAGAATACCTGACTTCTGTAGATATATCCATCCTTGAATCTTGTAGATCTGAATCCAAGTTGAAACCATATTCTTCATGTCCCTCGAAAGGTGTTTTCAATTCAGCACCCACCTGAATCTTTTGATCTATGTTGAAAAGTGTACCAAATCTGATTGATTTAAAATTATTAGTGTATTCAAGGTAATTCTTAAAATTTCTTTTATGACCATTGTGAGACAAATCAAGCTGAACATATTCATATCCTCGAACTGGAGTAGTCAGTTTCAACTGGCCAAATATTTCCGCATTTTTAAGTTTAAAAGTGGTATCGGTAGTAAATTTTGATCCAGGAGTTTTATCATAATGAGCTTTCAAATTGAAGTCATTAATATCACCCGCAAATTCGAAACCAGATTCAAACATTCTGATCTTTTTATGAGGTGTCTTCAACAAAATATTTAATTTCTTTATACTTTCTAGTCCTATTTGCGTTTCAACTTCTATTGTATTGCGCATTGGATACTCCACATTCAGATTTGTAATCCAGATATTTCCAGCCTTTCTATGCTCCGTACTCACAAACATGTTGTCAAAGTTTTTGAAGGGCGTTGTTATTCTAAACTCACTGTTGATAAAATTTGGTATTCCATCCTGTATTTCATAATTAACCGATTTTGATATTTTAATCGATTGGCCGGGCAACCATGTAACAACAACGTTCCCAGTAAGGGGAGTCTTGGAATACTTGGAATCTGCCCTAAAACTGAATTCTTCACTATGTGCAATTTTCAGACTTAGTCCACCATCAACACTGTCATCATCAAGTTGGAAATCAGCACTCCACCTGATTACATTTTCTCTGTTCTTATTAATAGAAAGAAAACTTGTCATTTTCTTCATTGCGTGTTCATGATCAAAGTTAACTTCCATCTGCTTCAGTACATTAAAAGGAGTCTGGATCTCAGCATTTAGAATAAGATGTTTACTGGTGGGAAAACCTTTATTCCTACCATGAATCTTGAAATAAATAGTTTTAGAACCATGGTTCCAGTTTGCTGACAATATAGATGTAACCTCCCTTGTTCCTTCCATGATATGAGACCAGCTTGACATGAATTGTTTTTCGTATCCATCAAATTTTATGGCACCAGAGTTCCTTCCAAAAATATTATCTGGATCATATTTGACATTTACATCACCAGTATGCGATTTAAAATTGTGGCTAACTGCGATTTTACCATCCAGTTGGCCATTCTGTTTCTTCTCTAAGTCAGTGCTAATTGCTAATTCCATATATTTTTTTAGAGATGATGTGAAATTTGCAGAACCCTTAATGTGTTTATCGGTGCCACTGAATAGACCCTCAAATACAACACTAGCAAACTCTGGTCCAGCATCAAGTCTCACTGATGATTTCAGTTCTGAATCAAATGCATGTAAAAGCCTCAATTTCAATTTGTCATACTTTTTGTGAGGTGTTTCAACATAAAGTGTACCATCAAATGATTTTCTAGAAAATGGTTTCTTAGCTGTCCATGTTAAAGAATATAATTTTTGTGGATTCAGTTCAATCAATGCAGTTGATTTCATGGAAGCAGTGTCACAACGATGGCTGCCATCCACTTTAATGTTTTTATAATTTTCAAAAGGTGTTTTGATCAACAAGTTTACAGTTTTGTTCATTCCAACATTCAAGTTTGAATTAAATGTGATATTCTTAGATTTACTCCATCCAATATCTACATTTGTGATATACCCTCTTGATTTTGCATGCTTAACTACAGCATGGTAATTGTGTCCTGGATATTTGACATTAACAGAACCATCTATGTTGTTATAGTTAATATATTTTACTGAACCATCAACCAATAACCTTTTATCATCATCTCGATCAGCATCCAGCTGTAAGTCCACTTTTGATGAGTAGCTTCGATATCCAGCTTTGGCATCCAGTTCACCAATTACATGTCTTGCAGGACATTTTAGATCAACAAACAGCCTCCCAAATTTACCATATCTGAACTTGTATTCCAAAGTTGTTCCATAATTTGATTTACCAAAATCAACATCTCCCATAATTCTGAAATCCTTGCTCTCCAAGTTCAGTTCACCTTTGATGTTTATTGGCTTAACATCCTTCAGTTTCATGTCTGATGTTATGCTATAAAGTTTTGGTTTAGCTTTACTGTTTTTGTATGTGACGGTTATAATATTTGTCTCTCCCTTCTGAAGACGATAATTTACTGTTCCAGCATAAATGCCTGGCTTTTGTTTCTTAATATCTCCATCAAATCGGATATCTCTGCCTGGATATTTCAATGTAACAACACCCGAAGTTGTGTCTGCCTTTTTCCTGTTATCTTTCAGCTGTACTCCTATATTAATGTCTTTATTTTTATTGTATTTGATATCTAAACTGGAATCCAGATCTTGCATGGTGTGATGGTGTTTTCCACTTGCCATGATATCAATACCCTGGAAGTAGAGAGCAACACTATTTTATTACATGCCTGTTCTATGTAATCCCCATCTACAGCAACACTAAACCATGTGGAAATTGTTGACAGACTATTTTTTATATTTTGATGAAATAGTAACAGAGGTTGCCCTTGCTAATTTGGTTGGAGATAAAAATTTGTTCTTTTTGTTGATAGCTGTCAAATGAATTGCGGAGTGTCATTCTAATAACTGTTTTTTTATAGATGTGAAGGTGTGTAATAAACAAAACGACATACGTGTGTGAATGGGTTAATCGATATGGCACTTGTTCACTGTGTCGTGTCGTTCTGTGTATTAACTATTGTGGACCTAATTCCGAATGCAGTCAATTTTCTACATCTGAACAGGTGGTGCCCAACCTTCAGAATTTGTGTTAACTTATGGTGGTTAAATTTGAAACCTCTACAAAGCCACCGATCAAGCTTACCATGTACTGCAAAAATTGTGAAAACAGTCCAAAGTTTCAAGGGCTGAAGAAATATTTTTAAATCTCAATGGAAGGCAAATTCAAGAACTGTTCAAGGAGATCACCACCAATTTTCAGATCATATTAAGTTGCCACAATCATTGGTGTGTGTGGAATGGACAGAGGGAAGCACATACCCCTTTTGAATTTCCAAAATAAAAATGATTAACTTTGTAAACCGAGTTGTGTTGAAATAAATAATCAGACAAACAGTACAGGAACAGTTACAAGCCTTTTCCTGTTACGATATTTGCTACTGTTTTTTTTACTACACATCAATCATCTCAGAAAGTTTGATATCTTTTGTTGCGTTAGTGGATTCAGACAATGCAAAACATGCAGGATGTATTACCTATGCAAATATATTTTATGCAAGACTCTTTTAGTCCTGAATATTTCATGCAGGATTTGCATTTAAGTTACATTCCAAGTTTTTCTTACTGCATGGCGCTACTGATTTAAAACATTTCCACTTGGTCATAACTACATTATCATAGTTCAACATCTTACCATGGGGAGTCAATCTGTAACAGAATGACTGTAACTATATTGATAACTGGCTACATGATGCTCTAACTGTTTCAGCACTAATACATATCAGAATATTGTCCCTTAAGTACATCAAGGGGCCATCTGCAATGCTAAACCATGCAGATGGCACCTTGATGCACTCATTGGACGATATGTAACATGCCACACACTGAGTTGGCTTAAGTTGTTTATTACTTACCTAGTCTCATGCTCTTATAATATATGACTTAAGCCTTTACCTCACACAACAGCCAAAACTGGCTGCTGCTATTTACAAAATTTGTCACATAAATTTATTTGTTTTTCCTTTTTTGTTTCAAATACATAGCTTATGACCTCTCATTGGAATGAACTCAGTGAGCTCATTCCAATGGGGGGCATAAGCTATGTTTAATGAGCTAATTCCAATGAATTATCATATTTATATTTATTTATTTACTGGTGTTTAAGGTCACATACTTATGCACAATGGCTAATCGTGACCGTGACAGTTTTACGGGTGGAGGAAGTCAGAGTATCCAGAGAGAACCACCGAGCATCGACGAGCAACTGTCAGCTCTTCAACATTCTAACTCTGTTCAAGCTCTGCTTAAGCAGGGTTACAGCGGTTGAAGACACGTGTACCATCGATGAGCAGTACGCCTTAGTACACAGCATCATCATGCCCCCATGTAGGCAACCAGGATAAAGTGCCTTGCCTAAGGACACAACGCAGGTCGTCCTGGACGGGGATCAAACTCAGGACAATAAATGGTCATAAGCCATGTCTTGAGACAAAGCCTGAAAAGGTTATTGTAACTTTTGTCCTCATTTCTTGATCAGTAAAGAGTTAACAAAGCTCATCCAGTGTGACAATATAAGACCTATCCAGGAACTGACCTAGTAAGGAGCCAGTGTAATTTTGACTCCTAAAATTCTGATCTGGCTCCTGAATCTTAAATATAGGCTTCTAAGTTGACTCATAACAGTAAAACTCCATTTCCTCCATTGCTCACTCAAGCAGCCAACACTTGACTTGGAAGTATTGTGAAAATGAATGGTTAATTTGTAATAAAAATGTTTATCAATCATTTCAGAAACAACTTGAATTATGCCAAAAACGAATGTAATTAAATGAACAAATGTATGTCCTACACAGCTGAAAGCTTCAAAGAAGACCATTATAAAAAAGTAATAGACCGACAGTTAACTGACTGAGTGCTTGATGCCCATATTTGGGCTTTAAGCACAGCTGGTGTGAAGGTGCTACAACATAAAAACTTCATGTTCTGTAAATGTACTTCATATTATCTTTGAAGTAACATTATATGTTCTGTGCGAATTTGCCTTGTTACAATTTATGGGAGAGTGCCCATATATTGTAACAAGGGAAAACACATGAACAACTTTTGACAATCAACAATAATTTAGCACTCTACCGGCTAAGAAGTAAATCTGGCGTCAAGATTTCAAAACTAGGCTCCAAGTCTAGCTCTTATTTTTAAATGCTCAGGTCGGTCCCTGGACCTCTCCCTTGTGAGAAGTTATTTATGATGTCTACAGCAGCAGTAAAACCTCAGTAATCTTGGATGATTACACAATTTATTGACTACTTTTCCATTTTTTTAGAACTGGGAAAGGTATAAGTAAATTACTTAACAGTGACATGGTTGAGTTTTGATACCTCATCCTGCACTTGTTATTTATTTATTTAATTTTATTTATTTATGGATGTTTTGATCACTTCCAACATCTATGGCCAAATTATGACCACAATGCAGATATAAAGTCAAGTGATGTTACAAGAAATGAATACATCTTTTGTCCTGTTAAACCAACACTGATATTAGCTTAGCAATATTTTGGGTTTTTTTTTTTCAGATAAAACAAGTGTTTGACCACCGAGGTGGTATTAGTCCCCTACGGCGCTTTTTTGACATAAGGTGTTTTTGTCACAGAAGACTCTAGAGTATATAAGCATCTTGGATTTTGAAAAAAAATATTGAGCGTGCATAATTCCCTCACAAACCCTTTATCTATGTACCATATATGAAAGGCGTAGCTTGAACCATATTGGAGGGAGGGGTGGTTACAAAAAATAGAGAAAAAAGCTTAAAAAACACAACAAAAATAGCCGCCATTCTGCCATCTTGGATTTTGAAAAATAAATGTTGACTGTGCATCATCCCCTCAGAACCATTTATCCATGTACCAAATATGAAAGGTGTAGCTTGAAGCATATTAGAGGGAGAGGTGGTAACATAAAAACAGACAGACAGACAGACAGATAGATGTTAGATTTTGAAAAAAAAATATTGAGTGTGCATAATCCCCTCACAACCCCTTTATCCATGTACCATGTATGAAAAGTGCAGCTTGAACCATGTTGGAGGGAGCAGTGGTAACATAAAATAGAGAAAAAAGCTTAAAAAACACAACAGAAATGGTTGCCATGGCGCCATCTTGAATTTTGGAAAAAAATATTGAACGTGCAACATCCCATTACAACCCTCTATCCATGTGCCAGATATAAAAAGTGTAGCTTGAACCATGTTGGTGTGAGGGGTGGTAACATAAAATAGAGAAAAAAAACCTTAAAAAACACAACAAAAATGGCCGCCATGCCGCCATCTTGGATTTTGAAGAAAAAATATTGAACGTGCATCATTCCCTCCCAACCCTCTATCCATGTGCCAAATATGCAAAGTGTAGCTTGAACCATGTTGGTGGGAGGGGTGGTAATATGAAAATAGAGAATAAAAGCTTAAAAAACACAACAAAAATGGCCGCCATTCCGCCATCTTGGATTTTGAAAAAAAAATTTTGAGCGTGCATCATCACCTCAGAACCATTTATCCATGTACCAAATATGAAAGGTGTAGCTTAAAGCATGTTGAAGGGAGAGGTGGTAACATAAGAAACAGACAGACAGACAGACGGATGGATGGACGGAGTGCACATCCCATTACAACCCTCTATCCATGTGCCAGATATAAAAAGTGTAGCTTGAACCATGTTGTAGTGAGGGGTGGTAACATAAAATAGAGAAAAAAGCTTAAAAAACACAACAAAAATGGTCGCCATGCCACCATCTTGGATTTTGAAGAAAAAATATTGAAAGTGCATCATCCCCTCCCAACCCTCTATCCATGTACCAAATATGCAAAGTGTAGCTCGAACCATGTTGACCATGTTGGTGGGAGGGGTGGTAACATGAAAATAGAGAAAAAAAAGCTTAAAAAAACACAACAAAAATGGCCGCCATTCTGCCATCTTGGATTTTGAAAAAAAAATTTTGAGCGTGCATCATCCCCTCAGAACCATTTATCCATGTACCAAATATGAAAGGTGTAGCTTAAAGCATGTTGGAGGGAGAGATGGTAACATAAAAAACAGACAGACAGACGGACAGAGAGATGGACAGACAGACGAACGGATGGACAGACGGACAGACGGAGTGCACATCCCATTACAACCCTCTATCCATGTGCCAGATATAAAAAGTGTAGCTTGAACCATGTTGGAGTGAGGGGTGGTAACATAAAATAGAGAAAAAAGCTTAAAAAGCACAACAAAAATGGCCGCCATGCCGCCATCTTGAACTTTGAAGAAAAAATATTGAACGTGCATCATCCCCTCCCAACGCTCTATCCATGTGCCAAATATGCAAAGTGTAGCTTGAACCATGTTGGTGGGAGGGGTGGTAACATGAAAATAGAGAAAAAAAGCTTAAAAAGCACAACAAAAATGGCCGCCATTCCGCCATATTGGATTTTGAAAAAAAAATTTTGAGCGTGCATCATCCCCTCAGAACCATTTATCCATGTACCAAATATGAAAAGTGTAGCTTAAAGCATGTTGGAGGGAGAGGTGGTAACATAAAAAACAGACAGACAGACAGACAGACAGACAGACAGACAGACAGACAGACAGACAGACAGACAGACAGATGGATGGATGGACGGGCGGATGGACGGACAGACAGACGGATGGAGTGCAATCCTATAGTCCCCTTATGGCTCCCACAGGGGACTAAAAATTAAATGTGAATTAATCTGATTGGTGCGTAAAATTTTGCAGAAATTAGTTGAAATTTTATATTACAGTGGAGCCAACTTAATTGGGTATTGCTTAATTGAATAACTCTGTGAATTAAAAAAAAACTCCAAACACAAAACCATTTACCTTATCTTCAGTACAAATTTGACCTGTTAATTGCACATAGATATAGAGTCATCTCCTGTTAATTGAATAAAAAATCTCGTAAAATGTCAAAAAATTACTCTGACAATCATAAAATTCCTTTGTCATACAAGAAATAATAGAATAAATGCCCACTCTCTGGAATACAGGAAGGTGACCAAATCCTTCTCAACTGAATACTCTTGTTCATTGAATAATTATCACTGGAAAAGATGATATTCAATTAACATGGTTCTCGTCTATAAAGAGAAAGTCTATGAAAATTATGTTTCTTAAAGATGCAAAAAGAGTTATTTATAATATTATTTGGGAGACATTTTATTTTAAAAAATTTACCTGAAGATGGTCTATAAAACCATTTTCATTGAAATTTAACTTTTTACCCAATGCACATAATATCAAAATTTATTATTTGAATTATTGTTCTTAAAATTTTTCAAAACAATTCCAAGAAAACCTTATCATGTGACCTGTGATTCAAATGAGCATGTTCCAAAGAGGGGTCACATGATTTGGTTTTGAAATTTTTTTAACAATAATTTTTTTCAACAGCTGAATTTGTAATTCACGTGGGCAGATACAGATGATTCATTAGGTAAAGAGTTGAAGGGAAAATATTTAGTATTTGGTTCATTAATTACCAGAAATCAGTTAAATACTCTCTCATCCTTGAAAATTATATACTATACAACAAATGTTGATTGCACAAACACTAATAGTGCATTTTCAGTTGACTGAAACACCTTTCTTGAAACTTCAGCACAAAAATGGCATTTGCAGCAACCTCCCAGCTCATGGAGCACTGGGTAACACCTGTGCAAAGTCTGTATACCACTGAGAGAAACAAGCAAATTCAGTGAATTCATGTCTCCTGCTGGGCAGCAGTTTCAAGGGGAATTAATGCATCCAGTGGAATATAGTTGAGTTGCGAGTGGAATCAGTTGACTCTAAGGAAAGTCAGAGTCTGGAAACCATCAGCCAATCAAATTTAAGCAACCAAATTAAATATGCGTGGAAAATGCCCATGTTCGAACTTGGACCCACAATTGATGAAAGTGATCTGCTACCCAAATTTCATCGAAATCGACTGACTGTAAGGAAAGTTAGAGTCTGGAAACAAAAAACACGGAAGGTGTATTAGTAGTAGCACTGAATAAATCAAAGTTTCCCTAATTTGCATAATTTTTGCACGAGAACAAAACCTGTATTATATGTGATGTATTGCATGTTACTAAACATTCATACAAAAATTTATTCAAATCCGAACTTTCATATAGAAGTTCTGTACAAAAAACTGATTACACCCAATTTCGGAACAAAATGGCCACTGGCGGCCATCTTGAATTTTTTACCAAACCCCAAAACACATATTATGGTCTCACAATGATAACAAAGATACCCAAGAAGTTTCGTGAAGATCGATTCATAAATACGGCTTTTAGTCCGAGGTGCATCAACACACAGGGCAGACGGACAGGCAGACGGACAGATTTTTGGTACAAAATTTCCCACATTCGAACTTGACCTAGTTATTGATAAAAGTAATCCATATATGAAATTTCATCGAAATCGGTTGATTTTAAGGAAAGTTAGAGTCTGGAAACCATCAGCCAATCAAATTTCAGCAACCTAATTAAATATGCGTGGAAAATGCCCATATTCGTACTTGGACCCACAATTGATGAAAGTGATCTACTACCCAAATTTCATCGAAATCCGGTCACTGTAAGGAAAATTAGAGTCTGGAAACGAAAAACACGGAAGGACACCCCGAATTTAATATCTCCCATTTTTTTCAAACAGTGGGAGACAAAAAACCAATCCAGGACATTCAAGGGCTTTTCTGGTGAATTCTCAAGCACTTTTCAGGACCCTTCCCTATAATTAATTTTATCTTTCTGAAGTTTGTAAAATGATACCAATTAACATTTCCTTCCAAATCAATAATACCTGCACCTCACACTGACCCTTGGTAAGCTCTTTCAGAGAGCTTCCCAATGATCAATATCAGGGGCAGGTATTGTTTCAGAGAATAAAAGTGCAATACAGTGGAATCCTATTAAATGAACAGCCACTTTGCCAGAGAAAAATATTCAATTAGGCCAAAAAAGTTAAAAATCTGTTTCTCAGGTCTTCCCGCATGGTCCTTCTTACATTCTCTTTTTATAACCAATGCAAACTTAAATGAAAGTGTCAATGACACTATAGCTCAACTTGTGTAAGACATGTACATGTATAGTATGTGACACAGCAATGACACACATCTAGGTAATGACCTGATTACAAAGGTACATGTAAAGTATTGTAAAGGTCTGTAAATACATACTGACAGTAGCCTGTAACAAATGCACTGGAAAAGTATTGTAAAGGTGGGTGACAGTTAGATGCTAAACTAGAAAAGAAATGGGGTTGATGTTACAATGGGGATCCTTGTATGGAGCACCATAAGCCAAATGTTAGCAATTGTTTTGGCCTGTTTGATTCAAACCCTTCTAAGGTTGATTCGTACTAATTAATAAATATTTGTCCAGTCCTTCTTAAAATATAGGTATTTGAATTTTTTATGTTTAGCTCATAGGGTGAAGAGGTTTTATTTTTCTTATTGGAAATAAAAAATTGGGTTGTGCTAATAATGTTTACCCTCACCAAACAACACCAAATGTAAACACAGAAACTTGGCTACAACACATTTGAATATACACATCCTAGGGATGCTGAATTCAAGAAACATTATTTTGTCTGGTGTTTTTGGAGAAGATTTTTAATTATCTCCCTTTTTGAGTCCCCAAGTCGGTCTGACTGAACCCAAAAATATTTGTTCTCATATCACAGTGATAACAAAGGCACCCCATAAATTTATAGCAAACATTACTGACATAAAAAATTTTCTTTACAGGTTCTGTACAAAAAATGTGATACACACAATTCCTGTAAATGTGACTGCCGTCATGCATTTCGAATTTTGGGCCAAGCCCAAAAGCACTTGTTACCATTCTATGATGATAACAAACATAGTCCTAGAAGTTCTGTACAAAAAACTGATTGTACCTAATTTTGGTACAAAATGGCTGCTGACAGCCATCTTGAATTTTGGACTGCACCCCAAAACACTTGTTCTCGTCCCAAGGTGATAACAAAGGTACCCAAGAAGTTTTGTGAAGATCGGTTCATAAATACAGCCTCTAGCTCAAGCCGTATTGACAAGTGTACTTACTGTGTATAAGGAGCACTGAATAAATCAAAGTTCATCTAGTTTGCATAATTTCTGCACGAGAAAAAAACCTGTATTATATGTGATGTACTCCATGTTACTAAACATTCATACAAAAATTTATTCAAATCAGAACATTCATACAGAAGTTCTGTACAATTTATTTATTTATTTATTTATTAATGTTTAAGGTCACATATTTATGCACAATGGCTAATCATGACCGTGACAGTTTTACGGGTGGAGGAAGCCTGAGTACCCGGAGAGAACCACCGAGCAACGACGAGCAGCTGCCAGCTCCCCAACATCGTAACTCCGCACTGCAGCACAGGCAGGGTTACATTGGTTGAAGACATGCGTACCATCGACATGCAGTACGCCTTAGTACACGGCGTCATCGTGCCCCCACATGGGCAATGGGGGTGAAGTGTCTCGCCCAAGGACACAACGTGGTTGCCGCAGGTGGGATTCGAACCGAGGACCTCTCGGCTTGCAGCCTGCACCTCTACCTACTGAGCCACCGCGCCCCCAGTTCTGTACAAAAAATTGATTGCACCAATTTCTGTACAAAATGGTTGCCGGTGGCCATCTTGAATTTTGGACCGCACACAAAAACACTCGTTCTCAACCCACAGTGAAACAAAGGTGCCCAAGAAGTTTCGTAAAGATTGGTTCATAAATACGGCATCTAGCCCGAGGTGTATTGCTTTGTTGAGTGATGGACAGATGGACGACGGGCCATGACATAACCTCAAATTTGACTACGTCAAAGTTGAGCTAAAAAATAGAAATTAAATGGTTTACATCTGATATTTTTCACAAGTTAATAAAACTGATAAATTTGTCCCTTGAGGGCAACAAGGCTTTGCAATGCTTTAGCATTGCAAAGCCTTCTTGCACTCAAGGGACGAATACACCACCAACCATGCTATTCTGTAGAGTATGAGGTCTAAAACATAAAACAAACCAAGAATATGAACTTTTGATGGTAAAGAAATAATTACAAAAATAAACAAGAAGATGTTACTAAGGTAACACATCCCCCCCCCCTTTGTGACCTTCACCTTGCAGATGCGGCGGAAACTATTATACGCGACACACCTTCTGACTGTCCTTAACATTTGTAGAAAGTTTAACAATTGTACTATGATTCGTTTCTGAGTTATGGCTGAGACACGAATATTGACCGATTTTTAGTGTGACCTTGAAATGTGACCTTGACCTTGAAGGTACGAACCCGGCTATGGTGTGTGACACATCTTCCCATGGTCCTTTATAATTGTGTGGAGTTTGTTGACTGTGGCCCTAACCGTGTTCAGTGTGACCTTGAAGTGTGGCCTTGACTTTATGGACCTGGCTGTGGTGTGTGACACATCCACCCATTGTCCTTTATAATTGAGTGATGTTAGATGATTGTAGCCCTAATAGTTTTGGAGTTATGCTTGAGACACGATTTGTGACCTTGAACATATGATGGCCAATTGTGACCTCCACCTTGCAGATGCGACAGAAACTATTATACGCGACACACCTTCTGACTGTCCTTAACATTTGTAAAAAGTTTAACAATTGTACTATGACTCGTTTCTGAGTTATGGCTGAGACATAAATATTGACCAATTTTTAGTGTGATCTTGAAATGGGACCTTGACCTTGAAGGTACGAACCCGGCTATGGTGTGTGACACATCCTCCCATAGTCCTTTATAATTGTGTGAAGTTTGATGACTGTGGCCCTAACCGTTTTCGAGTTATTGGCTAGGACACACACACACATGGACACATGGACGGACACACGCACACTTCAATCACTATATGCCACCCGACCTAAGTTGGGGGGCACAAAAATAAAATAAAAAATCGCCCACCCACATGCAATTTTACAAAAACTGGCCTGAGAAACAGATTTTCTTTGTGGGGCCTTAACAGGCTATTCTGTTAACATGGATTTGGTCATGTTTCCCATCTTCTAGTTATAAAGTCAGCATTTATTCTATTACATCATTTTGTTTGATAGAGCTCTGTCAAACAAGATACAATAGATTAGATGACTATATTGGATATATTGAGGCCAAAAATATTTACAAATGTGGGGAATTCTTTGACAGATTACAAGATTTTTTATTAAATTAATAGAAATGTACTCCGTAACCTACAAACAATTAACAGATCAAATTTGTACTGAAGGTATGGTAAATGGTTTTGTTTTTGTAAGTTAAATACAATTAACAGGGTTATTCAATTAAAAGATATACAGTTAAGAAGCTCTATTGCATTCGCAAAAAAAAACCCACCAAGCTGATAAATACAAGTATTGGCCAAACTAAGCCAAGCAATTTTTGAATATATTTTTTAATAGACTTCCATGACTCTTGCCCAGAAAGTCCAATTTTCATGCATTTCGGTTTTTAAATTAAAGGACATTAAGCACTTTCGAAGACCCATACAAAAAAGGTGGTAGTGTGTGAGCTAAAAGACAGCTAGTTGTAATCACTGTACTATGGAATAAAAGCCAAGGGCAGAATCTTTTAATTTCAACTGTTTAAGTTTAAAAGTGCAATTAAACATCCATCACTTTACCTGAAAGAGTTCTCAGAAAATAATACAACAATGTTTCCTAAAATTATTTCAGAATTTAGTTTACAGAACACAGATTTTGCTACTGTTTTGAGTAATTTCTAAGAATTGCATTGGGTCTAAAAACAAATTCCTTTAACAAATGTTTTATTTAGTACTCATATGGTATTGTTTGCCTCCCAAAAAGTAGTAGAATCAATGGGTCAATTTTCACATAGAAAAATGGACAGATCTAAGAATTTAGTTGCATAAAGTACATGTGTATCAGTTAGTTTCTGTTTTCTACATTTTTCTTGGACTTATTAAAACACTGAAAAAGTAATAACTACAAAACATACCTTGAAAGGATATTTAGTTTTTAGACTGTATTTGAAGTTGGATTTATCCAGAGTATCTTCTTGCAAATTGAACTGATTTGCATCCAATGAAAACGTCAGCTTCTTGTTGTTGTCTTTCAAGTTCTGACCATGGACAAATGACAAATCTGTATTTATGCCCTTCTTATTTTTCACCAGAGAACCATCCACTTTGAAGTTTAAATAAGGGTTCTTCCTTAACTGCAGAGTACTAAAATGACAAAATATTTAAATAGAAAAGCAAAAAAATCCAGAAAAAACAAACCTCTCTTCTATCCCCTATATTTGAACACAAACCTCTGTAATACAAAATAAAATGGGTAGCATAATACATGTCATACATACCCAATATCTTTCCTAAATTTTTAAGAAAAAGTAAAAATCTAAGCTTATTACTAAACGCAGAGCGAATTTCACCTATCTAAGGTAAATTCTTTGCGCTAGTCAACTGGTGGTAGTAGGTGGGCTAGTTTGAGTGAAAAAAAAAAAAAAAAAAAAAAAGGATCATTGGACTGACAGCAGTTGCCAATAGCTCTGGCAGATGGTTGTATCTATAGGAAACATAGTCTTAGAAGAATCTAGTAGAAGAGGGCGAGTGGTAAGAGACAGTATTAGTAATAAGACTGATGAGAGAAAGCAGAATTTTTAGAAAATGCTATCGAAAAATGATTGTTCGATTTACTATATGAGTCACTGAGTCACTGAAACTGCTTCCAAGTTGTTTTGCTCAATGGATTCTGGGACAGTTTAGACTTGTAGACATTCTAGAACACTTGTTTTGTTTCAGACTTGGAACATCACTCTGTGGGGAAAGGCAACGGGGCCAGGCTGAGATAAACAAAGCAAATGATTGAAAGGTTTCATGTCTAGGAATTTAATTGGTGGATTCAGTAAGTGGGGTACAAAGTTCACACTAGCCCAAAATTGTCTGGTGCCAAATGTTTGAGCTAAATGGGAGATTTTAGTACCACCAAACAAAATGCCTTAGGGTAAATAAATGAAAAAAATTATAGTAATTTATATATTTTTTATACTTACCAATGACCCAGACTTACCTGGTGCTTACTCTAAATTATTCAGCCCCCCACCCCCCCAATCCCCAAAATTTGCATCCAAATCAAAAAATCCAATGTCCTATATGGTCCTCCATACTTTTGCCTACTGCGCATGCGCAGTGTCAAGGAAGAACCGAAACTGGCGCCAAATCCTCATTCTTACAACCAGTGCCTGGTAAATGTTATATGATCAGCGGGGAGGTATGAGTTCCCAACTCATGGGAGGGCCATCCCCAAATGGGTCATTGGTAAGTATAAAAAATATATAAATTACTATAAATTTTTTCATATTTTTATACTGTACCAATGACCCAGACTTAGCTGAATAGAAAAAAGGCTGGAGGGCCTAGGACATAAAGGAAAACCCAATAGGCTCAATTACATATACAGAATTATCCCCTCAAGGAGAAAAGGAGAAACAGGATTTACATGTATCTTTCTTGTTTATACAAAATAAGAAAGACACATTACCAATCCGTAATTGAACACAATAACATCAATGATTTCTATTAACATCCAGTATAACCCATTATACTAATTTCTTAAAGGAAAGCCAATAAATAAAGATAGTCCAGAGAATGAGACTCTTTACTCATTTAAAAGTGTCCGAGGATTGTATATTAATGCTCGTATGGCACGTAAAATATACAAATGCTTCATACCGAGCTACACTTTAAAAATATTATTAGCTTTACACTTTAAAACCATCCCAGCACCGACTCGGAATTACTGACTCACGAGAAGGTATTCCCTTGCTTTTCACTATAAAGCCGGTGATATAAGGGAACACCATCCCCCCCCTCCCCCCCCTTGCTCTGGGTCAATCACGCCAGAACGAAGAGGGCAGCAAGACAGAGACACTGCTGGAACAGAAAGCCTGCATAACTATAGTTGCAACTGTTTAGTGGAAGACAAGCAACAGATAATGGACCTAAACATCTAAGGTCGCCAGAAATAGACTCAATATTTCTAAGGTAAAAATTTGAGACCAGTATGCAGCCTTCATCAGATCCGTAATATCAATACTTTTAGCATAAGCCCAAGATGCAGACAGCGCTCTAACTTCATGCTGAAATCTTAAGCACAGACTGCTCAATTGAAGACAATTTTTCATAAGCAGTACGAATAGTCAACTGAATCCACCTAGAAATAGAATGGACCATAATGTCCCTTCTATTTGGAAGCAGAGACAGAAAGAAACATTTTCATCCCTTTCTGATAAACTCGGATCTGCGTTTGTAAATTCGCATAGCTCTAACTGGACACAACAAAGGCCTATGGCCATCTGAGGACGGAAGAGCCCTAATAATAATCGGCTCCGAGTACTTATTAGGAGCCTGATTCTTAGCCAAAAATCCCACATTGGTAGTTAAAGTAATAGTATTACCAAGACTACGATAGTGAGAATCATAAACAGATAGAGCATGAAGCTCACTAACTCTTCTAGCAGAAGTGAAGGCTAAGAGAAAAGCTGTCTTATAAGATAAGTATTTGAAGTCTACCATGTCAAGGGGTTCAAATGGCGCTTCTTTGAGCTTCAGAAGAACCCAAGCTGAATTCCACTTAGGAATTAACCTAAGGGTTCTAGGTCTATTTATCGAAAAGTTTTTGACTAACTTTGATAAAGAGACATTAGATCAATTTGTAACCTATCATGATGAGCATCAGTATCAGATAGCATAGACCTATAACCCTTAATAGTTACTGGCTGCAGTTTGATCTCGTCAAACAAGTAGACCAAAAAATTAGCAATGTCTGGAATGGAGGGATCATAAACATCAATCGAATGATCCCTACACCAATGAGAGAAAACCTTCCACTTTGCCGAATAGTTTAGCGAAGAGGAGGCCCTCCTACAGTTAGAAATTGCGTCCACTGCTTGTCCTGTAAATTGCTTGCTGTGCAAGAAGGACTGCACAACGGAAATACGTGAAGATTGAGACCTTGCGGGTTGTGATGCAGTGTGTGTGATTTCCCCTGTGAAAGAAGGTCTTCCCATGGGGGAAGCTTCCGAGGAATGTTCCTTAACAAACACCCGAGTAGATTTATCCATGGTCTGTGGGGTGACAGAGATGCTACCAACAGAATCTTGCAGTGAGATTGCTTGATTTTTAGCAATATCTGTTGAATCAACGGAGTTGGAGGATATGCGTATCCTATCATTCCGTCCCAAGAGATCGAGAGAGCGTCTACTGAGAACGCTCGAGGATCTGGGCATGGCGACACATACGTCTGCAACTGATTGTTGAGATGCGTCGCAAACAAGTCTATCATTGGATGATCCCATTGGTAGCAGATCTGATTGAATACTCGCTTGTTGAGAGTCCATTCTGATGGCAACATGCGACCTTTCCGAGAAAGAGAGTCTGCTAGAACGTTCAGATGACCCAGAATATGACGGACCAACAGAAGAACATGATGCTCTAGGACAAACAGAACGATTCTTTCCATTAAGTTGAACAACGGAATGGAATAAGTGCCTCCCTGGTTCCGAATGTACGCTACTACTGTCGAATTGTCGGACTGTATTTGAACATGTGAATTCTGAATTATGTTCATCCAATGACGTAGCGCAAGCCAAATTGACATCATCTCTTTGATGTTTATGTGGTTGTTCAGGAACTGCAGATCCCAAAGACCCTGGCACCTCGAATCTGTTGGGCTCAATGTCGCGCCCCAACCTGTTTGACTCACATCCATCATAATGGTAACAAGAGCACCGCTGGGCATTGCATCATACGCCCGTGAACTGTTCAAATTGTACCATTTTAACACATTTGCAATTTTTTTAAGAGTGCGAGAAATTTATACTGGCATATATATATATGTTACGGTCAGACTTTGAAATCAGTGATTTTGTGAAATGACTAAATTTTTCAGTCATTTGAGAAAAAGACTAACAAGTTTGAAGCCAATCGAAAAACAAATACTAAAGTTATCATCCGGAAACCAAATATTTGACAAAGAATTCTAAGTCCAACAGGGGCCATAATTCAGGCAAAAATTGTTCAGACCGACCCCATATTCGAACTTGACCTGTATTTTGTTGTGATTAAACCACATACCAAGTTTGGAGCCGATTGGAAAACAAATACTAAAGTTATCATCCGGAAACCAAATATTTGACGAATTCTAAGTCCAACTGGGGCCATAATTCAGGCGAAAAATGTTCGGACCGACCCCATATTCGAACTTGACCTGTATTTTGTTGTGATTAAACCACATACCACATTTGGAGCCGATCGGAAAACAAATACTAAAGTTATCATCCGGAAACCAAATATTTGACGAATTCTAAGTCCAACTGGGGCCATAATTCAGGCGAAAAATGTTCGGACCGACCCCATATTCGAACTTGACCTGTATTTTGTTGTGATTAAACCCACATTTGGAGCCGATCGGAAAACAAATACTAAAGTTATTGTTCGGAAACCAAACGGACGGACGGACGGACGGACGGACAGACGGACGGACGGACAGATGGATGGACAACGCCATACTATAATACGTCCCGTTTTTCAAACGGGCGCATAAAAACCAGATCCGGCAGTTGCTGTGGAAATCCCCGAGTCAACCACTGAATATATGCCCAAGTCTGAATCTCTTGTTTTACTTGGTTCGACAAGACGATGTTCGTTTCGAGCGAATGAATCTTCACACTCCAATTCTGAGTGAAAAATATCTGGAGTGGACGAGTGCGTAAGCGCCCCATCGGAATAAGGTCCACAGCTGCTCCACACAAACCCCTCAGTCGCATAAATTCTCTCGCTGTTACTACATATGAGTGTAGACAAAAGCGAGCATAACAACTCACTAATTTCTCTCTGGGTAATGGCAGATGAACCAGATTGTTGTGCGTCTCGAAGCTCATTCCCAAGTGAATGAATGCCTTGGAGGGAACTAGATCCGACTTCTTTTCGTTTACTATGAAACAGAGATGTCGGAGCAATTGAAGCAGACTCTGAACATCGTTCTGAAGAGTTAATCTGTCGCCGTATCTCTGAAGAATGTCGTCCAAGTAGGCTGACGTTACCACAGATAAATGAGCTCGGAAATGAGTCATTACTGAGTTCATTATTCGAGTGAAAGCCCAGGGTGCTAGATTCAGTCCGAAGCACATTGCTCGGAACTGATAAACGACTCCTAGGATGGCGATGTCACGGGTTCTTTGAATATAACACACAGGAGTTGCTTCATAAAGATTTTTATTAATTCAATGCAACAAATAATTCTTATTCACAAAATCAGCAATCACATTTTCCATATCACAGCACAAGTATCTAGCCTTTTATGCCAATACACAACATTAAGTTGCAATCATAAATTGGTTGACCCACTAAGGTAACGCACAAAGCATATCACTGCATGAAGCACACAAATGCACAAAGCAAACTAGCACAAAGCACTCTGCACTAAGCATATCAGCATTAAGCCTAAACGTGTTGGCACAAAAACTTTCTAACACAGAAGTCGTAGAACACTGGTGCTTACACGTGTAACACCATTCCAGCTGACTAACAGACTGACTAACTGATGCTCATATTTCAATGTTTTCCAAAATAAACATTTTTACAAATGTAATTGATGTAAAAGGTTTCAAGTGGAAGGAAAAATGGATGGTACAATTTTACAGGAACTACATGTACCCCAAAATGGTCACATAAAAACTGTATTTGAAAATGAAATGTAAACTTGAATGAATTAAAATCATTTCGCCTTCTCTTCACTTTCCAGCCATCACACATTTGTCTAGCTGTAACTAATTATCCCCGTATAACTGTCCCGACACATGTATGCATTGTATACCGTAGCAGAAAAGCATGCATCGCATATTTTCTTGACGACCTCAACCAGACTGTGTCGCACACAATTTTCCAATTTTACAAACGACCATCCAAGCACACAAAACAGTGTTAACCCTCCTATCGTCCATAATAGATAAAGCTACTATTTGCAAACAAAACTTACCTCAACCAACACTTGGCATACATTGCTTTTATACATATATTATTTATACTGAACTTACCATAACCCATTGACGGAAAAATACTATACATATTTTATTCACATTGAACTTACCCTGACTCACTGATGGAAAGAATGCAGTGTATTTGTCACTTTCCGACATATGTGACAATATCCCCCTTTTCCAAAAAAAAAAAATATTTGATATTTTACTACCAAACTACATATTTTCAAAGTCTGCTCAAATAGTCTGCACGAATATTGTCTACACCTTTGATTGCCTTAATTACAAATCAGAAAGGTTTCAGAGCAAGTGCCCATCTCATTATTCTACCGTTTGTTAATTTTGCCTTATCCATATAAATTAAAGGATAATGGTCTGTCTCAACAATAAACGTTTTCCCATACAAATAAATTTGAAATTTTGAAATGCCCCACACCAAAGCAAGACATTCATGTTCAATAACTGAATATCAGGTTTCTCAAGGTAACAAATTTTTACTAGCATAAGCTACTGGATACTTTATTCCATCTTCCTCATGTAGCAAAACTGCTCCAATTCCTTTATTTGAGGCATCTGTTCTTAAAATGTCTTATCTAAATCTGGCAATCTCAAAATGGGACTTTGGATTAAATATTTTTTTAGTGTTTCAAAAGCTATATCATGAGACTTATTCCAATTCAGATCATTAGGCATACCTTTCTTTGTCAAATCAGTTAGTGGAACAGCTCTTTCAGAAAAATTTGGTATGAATTTCCTATAGAATCCTACCATACCCAAAAATGATTTTAATTGCTTTTTGGTTTCTGGGCATTGTGATTCAGCTATAACCTTCACCTTCTCTGGATTGGGTTTCAATTCCCCCTCCCCTACATCATAACCTAGAAATTGCAAAACTGTGAAGCCCAGCATACACTTAGTCAGTCTGGCAGTTAAATTCGCATCTCTGAGTCTCAGAAACAACTCTTCCAAAGACTTTAAATGTTCTTCCGTTTTGTTATGAAAAAGTATATCGTCAATGAAGTTCTCCGTATCTTCCATTCCACACAATATTCTCATCATTCTACTGAACACGGCTGAGGCTGTTACCAAACCGAAAGGTAGCTTTCTAAACTGAAATAACCCTGAAGGTGTCGAGAATGCTGTGGTCTGTTTACTGTTATCAGATAATTTAATTTGCCAATAACCTTTACTGAGATCGATTTTTGAAAAATAAATACTTTTTGAAAGTTTTGAAAAAATTGCATCAGAATTTGGAATTGGTTCTGCATCAAATGAAATAATCTTATTTAATTTTCTGAAATTTATACAGAATCTCACTGTATTATCGGGTTTTTTGACTAACACTACAGGTGAGCAATATTGGGACTGAGATGGTTCAATAATTCCTAAATCAAGCATTGATTGGACTTCATTGATAATAGTTTCTACCATATACAATGGCAAGGAGTATTGCTTAATTCGGATTGGTTCTGAGTCAAGAAGTTTTATCTCATGTTCCATAAGATTTGATTCACCTGGCATATCAGTTAAAATATCACTAAAGACAGAAACTAAACCTTCCAGTTCTGTTCTCTGTGATGACGACAATGTGTTTCCATATTTTATGTCTGGTACAGACTCATTTGATGTTAAAGCGGGGGATTTCAATAATTCATCGTTTCTCAATTCATCACTTATCTCTTCAAAACTCTCAGTTTCAGAATCATTTTCTATCATTTCTATAGAAGCGACCTCCAGCATACCAGAACATTTTCTATGGTCACTTTCAACCACGATATTCTGTGAATTACGTGGTAAATACTTTTTCAACAAATTAGCATGATAAATTTTTGTTTTCCCATTTGCATCCAGTTTATAGTCACATCTACCCACCTTCTCTATAATTCTATAAGGCCCCTTCCAATGTATTACCAATTTGTTATTGTCAGTGGGCAATAATACTAATGCCATGTCATTAACTTCCAACTTTCTTGTCTTACTCTTTCTGTCATAATATTTCTTATACCTTTTACTAGATAATTTTAACTCTGCTCTTGCCAACTCTAAAGTATTTTCTATCTTTTCTCACAAATCTAATACATATTGATACATACTTCTTACCTCTGGTTCAGCAACCTCATCAATCCACAGATCTTTCAAAATTGCCATTGGCCCTCTTACTGTTCTATCAAATAACAACTCAAAAGGACTGAATCCTAAATTTTCTTGTGGTGCCTCTCTATAGGCAAAAAAAAAGGCTGGGATATAACGATCCCAATCTTTTGGGCGTTCTGCACACATTTTCTTCAGCATGTTTTTAAATGTGCCATTGAATTTTTCTACAAGCCCATTGCAACTTGGGTGATATGGTGTGGTAGTCAACATACGTACCGACAATAGTCTACTTATTTCTTTCATGACTTTGGAAGTAAACTGACTTCCTATATCTGTTAAAATCTCTGTTGGGAAACCAAGTCTAGTAAACATATTGAAAAGGGCTTCAGCCACTCTTTCAGTTTCTATCCCAGAAAGTGGAACTGCTTTGGTATACCTTGTCGCATAGTCAACCATGGTTAAAATGTACCTATTTTTACCTTCTGTTAACGGATGAATAGGACCCACTAAATCAACAGCCACTCTTTGAAAGAGTGTTTCAATTTATGGCATTTGCTCCAGTGGCCCCCTTGTAACTTTCCCTTTTGGAAAAGTTCTCTGACCTTTAAGTCACAGGACAGACAAAACAACTTCACGTTCCTTTGAAGACAAGGCCAATAAAACTGAGTAAGAATTTTATCAGCAGTTTTCTTTATCCCCAAATGACCTCCCAAGATCGACTCATGTGCAAGCTTCAAAATTACATCTTGAAAAGCCTTTGGAACAACCACCTGCTTTTGAACTTTACCATGTTCGAGCTTTGGATTTTGATAAAATCTATATAATACATCTTTATCAACTTCAAACCATGTTATTCTACCCATAGTTTTCACGTTCTTTTGTTTACTCGTAGCTTTTTCCCTACACCACTTCAAAGTACCATCTGTATTTTGTTCTGTTTTAAAATCAGTAGCATTAAAATCTAAACTTTCTAAAACCTTCATGGGCTTGTAACATTTACTTTCATTATGCTTTTGATTTCTTGTCATTACTGCATGAACAAGTTTTTTAATATCTTCTATTTCATTTTCTGATTTTAACAACTTTTTGTTTTCTAACTGCTTCAAAATGGGTGAATTAACAGATAGCATTTTATCACAGTTACATTTCCATGATTTATCAGGATCGCTAGGCGGTCTTACACCACTTATATTACTTATAATCAGGTCATAAAGTGGATTATCCATGCACAATGCTTCCACTGAACCTTTGAAATAAGGAGTGTCCACTGATATGTTTGCGACTGGGGCTTCTCGAACTGTGCCATCAATTAACACACACCTTTGAGTCTTACCTGTTAATTGGTTAGGCTGAACTAACTCTTTACGAACCACCACCCCACTACAACCACTATCTCGGAGCACTTTGATTTTTAGTCCATTAAAGCAGCCAAACTCTGTAGGCATAAATCTCAACTTGCAACTATTCTCACAAACAGCACTAATCAAGGGAAGTTCATGTCCAAAAGACAATCGCACGTTATTATTTTTTGTGCAGCAGACGTGATCCCATTGTGGCTCAGAAAAACAGGCATTAATCGTTTCAACGTGGCTAATCTCTTTCTTACAACATTGGCATTGTCTATTTTCAGCATCTTTCATCTCGTCATTAATCAAAGCCCCAAATTTTTGAATTCCTTGTCTACGTTGTTTCTTGTGTTCAAAACAATCTTTTATAACATGCCCAGTCTTTTTACAAAAATAACGTTTTATCACACCGGCATTTGAAGCTAAACCACTTTTGCCTATCTCGTGATGCCTATGTATATTTTGGCTGAAACCATGCTTACCTTGGGTCTCACACTGACTACTAGACTTAATTAAATTACCCCCATGGGCCTCCATATATTGTTCGGACAAAATTGTCATTGTCTCAATATCTTTGGGTTTTCTTTCTTTCAAAAAAATTGCCAATGCCTTAGGACATATATTCAAGAACTGTTCTCTAAGTAACAAGTTTTTCAATGTATCAAAATTCTTTTTAATCCCAGATAACTCAACCCATCTACAAAAATAATGTTCAGGGCTGTGGGGCTGATTCCTCTTTTTCTGCTAAGCAAGTTCTAAATTTCTGTTTAAACCCCTCAACCTTTTTGTAATTCACAACCTCTGAAGGTGATAATCTACAATATACATCTAAAGCCTTACCCTTCAGCAAAGCACTAAGATGCAATGCCCAGTCTTTATGTGACCAACCAAGACTTATTGCATAATTTTCAAATCTATGTAAATATGCATCCATGTCGTCACGGTTTTCTTCAAAGGGAGATAACTTAGGACCCTTTACACATACTTTTGTTTTTGAATCACCATCCGTTTCACATTTTACCTTTTCAAGCTCAATTTGTTTATTTAACAGGTCAAGTTTATTTTGACTTTC
This sequence comes from Pictodentalium vernedei, assembly GCA_031216915.1. Classification (NCBI taxonomy): domain Eukaryota; kingdom Metazoa; phylum Mollusca; class Scaphopoda; order Dentaliida; family Dentaliidae; genus Pictodentalium; species Pictodentalium vernedei. The sequence goes on from CM062293.1 coordinate 151,334,085, forward strand.
AATTTCCTGCAAATGTATTTTCATTTCACGTTCTTTAACACGCTCCTCTCTATCCAATCTATCTCTTTCTCTCTTTTCCCGATGGTCCCTTTCATCATATTCACTTTCTTTTCTCTCAATAAAATCTAACAATTCCTTACCACTCATTCCCAACTCTTTACCTACATCTATCATTTGTTTGTAATCCATGTTTAAGTTCTGAATCACTTGTTCAAAACTATTATTCTGAATCAAAATTAAAACATGTACAAGAGTTACCAAATGTTCTATCCCAATCATGTGTATTTCCTTTTTAGCCAACTTTTAAAATAAACCATCCTTTAACCAATCGTGGTTAACAGTTGGTGCTGATCAAAATATGGGTTTATTCACACAAACCCACAATCAAAACACCATTAACAGTTAGGTACCGCAATATAACCTTTGTTTTAATATTTCCTTATGCAATTTGCATTTTCCAAGCTGAAAAAAAATATAGTTAATAACTTCAAAATTTGAAAATGTCTAAATGCTGCACATCATTCATTTCATCAGATAACCCACAGGTAACCGGTCAGCTGGTATCTAGCGATGAACAATTCAGTTGTCGATGCAGTAAACATTTTCTTGGATTCAAGTAGCGTTGTCAGAAGAAATCAAACGTTGATTCAACGTATTTAATATCGTTGTTCCGTCATGAATAAGAATCCCATCTCTGCCACCATTTGTCACAGGTTCTTTGAATATAACACACAGGAGTTGCTTCATAAAGATTTTTATTAATTCAATGCAACAAATTCTTATTCACAAGATCAGCAATCGCATTTTCCATACCACAGCACAAGTATCTAGCCTTTTATGCCAATACACAACATTAAGTTGTAATCATAAATTGGTTGACCCACTAAGGTAATGCACAAAGCATGTCACTGCATGAAGCACACAAATGCACAAAGCAAACTAGCACAAAGCACTCTGCACTAAGCATATCAGCACTAAGCCTAAACGTGTTGGCACAAAAACTTTCTAACACAGATGTCGTAGAACACTGGTGCTTACACCACTCCAGCTAACAGACTGACTAACTGATGCTCATATTTCAATGTTTTCCAAAATAAACATTTTTACAGATGTAATTGATGTAAAAGGTTTCAAGTGGAATGAAAAACGGATGGTACAATTTTACAGGAACTACATGTACTCCAAAATGGTCACATAAAAACTGTATTTGAAAATGAAATGTAAACTTGAATGAATTAAAATCATTTCGCCTTCTCTTCACTTTCCAGCCATCACACATTTGTCTAGCTGTAACTAATTATCCCCGTATAACTGTCCCGACACATGTATGCATTGTATACCATAGCAGAAAAGCATGCATCGCGTATTTTCTTGATGACCTCAATCAGACTGTGTCGCACACAATTTTCCAATTTTACAAACGACCATCCAAGCACACAAAACAGTGTTAACCCTCCTATCGTCCATAATAGATAAAGCTACTATTTGCAAACAAAACTTACCTCAACCAACACTTGGCATACATTGCTTTTATACATATATTATTTATACTGAACTTACCTTAACCCATTGACGGAAAAATACTATACATATTTTATTCATATTGAACTTACCCTGACTCACAGACGGAAAGAATGCTGTGTCTTTCTTTCCGACATATGTGACAGGCAAAGCGAAGGTACTTTCTGAACGTCGGATGTATCATGAAGTGAAAGTATGCATCCTTGAGATCTATGCTCGCAACATAATCGTTCACTCGAATGCTCGCTCTTACCGATCGAATGGTCTCCATATAAAACTTCGGAGCCACGATCAGCTTGTTTATCCAGCTTAGATCTATAACTGGACAGAATGAGCCGTCTGGTTTTGGTACCAGGAACAGGTGACTGTAAAAACCGGGAGATTCCTGGTTTTCTATGACTTCTATTGCGTTCTTCTCCAGACAAGATTGCACCTCTGACAGAAGCGAATCTCTCTTCTGAAGGTTGGACGGAAGCCGAGTCCATCGTGGACTTCGCGTTAACAGAGGTTTTTCCCTGAAGGACAGTTTTAGACCTTCCGAAATAACCTCCTGTACCCATCGGTCGTCCATAATTGGCAACAAATTGGTTAAAAATCTTGACACCCTTCCACCCACTGGAGCGCAGTAGAGGTTCTGACCTTCACCTCCTGGACCTGTGGTGCTTGCGGGAGGAGGAACTACGTCCGGCACCTCGACTAATCGACCTAGGGGCGTCTGACCGTTGTCTCGGCCAGCATTACATCCCCTACCTGAGTCGCTACTCTGACGGTCTCTGGAGTAAGAGGTAGAGGATTTTTTAGATCCTCTATAGGAGCTTCCCTTGGATGTACTCGTTCCAGAAGCTCCTGACTTACTCCTCTCTGCTGAGTCTGGTTTCTTAGAAACAGACTTAAAGAGCAGAGAATCTGAAGCTTTCTTGGTAATCTGATCATAGATTAATGAAAGCTTACCATCAAAGAGAAATTCTCCTGAAACCGGAATGACTCGAAGAGAGTTTTTCACCTTAGAACCCACCCTAGTGGATGAAGCCAGGGCAGCATCACGTCTGACTAACTCCAAATTTGCCACTGAAAGGGCGGAGTTATACATGGAAAATGCGACTGCCCTAGAAAGAACTCTCAAGGAAGTTTGAACATCCTGGAATTCTTTACCATCGGGACATTGTGCTAACGCTCTGGTAAGGTGATCTGCGTATGATAAAGCATCTAAACTGGCTCTGTTAGACGATATTGTCGTCTCCAATGTACTCAAGAGAATTGACATAGACGTCAGCAAAGACAATTCCAAGTCTTCGGACTGGTCGTCTAAGCGCAGAGGAACTCTCGGAACGCCCTTTCCTGCCGTTCAAATCTATTCCTATTGTTGATGAACGGCAGATGTAGAGCATGTTGCGATAAGAAACTGGATCTGCCTGACTTAGAGGCTTAAAGATAGCGTCATTCAGCAATTCAAACCTCCGTGAGACATTGCTGGACTGAACCGGAAACACAGGAACATCATCCTTAGTCCGGCCAAAAAAGTCTGTATCCAGTGACGCTATCAGTCTCTTATCTGGTATCGTAGTTCTCTGGTCTGATGGAACAACCTCTGGAAGGTGTTGACGGATAAAATCTACCGCCACCTTCTGCTGTTCCAGAACTGAAAAATCTAGATCCACAGATTCCCTTTCACCATCCGACTGGACCAGATGCGAATCTCGGTCGTCCCTGTCTGACACTGCAGAGGAAGATACCGACCCAGCTTCCTCCGACAGTTCCTGATCTGAAACCGTTTCCGAAGGTTGCTGGGATGCTGCGATAAGTTGTGCTATCTGTGATAGAAAGTCCGTCGCGGAGGCCTGTGGAGCTGCGGTCTTACATTGTTCAGCTGCTGGAAGCTCCTGGGACGGTACCTCTTGCATAATCCTTTTATGCGTGCGTCCCGACTGGTGAGGCCTCGTATCCTTGGCTATCGGATGGAGTGACCTAGACAACATGAATCCTTTGTCTGTGAAGAAGGCTGGATATCTGAGGTCACGAAGCCAAGGTGCGGTCGTGTGTGCTGGTGTGTGGAAGAGGAAGCCAATAGACTAGCCAATCCCGGCTGTCTATGCGATGGAGCGTCCCAAGAAGGAGGAGTGGACGTATATGTTCTGGCTGACAAGCGTTATGCACAACAACATCTGGCCCCAGATGTTGTTGTAAGAGAGAGGGGCCTCTCTCGCTCGCGGTCCGGGTAGACCTGAATGGGCTAGCTACCGGACTGGCTGGCTTCCTCTGATCCATCCTCCGATCCGTTTTCGCAGGGTGTGCGTGATCTGAGATTATAGTGCTCGCAACACCCTTTCTCCTCTCCTGGACCGCAATGGACATACCCGGCGTCACATCACTCACTTACGAGTGAGATCCACCAGTCGAGCTAGCTGGCGACAAGGTCGTCAATCCTACTAAGGATCTGGGCACTTGTCTGATTTCCTTGAGCACTTCTGCCGCTAGCTCTTCATTGATTTACGACGATGGCAGCACACTTCCAGAAGACATCATGGAAACATCACCCTGTTCTTGTTCCTCTTAAAAAGAGACTGAAAAACTAGAGTGACCGTGTGGTGAGAGGGCCGGCTTCGACCTCTCACCACTAACAATATACCGTGACACACGTCTCCAACGTTTGTCATCCCAACTGGCACAAACAGAAGAAGAATTAGTGCGAGTCATGAGAATCGGAGGAAGACTTCCTCAAATTACAATTTGAACAATATTCTTTCATAATTAAAAGAAATATTATACAGCCGTAGTACTCGCACTAACCCTCGAAAATACAAAGATACATTATAATAATACAATCCATAATAAAATTTCAAAAAATAATTCAAAAGAAAATTTTCGAAAAAATTTGACATGAGCCTAAGTTCCCAATGGGAACGATGAACCCAAATGGATCCCAAAAAAGCCTAAGTGTGGACAAAAATTTTAAAACATTTCTAAAAATTAATGTTACACTTACGGATAATATTAATGTATCTGACTATATAATAAACCTTACAGAAGACAAGGAATCACTAACAGAAAGTAACCGTTGTCAACGTAAACAAAAGTCAATAAAAACCGGGAACAAGACTCCAGGCACTGAAAAACATGGCCCAAAATCAGTAACCAATTTAAAACACTATCCGATGTAAAACAGAATCTTCCACAAAAGAAGCTGCAATACATCAGATGGTAGATGCATGACCAAAATGCGTAAACACCCCAAGGGTGAGGACGTAACCATGGGGATAACAGAATAAACATTCTGTAACTAAGCTAAAACTCCCAATAAATTTCAATAAAAAAATTTAAAAAATTATACCAAAAGCATGGGAGATTAGCAAGGGGGGTTTCAAGGAAAGGGAGAGAGGAAACACTTAACAAACAGTGGAAATTTCATAGCAAGAATGAAAACATCAGGTCCATGTCCAGGAATTAGAGAACATGAAATAATTTTACATAAAAATTATAAGTTACAGCCCTAAACACATCCATCCACTGTTCCTTCCTCTCATCCTCTTTTTTATCCTTGGATCCACCATTTCCATCACGATTTTGTGTCTGGCATCATTTTAACTGAGATTAGAAGCACAGATATCAGTGAGATGTTACTGATAGAAGAGCCAAACAAAGAATGAGGATTTGGCGCCAGTTTCAGTACTTCCTTGACACTGCACATGCACAGTAGGCAAAAGTATGGAGGACCATGTAGGACATTGGATTTTTTGATTTGGATGCAAATTTTGGTGATTGGGGGGGGGGGGGGGGGGGGGGGGGGCAAAATTTGTGTTTGGCCCAGAATAATTTAGAGTTAGCACCAGCTAAGTCTGGGTCATTGGTACAGTATGAAAGTTAAAAAATTTATAGTAATTTATATATTTTTTATACTTACCAATGACCCAGACTTAGCTGGTGCTAACTCTTAAAATTCTAGGGCCAAAAACAAATGTTGCCCCCCAATCCCCAAAATTTGCATCAAAATCCAAAAATTCAATGTCCTATGTGGTCCTCCATACTTTTATCTACTGCGCATGTGCAGTGTCAAGGAAGTACTAAAACTGGCGCCAAACCTCATTCTTACAACTAGTGCCTGGTAAGCATTAATTAATCAGCGGGGAGGTATGAGTTCCCAACTCATGGGAGGGCTATCCCCATCTGGGTCATTGGTAAGTATAACTAGAGGGGGTATCAGTACCCCATGGCTCACCAACAGGTGGCCAATGTAAAGGGGTGACTGGAGTAAAAAAAAAAAAGTTCAAAACTTCATGTCGTGTACGCTGCCCATATGAACACAGAAATTGAGACCCCACTAATTACACTACGAGGTGGGGTCTCAAAACCCCACCACGTGACTTCAATTTATCTATAATTAACTTGTGTTTTTTGCAAGTGCGGTAATCAGGTTTATTCTTCCACCAAAAATAGTTTCAGTTCATTGTTGTTTAGTGATTGTTAGGTATTGTACTTAAGTATAAATTGAATACGCATGCTCCATACATGTTTTTTGATAATAAAAAGCATTAATATGGCAGAAAAAACAATCAAAATATGGAGTTTGAATTGTGTTTTTAATATCGCATGAATATGTCAAACTGTGTGATGGGATGTTCGGCTGACGTCGGTTTATCTTTTGATCTCTCAGTCACTGGCTCTTAATGAGATCAAATTTTTTCACAGTCAGTGAAATATTACTTTTATTTTTACTTGAAATATTAAAAAGATAGTTCAATATTTGAAACGGTTATTGAAAACTATTGCGATTCGTAATGTTGTTCATCAAAATCGATTTAGAACTCGAGGAATTATGAAAAAATAAATATTATACCGTACTGAAATCATGGATGTGAGTTGAAAAAATTATAACTTGACCAGTACAATATCTGGACATTTCCCCGACGGTCTTTTACCTAACTGTAGCTATTGACGAAGAAGAATCATGTTACCGGTATTGAATTTTGAATAAAATGTGGGTTGGGGAGGAAGGGAATCCGATTGACGATTTTAAAAGTTAAGTTCAGAGTGGAATGTTAAAATGTAAATGTTGAGAGTGGAATCAACATAAATAAACTACATTAACGAAAAAGGAATGCTTGTGGTGGCCCTGGGATGTTTCAGCCCAAGACGCTTCGGAATCCATATACTGAAGCGCCTGCATGTACTAGCAAGGAAAACTGGCCAAGATGGGGGAGGGGGGGGGGGGGGGGGGGGGGCAGATCGGCAAGCAATCAATGATATAGGCCTATTTGTGCGTGTGAGTTTATGGGAGTCTGGGGTCCAATTGCCTCGTTTCGGGGATGGGGAGGGAGGGGAAGGGCTATTTACTTCACCATTTAGGAGTGGTATGGATGACTGAATCTTACACTGCCAAGACACTGAAATTTTTGATGTGCTGGCTGCACGCAAAAATCAGGGGTGGCGCCAGAAAATCTCCGATAGAGGAACTAAAATCTCCTGTCTGAAAGACCTATTTTAATTTTTGGGGTTTCAAGACACGTGTGGGGGGACAAAACAAAAAAATTATAATACGAAATTTCGGGGCATGTTTGAGCTAGGGTTACGATGTATGGTGGTCTGGCTTGTCGATCGGCGTGTCATTATTGGAAATAAAAAAAAATATTATTTTCTATTGATTTTATTTACATATGGTTATAATTATGCTTACTGAATTAATAAAAAGTAATTATTATATTGATTTGTCTCTTATTTTTTCTCCAGCTTGTCATGTGCAGAGGTGTTAAAACAGATTTTGGTTTGAAGGACAGCTCTGTGCTTTGTCGCACCACTCAAATGTCATTTCACACCTTGTGCAATTGGAAGTTTAATCTACTGTACCTAATTAATCACTTCAATCCCGACTACTTTAATGTAGTAGCAGAGGAATAATATTTTATTTAACTGTCACATTTCAATACTCATGCATAATATACATAGGGTATGTTCAAAATATTTATATGAAATCCAGCCTATGAAGGCTTATGAGACACAGGTAGGTCTTTTTTTACAGTAGTTCATAAAAACAAAAACAAAAAAACAACAACAACAACAAAAAAAACCCAAAAAAACCCAAACCCGAAAAACTAAAACACATGCACGCACACCAAAATACACACCCTTGCGGACACCCCCCCCCCACACACACACACACACACAAACACACAGAGAGTAATATGCAGACATACGCCCACATGCACTTTCTCCCCCCCCCCCCCCCCCCCCCCCATCACGTATATCTGTCTCTCTCTATCTCTTTCCCACTGAAGCGTACTCTCTCTTAGAATGGCACATTCGCAGATATTTTAATTCAGCATCTCCCTTATATTCACCCACGTATTTTTACATACACACAGTCTTGGCTATTTCAATTGATAATACAAATAACAACAATGTAGAGGAACGTTGAAAAATCTGCAAATACAAAGAGTATAAAAGTATGTACAAACCCCTACAGAATTGGATGAAGGATATTTATTTCTGTATGCTAATATCTCCCGTCCACCCCCCTCCCCCCTGTGAAATAATCATTAGTTTCAGTCTCGAGTGAGATACTTTTTGGTATCCATTCAAAAACACTATATTTTCTTTTTACTATATCATTTTTATAAGAATCTTTAAGTGCGTTGCCCGACAAGAGTAAGACAGGAAAGAGGATGTGCTGGTCAGGTTGACTCAATGTCGTGAACTGGTATCACTTCGATCATTAGCCGTGCGCCGTGGGCGCTTTCGTGGCGCAGGAGGCTTTTTCGCCCCCACTTCCCACCCAAGAAAAACACGGCTCATCACGTGTTGGCCTACAGCTGTAAACAAAATGTGAAATTGGGAACTTCGCGAATATTAGTTGTTTTTCTCAAGTCTGGTTTATTTTTTTGCTCGATCAAATCGATCGCGCAAACACAACAGTTTAGTTTTGAAAGTGACGAGGACTTTGTACTTAACCAAATGGAACTGACTGTTCTATTCCCAATTTACAATTTCAAACCACAGCAATAGTCGCCGTCTGCCTCCTCCAAATTCCAATTTTAATTTAAAATAAATTATCTACTACCAGTAACAAACGCAGTAGTCTTGCCAGTTGACGTCACAAGACAGTATTTATTAATCAGCAGAGAAACGGACATGCGAAAGCAATTAAACTAATCGTTAACGCTCGTGACCACGGTGGGTCACAGTGTTTTGAAAACTGTCTTCCACTGATCAAACACTGCGGTCCACTGGAACTCCACGGAGGAGAACACACCGCGGTGGCGTTTTTGTTTCAATCCACGTTGAACGTACTGCAATGTTAGTTATAAGAAACCAAATGAAGTTAAAAATTAAAAAATGACAACTCATTTATGTAAATATCAATGTGCAAAAAACAAACTTATTTATGTTAATATCTATGTGCAGTGTAGTATGTTTCTATAGTTTATTGCTCGTTAAAAGTTAGAAAGAACACTTGAATGAAATAAAATATATCAAAGCCAATGTTCCTGTTGCTCTGTTGTCAATGAAGATAAGTAATTAATTGAACACGCCCACTCATAAATAGTTCCTCTATAAATAGACAGCACTAATCTAAATTTAGCATCAATAACTGGGGTATTTATTGACCAGTCTCATATGGGTACTGTACACGTAATGTTGCACACAAAAGTCCAAAATTAAAGAAAATAAGCAGCTAAAGGGTTAAAAAATATATAAACCCCTAAGAAGCATGCTAACATAAAATAAGAACCATGGCAATATGCTAAAAGGTAAGTCACCACTTGGAAGAAAAGAAAGACAAACCTCAAAACCTGCACATAAAAGTAAAAAAACATCAAAACCTGCACCCAAACATCAAAATAAGTCCAAAATTTGATTCAAAGGGTTAAAATTAAGACAAAATACCCTGGAAAAGAGTTAAATGTTATCGTGAACCCCCACAGCAATATGCAAAGAAGAAAAACATTTTTTTAAAAGCACAAAAATCCAAACCTGTAAACAAAAGAAGTCCAAAATTGAAGTAATTAAGCAGGAAAAGGTTAAAGAATACAACGTAGCCCTAAGATGCATGTTTACATACAATAGAAAGCATGGACATATGCTACAAGGTAAATCTACACTTGGAAGAAAGGAAAAAAAATACATGAAAACCTGCACGCAAACGTCAAAATAAGTCTAAAAATCTATTCAAAGGGCTAAAATTTAAAAAAAAATGCACTGGAAAGATATCAATGTTATAATAACCACCACTGCAATATGCAGTGAGGTCAACCTTACTTGAAATTGTTTTTTTTTTATCACAACCTGTACATAAAAGTAAGAAGCTGTAAGCCTAAGTCCAAAAGCTGTACATAAAAGTCCAAAATTGAAGTAATTCAGCAGGAAAAGGGTTAAATAATACAAACATAGCCCTAAGATGCATGTTTACATACAATAGAAAGCATGGACATATGCTGCAAGGTAAATCTCCACTTGGAAGAAAGGAAAAAAAAAACATCAAAACCTGCACACAAACATCAAAATAAGTCTAAAATTTGATTCAAAGGGTTAAAATTAAGACAAAATACCCTGGAAAAGAGTTAAATGTTATAGTGAACGACCATAGCAATATGCAGAAACTAAAAAAAAATTTAAAAAGCCAAAAAATCAAAACCTGTACACAAAAGTTCAAAATATTTGAGAGCGGACGCCGACATGAGGGCTATGCCATAGGCTCACACAACTAACGTTGGTGAGCCAAAAAAATATATAAATTACTATAAATTTTTTAACATTTTTATACTGTACCAATGACCCAGACTTAGCTGAATAGAAAAAAGGCTGGAGGGCCTAGGACATAAAGGAAAATCCAATAGACTCAATTACATGTAAACAGAATTTTCCCTTCCAGGAGAAAAGGAGAAACAGGCTGTACATGTATCTTTCTTGTTTATGCCAAAGAAGACACAATACCATTCCGTAATTGAACACAATAACATCAAAGATCTCAATTAACATCCAGTATAACCCATTATACAAATTTTTAAAGGAAAGCCAAAAAATAAAGAAAGTCCAGAGAATGAGACTCTTTATACTCATTTAAAAGTGTCCGAATATTGTATATTAGCACTTGAATGACAGGTGACATATACAAATGCTTCACACCGAGCTACACTTTAAAAAAAATTACATAAATGAGATAAACATTAGCTTTACACTTTAAAACTATCCCGGCACCGACTCAGAATTACTGACTCCAGAGGAGGTTTTCCCTTGCTTTTCACTATAAAGCAGGTGATATAAGGGAACACCATCCACCCCCCCCCCCCCCCTTCCCTTTGCCCTGGGTCCAATACCCCAGAGCGAAGAGGGCAGCAGGACAGAGTCACTGCCAGAACAGAAAGCCTGCATAACTATAGTTGCAACTGTTTAGTGGACGACATTCTGAGCAACAGATAAACAATGCAGGTCGCCAGAAATGGACTCAATATTTCTAAGATAAAAATTTGTGAATGTGGAAGGCTGAGACCAATATGCAGCCTTCATCAAATCAGTAATAGCAACACTATTAGAATAAGCCCAAGATGTAGACAGCGTTCTTACTTCATGCGCCAAAATCTTAAGCACAGACTGCTGAGTTGAAGATAATTTTTCATAAGCAGTACGGATAGTTAATTGAATCTACCTTGCAATAGAATGGACCGTAATGTCCCTTCTAATAGGCAGCAGAGACAGAAAGAAAAGTTTTCGTCCCTTTCTGCTAAACTCAGATCTACGTTTGTAAATACGTATAGCTCTAACTGGACAGAGCAAAGGCCTATGACCGTCTGAAGACGGAAGAGCCTTAATTACAATAGGTTCAGGATACTTATTAGGAGCCTGATTCTTAGCTAGAAATCCAACATTAGTAGTTAAAGTAATAGTATTACCAACACTACGATAGTGAGAATCATCAACAGATAGTGCATGAAGCTCACTAACTCTTCTAGCAGAAGAGAAGGCTAAGAGAAAAGCTGTCTTATAAAATAAGAATTTGAAGTCCACCGTATCAAGCGGCTCAAATGGCGCTTCTTTTAGCTTTAGAAGAACCCAAGCTAAATTCCACTTAGGAATTAATCTAAGGGTTCTAGGTCTATTTATCGAAAAGTTTTTCACTAACTTAGATAAAGAGACATTAGATCAAATTTGTTAACTATCATGATGTGCATAGATATCCGATAGCACAGACCTATAACCCTTAATAGTAACTGGCTGCAGTTTGATCTCGTCAAACAAGTAGACCAGAAAATTAGCAATGCCTGGAATGTAGGGATCATAAATATCAACAGAATGATCCCTACACCACCGTGAGAAAACCTTCCACTTAGCAGCTTAATTTAGCGAAGAGGAGGTCTTCCTACAGGTAGAAATTGCATCCACTGCTCGTCCTGTAAAATACTTGCTGTGCAAGAAGGACCGCACAACGGAAATACGTGAAGGTTGAGACCTTACAGGTTGTGATGCAGTGTGCGCGATTTCTCCTGCGAAAGAAGATCTTCCTGTGGAGGAAGCTTCCGAGGCATGTCCCAGAACAGGCACCTGAGTAGATTTATCCATGGTCTCTGAGGTGACAGAGATGCTACCAACAGAATCTTGCAGTGATATTGCTTTATTTTTAGCAATATCTGCTGAATCAACGGAGCTGGAGGATATGCGTATCCTATCATTCCGTCCCAAGAGATCGAGAGGGCGTCTACTGCAAATGCTCGAGGATCTGGGCATGGCGAGACATACGTCTGTAACTGATTGTTGAGAAGCGTCGCAAATAAGTCTATCATAGGACACTCCCTTTGGTAGCAAATCTGATTGAATACACGTTTGTTGAGAGTCCATTCTGACGGCAACATACAACCTTTCCGAGAAAGAGAGTCTGCTAGAACGTTCAGACGACCCGGAATATGATGGACCGATAGGAGGACTTGATGCTCTAGGACAAACAGAAGGATTCTTTCTGTTAAGTTGAACAACGGAATGGAATGAGTGCCTCCCTGGTTCCGAATATACGCTACTACTGTCGAATTATTGGACAGAATTTGAACATGTGAATTCTGAATGATGTTCATCCAATGACATAGCGCGAGCCAAATTGACATCATCTCTTTGATGTTTATGTGCTTGTTTAGGAACTGTGGATCTCAAAGACCCTGACACCTTGAATCTGTTGGGCTCAATGTTGCGCCCCAACCTGTTTGACTGACATCTGTCATAATCGTAAAACTCGGATCCGGCAATTGCAGTGGAACTCCTTGAGTTAACCACTGAATATCTGCCCAAGTCTGAATCTCTTGTTTCACTTGATCCGACAAGATGATGTTCGTTTGAGCGAATGAATCCTCACACTCCAATTCTGAGTAAAAAATATTTGGAGTGGCCGAGTGCATAGCCGCCCCATCGGAATAAGATCCGCGGCGGCTCCGCACAAACCTATCAGTCGCATGAATTCTCTTGCTGTTACTACATCTGAGTGAAGACAAAACTGAGCGTAACAACTGATTAATTTCGCTCTGGTTAACGTAAGACGAACGAGATTGTTGTGCGTCTCAAAGCTCATTCCTAGGTATGTGAATGACTTGGACGGCTCCAGATCTGACTTCATTTCGTTTACTATGAAACCGAGACGTCGGAGCAGCTGAAGCAGACTCTGAACATCGTTCTGAAGCATTAACTCATTGTCGTACCTCTGAAGAGTATCGTCCAGGTAGGCTGACGTTACCGCAGATGAATGAGCTCGGAAATGAGTCATTACCGAGTTCATTATTCGAGTGAAAGCCTACATCCTCCACGACCCGCACCTCGCCCAGTCGACCTAGGGGCAGCTGACCGGTTGTCTCGGCCAGCATACGACCCCCTACCTGAGTCACTACTCTGACGGTCACTGGAGTAAGACGTAGAGGCTTTCTTAGATCCTCTATAGGAACTTCCCTTGGACATACTCGCCCCAGAAGTGCCATCCGAGTTCATTATTCGAGTGAAAGCCTACATCCTCCACGACCCGCACCTCGCCCAGTCGACCTAGGGGCATCTGACCGGTTGTCTCGGCCAGCATACGACCCCCTACCTGAGTCACTACTCTGACGGTCACTGGAGTAAGACGTAGAGGCTTTCTTAGATCCTCTATAGGAACTTCCCTTGGACATACTCGCCCCAGAAGTGCCATCCCTTATTTAAAAGGCAGAGAGTCCGAAGCTTTCCTAGTAATCTGTTGATAGATTATAGAAAGCTTACCGTCGAAGAGAAGCTCTCCGGAGACCGGAGCGACTCGAAGAGAGTTTTTCACCTTACTATCCACTCTTGTGGATGCAGCCAGGGAAGCATCACGTTAAAGTAACTCCAGATTGCCACTGAAAGGGCAGAGTGATACGTGGAATATGCTATGGCCCTCGAAATAACTCTCAAGGAAGTTTGAACATCCTGGAATTCTTTCCTTCAAGACGTAGTGGTAACGCTCTGGTAAGGTGATCTGCGTAAGATAATGCATCTAAACTGATAGTTAGACGAGATTGGCGTCTCCAGCGTACTGGAATGAAACGACATAGACGCCGGCAACGACAACTTCAAGTCTTGTGCCTGGTTGTCTAAACGTAGAGGAACTCTCGGCATGCCCTGTCCTGCCGTCTCAATTCTATTTCTATAATAGATGAAAGGACACTGTAGAGCATGAGACGATAAGAAACCGGATTTGCCAGTCTTAGAGGCTAGCTTGAATATAGAGTTAATAAGAAGTTCAAATGTCAGTGTGACATTTCTGGACTGGGTCGAAAACTCAGGCGCAATGTCCCTATTCCGGCCGAAAAATCTGTGTCCAGTGACGCTATCGGTCTCTTATCAGGTAACGCAGCACTTTGGTCTGGAGGAACAACTTCTGGAAGGTGTAGCCGGATGAAATCTATGGCCACCTTATGTTGTTCGGAAAGGGAAAATTCCAGCTCCGCTGATTCCCTTTCACCATTCGAATGGACCACAAGAATCTCGGTCGTCCCTTACTGCTCTGCAGGGGAGCGAACCGACCCAGCTTCCTCAGACAGTTCCTGTTCTGAAAAGTTTCTGATGGCACTGGGATGCTGTGATGAATTGCGCTATCAGTGATAGCAAGTCCGTCACGGAGGCTTGTGAAGCCGCGGTCTTACGTAAATTAGCCACTGGAAGCTCCTGGGACGCTAATTCCTGCATACTTCTTATGCGAACGTCCCGACTGGAAAGACCTCGTGCCCTTGGCTAGCGGATGGTGTGACCTGGTCGACGTGGAATCCCTGGTCGGCGAAGCAGGTTGGATATCTGCGGTCACGTAGTCAAGGTGCGGTCGTGTGTGTTGACGTGTGGAAGAGGAAGCCATTAGACAAGCCGCTCTGGACAGTCTATGTGACAGAGCGTCCTGAACAGGAGGAGTGGACGTAGGCTCCGACTGACAAACGAACGTACAAAAACAACTGGGCCCAGATGTTGTTGTAAGTGAGAGGGGGCCTCTCTCGCTCACGCTCCAGGTAGACCTGGACGAGCTAGCTACCGGACTGACTGGCTTCCTCCGTTCCATCCTCTGATCCGTCGTCGCCGGGTGTGCGTGATCCGAGATTATAGTGCTCGCAACACCCCTTCTCCTCTCCTTGAACGCAACGGACGAATCCAGCATCACAATCATTTCGTGAATGATTGCTTCACCGGGGAGCTAGCGGGCGACAAGTTACCGTTGATCCTACTTGGGACCTGTTAGGCACTTGCTGCATTTCGTTGAGCACTATGCCGCTAACTCTTCATTGCGATGACAGAAGCACACTTTTGAAGACATCAAGGAAACATCACCCTGTTCTTGTTCCTCTGAAAAAGAGACTGAGACAACTAGAGTGACCTGTGGCTAGAGGACCGGCCTGGACCTCTCACCACTAACAACATACGGTGACACATGTCTCCAACATTAGTCATCCGAATTGCCACACACTGAGCAAGAATTAGTGTGAGTACACTTACTACAGCAAATATAATGAACATGAGAATCAGAGGAAGACTTCCTCGATTACAATCAAAAAATATTCTTTCATTCTGAAAAAATATAAAACAGTCATCGTACTCACACTAACCCTTGAAAACAAAGATACATAATAATAATACAATCCATAATAAAATTTCAAAAAATAATTCAAAAGAAAATTTTCGAAAAAATTTGACATGAGCCTAAGTTCCCAATGGGAACGATGAGCCCAAATGGATCCCAAAAAAGCCTAAGTGTGGACAAAAATTTTAAAACATTTCTAAAAATTAATGTTACACTTACGGATAATATTAATGTATCTGACTATATAATAAACCTTACAGAAGACAAGGAATCACTAACAGAAAGTAACCATTGTCAACGTAAACAAAAGTCAATAAAAACCGGGAACAAGACTCCAGGCACTGAAAAACAGGGCCCGAAATCAGTAACCAATTTAAAACACTATCCGATGTAAAACAGAATCTTCTACAAAAGAAGCTGCAATACATCAGATGGTAGATGCATGACCAAAACGCGTAAACACCCCAAGGGTGAGGACGTAACCATGGTGATAACAGAATAAACATTCTGTAACTAAGCTAAAACTCCCAATAAATTTCAATAAAAAAATTTTAAAAATTATACCAAAAGCATGGGAGATTAGCAAGGGGGGTTTCAAGGAAAGGGAGAGAGGAAACACTTAACAAACAGTGGAGATTTCATAGCAAGAATGAAAACATCAGGTCCATGCCCAGGAATTAGGGAACATGAAATAATTTTACATAAAAATTATAAGTTACAGCCCTAAACACATCCATCCACTGTTCCTTCCTCTCATCCTCTTATTTCATCCTTGGATCCACCATTTCCATCACGATTTTGTGTCTGGCATCATTTTAACTGAGATTAGAAGCACAGATATCAGTGAGATATTACTGATAGAAGAGCCAAACAAAGAATGAGGATTTGGCGCCAGTGTCAGTACTTCCTTGACACTGCACATGCGCAGTAGGCAAAAGTATGGAGGACCATATAGGACATTGAATTTTTTGATTTGGATGCAAATTTTGGGGATTGGGGGCGGGGGGGGGGGGGGGCAAAATTTGTGTTTGGCCCAGAATAATTTAGAGTTAGCACCAGCTAAGTCTGGGTCATTGGTACAGTATGAAAGTTAAAAAATTTATAGTAATTTATATATTTTTTATACTTACCAATGACCCAGACTTAGCTGGTGCTAACTCTTAAAATTCTAGGGCCAAACACAAATTTTGCCCCCCAATCCCCAAAATTTGCATCAAAATCCAAAAATTCAATGTCCTATGTGGTCCTCCATACTTTTATCCACTGCACATGTGCAGTGTCAAGGAAGTACCAAAACTGGCGCCAAACCTCATTCTTACAACTAGTGCCTGGTAAGCGTTAATTAATCAGCAGGGAGGTATGAGTTCCCAACTCATGGGAGGGCCATCCCCATCTGGGTCATTGGTAAGTATAAAAAATATATAAATTACTATAAATTTTTTAACATTTTTATACTGTACTAATGACCCAGACTTAGCTGAATAGAAAAAAGGCTGGAGGGCCTAGGACATAATGGAAAATCCAGTAGACTCAATTACATGTAAACAGAATTTTCCCTTCCAGGAGAAAAGGAGAAACAGGCTTTAGATGTATCTTTCTTGTTTATGCCAAAGAAGAAAGACACAATACCATTCCATAATTGAACACAATAACATCAAAGATCTCAATTAACATCCAGTATAACCCATTATACTAATTTTTAAAGGAAAGCCAAAAAATAAAGAAAGTCCAGAGAATGAGACTCTTTATACTCATTTAAAAGTGTCCGAGTATTGTATATTAGAACTTGTATGACACGTGACATATACAAATGCTTCACACTGAGCTACACTTTAAAAATATTACATAAATGAGATAAACATTAGCTTTACACTTTAAAACTATCCCGGCACCGACTCGGAATTACTGACTCCAGAGGAGGTTTTCCCTTGCTTTTCACTATAAAGCAGGTGATATAAGGGAACACCATCCACCCCCCCCCCCCCTTCCCTTTGCCCTGGGTCCAATACCCCAGAGCGAAGAGGGCAGCAGGACAGAGTCACTGCCAGAACGGAAAGCCTGCATAACTACAGTTGCAACTGTTTAGTGGACGACATTCAGAGCAACAGATAACGGACGTAAACAATGCAGGTCGCCAGAAATGGACTCAATATTTCTAAGATAAAAATTTGTGAATGTGGAAGGCTGAGACCAATATGCAGCCTTCATCAAATCGGTAATAGCAACACTATTAGAATAAGCCCAAGATGTATACAGTGCTCTTACTTCATGCGCCAAAATCTTAAGCACAGACTGCTGAGTTGAAGATAATTTTTCATAAGCAGTACGGATAGTTAATTGAATCTACCTTGCAACAGAATGGACCGTAAGGTCCCTTCTAATAGGCAGCAGAGACAGAAAGAAATGTTTTCGTCCCTTTCTGATAAACTCAGATCTACGTTTGTAAACACGTATAGCTCTAACTGGACAAAGCAAAGGCCTATGACCATCTGAAGACGGAAGAGCCTTAATTACAATAGGTTCAGGATACTTTTTAGGAGCCTGATTCTTAGCTAGAAATCCAACAGTAGTAGTTAAAGTAATAGTATTACCAACACTACGATACTGAGAATCATCAACAGATAGTGCATGAAGCTCACTAACTCTTCTAGCAGAAGAGAAGGCTAAGAGAAAAGCTGTCTTATAAAATAAGAATTTGAAGTCCACCGTATCAAGAGGCTCAAATGGAGCTTCTTTTAGCTTTAGAAGAACCCAAACTAAATTCCACTTAGGAATTAATCTAAGGGTTCTAGGTCTATTTATCGAAAAGTTTTTCACTAACTTAGATAAAGAGACATTAGATCCAATTTGTAAACTATCATGATGTGCATAGGTATCCGATAGCACAGACCTATAACCCTTAATAGTAACTGGCTGCACTTTGATCTCGTCAAACAAGTAGACCAGAAAATTAGCAATGTCTGGAATGTAGGGATCATAAATATCAACAGAATGATCCCTATACCACCGTGAGAAAACCTTCCACTTAGCAGCTTAATTTAGCGAAGAGGAGGTCTTCCTACAGGTAAAAATTGCATCCACTGCTCGTCCTGTAAAATGCTTGCCTTGCAAGAAGGACCGCACAACGGAAATACGTGAAGGTTGAGACCTTACAGGTTGTGATGAAGTGTGCGCGATTTCCCCTGCGAAAGAAGATCCTCCTGTGGAGGAAGCTTCCGCGGCATGTCCCACAACAGACACCTGAGTAGATTTATCCATGGTCTCTGAGGTGACTGAGATGCTACCAACAGAATCTTGCAGTGAGATTGCTTTATTTTTAGCAATATCTGCTGAATCAACGGACCTGGAGGATACGCGTATCCTATCATTCCATCCCAAGAGATCGAGAGGGCGTCTACTGCAAATGCTCGAGAATCTAGGCATGGCAACACATCCGTCTGTAACTGATTGTTGAGAAGCGTCGCAAATAAGTCTATCATAGGACACTCCCATTGGTAGCAAATCTGATTGAATACACGTTTGTTGAGAGTCCATTCTGACGGCAACATACAACCTTTCCGAGAAAGGGAGTCTGCTAGAATGTTCAGACGACCCGGAATATGATGGACCAACAGGAGGACTTGATGCTCTAGGACAAACAGAAGGATTCTTTCTATTAAGTTGAACAACGGAATGGAATGAGTGCCTCCCTGGTTCCGAATATACGCTACTACTGTCGAATTGTCGGACAGAATTTGAACATGTGAATTCTGAATAATGTTCATCCAATGAAATAGCGCGAGCTAAATTGACAACATCTCTTTGATGTTTATGTGCTTGTTTAGGAACTGTGGATCTCAAAGACCCTGACACCTCGAATCTGTTGGGCTCAATGTTGTGCCCCAACCTGTTTGACTGGCATCCATCATAGTCGTAAAACTCGGAACCGGCAATTGCAGTGGAACTCCTTGAGTTAACCACTGAATATATCTGCCCAAGTCAGAATCTCTTGTTTCACTTGATCCGACAAGATGATGTTCGTTTGAGCGAATGAATCCTCACACTCCAATTCTGAGTAAAAAATATTTGGAGTGGCCGAGTTCATAGCCGCTCCATTGGAATAAGATCCGCGGCGGCTCCGCACAAACCTATCAGTCGCATGAATTCTCTCGCTGTTACTACAACTGAGTGAAGACAAAACCGAGTGTAACAACTGATTAATTTCACTCTGGTTAACGTCAGACGAACGAGATTGTTGTGCATCTCAAAGCTCATTCCCAGGTGGGTGAATGACTTGGACGGCACCAGATCCGACTTCATTTCATTTACTACAAAACCGAGACGTCGGAGCAGCTGAAGCAGACTCTGAACATCGTTCTGAAGCATTAACTCGTTGCCGTACCTCTGAAGAATGTCGTCAGGCTGACGTTACCACAGACGAATGAGCTCGGAAATGAGTCATTACCGAGTTCATTATTCGAGTGAAAGGCTAGATTCATACCGAAGCACACAGCTCGGAACTGAAAAACAACCCCTAGGACAGCGAAGCGATGATACTTTCTGAACGCCGGATGTACCATGACATGAAAGTACGCATACTTGAGATCTATGCTCGCATCATAATCGTTCACTCGAATGCTCGCTCTGACTGATCGGATGGTCTCCATATAAAATTTGGAGCCACGATCAGCTTGTTTATCCAGCTCAGATCTAAGACTGGATGAAACGAGCCGTCTGGTTTTGGAACCAGGAACAGATGACTGTAGAAACCTGGAGATTCCTGGTTTTCTACGACCTGTATCGCGTTCTTCTCCAGAAGAGATTGGACTTCTGATAGAAGCAAATCTCTCTTCTGAAGGTTAGACGAAAGCTGAGTCCAACGTGGAGGTCGAGTTAACAGAGTTTTTCCTAGAAGGACCGTTTTAGACCTTCGGAAATAACCCCCTACACCCATGGTTCGTCCGTAATTGACAACCAATTGGATAAGAATCTCGACAGCCTTCCGCCCACTGGAGAGCAATAGAGGTTTAGACCATCACCTCCTGGATCTGCGAGGCTTTTGCGGGAGGAGAAACTACATCCTTCACGACCCACACCTCGCCCAGTCGACCTAGGGGCACCTGACCAGTGTCTTGGCCAGCATACGACCCCCTACCTGAGTCGCTACTCTGATGGTCTCTGGAGTAAGATGTAGAGGCTTTCTTAGATCCTCTATAGGAACTTCCCTTGGACGTACTAGCCCCAGAAGTGCCTCCCCTTATTTAAAAAGCAGAGAGTCTGAAGCTTTCCTAGTAATCTGTTGATAGATTATAGAAAGCTTACTGTTGAAGAGAAGCTCTCCGGAGACTGGAGTGACTCGAAGAGAGTTTTTCACCTTACTATCCACTCTTGTGGATGCAGCCAGGGAAGCATCACATTAAAGTAACTCCAGATTGCCACTGAAAGGGTGGAGTTATACGTGGAATATGCTATGGCCGTCGAAAGAACTCTCAAGGAAGTTTGAATATCCTGGAATTCTTTCCTCCGAGACGTAGTGATAACGCTCTCGTATGGTGATCTGCATAAGATAATGCGTCTAAACTGATAGTTAGACGAGATTGTCGTCTCCAGCGTACTGGAATGAAACGACATAGACGCCGGCAACGACAACTTCAAGTCTTCTGCCTGGTCGTCTAAACATAGAGGAACTCTCGGCATGCCCTGTCCTGCAGTCTCAATTCTATTTCTATAATACACTACTGCAGTACCAATCCATTAATTTCCCATTAAATTCCATTAAAACCCCATTAAAACCATCATTTTCCATTAAAGGTGGCCATTAATTTCCGTTTCTTTTTTTTAATGGAAACTCGTGTTACCCATTAAAAAGTTTAAATAACTGTATTTAATGGCCATGAAAAATAAGAAAACCTATTGAAAACTGTTAAAAATTAATAAATATTCTTTGGATAGATTTTAATGAACATAAAAACCCATTACTTTTCGTAATGAAGTGATTAACAGCAATTAAATGACAAAACTCTTCATCTTTTAATAGCCATTAATTGAACTGATGAATAAAACTTGTTTTTAATGGCAATGAAAATGTGAATTATTTTCTTCTCTTTAAGATAAAAAAAAATTATTAGCAATTAATTATCAGAATAAATATTTTATGAAATTAATGACCATTAAAAGCGTATCTGAATGTTTGGATGATTTTAACAGCTTTTGTATATGTACATGTCTCGTACAATTTCTATCACATATCATTATCATTTTTGGTGTTTAAGGTCACCTTCAGCATATATGGCTATATAATGACCAGAACAAGTATGAAGTAACTGTATTAAAGATTAACTAACTGTTTCTACCCATTGTCAACTTGAGAGGACTTCCACGTTCACCTTATAGGCATTGGTTGTAACTACTTGACCCTGTTGTATACTAAAATGAAAAAGCACTACATGTGTATTTCAGTTCACTTTGTTCCCACAGAAAGCACACTATCAATTACACATGCAAATGTAATCATGCACCAGTTGTCACAATTAATGCATATGTATATATATATATTAACTTACTAATTTCATTGTCTGCTTTCAAAATATAGCAGTTGAAACAATGCATTACGCATATGTTTCCAATGTACTTTGAAAGGATGTGTTGGACATATGCTAGTACATATACATGTGTACAACTAATCATGATAAGATCACCATCTGTTTTGAAATACTAATGCATCAAGATTTTAGGAAGAATATATTTAACTTAACCCGGCCAACTTGACCCAGGGCGACTTGGCCCGGGGCGAGTTGACCCGTTCCCAACAAAGTCGACCTACCGTATCGAAAATGGAAAGATTAACGACAACTATCCCCTTACATTATCTGATATTTGGATATACAGACATCATGAAAAACAATACCGTACTGACTTGTGTCGAAGCCCAGGGGGTGCTTGCAGTGGATAAATTGCAAAGTGTGGGATGGGGTGGGGGGGGGGGGGGTTGCTTCGGAACGAGTAATAGTGTTGGGGTGCGTCAGAATTGGCGATAGGCCTATAATATAAGACAAGTAAGTATCCACTGGGTACAGTCATTTTACCGATATCGAACCACTTTCAGACCATATCCGATTTCGTTTTGAAAATGTTCTCCACCAATAACTTTTCTATGCTGTTTCAATTCAGAAAAGTATCCCAAATCATGTGATAAAAAATGGAAATATTCTGAATGTTATATTTTATGGATAAGGAAATCGTTGGACCTACCCATTTTACCATTTTGGAACCAATTTATGATAATCGAATCACCACAAATCTTTTCGTAAATTGAACTTAATTGCTGGAATTTTTTGTTTTAAATGCCATAGTTTAAAACACGGTTATGTTCTTTCACATACTGAGTGAAATCGTTGGCCAGTTTTCTCTTCCATGCGTTGGATAACATGGATTTCAACTTGGGGGAGTTTTAAAACGAAATTAGGTGACAACAATGAGCATTACTGACGTTCCAAGGACTAAATATTAGTGTAACCTGTACTAACCTCTGGGAACGGATTCGCACATTAAATATTTCGTTTCTGGTGCAACAGGAGACACATCTGCTTGCTTATTCTGAATATTTTGTGTCGATGAGCCCCGGTGACCCATGGGGGGGGGGAGGGGGGGGGGGGGGGCAAGGTGTATCCTCAACTTTCATCCATGATTTTCTAGTTGAAATAATAAGTAACAAGTAAATAAACATTTACAAATACCGTTCACACTTTAGCTATGAAAAAATATATCTAATATTGTAGTATTACTACAAATTCCTGGAGAATGTCACAAGGCATTCTGCAGGAATTTGGACCAATATAGGCATACTGTTAATCAATAAAAGGCTCTTCCAAGTCGAATAGGCTTCTACGACCTGCTGGTCCAACTTGGCAATGGGAACATTTGTATGGGCTGTGCTAAGAAGGATGAATATGGTTTACCCATGCATAGACATGGTGTGTGTAAAAGAGAATTTGGGCCTCTGATCAACTTGACATGCCTTCCAGGGGTGTAGGAAGCATATTGGACTTGGGAGGGCATTAGCACATAC
Source organism: Pictodentalium vernedei (assembly GCA_031216915.1). Classification (NCBI taxonomy): domain Eukaryota; kingdom Metazoa; phylum Mollusca; class Scaphopoda; order Dentaliida; family Dentaliidae; genus Pictodentalium; species Pictodentalium vernedei. The sequence goes on from CM062293.1 coordinate 151,357,688, forward strand.
CAATACAGCTGGAATTCACCACAATAGCGGCTTTTCCCTCCAATACTACATACGTTATACTTGGTTAAAACCCACAACTTTGTTCATAAATATATTTTATTATTACAATTTCCTGGAGAATGCCTTAAGGCATTCTCCAGGAAATTATAAAAATAATCTTTTATGAACAAAATATTTTACATAAAATCTATCATTAGAACATATTTATTCATATTACACATACATATACCCAGGAAAGTTGGAGGGGCATGTGGCCCCCCCCCCCCCCTCCCCTGGTTCCTAGCCCCTGATGCCTTCTATCTCCGAACACATGTATACACGGGTGGTGGTATCAACGAGTCACTCATATGTTGAAGCAACTCATCTACAGCAGAGTGAACAAATAAAATGATGCAGTAAATTGAATTTAGGGGAAAGATGCCCTAAAAGGGCCCCGCTGATGGAATCCCTGGGTCAGGAGACATGCAATTTAATTTTTGTACCATCCCATAACTCTCTCTCTCTCTGTGAAGGGGGTGGGGGGGGGGGGGGGCAAAATTGCAGGAAACAATGTTATTCCTCCAGACACCACCCAAAAAGAAAAAAATGACAGAAAGTCCCCACAAACTGCTTCCACCACCATGACGGCAGTGATCTGGATGACTTAAGAGCATCCCAGTCTGGCGTGTGTGTGTGTGGGGGGGGGGGGGGGAGGGGGAGGGGCTGTGTGTGTGTGATGCCCAGGTCACGCTACCACTAATTTTAAATGTGACCAGATAATATTGACCAAGATAAATGGCGTTTTGCCTATGACAACTGGCGTTTTGCCTATGACACCCCCCACCCAACTCTTCCCTTGATCACAAGTGGAGAGGTGGTGGCACAGGTAATAGCAGGGTAACTTGATCACATTCAAAAACGTTTAGGGTTGTGTGGCCTGGGATCACTCAAATCCCCACCCTATCCTCCCACTCCACCATTTACACAATTATTCTTCACCTTATGGAATTCTGCCATTGCAACCAACCCCACCCCACGTAATTTGTCAGTTTGACAGAGCTGTTGCAAACACTGACACACTTATTGATCAAGTGTGGATTTTGCCGATTCAAAATAGGTAAAAATACATGCAAGCAAAACTAAATTCATCATGAAAAATAGAATGCAGATAAATATGTACTTTTCCTCCTGCTAAAAGGTGAATGAAATGGCAATGCTTTCAGCCGAAAAGTAAGTCTCGGTCCGATGGAATGACCCTGTTGTTGAAGAGTGAAAAAAATAGAACGGGGAATTCCAATACACGAAATTTGGAAACTAGACAGGGTGCTAATGATTTCCAACTAAATAACATAAGATGCAGATGCCAGATAACACCGTAACTTTATCATTTAAAGAGAAAAATATTAATGAAACTTTTGATTCAAAGTTTTGTTACTTTGTGTTACCTTTCGATTTTTGCAACGTGATTAAAGTTGAAGTGACCCGCATTTGGTAAAGATTTGGTAAAGATTCGATATCGGTAAAATGACTGTTTGTTACGTTTCTTTGGAAACCGCCCACCAATTTTCTAGAATTTGCTTTAAAAATTCTCATAATTACCTTGTACATACGTTTCATTTTCAGATTTTGGGTTTAAATCCTCAATTTACTGAATAAAACAAACAGAAAACCACGCGGTGTTGTTTTCATTTTTTGTACAGGTTACTCTCGAAGCCAGAAATGGACATAAGTATGTCAATCAACACTGCAAACTACCCCCTTGAAAACAGACACACATAGTCTGTTTATAAATAGCTGTTTTTTTAAATATGTACATTTATTACGAATAAAACAAAATATAGCTTCACACAAAATCAATAAAAAAAAATCATTATATGAAGACCAGAAAAAAATGTACACAGCGGAATACGAATAACAAAATAGTTGCCTCCCTTGTCAAAATTCAAAAAATTGATTTTACACTGAAAGTCATAACTTCACATGTTGCAGAGCATGATGAAATGATAAATGAGCATGTTTTATTGAACCAATAAGTCATAAATGATATCCCTGGTTATATTACTGTATAATTCTCATATACCAGAGTTGTAATTATTTTTTATTTTTAATTACCACTTTCTGATTAATTTCTGAACACCCGTTTTCACGGTGAGTGAGTTGTGCACGCTCGAAAGTGGCAGTTTCTTTCACAATGAGTTGTGCACCACTCGTAAGTGGCAGTGTTCAATCAGTATCTTTCTGATGATGTTCAACCACCGTGAAAACTATATGTTGCGGGCATGTTTCAGACAACTATTGACATCAGCGTGCACACTCATTTGAAACAAGTGACAAGCTTCCAAAAAACAAGGTCGACAGAAAAATAAACATGTCAATTTTGCTTGGGATATATAATTTTTTAATAAAGACTTATTACACTGAGCACAGACATAATGTATTACACAAAAGACGAATTTAACAACACAAAAACCTCCACTCCAAAAAATATACATAATACAGTATTACAGTTCTATTTGGAAAGTACAGTGTTGCAACAAGTCAACTGTTTTTCCATTTGAATCTTCATGCCTGTAAATTTGGTAATCGGTGAAGTCGACCCACGTTGAAGTCGACCTAAAAAAGTTAAGTCGACCCACTTTTGGTGATCTCGACCCGAAGTGATCTCGACCCGAAAAAAGTTAAGTCGACCCACTTTTAAAATCCTTGAAGTGATCTCGACCCGAAAAAAGTTAAGTTGACCCACTTTTAAAATTCACTTCAGACCATCTCAGATCCACTTGAAACGGACTGGAGACCGCCACAGGCCCCGTTTGAAAAGGGGGAATATAAGTGATCTCCACCCACTTTTGAAAATGACAAGATACCATCATTAGATTCACTATGGACATTGACCATCTCAGACCTCGTTTGAAAGGGGTACATAAAAACAACAACAACAAAAATTTCAAAGCGATTTATTCAGGCCATAATAACACTGTTATAATATTAATTTTCACTGAGCATAAAGAAAGATACAACAAAATTTTGTGACAACATAAAATATAACATACATTACAGGCCATAATAACACAGTCATAATTTTCAGCAATCATAAAGCATGAAATAAATTTCTATCCCTCTGCGTGACAATATGATAATAATAATAACACTTTGGCCAGCCACTGATTTGTCGCGGTTCTCGGACGAGAAGGCCTTGGTTACCCCTGTACTCCCAAGTGCCTCCCTATTCCCACGAATCTCCTCTCCTCCCAACACTCGGAGACGAACTGCTTGATGACATCCCTTGCCCCATTCTTCCCAATCTCTCCGATTAGCATATTAACCCTCTCCTTTGAGTCTCACCCTAACCACATATCCTTCATTCTCCCATCCCACTTCTGATTAAGCACAAACATGATAAAATCGATAACATAAAAACACTGCTCGTTATCCCAATGTTGAATTGTGACCCCCAGATTCCTGCATCGCAACTATGATAAAGCACAAACATGGTAAAACAACAACATAAAATGAAAGTGTCAATGACACTGTAGCTCAACTTGTCAAGACAAAGACTTGTACATGTATAGTATGTGACACAGCAATGACAAACATCTAGGTAATGACCTGATAACAAAGGTACAAATAAAGTATTGTCACGGTCTGTACATAAATACTGACCGTTGCCTGTAACAAATGTATAGGTAAAGTATTGTGAAGGTGGGTGATAGTCAGATGCTAAACTAGAAAAAAATCTTTGAGTCCCAGAGTGGGTCTGACTGAACCCCAAAATATTTCTCATAGCACAGTGATAACAAAGACACCCCAAAACACACTCATTCCTGTCCCAAGGTGAAAACAAAGGTACCCAAGAAGTTTCGTGAAGATCAGTTCACAAATATGAGCTGTGTAGAAGTTGTGACAAAAAACTGATTGGACCTAATTTTGGTACAAAATGGCCACTGGCAGCCATCTTGAATTTGGACCACACCCAGAAACACTCGTTCTCATCCCAACGTGATAACAAAGGTACCCAAGAAGTTTTGTGAAGATCGGTTCATAAATACAGCCTCTAGCCCGAGCCGTATTGGCATGTGCACTTACAGTGTATAAGTAGCACTGAATAAATCAAAATTCATCTAATTTGCATAATTTCTGCACGAGAAAAAAACCCTACTATATGTGATGTATTCGATGTTACTAAACATTCATACAAAAATTTATTCAAATCAGAACTTTCATACAGAAGTTCTGTACAAAAGACTGAATGCACTAATTTTGGTACAAAATGGCTGCTGGTCACCATCTTGAATTTCGGACCACACCCAAAAACACTCGTTCTCATCCCACGGTGATAACAAAGGTACCCAAGAAGTTTCGTAAAGATCGATTCATAAATATGGCCTCTAGCCTGAGCCGTATAGAAGTTGTGTACAAAAAACTGATTAGACCTAATTTCGGTACAAAATGGCCACTGGCAGCCATCTTGAATTTTGGATCGCACCCAGAAACACTCGTTCTCGTCCCAAGGTGATAACAAAGGTACCCAAGACGTTTCGTGAAGATCGGTTCATAAATACAGACTCTAGCACGAGCCGTATTGACATGTGTACTTACTGTGTGTAAGTAGCACTGAAAAAATGAAAGATCATCTAATTTGCATAATTTCTGCACGAGAAAAAAACCTGTATTATATGTGATGTATCCCATGGTACTAAACATTCACACAAAAAATTATTCAAATCAGCGCTTTCATATGGAAGTTCTGTGCAAAAATCTGATTGCACCAAATTTTTTACAAAATGGCTGCCATTGGCCATCTTGAATTTCGGACCGGACCCAAAAACACTCGTTCTCATCCCACGGTGATAACAAAGGTACCCAAGGAGTTTCGTAAATATCGGTTCATAAATACGGCCTCTAGCCCGAGCCGTATTGGCATTTGCACTTACAGTGCTGAAAGTAACACCAAAAAACATCAAAGTTCGTCTAATTTGCATAATTTACGCACAAGAAAAAAAACTGCATTGTATGTGATGTATCCCATGGTACTAAACATTCATACAAAAAATATTCAAATCAGAGCTTTCATATGGAAGTTCTGTACAAAAAACAGATTTCTGCATCGTCGGTACAAAATGATGGCTGGCAGCCATCTTGAATTTCGGACCGCACCCAAAAACACCCGTTCTCGTCCCACAGTCATAACAAAGGTACCCAAGAAGTTTCATAAAGATCGGTTCATAAATACGGCCTCTAGCCCGAGCCGTATCCAATTGTTGACGGACAGACGGCCAGACGGACAGACGGATGACGGGCCATGGCATAAGCTCAAATTTGGCTTCGCCAAAGTTGAGCTAATAATAAAACATATAGCACATCAATAGTCAGTAATATGATACATCAGAAACATAACACTTCGATAATAAAATGGATTAACTGGTAGAATGTTGGGAGCCCTATTTTAAACTTTTCAGAAAATGACCAGTGGTTATTATCTCCAGCTACATCCTGACAAAGCAAGCTTTTATTGTCTCCGTCATAAATCGGTTTTGTGGAAAATATAATGCTCTCTGACATTCGATTGGATAGTATTCATGGATACTATCCAATCAAATATAATAGAGCAGTATATTATTGAGCTTTTTTTTAACTCCGCACTCTACCAGTTAATTAATCAGTTTACACAGTAGGGCCATTAAGCCATCTTGTCTCAAACAACTTTCGTCCAATTTGAAACTTTGGGGGTGGGCTTTGACTCGAGTAGGGCACCCTGGTTCACAAATCTGAAAAAGCTGGGGGTGGGATTAATCACGAATATGGGCTTCGACACGGTCAGTAATGGTATGAACAATCGTAAAATAATTAAGTAACCTTATACTGATAATGATACTGAGCTTAAAGAAAAAAATCCATTGCAAATGGAAACTGAGAAAAGTAATCAAAAAGTTCCATTGAATGTTACTTCACCACTCCCAATTCAACTGGACACAGTCATCCACTTTATTTTGTGTATTTTAGGATGCCCGACTGTGGTGGTGGTGACCGGGGGGGGGGGACAAATGTGCAGGTTCGGTAAGAAACATCGGCCCGATCTTGTGCCACTGATAAATTCATTATTGTGTTTCACTGGGATGCATTTGACACAATGGCTCATTCACAGGTAGGGCCTATTGTACTCTTGGGTGATGAATCATCAGTCGAAGAAGGGTGCGAATTGTCTAATTGTGTGTACGAGTTGACAGTATTCTGAGTTGACATGTACGCTTGCCTTGGGTATGTCTGTCTCAACTCAACACAACCCAAGCGGCGAAAACCGTTTAGACGCGTGATTGCCAAAAATGCACTTAGTCATCGGCACGTTTAAAACTGACGGATTTTGAGAAACAGAAAGAAATAATCCAGTATGGACAAACTGAGCAGTCAGGCTGTTGAAACCATGAATGGTTTGTTTTCCGATGCATGTCGAAATTTTGAAGGAACTTGTCTAATTTAAGCGAGCACGAAGTTAAAAACCGCTACAGAAATGACGAAAGTGTCGCATGCATTTCGTACCAGTGCTGAATATTGTTTTTCTCGAAAATTGGGAATTTGTTGGGATATCAATAGGAATCAGGTGAAAACGGCATCAACCGGTTGAAAATGAACCTACTAACTGTCAGATACAACACATGAATAGGTTTTTGTTACTTTAGGTACTGGGACGTTTCGGCCAGGATGTTTCGGCCTCCATATAATGAGGAGCCGGGGGTGTCGGGTCGGGTCAGTAATACAATTTTGGGGGTTGGTACGGCCTCTGGGTCCAACGCTCTCGATCCCTGTCCTGTACTCCGAAGTGCCAAATAATAGTGATGGCTGAATAATAGTGATGGCAGGGATTTTTCTTGGTGTGATGGGTCCTACTAATTACAGACAAAACCTTCCAAAAATGGTAATTACCAACCAAAAATCAATAAGTACCGACCAAAAACATAAATGAGCACTGACCAAAAATATAAGATTTTTTTAGAATCTTGTAGGTTTTAATCAGTGAGTTGTGGGTGATTAAAAATAGAGGTGGTGGCCGACCTCCAGCTGGAAAGAATTTTCAGGGAAGATGCTATCATGGGGATAAGGTGAGTCAGTGTTGTCTCTATAAAATGGGGTTATTGTGGTATTAAATCAACGGATAATAATCTGGGGGGTGGGGGGTGGGGTGGGGTGGGGGGTGGGGGAGATTGAGTGAAAATCAGAGTGTTTTTTTTTTGGGGGGGGGGGGGCGGGTTGAAAGTTAACATGTTACATATCATTATATTAATATAACCTTGTTGTTCTTCAAAACAAAAATAGTGTTAATGTTGAAAGATATTCGTAAAAAGAACAAATGCACCCCATAAATAAATGAACTAATGAAATGTATGTACGGTTCATGCAAGGATGGTTGATTACCATTAAATCACAGTTGGGTGGATTTTCCACTTGAAGATTATTTACAGTTTTTGAAAACAAAGTGCCTGTTGCAAAATCAGATTTTCACACTAGTCCAAGAGCTCAACATTATTAGCTAGTTCTTTTTGTTACTTTTTTTGAAAAACTGAAAATATTTATCGGGTGGAAAATCTACCCCCACCTCGATTAGTCGATTTAGTAGTAATACACCCACCAGTTGAAAGAAAAAGTGAGAAAAAATTCCAACCATGCAGAAATGCCACAGAGGGGAGGGAGGCAGCTGGCCCAAATATCTAGGCCTCTTTTTCAAAGGCGTTAGAATGCTGTTCCATTTCAGGGTAAACTTGTGTGTGCCATAATTTTAATTTTAATTACCATTAACAATTTAATAATAGTTAAAAGACCTGATCTGAGAAACTGCTGCATTATAATTATTAAGTGCTATTGAAACTGGTGTTATTTTTAATTGCTATTAATTTATCCATTGAAACTAATGTTAATTTTAATAGCCATTAATTTTATCCATTAAACTGGTCTTATTTTTAATGGCTGTTAATTTTATCCAATAAAACTAGTGATAACTTTAACAGCTATTAATTTTGCCATTAAACATGTTCCTTTTAATGGAAATTAATGACCATCAAATGTTTTATGTCATTAAAAAACACTTAAAAATATTTTTACAGGGGGGCGTTAAATAACAATTAATGGCTATTAAATATTAATAAAATTATGACAATTAAAATGGTATTTAATGGTTATTAAAGAAGTGGAGAACCCTTAAAATGTTTAACACTTATTTAATGGCATTGGCCATTAATTTCTTGAAAATTAATACCACTTAACTATGTTCCTTTTAATGGAATTTAATGAGTGCACTTAATGGGGTTTTAAAGGGATTTTAATGGGATTTTTTTAATTGGATTTTAACAACCTTTTAATACCCTGAGCCTGCAGTAGTGAATAGATGAAAGGCCACTGTAGAGCATGAGACGATAAGAAACTGGATTTGCCAGTCTTAGAGGCTAGCTTGAATATAGAGCCAATAAGAAGTTCAAATGTCAGTGTGACATTTCTGGACTGGGTCGGAAACTCAGGCGCAATGTCCCTATTCCGGCTGAAAAAATCTGTGTCCAGTGACGCTATCGGTCTCTTATCAGGTAACACAACACTTTGGTCCGGAGGAACAACTTCTGGAAGGTGTAGCCAGATGAAATCTACGGCCACCTTATGTTGTTCAGAAAGGGAAAATTCCAGCTCCGCTGATTCCCTTTCACCATCCGAATGGACCACAATTTATTTATTTATTTATTGCTGTTTAAGGTCACATACTTCTGCACAATGGCTAATCATGACCACAACATGGAGATAAAGTCAAGGTCAGTCAATTGTTTATACCCCATGTTGCCTATTTTAGAGGACTTGCACCCCAAGCATTAGTGACTGGGTCCTATTTTACCAGTGAAACAGAGTTTGTTTACCACAGTAAACAAGCACTGCTTCACTTCCCGGGGTTCCCACAGGCAAAATGGAATGGACCACAAGAATCTTGGTCGTCCCTTACTGCTCTGCAGGGGAGCAAACCGACCCAGCTTCCTCAGACAGTTCCTGTTCTGAAAAGTTTCTGATGGCGCTGGGATGCTGTGATGAATTGCAATATCAGTGATAGCAAGTCCGTCACGGAGGCTTGTGAAGCCACGGTCTTACGTAAATTAGCCACTGGAAGCTCCTGGGATGCTAATTCCTGCATACTTCTTATGCGAACATCCCGACTGGAAAGGTCTCATGTCCTTGGACAGCGGATGGTGTGACCTGGTCGACGTGGAATCCCTGGTCGGCGAAGCAGGTTGGATATCTGCAGGCATGTAGCCAAGGTGCGGTCGTGTGTGCTGACGTGTGCAAGAGGAAGCCATTAGACAAGCCGCTCCGGATTGTCTATGTGACGGAGCGTCCTGAACAGTAGGAGTGGACGTAGGCTCCGACTGACAAACGAACGTACAACAACAACTGGGCCCAGATGTTGTTGTAAGAGAGAGGGGACCTCTCTCGCTCACGGTCCAGGTAGACCTGGACGAGCTAGCTACCGGACTGACTGGCTTCCTCCGTTCCATCCTATGATCCGTCGTCGCCGGGTGTGCGTGATCCGAGATTATAGTGCCCGCAACACCCCTTCTCCTCTCCTAGACCACAACGGACAAATCCGGCGTCACAATCATTTCGTGAATGATTGCTTCACCGGGGGAGCTAGCGGGTGACAAGTTACCGTTGATCCTACTTGGGACCTCTTAGGCACTTGCCGCGTTTCGTTGAGCACTATGCCACTAACTCTTCAATGCGACGACGGAAGCACATTTTTGAAGATGTCACGGAAACATCACTCTGTTCTTGTTTCTCTGAAAAAGAGACTGAGACAACTAGAGTGACCTGTGGCAAGAGGACCGGCATGGACCTCTCACCACTAACAACATACCGTGACACATGTCTCCAACGTTAGTCATCCGAATTGGCACACACTGAGCAAGAATTAGTGTGAGTACACTGCCTACAGCAGATACAATGAACATGAGAATCAGAGGAAGACTTCCTCGATTACAATCAAAAAATATTCTTTCATTCTGAAAAAATATAAAACAGTCATCGTACTCGCACTAACCCTTGAAAACAAAGATACATAATAATAATATAATCCATTACAAACATTTCGAAAAATAATTCAAAATAAAAATTTTCTCGAAAAAATTTCAAGATGAGCCCAAGTTCCCAATGGGAACGATGAGCCCAAATGGATCCCAAAAAAGCCTAAGTGTGGACAAAATTTTTAAAATGTATCTAAAAATTAATGCTACACTTACGGACAATATTAATGTATCTGGCTATGAACAGAACTATATAGAAGACAAGTAATCACTGTTAGAAGTAACCGTTGTCAACGTAAACAAAAGTGAATAAAAACCAGAAACAAGACTTCAGGCACTGAAATATGGCCCAAAATCAGTAACCAATTTTAAACACTATCCGATGTAAAACAGAAGCTTCCAGAGAAGAAACTGCAGTACATCGGATGGTAGATGCATGACCGAACGCTTAACCACCCCTAGGGTGAGGACGTAACCATGGGGAAAAACAGAATAAATATTCTGTTACCAAGCTAAAGACTCTCAAGAAATTTCAGTAAAAAACTAGAGGGGGTATCAGTACCCCGTGGCTCACCAACAGGTGGCCAATGTAAAGGGGTGGCTGGAGTAAAAAAAAATGTTCAAAACTTGCACACAAAAGCCCAAAATTAAAGAAAATAAGCAGCTAAAGGGTTAAATAATATAATAATAACCCCTAAGAAGCATGCTAACATAAAATAGGAACCATGGCAATATGCTACAAGGTAAGTCTCCACTTTGAAAAAAAGAAAGACAAACCTCAAAACCTGCACATAAAAGTAAAAAAAGTATCACATTTGTTTCAAAGGGTTAAAATTTAGAAAAATACCCTGAAAATATTACAATAACCAGTGTGGCAATATGCCAGTGAGATAAAACTCCACTTAAAAAAAATATCAAAACCTGCACACAAAAGTACAAAACCTGACAGAAAAGTCCAAAATTAAAGTAAATAAGCAGCTAAAGGGTTAAATAATATAAAAATAGCCCAAGATGCACCCTAACATAAAATAGGAACCATGGCAATATGCTACAGGTAGGGCCCTGCGAAGCTTCGAGTATTCGATTCGATGTCGACATCGCTTTGGTATTCGTATATCGATCTCGAATAGTTTGCCGATTCGTTAGTCAAACAAAGCATCGAGGAAAATGAATCAGTGTTCGACAATGTACATTTTGAGTTTTTAGAACGGGAAATTAAACGTTCGTTTTGTGACTTTTGCAAATTGGAGCTGTTTTAACTTGTAGACTGTTCACACCCCATCTATACAACCGAAATATCCAGCTATGGGCCTAAGCTCCGCTCCCAGTCCCAGAATCTTCTAACACAATAATGGGGGCATGTTCCTGGAGCGCTTCCATTATTATGTTAGAAAACTGTGGGAGGGAAATCTCTAGTTTCTTTGCATTGTTCGGCGTTGGTACTTGGACTTTGGAATGAAGTAAAGGCAATTTGTGAATGAGCACTGCGTCAATATTCGAGTTAGATAATGCAGAAACTAACGCAGTTTAACGCCTTCGCTGCTTTTGTTGTATACTGAGTTTCTACAAGACCCGAATCCTGATAATACAAAAACAACCAAACATTACAGTAATGGGGTTCCTATAAGATGTACATGTATTTAGCCAGGCTAACGTACGTGAAGTTAGCAGCTGTAGCCGACTTCAACCCATGGGAATTAATGTGCCACTTGTATTACATTTGTGCTTTTAATTCTCATGTTTCAATTTAGTGTTTTTTCTCAAATGTTTCTGGGCAGTAACACCTTAATTTCTGTCCATATTTATGTCTTGAATTTATTGTCGGGCCAAGTGAACATCTGAATGGCCATTCAACGAGAAAGAAAATTAAAACAACGCCAAGTTGTCAAGTTACGTCAACTCTCTCTTCTCGCAGTGCTTTCCGGACATTTCTGCACAAGATAATGCCAGTTATAGTTATTTCTCGAGTTTATCCCAATTCGATTCGAGATTCGATTCGATGTCGACATCAGTCCCGATTCGATTCGAGATTCGATTCGAACATAAATTTCCCGATTCGCAGGGCCATAGCTACAAGGTAAGTCACCACTTGGAAGAAAAGAAAGACAAACCTCAAAACCTGCACATAAAAGTAAAAAAAAGTATCACATTTGTTTCAAGGGGTTAAAATTGAGAAAAAACCCTGCCACAGTAACCACAATGGCAATATGCCAGTAAGGTGAAAGTCTACTTGAAAAAATATCCACTTGGAAGAAAAGAAAGACAAACCTCAAAACCTGCACATAAAAGTATCACATTTGTTTTAAAGGGTTAAAATTTAGAAAAATACCCTGAAAATGTTACAGTAACCACCATGGCAATATGCCAGTGAGGTAAAACTCCACTTAAAAAAAAATATCATAACCTGCACACAAAAGTACAAAACCTGCACACAAAAGTACAAAATTAAAGTAAATAAGCAGCTAAAGGGTTAAATAATATAATAATAGCCCCAAGAAGCATCCTAACATAAAATAGGAACCATGGCAATATGCTACAAGGTAAGTCGCCACTTGGAAGAGAAGAAAGACAAATCTCAAAACCTGCTCCTAAAAGTAAAAAAACATCAAAACCTGCACACAAACGTCAAAATAAGTCCAAAATTTGATTCAAAAGGTTAAAATTAAGATGAAATACCCTGGAAAAGAGTTAAATGTTATCGTGAACCCCCACAGCAATACGCAAAGAAGAAAACATTTTTTTTAAAAGCACAAAAATCCAAACCCGTAAACAAAAGAAGTCCAAAATTGAAGTAATTAAGCAGGAAAAGGGTTAAAGAATACAACGTAGCCCTAAGATGCATGTTTACATACAATAGAAAGCATGGACATACGCTACAAGGTAAATCTACACTTGGAAGAAAGGAAAAAAAAACCCATGAAAATCGGCACGCAAACGTCAAAATAAGTTTAAAAATCTATTCAAAGGGTTAAAAATTTTTAAAAAATGCACTGGAAAGATATCAATGTTATAATAACCACCACTGCAATATGCAGTGAGGTCAACCTCACTTGAAATTGTTTTTTTTATCACAACCTGTACATAAAAGTAAGAAACTGTAAGCCTGAGTCCAAAAGCTGTACATAAAAGTCCAAAAATAAAGTAATTCAGCAGGAAAAGGGTTAAATAATACAAACATAGCCCTAAGATGCATGTTTACATACTATAGAAAGCATGGACATATGCTGCAAGGTAAATCTCCACTTGGAAGAAAGGAAAAAAAAAACATCAAAACCTGCATGCAAAACATCAAAATAAGTCTAAAATTTGATTCAAAGGGTTAAAATTAAGACAAAATACCCGGAAAAGAGTTAAGTGTTATAGTGAACCACCATAGCAATATGCAGAAACTCTACACTTGGAAGAACAGAAAAAAAAAACCATGAAAACCTGCACGCAAATGTCAAAATAAGTCTAAAAATCTATTCAAAGGGTTATATTTTTTTTAAAAATGCACTGGAAAGATATCAATGTTATAATAACCACCACTGCAATATGCAGTGAGGTCAACCTCACTTGAAATTGTTTTTTTTTATCACAACCTGTACATAAAAGTAAGAAGCTGTAAGCCTAAGACCAAAAGCTGTACATAAAAGTCCAAAATTGAAGTAATTCAGCAGGAAAAGGGTTAAATAATACAAACATAGCCCTAAGATGCATGTTTACATACAATAGAAAGCATGGACATATGCTGCAAGGTAAATCTCCACTTGGAAGAAAGGAAAAAAAAACCATCAAAACCTGCACACAAACATCAAAATAAGTCTAAAATTTGATTCAAAGGGTTAAAATTAAGACAAAATACCCTGGGAAAGAGTTAAATGTTATAGTGAACCACCATAGCAATATGCAGAAACTCTACACTTGGAAGAAAGGAAAAAAAAAAATCCATGAAAACCTGCACGCAAATGTCAAAATAAGTCTAAAAATCTATTCAAAGGGTTAAAAAATTTTTAAAAATGCACTGGAAAGATATCAATGTTATAATAACCACCACTGCAATATGCAGTGAGGTCAACCTCACTTGAAATTGTTTTTTTTATCACAACCTGTACATAAAAGTAAGAAGCTGTAAGCCTAAGTCCAAAAGCTGTACATAAAAGTCCAAAATTGAAGTAATTCAGCAGGAAAAGGGTTAAATAATACAAACATAGCCCTAAGATGCATGTTTACATACAATAGAAAGCATGGGCATATGCTGCAAGGTAAATCTCCACTTGGAAGAAAGGAAAAAAAACCCATCAAAACCTGCACGCAAAACATCAAAATAAGTCTAAAATTTGATTCAAAGGGTTAAAATTAAGACAAAATACCCTGGAAAAGAGTTCAATGTTATAGTGAACCACCATAGCAATATGCAGAAACTCTACACTTGGAAGAAAGGAAAAAAAAAACCCCATGAAAACCTGCACGCAAACGTCAAAATAAGTCTAAAAATCTATTCAAAGGGTTAAGTTTTTTTTAAAAATGCACTGGAAAGATATCAATGTTATAATAACAACCACTGCAATATGCAGTGAGGTCAACCTCACTTGAAATTGTTTCTTTTTATCACAACCTGTACATAAAAGTAAGAAGCTGTAAGCCTAAGTCCAAAAGCTGTACATAAAAGTCCAAAATTGAAGTAATTCAGCAGGAAAAGGGTTAAATAATACAAACATAGCTCTAAGATGCATGTTTACATACAATAGAAAGCATGGACATATGCTGCAAGGTAAATCTCCACTTGGAAGAAAGGAAAAAAAACCCATCAAAACCTGCACGCAAACATCAAAATAAATCTAAAATTTGATTCAAAGGGTTAAAATTAAGACAAAATACCCTGGAAAAGAGTTAAATGTTATAGTGAACCACCATAGCAATATGCAGAAACTAAAAAAATTTTTAAAAAGCCAAAAAATCAAAATCTGTACACAAAAGTTCAAAATATTTGAGAGCGGACGCCGATGCCGACATGAGGGTTTATGCCAAAGGCTCACACAACTAACGTTGGTGAGCCAAAAATTACAAAAATTATGCCAAAAGCATAGGAGAATAGCAAGGGGGGTATAAAGGAAAGGAAGAGAGGAAACACTGAACAAACCGTGGAAATTTCATAACAAGAATGTAAACATCAGGACTATGCCCCGAAATTAGAGAACATGAAATAATTTTGCATAAAAATTATAAGTTACAGCCCTGAACACATCCTTCCACTGTTTCTTCCTCTCATCCTCTTATTTCATCCTTAGATCCACCATTTCTTTCATGATTTTGTGTCTGGCATCATTTTAACTGAGATTTATAAGAACAAATATCAGTGAGATGTTACTGATTTTAGGGCCAAACAAAAGAATGAGGTTTTGCGCCAATTTCGGTACTTCCTTGACACTGTGCATGCGCAGTGGATAAAAGTATGGAGGACCACATAGGACATTGAATTTTTGGATTTTGATGCAAATTTTGGGGATTGGGGGGCAAAACTTGTGTTTGGCCATAGAATTTTAAGAATTAGCACCAGCTAAGTCTGGGTCATTGGTACAGTATAAAAATATACAGATTTTCTGATGCAGCTTCAAATTTGAGCTCTGCCACTGTACAAATACTGTTACAAACAATAACTGTGCATTATTTTAGAACTTACAAAGCAAAATTAAATAAAAAACTTAATGTTATTTCAAATAAATTTCAGTTATGTGTCCAATAAAATTCACAGAATGTTTATCAACAACAACAATCTGAAATAGATTTCACTGACATGTATGCTGTAAACAGACCGAAGTGAACAAAAACTTCACATTTGTCCTTCTGAGAAAGCTGATATTGCCAATTATGGAAAATGACATTGCCTTGAAATTTTCCTTGAGTGATCGACTAACTAGTTCAGATTGAAAATCTTAGGCAAATATCTGATAAATCCTTGTCTAGAAGTTAATTTATTTAATCGAATGGGACACTTTCATAAGAATGATATATAAAATATGAGTGTAGTTTCACATAATGGAAATTGTGGTTTTGTTAAATAGTCAGCTTATTGTCCCTTTAAGATTCAATTGCTGATGAAATTGAGACTTCAAAATTTGATTTCCATGTCTACCCATGTCAGATGGAAAACAAACAAAACTTTCATTTTCGAAAAGAAATCTGTTTGTTGCAACAACTGAATAAGTGATCAGCTGAATTGGAAAACAGCATTTTTCATATTTCTTTTTTCAAAAGATGAGGTAGACATGTTGTATCTAGGTAAGATAATCATTACCTAACTTACTGTTGCCTGACTTGGCCTGTGTGAAGTACAGAGATGAGACAATAATCTAAATCAGTGATTGGCACCAGGCAATGGTCAGTACCCAGTGGGCATCCGTTTGACAACAATGATTGTCCCTATGGTGAAGAAAGTCTGGGTGTGATTAATTCATTTGAGAGTTATGAATGAAATAGAATGTGTCCAAGCATAAATCACAGTTGCTTAAAAATTGTTGTTACTTATATTTCCGTTTTATTTCCTCAGTCAAATATTTTCTGCATATGGTGTTGTTTCCTGGTGGTTTGAATTTGAAATGTGTCATTTTGTTTGACCTAAGTAATTAAAGATAAGATCCATCATCAAAACTATATTTTCAATTTGTTTTTAAAATCACTCCCTTTCAAATACATTGGAAATCAACTTCCTAAGTAATCAATCTTGAAAACAAACATTACAATTGCAAATGGTTGAATAGATAAAAATAGTGCATATGGCCATTTTGTGCATTGCAGGCTGGGCGAATATGGGGAAATATTTTTTTTGTATTTCCTACTGCTAACAGCTTCAAATGGAACCTTTCAGAACGATCCACCCCAATTACTGAAGCAGTGCAGCAGAATCAATAATTGTACAGTTCACAAATGTTCTAAAATATAACACCTCTGTGCTGAATTTCTGTCTGAATTTGTTATCACCTGGCAGCATCAAGGCCTAAAAAAGTTAAAAATCTGTTTCTCAGGCCCTCCCACATGTTCATTTTGGCTACCGCATGCCCTCTTTTTATAACCAATGCAAACTTTAAAAACAATCAAACAAGAGGCCCCAAGGGGCCTTAATCGCTTACCTGCCAAAGTGGTTCAAAGAAGTATTTGGGGTCACATTCAGTTAGACATGGTTCATCAACACTACAAAGGAATGAAGTCATGAGAGGCAAATTTTATGGAAAAACACTAAGGAATGGATTTGAATAAACCTGAACCTAACATGCCCCCCACCCCCTCCACTTTTGAACAAATTTGAATCTGATCCTCCTAGAGATGTTGTATACCAAATATCAAAAGATTTCAACTGGTGGATCTGAAGAAGAAGATTTTTAAAGAATATTCCACATATTGCACTAAATTAAAATTTGGGCTTCAATAGAGAGCTCAAATCTTAACCCAGGGACTCGATTTGAACAAACTTGAATCTGCCCCCCCTAGAGATGTTGTATAACAAATATGAAAAGATTCTGACTGGTGGATCTGAAGAAGATTTTTTTGAATTTTTGAAAAAATTTATGGGTGTTATCAGAGTTATGCCCCTTGTGGTGCCCCTGTGGGCACGGCAAGTTTATTTGATCAATGTGGTCCAGTAATTTGTGAGGCGAAGTCAATAATGTCAAGTTCACAACAGACGACGACAATGGATGGCAAGTGACAAGTTAAGCTCCCTTCGATGAGCTAAAAACTAAATGGTTTATGTCTGATATTTTACCAAAGTTATTAAAATTGATAAATTTGTCCCTTGAGAGAAAACATGGCTTTAGCATTGCAAAGCCACCCTGCACTTCAAAGGACGAAATACGCCACCACACATGCTATCCTGTAAATTATGAGGCCTAAAACATAAAACAAACCAAGAGCATGAACTTTTGGTGGCAAAGAAATAATTACAAAAATAAAAAAAAAAAAAAAAAAAAATGCCTGCCCACATGCAATTTTACAAAAAATAGGCCGATGAAATCGTCAGATGTGTACCCATACGCGCAACTAGTAGAAAGCTGTATGACGGAGGGCCACCATGGATGCCGACATTATGTACACCATACATGGTATGGGTACATATAGAAATGGATTGGAGGAGTGTCTAATTTGATGGATAAAGGGTTAATATCTCCGGATCAAATTACCAGATTTACATAAAAAAAACTATACAGCACAGCACATCAGTAACCTGAATAAATATATAAAGTGACATGACAATCGGATTTATATTTTTTGAGTTATCTCATGCCAAAGGGATTGGAGGAATTTTCAATTTGAAGGATAAAGGGTTAATATCACAGGATCAAATTATCAGATTTACACCAAAAACTATACAGCTCGGCACATCAGTAACCTGAACATAAATATAAAATAACTTGACAATCCAAGCAATATTTTTCAAGTTATCGAATGCAAAAGGGATTGGAGGAATTTTCAATTTGAAGGATAAAGGGTTAATATCTCAGGATCAAAATAACAGATTTACACAAAAAACCATACAACTCGGTACATCAGTAACCTGAACACAAATATAAAGTAACTTGACAATCCAAGCAATATTTTTCAAGTTATCGAATGCCAAAGGGATTGGAGGAATTTTCAATTTGAAGGATAAAGGGTTAATATCTCGGGATCAAATCATCAGATTTACGCCAAAAACTATACAGCTTGGCAAATCAGTAACCTGAACACAAATATAAAGTAACTAGACAATCCAAGCAATATTTTTCAAGTTATCGAATGACAAAGGGATTGGAGGAATTTTCAATTTGAAGGATAAAAGGTTAATATCTCGGGATCAAATCATCAGATTTACACCAAAAACTATACAGCTCAGCACATCAGTAACCTGAACACAAATATAAAGTAACTTGACAATCCAAGCAATATTTTTCAAGTTATCGAATGACAAAGAAATGGATACGGATGCCGGACGGACAAACGGACGGACAAAGGATGGACGAACGACGGATGGCCACCCCGGATGACGGCATTATGTGTACCATACATAGTATAGGTACACATAAAAATGACCTGAGGAACAGAAGATCTATTTTTTGGGGCCCAAAGGAATTATTTTGTTCTGATGTAGAATTGCACAGCAAAGTATATAAATATATAAACAAAGTAAAGAAATATGTATCATTTACTTCCATTACCATTTTAAAGTATTCATCGGAAAATGTCATTTAAATAAATGTAAGAACAATTTAAAAAATACTTTTCACATGTCATGCAATTACATGTCCACACCCAAATTGAATTAAACTCTGGTAACTTTTCACTTCCAATTTTTAATACAAAAATTTGGGTGTGGCCTCGATACTGGTAATAGTTAAAAGGGGTATATCTTGTGCAGATATTTGGGATATAAATTTTACAAGTGAGTGTCTTGTCCAGAGACATATACTCATGCAGAAACTGAAAGTAGAACAGAAAGGGGAAACTTTGTAATCAATTTGTGACATTTTATTTGAAATTTGCTGATAATCAGAATGCATAATAGGCAATTGTGATACATCAACAAACAGTACTCAGTCTATGCTCCTCTGTCATGGTCATCACCAGTGAAATATTTCTTTACATTGATGTTGCATTTTGTGATGCTTAGGATTTACTGACTGTATTAATGAAAAAACAAACAAAGCTGGATTTATCAATGATAGGGACTAGGCCTTGACCAAGTAAATTATTTGTGAAAACATGGGTTCGGACATCTTTGTCATTCATTTTTACCATCCCACCCTACATGATTGACAAAATCACAAGGTCTTCCAACTGTAGAAAGAAAATCAGTATCTGTCATGACCCACATTGCCAAATTATTTTCCTCTATCAGCAAATGATAAAATCATTCTTCATGTGTATACCCTCACCTGTACTTTTCACGTGTTAAATTGGTTTATCCAGGCCTGGTATACTAGAAAATCAAGGAGTGCAAAACAATTGCCCTCCTCAGATTGCTTGGGAGTGCATTTGCAAATGGAATTTTTAATGGGTATACTTGTATGCTATTTTGGTAATATTCACTTCAAGGTATTACTATTATGACTGAAAAATTGTACTACATTCAGCTACATACAGGCCTGGCATTCTGAAAAATACAGGAGGGCAAAAAATCGCTCTCCTCAATCAGCTTAGGAGAGCAATTAGCTTTACACAGCATTTTACTCATTGAAGCTGAAACCAACAGACTATTACATCAGTGATTTTATTAACTTTACTAAGGTAAAGCGAAATCTCTTAGACATCTCGATGTCTCACTCAACAACCGAACACACAATTGAATTGAGAAGACCTGTGTGTGTGCCAAAGTTGGTGGGGGGGGGGGGTTGAAGGTGGTAGTGGTAGGTGTATGGCTTTCTTGGACAACAGGTCTGCTTGAATCTACAGTCACATCCTGGTGCACATGCTTCAAGTGACAGGATAGTAGTAATGGTAGTATATTATAGTGTCAATATTCCTTGAATAATTACCCTTCAAACTGTGATGTCAGTTGTTGAAACTGACAGAAAAAAAAATATTGCTGTGACCCATTTTGCTTCAAATGATTGCAACTGTGTTTGGGTATGTACAAAGTACATGCCCAAACACAGTTGCAGCCATTACCTTTTACCACTAAACCACTTTCAAAATGAAATTACGTGATGTTATGTGACTTCGAAGTTAAATTACATTTCTGCTTTACAACAAAAATTTAATGTGAGCATAATACATGTAATCTCAATCATCCCAGACCAAAATATTTAGGAGGGCAATTTTTCACTTTCCTTAATTCTTTCAGGAGGGCAGTAAGGAGAGCTAAACTTAGATGTGAGTCTTCCATGGAAGACGTGTGTCGCCTGTTCTAAGTGGAAAAGGGGCATAACTCTGGAAAAAATACAGCGGATCAAAAAATAAAATAGGAGGTGCACAATGCCATTATGTGATAAAGAATCACTGAAAGTTTCATCAAAATCCATTCAGAGGTTAAAGAGGAGTGGCGGATAAGAGAAAGTGTAACGCGGTCGACGCGGACGACGCAAGACGACAAAAGTAATCCCTATATGTCGCTTCCCACTTCGTGGGGCGGCGACACAAAAATCGCTCTCCTGAAATTGCCAAGCCTGTACATAGTGGAAAAATTGGAACACATATCTTCTCATTATTAAAAATGCCGATAGCATTCAATGTCAAGTTGTGACAGCACAAAAGTGGATTTAATCATTATCAACTTTTCGTCCAGAAACCAATTGTTTACAATTTGCTATGTGAAGGGTCACTGTGACCTTGACCTTTGACCTAGTGATTCCGAAATAAATAGGGCTCTTTCTTGCACCAATGCCAACCTACCTATGAAGTTTCATGAACGTAGGTGGAACCACTGTCAAATTATCATCTGGAAACCAATTGTTTACGATTTATTATGTTCAAGGTCACTGTGACCTTGGTCTTTGACCTAGTGAGTCCAAAATAAATAGGGGTCTTCCACTCACCTAAACCAACCTACCTATGAAGTTTCATGAATGTGGGTCAAACCATTATCAAGTTATCGTCCGGAAACCAGTTGGTTATGATTTACTATGTTGAAGGTCACTGTGACCTTGACCTTTCACCTAGCAAGTCTAAAATAAATAGGGTTCTTCCTCTCACTGATGCTAACCTAACTATGAAATTTCATGGATATGGGTCGAACCATTATCAAGTTATCATCTGGAAACCAATTGTTTTGATTTACTATGTTCAGGGTCACTGTGACCTTGACCTTTGACCTAGTGAGTACAAAAAAATAGGCTTCTTTCTCTCACGAAGGCCAACCTACATATGAAGTTTCATGAATGTGGGTTGAACCGTAGTCAAGTTATCATCTGGAAACCAATTGTTTACAATTTACGATGTTCAAGGTCACTGTGATCTTGACCTTTGACCGAGCAAGTCCAAAATTAATAGGGTTCTTCCTCTCACCGATACCAACCTACCTATGCAGTTTCATGAACATGGGTTGAACTGTTATCAAGTTATCATCTGGAAACCAATTGTTTACGCCTGCCCGCCCGCCTGCCATTCATCAATCTATAAGTCGAGTTTGACTTCGTCACAACTCGACTAAAAATGTTGCATTCAATTCTTGTGACTGTCTTCTACACTCAAAATGTATCAAAATGCAACACAGAATGGGTCATGAATTATTGTGAATCAATACATTGACAAATGATAATAGATTTTAAAGGCAGACCCAAAGAGGTATGGCATTCCAGAAAATCAAGGGGTGCAAAAAATTGCCCTCCTCAGTTTTTTCTAGGCGTGCAGCACTCCTGCACTCAAGAATGCTAGGCCTTTTTATCTCATAAATTCAAGGAAAAGTATTTGATGCCAAAATTTTAGACACTCGCACATATTTTTAAACAACAACCAATGGCCAGACTAGCTGGCGCTAACTCAAAAATTAATCCAGGGCCAAACTTTGCCCCCCAATCCCCAAAATTTGCATGCAAAACCAAAAAAATCAAGCCCTATCTGGTCCTCCATACTTTTGAGATCTGCGCATGCACAGTATCCAGGAAGGTACCGAAATTGGTGCCAACCATCATTCTTTGTTTGGCCCTAAAGTCAGCAACATTCAACTGACATCTGTGCTTTTAAATCTAATTTTTTGAGGATGCCAGACACAAATCAATGGTAAAATTGGTGGATCCAAGGACGTAAATGGATGATGGAAGTGAACAACGGTGGTTAGAAACGTTTATCAAAATTATTTCATGTTTCCCAATTTCAGGACATGTGCCTGACATCATTATTCTTGCTAATGATTTATCCACTGTTTGTTAAGTGTTCCTTCCGTATCCTTCCTTGAAGCCCTCCTGTTAAACTCCCAAGCTTTTTGGCTTATTTTTATTGAAATTTTTTATTAAATTTCTTGGGAGTTTAACGTGTATTACAGAATGTTTATTCTGTTTATCCCCATGGTTACATCCTCACCCTAGGGGTGTTCGGTCGTTTGGGTCATGCATCTTCCATCCAATGTATGGAGCAGGCCGGGGATTTAGATATATCCTTACCTGCATCATTCAGCATTCGTTCAAATGTAATGGAAATTGCAATTTCATCGAATAGAGCGAATTTGGATGCAATGTCCAAAGCAGATTACCTTACCAGAGCTATGGCGCAATGTCTCAACGGGTAAGAATTTGAGGACGTGTGTACCTCTCTTAGAGTTCTTTCCAGGGCAATCATGTATGCCACATATAACTCCGCCCTGACAGTGGCTAATCTGGTGTTAATTAGGCGTGATGCTGCCCTTGCGTTGTCATCACTTATAGATGACAAGGTGAAAAGCTCTCTCCGGGTTGCTCCAGTCTCCGGACATACTATCTTTGACGACAAGCTTTCGTTAGTATATGAACAAGCTACTAAGAAAGCGTCCAGTGCTCTGCTATTGAAGTCGGCGTCTCAACAACCCGCTTCAGCAGACTGGAGTAAGCGAGGACGTTCCAAATCAAAATCATCAAAAGGGAACTCCTCACGAGGGTACAAGAAACCCTCATACAATTACTCCAGAGGTCGTCAATATAGCTACTCGGGAAAGGGGTGTAAGTCTGATCGAGACTATTGGTCAAACGCGAGGATATTCGTGGGGAGGACGTAGTTTCTCCTCCCGTAAGCCTCGCAAGTCCTACAGGTGATATTCAAAACCTTTATTGCTTGCCAGTTGGCAGAAGGTTATTAAACTTCGCGAGAAACTGGATAGCAGTCACGGAAGATCAGTGGGGTGAGAAGTGTAGTCCCGGAACGGCTATCATTGCGAGCGAAACCCCCACTAACGAGATGTCCATGTTGGGACAAATCTTCAGGCGGATCCTTTCAAAAGAGAGTCTCTCTTAGCGGAGGTACAGGCTCTCTTATTAAAGGAAGCAATAGAGGTTGTCGAGAATCAAAATTCTCAGGGTTTTTCAGTCACCTGTTCCTCGTACTGAAGCCAGACTGCTTGTTCCGACCGGTAATAGACTTGAGCTGGATAAAAAAGCTTATTGTGCTCCAAAGTTCTATATGGAGACCATTCGGTCCATAAGAGCAAGCATTCGAGTGAACGACTATGTGGCAAGCATAGATCTAAAGGACGTTTACTTTCATGTCTTGGTACAACCGGCATTCAGAAAGTACCTGCGGTTTGCCGTACAAGGGAAGGTTTATCAGTTCAGAGCAATGTGCTTTGATCTGAACCTGGTTCCTTGGGCATTCACTCAAATAATGAACTCGGTAATGTCATACTTCTGAGCTCATTCGTCTGCGGTAATGTCGGCTTACTTGGACGATATTCTGCAGAACGATGTTCAGAGTCTGCTTCTATTACTCGGACGTCTTGGTTTCATTGTAAACAAGAAAAAGTTGAATCTAGCTCCGTCCAAGTCGTTCAATCACGTCGAGACTCACAACAATCTGGTTTGTCTGCCGTGACCCAGAGCGAAATTAGTCAGTTGTTATGCTTGCTTTTGTCTACACTCAGATGCATTAACAGTGAGGGAATTCAAGCGACTAATGGGGCTGTGTGGAGCGGCTGTGGATCTTATTATGATGGGCCACCTGTCACGCATCCCCTCCAGATATTCTTTACTCAAAACTGGAGTGTGAAGACGCATTCGATCGAAACCATTATTGTTTTAACGGACCTAGTAAAACAAAGGGTTCAGATTTGGTCAGATCTTCAGTAGTTAACTCAGGGAGTTCCATTGCAACTGCCAGATCTGGCTTTCACGATTATGACGGACCCAAGTCAGATGGGCTGGGGCGCGACCCTAAGTCCTGCAGACTTGAAGTGTCAGGGTTTTTGGGACTCTCGGTTCCTAGAGAAGCACATAAACATCAGAGATGATGTCAATATGGCTAGCACTTCAACATTGGATTCGCCTAATAGCGAACGTCCATGTTAAAATTCTGTCGGACAATTCGACTGTAGTTGCTTACCTCAGGAACCAAGGCAGCACTCATTCGATTCCATTATGCAAATTAACAGAGAGGATTCTCCTATATGTCATGAATCATGGCATTCATCTCTCTGTCCGTCATATACCGGGTCGTCTGAATGTACTAGCTCTCTCGGAATGGTCGCCTGTTGCCATCGGAATGGACTCTTAACAAGCGAATATTCAGACAGATTTGCTACCAGTGGGAATGTCCCATGAGAGATCTTTCTGCGACACACCTGAGCAATCAGTTACCGACGTTTGTGTCACAATGTCCAGATCATCGAGCATATGCAGTAGACGCTCTGTCAATTTCATGGGACGGAATGATAGGATATGCATAGCCTCCAACTCCATTGATTCAGCAGATTCTGTTAAAGATCAAACAGTCTCGTTGCAAAATTCTGCTAGTAGCACCTCTGTCGTCACAGAAACCTTGGATCAATCTTCTCAGGTGTCTGTTATGGGACATTCCCCAGAAGCTTCCTCCATGAGAGGACATTCTTTATCAGGGGAAGTCAAGTGCACTGCATCACAACTCGGAAGGTCTCAACCTTCACGTATTTCCATTGTGCGGTCCTTCTTGCACGGAAAACAGTTTACAGGACGTGCAGTGGACGCAATTTCTAACTGCCTTCTTTCCTCCTCTTCTTTGAACTACGCAGCGAAGTGGAGGGTTTTCTTCCGTTGGTGTAAGAATCAGTCGATAGATGTATACGATCCGTCCTTACCAAATATTGCTAATTTCCTGGTCTACTTGTTTGACAATCTCAAACTGCAGCCCATCACTATTAAGGGCTATAGGTCTATGTAATCAGATACTTAGGCTCATCATGATAACTTGGCTATTGGATCAAATATTTCATTACCCAAGCTAGTTAGAAACTTCACTATCAATAGACCTAGAACCCTCAGATTAATTCCTAAGTGGAATTTGGCTTGGGTTCTGTTGAAGCTCAAAGAAGCTCCTTTTCAGCCATTGGACGTCGTAGAGTTCAAAGTATTGACCTATAAAACGGCATTTCTCTTAGCCTTTGCATCTGCTAGAAGAGTCAGTGAACTTCATGCTTTATCTCTTGATGAATCTCACTATCGTAGTGTGGGTAATACCATTACCCTCACTACAGAAGTGAGGTTTTTGGCTAAGAATCAGATTCCAGACAAGCGGCCGGAGCCTATTGTCATTAAGGCTTTACCATCCTCTGATAACCGTAGACCTTTGCTGTGTCCAGTCAGGGCTATGCACATATATAAACGTCGATCAGATTTTATTAGGAAAGGAAGAAAACTTTTCTTCCTTTCATTGATTCCTAACAGAAAGGATATTTCTGTTCATGCCATCGCTAGATGGATTCAGTTGGCAATTCGTATTGCCTATGAAAATCTATCTTTGGATCAACGTTCTGTTAATAAGATATCAGTGCACAAGGTTAGAGCACTGTCCACTTCTTGGGCTTATTCCAACAGTATAGCCATTACTGATCTCATGAAGGCTGCGTACTGGACACAACCCTCTTCATTTACCAAGTTTTACCTGAGTCCATCTCCGGTGACCTTAGATCTTTAGGTCTTCTTTCTGTTGCTCAGAATGTCGTCCATTAATGGTTACATCTATAGGTATTTAGGCAGTCCATTCCAGCACTGATGCTGTTCCGCTGCCCTCTTCATTCTAAGGATATTTACCTCAGAACAAGGGGAAGGGGGGATGGTTTTTTCCCTTATGATCATCTGGCTTTATAGTGAAAAGCAAGGGAAGCCCTCTTCCGGTGTCAGTAGTCCTGAGTCGGTGCTGGGATGGGTTTAATGTGTAGCTTGGTGTGAAGCAATAACTATGTCTCATTTATGTATGGTTTTTAAAGTGTAGCTCACTGTGAAGCATTTGTATATGTCAAGTGTCAAACAGGCATTAATATACAATCCTCAGACACTTTTAAATGAGTGTAAAGAGTCTCATTCTCTGGACTATCTTTATATATAGGTTTTCCTTCACCGAATTAGCATAATGGATTATGCTGGCATTAAATGGAGAAATTAAATATTATGTAATACTCAATTACATTGTTGGTGTTATGCCTTTCTCTTTTCTCGTAAAGGAGAAAGACATATATAATTCCTATCTTCTCCTATTCTCCTGTAGGAGCTATCCTTTACTGAAGTAATTGAGAGATTGGATTTTCCTTTAAGTCCTAGGCCCTCCAGCCTTTTTATGATTCAGCTAGTCTGGGCCATTGGTTGTTGTATAAAATTATGATAAAATTTAAATAATTTTTTTTTTTTTTATACTTACCAATGGCCCAGATGGGTATGGCCCTCCCGTGAGTGGACACTCATACCTCCCCGCTGTTTATAACATTTAACAGGCAATCTGTAGAAAGAATGATGGTTGGCACCAATTTCAGTACCTTCCTGGATACTGCAAATGCGCAGATCTCATAAGTATGGAGGACCAGATAGAACTTGATTTTTTTCAGTTTTGCATGCAAATTTTGGGGATTGGAAGGCAATATTTGTGTTTGGCCCAGGATTAATTTTTGAGGTAGCACTGGTCCATTGGTAAGTATAAAAAATATACAAATTACTTAAACTTTAGCATATTTTAGTGCCAAATCAAACTTTTCACTGCAAATGGTTATACAGTAGAACCCTGTTAATTGAATAGTCACTTTGCTAATGAAAATTATTCAATTAAGAGGAGTATTCAATTAACAGGGATATTCAATTAACAGGGATTGTATTCTAGAGATAAACTTAACTTAGCATTTATTCTATTATATCTTGTTTGACAGAGCTCCATGAGCTCTAGCAAACAAGATATAATAGATTAAATACCTGTATTGGAATGTACTGAGGCCAGATAGGTCTATAAACAAAGGAAACTGGGGAGAGTCAGAGTAATTTCTCGACAGGTTGCAAGATTTTTATCCAGTTAACAGGAGTTTACTCTATAACCTATATTCAATTAACAGGTCAAATTTGTACTGGAGGTATGGTAAACGGTTTTGTGTTGGGAAATTATATTCAATTAACAGGGTTATTCAGTTAAGAGATGTCCAATTAAGTGGGCTCCACTGTATTGGCAACTGACAACATAAACTCAGGAGACGAGAAGAGAATTTGGAACAGGATCTGAAGTGGATGAAATGAATGTATGACTGGGGAATTTAAAGTTGAAAAAGGGGACTTAACTCTTCATTTAACTGTAGTTTAGGGCCTCAATTTGAACTTGACTGGTTCTTTCAGTACTTACATTGATTTGCAAAATTTCAAAACAATATATATTTATTTATTTATTGGTGTTGTAAGGTCATATATTTATGCACAATGGCTAATCATGACCGTGACAGTTTTATGGTTGGAGGAAGCCGGAGTACCCGGAGAGAACCACTGAGCAACGACAAGCAGCTGCCAGCTCCCAACATCGTAACTCCGCACTGCAGCACAGGCAGGGTTAGATTGGTTAAAGACATGCGTACCACTGACATGCAGTACGCCTTAGTACACAGCGTCATCATGCCCCTATGTGGACAATCGGGGTTAAGTGCCTTGCCAAAGGACACAACGCGTGAGTTCGAATTGACCGCTCATACGGTCACCCATACAATGATTAACCGGGCTTGACATTGCTTAACTTCGGTGATCTGACGAGAACCGGTTACCGCAACGCCACCGTGCCCCCTTCAAAACAGTAGGACCACTCTTTCAAAAGTCATTGAATATAAACACTTTTTCTGGATTTCATAATCCTTAGTCAAACAAGAGATCACTAGCATAAATTCGTGGACACAATTAAAATTTAGCCTTGACCTAAATTTTCTCTACTTACCGGACGATAGGAAATATCAAATGCTATGCTCTACCTTTCAAAAGTTATGGTGATTTAAAATTTCAGTACATTGATGCATAGAGGCATAGACAGACACATGGACAGACATGTATCCTAATAATTGGATGCTCAAGATGTTTTTTCTCCTGTTGCAAATAGAACTTCTAGCGATGTTAGAACAAATGGAATTCTGTCTGAAGTAACAATAATTAACAAACATACAATCACAATCACTCTCTGGCCACCAATCTAATTCTGTGAGAAATTTTATGCTGCTATGGTCTATTTGTTTTCCCACTTTTTGTGGAATTTGCATGCAGACTACCATTGATATCATGTGATGTCCTTTTACCCACAAAGATATACAGATATTCTTTCATTCTTCTGTTATTGATATTCCAATCCATAAGTATTTAATTCACCTTGCAAACATTAACATATTAACACAATAAGTGGAACTATGTACCACAATCATAAAACTACAGCTGTGATGAATCTTCATTCATAATTTTAATAAACAAACATGTCTGATGATATTGGTGGGTCATTAGGCCCCCAAAGTAGAGCTTCTGTTTCTCAGGCCATTTGTTGTAAAATTTCATGTTTGCAGGCAGTTTTTTATTTTATTTTTTTATTTTTGTAATTATTTCTTTGTCATCAAAATTTCATGTTCTTGGTTTGTTTTGTTTTAGGCCTTGTAATCTACAAAATAGCATGGGTGGTGGTGTATTTTGTCCCTTGAGAGCAAGAAGACTTTGCAATGCATCTGTCCCTTGAGTGCAATAAGGCTTTGCTAAAGCATTGCAAAGCCTTGCCGCACTCAAGGGACAAATTTATCAGTTTTATTAACTTGGGTAAAATATCAGACGTAAACCATTTCATTTTTTTTAAGTTTGCATTGGTAATAAAAAGACAGATTGCGGCAGCCAAAAGGAGAATGCAGGAGGGCCTGAGAAACAGATTTTTAAACTTTTTCAGGCCTTAAATATTAGGTAATATCAAGTTTCAATTGATAAACATTTCTTGCATTTATTCAAAGAAAATGAATGTTTATGATATTTTTTAGATTCAATCGGATGGAATATTTCAGTTGGTCGAAAAGTGTGTAAGTTCCTTTCAGACCAACTGAAATATTCCAGATGATTGAATCAAAATATAGGCAATGGGCTATTTAAGGACTAGACTGGTTGCATGCCATAATAGAATTTAATTCCTGACAACAGATTTTGAAGGGTACGGTGTTAATATATGCATTGCCTGTTCGCCAAACCCCATTTCATTGAGGAAATAAAAATATTGTTTAAAAAAAAACAGATTTTGATTGGTGGCTTGAGAGCTTGACCAAATACCACTAAAGGTTACAAATTTTTGTCCTTAGGAGTGGACAGACACAAGATACCATCCATGTTCGTTGATATATCCCTTGAACTTCTAAATCGAGGATAAAATTTGTAAAATAGACAGACAAAATTGAACAAGGAAAACCTGTGAACCTGCTATGGCTAAGGAATAGAAGAGATTCAGTGTATGTTACTCGGAAAAAAACTTACCCTTTTGTTTTGTAGATCATTACTGACTTCCTCTGTGAAAGTGTCACTCTGTTTGAGAAAACAATTCCATCTCGGCTGACTCTGGGTATCACATAATCCCCTCTCAATTTGACAAGAAAAATCTTGTCACCCCTTTTGTTTTCCCGAAATTCGTATCTGGTGTCAAATTTTGTTGTGATTGCAATGACTGCTATATTCCCTTTCACCTGGTAGGTTGTTCTTGGGCTTTTTTTCGATTGTATTTTGTTGAAGAGTACTGAAATTATAAATCCCAACACAATAAAAATTTCTGTTACATAATCGCCATCGAACAGCCCATTATGGAAATATTGTCTAATAAACATGTGACGTCAGAAGTCAACATGACATCATAACATTGTGAGGTTTCATCCAGTGTTTCGATTTTGAGGTGAGCTGTCACTCTTGTGCACCATCGCACTGCAATATTTACTTTGTGCAAGTAGACAACAGAGTGCCTTGGTTCCACCTCGTGAACAATTAACTCTTACCCAATGAATTGGCTGCATCCTTTGCATAATATACAAACTGTACAGTAGAAATTTTTTTTTAAATAAACAAAACCATATCATGTGACCCCCTCATTGAGTTCACTGCAATTAGGAGGTCACATGATATGGTTTTGCTGAAATTTTTGAAGAATTGGAGGAAAAAATTAAAATAAAATAACAGATTTTGATATCTTGTGTTTTCTGTAAAGAATTAAAATCTGTTCATGGGAAATAGGCCTAAGAATACAATGCATGCAAACAAATGTGAACAAGACATCACAAATTATAAGCCGTAGCATTCCAATGAGGGGTCAAAACCTATGTATTTGAGACACAAAATGAAAAAATAATGAAAATTGGCGATTTTGAGAATAGTGCTGTCTGGTTTTGGCTGTTACTTTGGGTAAAGGGTTAATGTAAATTCAATCATTTTGCAGTAGGTACCTCATATATCTTAATGTACTTCGAGAACTAGAAAAATTGGATGCATTAGTCATTTTTTGGAATTATGGCTAGGACATAACAGCCATGTTGGATTTGCCAGAATGACGGTTATTGAAAGGAACCTACCTACAAACACTATTAATGACACCAGAGAAAAGTGGGGCTCCATTGGTCATTATTTTTAAAGTTACTGCGATAACTTTAATATAGCAGAAAACTGATTATCGAAAGGGACATTCCTCGAGTCACCACTAATCCACCATAAAAAAATAGGTGCCATGGTGCATTTCATTTTCAAGTTATTGTGCGGACATTCAAAAATTACAAAATATCCACGATGGCTGCCATGGTGGCCATATTGGATACAGAAGAAAACTAATTATCGAAAGGAACCATCCTCTAGTCACCACTAATCCATCACAAAACAAGAGCATCGCGAGACATGGCTAAATACGCCTGTTAGCTATTTCAAATTTTACCAACTTTGGTGGAGATCAAATAATCCATCCAAAGGGGAGTTATCGGTTGGAAACCAAAAATGTTAATAGACGGTCAAATTCAAAGTAAAAAAAGGACCATAACTCATGAAAAAATAATTGGACGGAACCCATATTCAAACTTTGCCTGTATTACTAGCTGGGTAATAAACATACCAACTTTGGTTGAGATCAAATACTCCAGACAGACCATTTACATAATACAACCATTTTTACAAACAGGCGTATAAAAATAGGATCCATGGTGCATTTCATTTTCAAGTTATAACGTGGACAAGCAAAGTTACCAAAAATCCAAGATCGGCGGCCATACTGGATATGGCAGAAAACTGATTATCGAAAGAAACCTTCCTCTAGTCACCACTAATCCACCACAAAAAATATAATCCATGGTACATTTCATTTTCAAGTTATTGCATGGATAAGCAAAAATGACAAAAAATCCAAGTTGGCTGCCACGGTGGCCATATTGGATATGGCAGAAAACTAATTATCAAAAAGAACCTTTCTCTAGTCACCACTAGTCCACCACAAAAAATATAATCCATGGTACATTTCATTTTCAAGTTATTGCATGGATAAGCAAATGTTAACGGACAGATGGACAGACGGACAGAGCCATATCATAATACTGCCTGCTCCAGAGTAGCTGAATAAAAACGAGATTATTTTGTAAACCGAAAACCGAATTTCCAGAACTCATTCACTGAAACATGGTCATCACTGTGTGGGCCCATGCTAAGATGAAATTTTTTAGGTTAATGAAACAAAAGCCTTAACCCTTTAAAAATGGCGATAAATCAAAAAACAGCTATCTCTTAATTTTTTGTGCTTTACAACATACAAATATTTAAAAAAAATTCCACTGCATTTAAATTTTTTACCCTATATGCCCCAATGACGACACCTCCAACTTTGACCATAACGATTGGGATTTTCCTAGGAAGGCACCACAATTTTAAATGTTTTTTTGTGGAGATTATACTCCCCAAATTTTGAAAGGCTGGAGCTAAAAATCACACTGAAACAAAAAGGTCAAGAAAAAGACGAAAAATTGGCACTGCAGACATCAATGGTCAACATTTGAATTCAAAAAAGGGAGATGGACAATTTCAAACAAATAGAAAACAGTGTGTGAAGTTTCATAGTTGTGTGAGTTATATATCCTGAGTTACCGGAATAAAAAAATAGCGTTTTAAATGAAATATGACAAACTGTACTAAATTTTGAAGTAACATAAAGACGTCAAAATGGCAAGAAATCAAAAAACAAAAATGCCGATAGGATCACCGATAAAATGTCGAGTTGTGATAGCACAAAAGTGGGTTTAATCATTATCAACTTATCGTCCGGAAACCAATTGTTTACAATTTACTATGTGAAGGGTCACTGTGACCTTGACCTTAGACATACTGATTCCAAAATAAATAGGGCTCTTTCTTGCAATAATGACAACCTACCTATGAAGTTTCATGAACGTGGGTGGAACCATTGTCAAATTATCTGGAAACCAATTGTTTATGATTATGTTCAAGGTCACTGTGGCCTTGACCTTTGATCTAGCAAGTCCAAAATAAATAGGGGTCTTCCACTCACCTAGGCCAACCTACCTATGAAGTTTCATGTATGTGGGTCAAACCATTATCAAGTTATCATCCGGAAACTAATTGTTTACAATTTACTATGCTGAAGGTCACTGTGACCTTGACCTTTCACCTAACGAGTCGAAAATAAATGGGTTTCTTCCTCTCACTGATGCCAGCCTACCTATGAAGTTTCATGAATGTGGGTCAAACCATTATCAAGTTATCCTCCAGAAACCAACTGTTTTGATTTACTATGTTCAGAGTCACTATGACCTTGACCTCTGACCTAGTAAGTCCAAACTAAATAAGGTTCTTCCTCTCACGGAGGCCAACTTACATATGAAGTTTCATGAATGTGGGTTGATCCATAGTCAAGTTATTCGGAAACCAATTGTTTACAATTTACTATGTTCAAGGTCACTGTGACCTTGACCTTTGACCAAGCAAGTCCAAAATAAATAGGGTTCTTCCCCTCACCAATGCCAACCTACCTATGAAGTTTCATGAACGTGGGTCAAACCATTATCAAGTTATCTATTTCACAAAACTATAAGTTGAGTTTGACTTCGTCACAACTCGACTAAAAAGTCTGGAAAACGGTAACTAAGTTCAAGGGCAGTAACTCCACCAAAAATCAACTGAGCAGAATGAAATTCGAACTTGATCTGTAAGTATCCATAACAAAGCTGTATACCAAAAATTTTCTAAATATGTCCAACAATAAAAAGACGGAAAATGAAAAAAAATCCGGAAAACACCGATGCAAACCTACCTATGAAGTTTCATGAACGTGGGTTGAACCATTATCAAGTTATCCATTTCACCAAACTATAAGTCGAGTTTGACTTCGTCACAACTCGACTAAAAAGTCCGGACAACGGTAACTAAGTTCAAGGGTAGTAACTCCACCAAAAATCAACCGAGTGGAACGAAATCCGAACTTCATCTGCAAGTATCCATAACAAAGCAATATATAAAAAAAATTCTCAATATGTCAATCCATAACGAAAAAAGTCCTGAAAACGGTAACTATGTTCAAGGGCAGTAACTCCACCAAAAAAAAAGTCTGGAAAATAATTCTGGCCAGACAGACAGACAGACAGACAGATGACAGACAGACAGACAGATGGACAGACAGACAGACAGACAGACAGACGTATAAAAACAAGGCTAATGATCACTGTAAGTCAATTCAACTGTGTTGAATGACTTAATGAGAATGACGGTTTTCAATATCTTGGAAGAAACAATAACAATTTGAAGACAATACTGGGCTTTATTTCATCTAAATTTGGGAGAATTGATACCTGCTTTGAGTGTCCAAGGATCCGATGAGACACCCATGGTTGAACCCGTGTTGTATAATGATAATACATGTTAACCCTTTACCCAACACAGCTTTTTAATTTGAGTGAATTTGATAATTTAAAAAAAAATAAACAATATTTACCAATAAAACCTCACAAATATGGATGTCATTGGAACCGTCTCATTGAGCCAGTTCCATTGACAGCAATATTTGTACAATTTTATTGACAAAGTGTTGGGATATTTCAGGTCATATTTGCCTTGTATTGGTTAATTTGCTGCAGTTATATTGGTTAATGGGTTAAATTGACTTGATTCTTTTCACACGAATCCTAGAAG
Source organism: Pictodentalium vernedei (assembly GCA_031216915.1). Classification (NCBI taxonomy): domain Eukaryota; kingdom Metazoa; phylum Mollusca; class Scaphopoda; order Dentaliida; family Dentaliidae; genus Pictodentalium; species Pictodentalium vernedei. Next base: position 151,392,717 of record CM062293.1, read on the forward strand.
AGGTGCAGAGAGAATCTATATAAGAGTTTCTCTGGTTTTGTTGCGTGAATCATTGCATGAATCGATTCTCAGATTCTCATCGAAATATAAGTCCTACAATACACGTCTTTTCAATTTTGTTTGGTATTCAGTGGAAGGAATATGATGGTCATAAGCTATACTTTGGAGTGAGGTATCCAGTTGTTAAAGACGAAATAAGGTTGTGCTTGACACAGCTACAGGAAAGAATTTGAAATAGTTTTCCTCAAATAACTCAATAAATTTACTTTTTGCTACAAAAACAAAGTATCTGACGTCTCACCAGTAGGGGTCATAAGCAATGTCTTGGAAGCAAAAAATAACAAAATCTGAATAACAATTTTTGTTTATGATGCTGTGCAGATTGAGATTTATTTGTTGGGGATTAACAACACTCTTATAAGCCAGGGTTACCTCATGTCAGACAGTTCTATGGCTAGAAAAGGCAAGAATACCTGGAGAGAACCAATAAGCAACGATGAGCAACACTGTCAGACTGTTGAACGAACTTACTCCACACAAGCATGGTTTGCATTGGTTGATGGAAAGTGAACCACTGAAGTGCAGTATGTGCCCTCACATGGGCAATTGGGATTAAGTGCTTTGCCCAAGGACACGACACAGTTACTGCTAGTCAGGATCGAACCATGGACCTTTGGGTTTGAAGTTCAATGCTCTGATCAGCACTGCACCCACCCCAACTCCCAATTGAGCAGATACATTAGATAAAAGATGAGCTCTCAGGCCATTAGTCTATTTCTGTAAGAAATTTGATACTGTTATGGCCTTGAACCAGTCTGGCCCTTAACTCTTTACCTAACATGAAAAGCGGATGACATTTGCAAACAAAATTTATGAATAACTATTTTTTTTCATTTTTTGTCTCAAAAACATAGGTTATGACCCCTCATTGGAATGATCTCAGCGAGCTTGTTCCAAAGAGGGGTCATAACCTATGTTTTTGACACAAAAAATGAAAAAATAATGAAAATGAATTGGCAAATTTTGTGAATAGAGCTGGCCGGTTTTGGCCATTAGGTTGGGTAAAGGGTTAAATAGTCCATTGCCTATGTTTAGATTCACTTGGTGATTCTCTGCAGTTCGCTATTCTGACCAGCCGAAAAATTCCAGTTGATTGAATCTAAAAATACCATACACATTCATTTCTTAGAAATGTTGCTCAAACCAGACTTCATTTGACTTAATTTTTTATAACCCTATCATTAGGAATGAAAACTCTCTCAACAGCCATACTTTTATGATGAAGCTGCATAGATTCACTAATTATATTAATATCGCGGTGATTTAAAGACAAATTAAATACTTAATGATTAGAATATCTATAATTGGAGCACAAAAGAATATTTGTATATCTTTTACTTCAATGGTAATCTGAATGCAAACTCCACCAATACCAAACAGCCCATTACAGCCTCAAATTCCTTACAGCATTACGACTGGTGGGCGTGTGGGTAAAGGATTAAAAAACAGTGTGCATCGTATAGTAGACAAAGCAAAGCTTAAACACAAAAATACAACTTACGGTGAATCAATGCATCCCTTTTGAAAACTTTTCCAACATTGACCTTCAGAGAAATTTGTTTTCCTTCTCTGTAGTCAAGAAGACCATCAAAGTCTAAGATATCAGCTTGTGGTGATTTAATAACTAGCTTTGGCTGATAGCGAAGGATTTTCCTCTTCTTTCCTGAATGGTCAATTTTCAATGAGGAATCAAACAAATAATTCTTGTTCTTTTGATATGAAAATCTTCCTGATATGCCTTTATTTTTAGGGGTATTCACAAGTGCAGCTGAAAATAAAATTTAAAAAAATTGCTCACTGCTAACAGAGTTCATCACATTGTTCAAAACAAATAATACAAGTGTGAGATAACCTGTAATGTAACTTCTGATCCTAAATTGAACCCTTTGCCCAACATGACTAAAGTCAACAACTGCAATAATTTCTCTTGATGACAAAAATTCCATAAGCAGATCCCAGGTTTATGAGGGACAGTGTGAACCTCAATTAATCATTACCTTCTAATAAAACATCCTGCTGACTGTAAAATCTATAGGCTTCTTCCCCAGCCATGGAGGTTCTTAACTTGTAAATTTGCTGGACGAGTGTCAAATAGAACAAATGTCATTTTCCAGAACCCAATTTTTGACAGACTTCTAATCTTCTAAAGGTAAAATGGGGTGGATAGGGATGGTTTTGAAAAACTTCACGTTTTCTACCCAATTAAAGTTTCTTTGAAATAGGGATGGTTTGGGAAAACTTCATGTTTTCTATGCATTTAAATATTTTTTGAATTTTTTATTTGTAACACCAAAGTATGACCCTCTGATGGTAGTTAAGATGAAGCATAGTTTTTTTCAATATTCACAATCTAAATACATATTTTTATATTTTAGTAGTTGTCCCAATTGACATCTTCTGTAGGGAGACACTCTCTTCTATCAGTTACTGCTTTGGGGTTAATATAGACTTGCAACAGGTTTTAAAAACAGTTGTACAACAATACGAAAACATAAATAAAATTATTGCAATATTTGACTTGCCCCTATCATATCATCAGTGAGAGCAAAACAATTATTACCAGGAATACTGATACCAACATTACTTTAACCGAATACCTTAGTTAATTAACACCTGTTCTTAATCATTGCTTGCCATATTGTTTACAAACCTTTCACATTTATCCCTCTTCTATCCAAATACCCTTTAACATGTATTCTCAGATCAAGCTGGTCAAGGGGGTATTCCCATTCCAACAAAGTAAACAGGCTTTTCACTAAATTATCTCCAGTTTCTTTACTTAATTCAGTTTGCCCACCTTGACTACCTGTTTCTGTCTTTTATACCTATTCAAGACACTTCCAATCTACTTTTGTACCTTCAAGGCATCTTCAGCCTTTTAAATGGTATGCCCTTTTTAATAACAGACTTTGGGGTCAAGCTTTCCTACAGTTTAACCCCCCCCCCCCCCTCCCCAAAAAAAAAAAAAAAATTCATGTAGGACAAGAAGGAATTTAACTATTTCAGTCTTATTTGACAGACCTCAAAGAGCTCTGTGCAACAAGACTGAAATAGTTCAAATGCTTGTTGCATTAGCATTATGGGAAACATTTGCAGTTTAAAATTTTGCTGATTTTGACATCAGTGGGTTAATCAACAACATCCGAGTCATCTTGAATTGCAGTCAACAGGACAGTGATGTCAATTTTTTTTTTCATTCAAGGGTATCAAAAGTTTTCAAACCCTGTAGGACCCCTTAACTGGGCTAAATGCCAGTACCAAAACAGGGTTCCCAGATATCAGAGAATCAAATTCAAGCACCTTTTAAGCACTTTTCAAGGAATTTGACGATGATTTTCTTGAACTATCAGCACTGTACATATTGTATAAACAATCATTTCCTTTGCCTGCCATTAGTCTAAAAATGAGGTGACCATTTTTTTGTTCAACTACATTACTAGATCTTCGAAAAATATCTTGACTTTAATTGCCATTTTATTCATTTGTTAACTATCCCAGAACCATCATCAACATTGTAATGACGATACAACTTACATTATGATGACACAATGATGAAATGCTGTGATGTAGAACGCTGTTGGAAAGGGCTCTCTGAGCCCTTTCCAACAGTGTATTACATCACAGCATATTATCAGATTACTGAGAGAAACACATGAAATAAACAGCAACGGTCTAGAATCTGCACACCACACTGAGGTGGGTTATCATGAATCTTCTTGTCTCAGAGGTTATAGGTAAACTGAATTCAAGTACTTTTCAAGGAAGGTGGTGGAAAATAAAATACTTTTCAAGGATAGAAACAAATTCAAGCGCTTCTCAAGGAAAGGGCTGAAATTCAAGGACTTTTCATTTGAGGGCGAACCCTTCAAAATGATTTAAAATTACATGAAAGGATCATACCTATGAATGTGACAGGATCCTCCATAACTCCTGTCATCACCAAATCAGTCTCAAAGCTCTTCAATGCATTTCTTTCAACTTTCCCCATCAAGGTGATTCGTTTTCTGTTCGGAATAATAATCTCAAGATGAGGTACATACTTCTCTGACTGGCCATCTTTACTAACTGTAACATGGGTATTGACAGAATAGGTGTCTCTATCAAGGCGGACAGTACCAGATACACCTCTCTTTTCATCTGTATTCTCAAAAGAGCCTGAAAAGTTATTTTTCAAAATGACATTTAGGCCAAAAAAAAGAAGTTTTGATTCTCAGAAAATCCTTCACTGAATTTGAACCCCCCACCCTCATTGGATGTTTTTATTGCCTTGCAGTGTCTTCCTCCTAATATTACTACAAAATCGGGTGATTAAGAGACCAAGCTTTAATATTTACAAGAAAGGGTCTTGAAAACTGAAATCTGAAGAGCATAACTAACAGGATTTTATTTTTAATTTTTATCTTTTTCTTGCATATAGTGAGCATGAATTGAGTGGCTTCCTACTATCTTTTCACACACAGAAAAATAAGGATGCAAAACAGTTTTATTTTAAAAATTAAATGAGTTTACTTGAATAATTATGCACTTTCTATATTTTCCATGTGTAAAAAGACAGTAGAAAGCATCTCAATTCATACTCACTACATGCAAAAAATAGCACAGTGATAACAAAGGCACCCCAAAACACACTCATTCCTGTCCCAAGGTGAAAACAAAGGTACCCAAGAAGTTTCGTGAAGATCAGTTCACAAATATGAGCTGTGTAGAAGTTGTGACAAAAAACTGATTGGACCTAATTTCGGTGCAAAATGGCCACTGGCAGCCATCTTGAATTCTGGACTGCACCCAGAAACACTCGTTCTCGTCCCAAGGAGATAACAAAGGTACCCAAGAAGTTTTGTGAAGATCGGTTCATAAATACAGCCTCTAGCCCGAGCCGTATTGACATGTGCACTTACAGTGTATAAGTAGCACTGAATAAATCAAAGTTCATCTAATTTGCATAATTTCTGCACGAGAAAAAAACCCGTACTATATGTGATGTATTCCATGTTACTAAACATTCATACAAAAATATATTCAAATCAGAACTTTCATACAGAAGTTCTGTACAAAAGACTGATTGCATTAATTTTGGTACAAAATGGCTGCTGGTGGCCATCTTGAATTTTGGACCACACCCCAAAACACTCGTTCTCATCCCACGGTGATAACAAAGGTACCCAAGAAGTTTCGTAAAGATCGGTTCATAAATACGGCCTCTAGCCTGAGCCGTATATAGAAGTTGTGTACAAAAAACTGATTAGACCTAATTTCGGTATAAAATGGCCACTGTCAGCCATCTTGAATTTTGGACCGCACCCAGAAACACTCGTTCTTGTCCCAAGGTGATAACAAAGGTACTCAAGACGTTTCGTGAAGATCGGTTCATAAATACAGACTCAAGCCTGAGCCATATTGACATGTGTACTTACTGTGTGTAAGTAGCACTGAAAAAATCAAAGTTCATCTAATTTGCATAATTTCTGCACGAGAAAAAAACCCGTATTATATGTGATGTATCCCATGGTACTAAACATTCACACAAAAAATTATTCAAATCAGCGCATTCATATGGAAATTCTGTGCAAAAATCTGATTGCACCAAATTTTGTACAAAATGGCTGCCATCGGCCATCTTGAATTTCGGACCGGACCCCAAAACACTCATTCTCGTCCCACGGTGATAACAAAGGTACCCAAGGAATTTCGTAAAGATCGGTTCATAAATACGGCCTCTAGCCCGAGCCGTATTGGCATTTGCACTTACAGTGCTGAAAGTAACACCAAAAAACATCAAAGTTAGTCTAATTTGCATAATTTACGCACGAGAAAAAAACCCGTATTATATGTGATGTATCCCATGGTACTAAACATTCATACAAAAAATTATTCAAATCATAGCTTTCATATGGAAGTTCTGTACAAAAAACAGATTTCTGCATCGTCGGTACAAAATGGCGGCTGGCAGCTTTCTTGAATTTCGGACCAAACCCAAAAACACTCGTTCTCGTCCCACGGTCATAACAAAGGTACCCAAGAAGTTTCGTAAAGATCGGTTCATAAATACGGCCTCTAGCCCGAGCCGTATCCAATTGTTGACGGACAGACGGACGACGGGCCATGGCATAAGCTCAAATTTGGCTTCGCCAAAGTTGAGCTAAAAATTGTCTGAGAATCAATTAATTTATTCTGGTGTAACCATATACAGGAAACCTATTCTTTGAACAAAAATTTGTGTGGTGAAAAATGCAAATTAAATTCTGCAAAATATCTGTATTTTAGGTTAGAATCTCCTATTAACTGGTTGAGGGCTATATTTTGTTTTGGTGGTCTGAATTTGTTCATCAAAAATTTTATTACACTCCTCAATAATTTGTGATAAAACAAATTTATATAAACAAAATGGCCTGTGTAGCCATCACGGTTGATCGATAGCAACCCAAAAGGGACGTCCTCATTCAGACATTATACTGAGTCATCCTACCAAGTTACAAGGAAATCCCTTCATAAATATGACCTTTAGTCTATGCTAAAGGTTTTGGGGTTTTGGGCTCGGGTAGCCATGATGGCTGAATGATCGCGACCAAAAGGGGACGTTCTCATCTAGGCATTATCTGGAGTCATCCTACCATGTTACAATGAAATCCCTTCATAAATACGACCTGTTGATTGTGCTAAAGGTTTTCGGGCTTCGTGCCCCTGTAGCTGTGACAGTTGACCAATCATGACCAAAAGGGGAAATTCTCATCTAGACATTATATGGAGTCATCCTACCAAGGTACAATGAAATCCCTCCATAAATATGACCTGTAGACTGTGCTAAATGTTTTTGGGATTTGAGCTTGGGCAGCCATCACAGCTGAATGATCGTGACCAAAAGGGGACGTTCTCATCTAGACATTATCTGGAGTCATCCTACCAAGTTACGATGAAATCTCTTCACAAATATGACCTGTAGACTGTGCTAAAGGTTTTCGGGCTTTGGGCCCCTGCAGCCGTCACAGTCGACCAATCGTGACCAAAAGGGGACATTCTCATCCAGATATTATATGGAGTCATCCTACCAAGTTACAATGAAATCACTCCATAAATACGACCTGTAGACTGTGCTAAACTTAAAAGGTTTTTGAGTTTTGGGCTTGGGCAGTCGACACGGTTGACAGATCGAGACCAAATGGGGAAGTTCTCATTTAGACATCATACAGAGTCAACCTACCAAGTTACAATGAAATCCCTCCATATTAAATATGGCCTGTAGACTGTGCTAAAAGTTTTTGGATTTTGGGCTTGGGCAGCTATCACGGTTGATAGATCATGACCAAAAAGGGACGTTCTCATCTAGATATTGTACAGTGTCATCCTACTAAGTTACCATGAAATCCCTTCATAAATATGACCTGTAGACTGTGCTAAAGGTTTAGGGGTTTTGGGCTCGGGCAGCCATCACGGTTGACCAATTGGGACCAAAAGGGGACGTTCTCATCTAGACATGACCTCAAACCTGCATATGAAATTTTGTGACAATCGGACAAGAACTACAGGGTGTAGCCTGTGCTAAAGGAAAATGTGTACAGACTCACATACTCCAGACTGACAGACTCACAGACTAACAGACTTCCATATGCGTGATGGCAATAGCTTATCTTGACTTTGTCAAGTTAAGCTAAAAGTTAAAAAATTTATAGTAATTTATATATTTTTTATACTTACCAATGACCCAGACATAGCTGGTGCTAACTCTTAAAAATCTAGGGCCAAACACAAATTTTGCCCCCCAATCCCCAAAATTTGCATCTAAAACCAAAAGAAATCATGTCCTGAAGGACCTCCATACTTTGCCCTTACTGCGCATGCGCAGTGTCAAGGACGTTCCGGAATTGGCGCCAATCATCATTCTTACAAGCAGTGCCTGGTCAGCGCTATGTACTCAGCGGGGAGGTATGAGTTCCCAACTCCAGGGAGGGCCACCCCCGTCTGGGTCATTGGTAAGTACAAAAAATATATAAATTACTATAAATTTTTTAACAATTTTATACCAATGACCCAGACATAGCTGAATAGTAAAAACGCTGGAGGGCCTAGGACATAGAGGAAAATCCAATAAGCTCAACTATATAATATAGAGTCAACCACACAAGGAGAAAAGGGGTATTAGGCTTTACATGTATCTTTCTTATTTTATGATAAATTAGAAAGATACAATACCCTTCATAACTGAGCACAAAAACATTCATGTTCTCTATTAACATCCAGTATAACCCTTTATACTAATTATTTTTAAAGTAAGCCAATATATAAAGTTAGTCCAGAGAATTGAGACTCTTTATATTCTTTTAAAAGTGTCCGAGGATTGTATATTAACGCCCGTTTGACACGTGACATATACAAATGCTTCACACCGAGCTACACTTTAAAAATATGACATGAATGAATTTTTAACATTAATATTACACTTCAAAACCATCCCGGAAACGACTCAGAATTACTGACTCCGGAGGAGGAATTCCCTTGCTTTTCACTATAAAGCAGGTGACCTAAGGGAACACCCTCCCCCCCCCTTCCCCTTGCCCTGGGTCAAATAGCCCAGAGGGAAGAGGGCAGCAGGACGGAGTCACTGCCAGAACAGAAAGCCTGCATAACTATAGTTGCAACTGTTTAGTGGACGACATTCTGAGCAACAGATAACGGACCTAAACAATGCAGGTCTCCAGAAATGGACTCAATATTTCTGAGATAAAAATTCGTGAATATGGATGGCTGAGACCAATAAGCAGCCTTCATTAAATCTGTAATAGCAACACTATTAGCGTAAGCCCAAGAAGTAGAAAGAGCTCTTACTTCATGAGCAGAAATCTTAAGCACAGACTGCTGAGAAGAAGATAAATTTTCATAAGCAGTACGGATAGTTAATTGAATCCATCTAGCAATAGAATGGACCGAAATGTCCTTTCTATTAGGCATCAGAGACAGAAAGAAACGCTTTCGTCCCCTTCTGATAAACTGAGATCTCTGTTTATAAATACGTAAAGCTCTAACAGGACAGAGTAAAGGCCTACGCCTGTCTGAAGACGGCAGCGCCTTAATAACAATCAGTTCCGGATATTTATTAGGAGCCAGATTCTTAGCTAAAAATTCAACATTAGTAGTGAAGGTGATAGTGTTCCCGACACTACGATAGTGAGAATCGTCCACCGATAGTGCATGAAGCTCACTGACTCTTCTAGCAGAAGAGAAAGCTAAGAGAAAAGCTGTCTTATAAGACAAGAATTTGAAATCTACTGTCCCAAGAGGCTCAAATGGCTTTTCCTTCAGTTTAAGCAGAACCCAAGCTAAATTCCACTTAGGAATTAATCTAAGAGTTCTGGGTCTATTTATCGAGAAGTTTCTAACTAACTTAGATAAAGAGACGTTGGATCCAATTCGTAAACTATCGTGGTGTGCATAGGTATCAGATAACATAGACCTATAACCCTTAATAGTAACAGGCTGCAGTTTGACCTCGTCAAACAAGTATACTAGAAAGTTTGCAATGTCTGGTATGGAGGGATCAAAAATATCAATAGAATTATCCCTACACCAACGACGAAAAACCTTCCACTTAGCCGCATAGTTTAGCGAAGAGGAGGTCCTCCTACAGTTAGAAATCGCGTCCACTGCTCATCCTGTAAAGTGCTTGCCATGCAAGAAGGACCGCACAACGGAAAAACGTGAAGGTTGAGACCTTGCGGGTTGTGATGAAGTTGACGCGGTTTCCCCTGCGAAAGAAGATCCTCCCGTGGAGGAAGCTTTCGCGGTAGGTCCCACAACAGACACCTGAGTAGATTTATCCACGGTCTCTGTGGAGACAGAGATGCTACCAACAGAATCTTGCATTGAGATTGTTTTATTTTTAGCAATACTTGCTGAATCAACGGCGCTGGAGGATACGCATATCCTATCATTCCGTCCCATGAGATCGATAGAGCGTCTACTGCAAATGCTCTTGGATCCGGACACGGTGACACATACGTCTGCAACTGATTGTTGAGATGTGTCGCAAATAAGTCTATCATTGGCCATTCCCATTGGTAGCAAATCTGATTGAATACTTGTTTGTTGAGAGTCCACTCCGACGGCAACAAGCGACGCTTCCGTGAAAGGGAGTCCGCTAGTACATTCAGACGACCCGGTATATGACGGACCGAAAGTAGAACTTGATGTTCTAGAGCAAACAGAAGGATTCTTTCCGTTAAATTGAATAACGGAACGGAATGAGTGCCTCCCTGGTTCCGTATATACGCCACTACTGTCGTATTGTCGGATAGGATTTGGACATGAGCTTTGTGAATAATGTCCATCCACTGACGTAACGCAAGCCAAATTGACATCATTTCCTTGATGTTTATGTGCTTGCTTAGGAACTGCGGATCCCAAAGACCCTGGCATCTCGAATCCGTTGGGATCAATGATGCACCCCAACCTGTTTGACTGGCATCCGTCATAATCGTAAAACTCGGATCCGGCAACTGCAGCGGAACTCCCTGAGTTAACCACTGGATGTTTGCCCAAGTCTGAATCTCTTGTTTCACTTGATCTGACAAGAGAACGTCTATGTCGAGCGAATGAATCTTCACACTCCAATTCTGAGTCAAGAAAATTTGGAGAGGACGAGTGCGTAACTGCCCCATCGGAATGAGATCCGCAGCTGCTCTGTACAGACCTATCAGTCTCATGAACTCCCTCGCTGTGACTTTGTCTGCATGAAGACAATAGCGAGAGTAACAACTGACTAATTTCGCTCTGGTTAACGGCAGACGAACGAGATTGTTGTGCGTCTCGAAGCTCATTCCTAGATGAGTGAATGACTTGGACAGCACCAGATCCGACTTCTCCTCGTTTATTATAAAACCGAGACGTCGGAGCAATAGAAGCAGATTCTGCACATCGTTCTGAAGCGTTAACTCGTTGCCGTACCTCTGAAGAATGTCGTCCAGGTAGGCCGACATTACCGCAGACGGAATGAGCTCGGAAATAGATCATTACCGAGTTCATTACCCGAGTGAAAGCCCAGGGTGCTAGGTTCAATCCGAAGCACATCGCCCGGAATTGATACACCACTCCTAGGACTGCGAAGCATAGATACTTTCTGAATGTCGGATGTACCATGACGTGAAAGTACGCATCTTTGAGATCTATGCTTGTAGCATAATCGTTCACCCGAATACTCGCTCTGACCGATCGAATCGTCTCCATATAAAACTTCGGAGCGACGATCAGCTTGTTTATCCAGCTCAAATCTATGACTGGACGGAACGAGCCGTCTGGTTTCGGAACCAGAAACAGATGGCTGTAGAATCCCGGTGTTTCCTGGTCTTCTACGACCTCTACCGCGTTCTTCATTAAAAGAGACTGCACCTCCGATAACAGAGCGTCTCTTTTCTGCGGATTTGACGGAAGTTGAGTCCATTTTGGACTTCGAGTTAATGGAGGCTTTCGTTTGAAGGATATTCTTAGACCTTCCGAAATCACCCCTCTCACCCAAGGGTCGTCCGTAATCGACGCCCACTCTTCTGAAAAACTCGACAACCTTCCGCCAACTGGAACACGATAGAGGTTGAATCCATCACCTCCTGGACCTGCGAGGCTTGCGGGAGGAGAAACCACGTCCTCCACGACCCGCATCTCGTCCCGTCGACCTCGGGGCATCCGACCGGTTGTCCCGCACGAGAGTCGCTGCCTTGACGGTCTCTTGAATAAGACCAAGAGGACGCACCGGAACCTCTATAGGAACCTCTCTTGGGCACATTAGTCCCAGAAGTGCCTGCCTTATTCTTATCTGCCGTATCTGACTTTTTGGAAGCGGATTTAAACAGCAGAGCATCCGAAGCTTTCTTAGTAATTTTATCATAGATTGCAGAAAGCTTGCCGTCAAAGAGAAGTTCTCCGGAGACCGAAGCGACTCTGAGAGAGTTCTTCACCTTACTATCCATGCGTGTGGATGTAGCTAGGGCTGCGTCACGTCTAACCAACTCCAGGTTTGCCACTGAAAGGGCGGAGTTATACGTGGAATAAGCTACTGCCCTTGAAAGAAATCTTAAAGAGGATTGTATATCCTGGAATTCTTTCCCTTGAAGACGCAGTGATAACGCCTTTGTAAGGTGGTCTGTGTAAGATAAGGTGTCTAAACTGGCCCTGTTAGACGTAATTGTCGTATCCAACACCGCGGTTGGAATGGACGTAGACGACGGTAATGACAATTCTAAGTCTTCCGCCTCGTCATCAAGACGCAGAGGAACTCTCGGAATACCCTGTCCTGCCGTATCTAATTTATTCCTTGCATTAATGAAAGGCAGGTTAAGAGCATTGGTGGACAAGAAACCAGCTTTGCCTGTTTTGGAAGCAAGCTTGAAGATAGCGTCATTCAATAATTCAAATGTTCTTGTGACAATATTAGACTGAGACGGAAACTCAGGGACGATGTCTCTGAACCGCTCGAAGAATTCAGTGTCCAATGACGCTATCAGTCTCTTGTCCGGTACCGCAGCAGTCTGGCCCGACGGAACAACTTGAGGAAGGAAGTGCCGGATGAAATCCACGGCAGCTTTATGTTGTTCCGAATGGGATAGCTCCAAATCATCTGTATCCCTTTCACCATCCAGTCGGACCTCATGATGCTCCCGGTCGTCCGCACCCGATGCTTCGGTGGAGCGTACCGACCCAGCGCCGTCGGATAATTCCCGATCCGACACCGATTCTGTCGATTGCTGGAATGCTGCGATAATTTGTGCTATCTGAGCTAGCACGTCCGTTATCGAGGCCTGCGGAGTAGCGGTCTTTCGCTGCTTAGCCGTGGGAAGCTCTGCATCAACTGACTCCCGCATACTCTTCCTATGCGAACATCCGGAGTCTACCGGCCTCGTGTCCCTGGCTACCGGATGGCGTGACCTGGTCGCCGATGAATCCCTGATCGGCGAAGCTGGTAGAATATCCGCGGTCACGTAGCCAAGGTGCGGTCGTGTGCACTGGTGAGAGGATGAGGAAGCCTGAGCAGTCTCAGCGGACTGCCTATACAACGGAGCGTCCCGAGCGACGGACGTGTGCTCCGCTTGCGACACATTTTGTACCACAACATCTGGTCCCAGATGCTGTTGTACGCGAGAGGGGCCTCTCTCGCTCGCGGCCCGGCTGGACCTGGACGAGCTAGGAACCAAACTAGAAGGCTTCCTCCGATCTCTCCTATTATCCGCCGTCACTGGGTGTGCACCTTGTATGTTTATAGTGCTCGCATCACCCAACATTTCCTCCTGGACCGCAATGGACGAACCCGGCTGGCGAACCATTCGGTGAATGGACGCTACACCGGGCGAGCTAGCGGATGACAGCGCCGTCGATCCTACTCGGGACCTCTTAGGCAACTGTTGTATCTCCATGAGCACTTTTGGCGCTAGCTCTGCATTCTATTGTGCCGACGGAAGCGCACTCTTGGAAGATAACATGGAAACATCACCCTGTTCTTGTTCCTCTGAAATAGAAACTGATAGACTAGAGTGACCCTGCAGAGAAAGGGCCGGCATAGCCCTTTCTCCACTAACAACATACCGTGACACACGTTTCCAATGTTTGTCATCCCAATATTGACATATTGAACAGGAGTTAGTGCGAGTACACTGACTACAATTAATACAATGATCATGAAAGTCAGAGGAAGATTTCTTCCTATTACAATTTGAACAATGTCCTTTCATTGTGAAAAGACAACAACAAGTCCTAGTACTCGCACAAACCCCTAAAAACAAAGATACATAATAACATGATCCATTAACATAAAAAAACAAATTGAAATTCAAAATAATTTTGAAAAATATTTTTTCAGCGAAGCCCAAGTTTCTGAAAAGTAACGTTGAGCCCCAATGGATCCCAAGGCTAAGTGTGGTCAAAAATTTTAAAATTATTTTAAATAATTAATGCAACACTTACGGATAATAATAATGTATCTTGTAATGAGATAAACTACTCCAAAGGCAAAAAGCCCCCCTCAAAAGAGACTGTTGCCAATGTAAACAAGAAGTGTATAAACACCAGAAAACATGACTCCAGGCACTGACAATACTGGCCCGAAATCAGTTATCAACAATACACACTATCTGATGCAAAACAGAGACTTCCAGGGAAGAATCTGCAGAACATCAGATGGTAGATGCAGAACACAACATCTAAACACCCAAGGGTGAGAACGTAAACATGGGGAAAATAACAGAATTCATTCTGTAACCAAGCTAATTCTCCCAAGAAATTTTAGTAGTAATCTTACTCAAAAATATGCCAAAAGCATGGGAGAATAGCAAGGGGGGACTTACAGGATAACGAGAGAGGAAACACTGAATAAGCAGTGCAACTTCATAGCAAGAATGACAACAACAGGCTCATGCCTCGAAAATAGGCAACTTAACATAATTTCATTACAAAATTTTAAGTTACAGCCTGAATATTTTCTGTCACTCCTTTTTCCTCTCCTCCTTCTATATCCTCCTTAGAATCACCATTTCTCCAATATTTATGTGTCTGGCATCATTTAAACTGAGATTTACAAGCACAAAGATCAGTGAGATGTTAACTGATGAAGGGCCAAATAAAGAATGATGAGTGGCGCCAATTTCGGAACGTCCTTGACACTGCGCATGCGCAGTAAGGGCAAAGTATGGAGGTCCTTCAGGACATGATTTCTTTTGGTTTTAGATGCAAATTTTGGGGATTGGGGGGCAAAATTTGTGTTTGGCCCTAGATTTTTAAGAGTTAGCACCAGCTATGTCCGGCTCATTGGTACAGTATAAAAATATCATTGCTTTCACTGACACATTATTTTCATAGTAAGCATCAGATTTGGATTTTCTAGCCTGGAATTCTACAACTGACTCCTCAAATGGTTGGGAGCGTGTTGGCCCAGTAGTTACGGCATTGGACTTCAAAACAAAAGGTCCACGGTTCGATCCCCAACAGGGGTAACTGCACTGCATCCTTGGGCAAGGCACTTCATTCTGATTGACCATGTAGAGCCACAGTGGTGCTGTGTACTAAAGCATACTGCACGTTGATGGTGCACTTGTCTTCAACCAATGCTAACCCTGCTTGTGACGAATTAGTACATTGGGGAGTCTGACAGTTGCTCGCTGTTGCTCAGTGGATCTCTCCGGGTACCCTGGCTTCCTCCACTTGTAAAACTGTCTGACACGAGGTGACCTTGACTGTCAAGTGTTGTTAAACCCAAATAAATAAATAAATAAATAAATAAATAAATAAATAAATAAATAAATAAATAAATAAATTAAACAGTTATGGTGAAATGCCTTAAGGCAGTAATACATACCAATGAAATTGATTCTTTTCCATGGTGTAATGATACCAATATCTACATTCTTATCTGCCTTATTGTGAACGAAGTCAACTGCAATCTCTCTTGATTGTCTGCTGCCTGGTGTATCAAATATAATACGTAGCAAATCTGTCAGTGAATTCTGAAAATTTAAGAAGAAACAAGTTAACTGATTGATGGCTAGAAGCCCACACTTGGGCTCTACTGAAAACTGGTGGAGTAGCAATTAAAAGGCTTCATCTTCTAAGGAAGTGTTTCATATACTCTCAGAAGCCAACAGTTTTTGTTCATGTGGATTGGTGTTGTCACAATGTACTGGAGCATGCCTATAGGCACGCTCAAATAAATTGTTACACAGCGAACCCATATGAAGCAACTCGAGCAACAAAAATTAATCACTCTACCAGTTATTTATTTGTTTATGTACTTATTTATTGGTTTAACGACACTTTTGACAGCCATGGTCACCTCGTGTCGGACCGTTTTGCAGGTGAAGGAAGCCGGAGTACCAAAAAGAACCACCGAGCAATGGCGAGCAACTGTCAGACTCCCCAACATATGAACTCCACACAAGCAGGGTTAGCATTGGTTGAAGACAAGTGCACCATCGACGTGCAGTACGCCATAGTACACAACGCCACCATGCAATGGGGCAATGGGGGTGAAGTGTCTTGCCCAAGGACACAGCGCAGTTGTTGCAGGTGGGATTCGAACTAAGGACCTGTCAGCTTGCAGTCTGCACCTCTACCTACTGAGCCACAGCAACCCCAAACTCGACCAGTTAACACACACTACCAAAAGGAGAATATTGTGATTAATCAGAGTTATCCCTGGTTTGCTGGTTGTTAATGTTATATAGCATGTTAATGATACTACTGGATTTAAAAAAAAAAACAGGATACCGCAAATACAATATAGGGGAGATAACACAAAACCTCCGTAGAATAGCCTAGTCTATGTAAGACACAATTCCATCCAGGCCTATCAACACTCCTCCAAACCCAGGTCGGCTATGCATATAAAATGGTTGAGTGCTAGAAGTCCATATCTGGGCTGTATTTAGAAATACAAATATAACATTCAAAAATCTCATCAAACTGCTTAAAAAATCAGTGCATAAGAATGCTTCTCATTGAGCTGCAGAAATATGTGCTTGAAAAAATGGAATAGAAAATGTTTTATGAAAAAAGATAATGCTCTAGAAAATCAAAGTGAGTAGAGAAACCTAAGATGTAACTCTTTGGTATAAAATAAAATTAACATTACTTTTACTTACACGAATCATCTTTGCTTCAAAGAAATATTTAGTGTGTGTGTCTCGTTTGTGGAGAACAACGTCCAGGCTAACTGGTCCTGTTAGTGGGAAGTATGGTGCATCAGATTTCATGGAAGCATTTGGAAAATGTACTTCACCACACAATTCAAGTCCAGTGATTCTTGCTAACCGACTTCCTGAACACAGGGTTTTCGACTTCTGATTTTCCATTATCATTTTCTGAGGTGCCTCAGCATTCTTGTGAAGAGTGAAAAATGAAGTCCTGAACAAAGAAAAGCATTCTATATAACCCATTCCATTTTTGTGATGACAATGTTGGCCAAAATGATATATCAGAAATATAATGACAACCATAACCCTTTAACACAAGCTGTGCTCATACTTTTTCCAAATAACTAATTGGGAAAAGCTGTGTGAATATTTTTATCTAATAACTCAAAAATTTGTTTCTTCTGCCAAAAACTCTAGTGTATGAGTCCTGATGGAGAATAATTTTCATGCAAATGGGGGTTTTGTGATCTGAGATTGGAAGGAAAAAAAGGCATAGAAGATTGAAGGCCCAATTTCTTAATGGTTAGCTTTACTGTTTGAAAAAGCGATGCTCCAGCATCCGATTTTCTAATAGCCTTGCTGCTATGAGGCAAAATGTTTTTGAATGTTTACCTTAAAAAAAAAAACAGGGAAATTTCCCATGCAATCAATCAATGGACGACTGTAAGAAAAATTGCATAAGTTTAAACAAGTTTAATCAAACCAAGAATTCAATACAAAATCTCTCCACCACTCACCTCCCAGGCCTTATATTTCAATAAGAATGCGAGAATCGATTCATGCAAGAAACCCAGCGAGAATCCATGTAGATTCTCGACGACCCTCAGCCAGGATTCTTGTGAAAAGAATTGAGTCCCATTTAACCCTTTACCCCAGATAATGACAGCAAATTGACCAATACAAGGCTAACATGACCTGAAATATCCTGACACTTGAATAAAATTGTACAAATATGGCTGTCATTGGAACCGGCACAATGAGCCCATTCCAATTACATCCATATTTGTGAGGTTTTATTAGTAAATATTGTTTCTTTTTCCAAAAGTTATCAAATTCAGCTTATGTTTTAAAAATTAAAAAGCTGTGTTGGATAGAGGGTTAACATGCATTATCAGTATATAACAGGGGCTCAACCATGATGGCCTCCTGGGATCCTGGGACACTCATAGCAGTTATGGATTCTCGCAACCATTTTCACAAGAATCCAAAGGGATTCTCCCAAATTTAGATGAAATATAAGCCCTACTACCCTCCCACCCTCACATGAAACAAGCTCAATCGAATGATGGGTAATAATTTGTTTATGGGATCAAAAAAGAGGATCTCTAATGAGTCATGATTTGATATGAAATTTCTGAATCGAGTTCACTAAAATCCATCTTAACTGAGGTTTACCTCCTTCCAGATCTATTTTAGTGAACAAGGTTCTTTGTATTATATGTGTAATTTAACCCTTCACATAAAATGATCAGCACTATTCAAAACAAAATTGTGAAGCAAATTTGATTATTTTTCCCAATATTGCCTCAAAAATATAGCTTATGACCCCTCAAATGATCAAGCTCATTTCAATGAGGGGTCATAAGCTATATTTTTGAGGCGAAAATAATTTTTTTTTTTAGTTACTCAATAAATGTGTTTGCAAATATCATCTATTAGTGGCAGCATTAGATTAGATGAAATAAATAATTTCAAACTTAGAGTTGATTAATTCAATTTCAACTGTACTTCCAAAACAACTCACAAAGCTATCATGTGATGCGGACTTCTGACGTCACATGTTTATTAGACATGTTACAGATATTTGCGAAATAGGCTATCTGATGGTGATCATTTGATAAGCAAATTCTGCCAAAAATGAAAAAATATATTGTCTGAGTGTTGGCTGAAAAGCATTTTATTTCTACATACTCACATGCAAACAGGGTATATACACCTGGGAGACAAAAAAATTCAAGACTTTCCAGCTGGACTTTGAAGAACTTTTCTGAGAAATTCTCAAGCAATCTGACTTTCCTTTAAAATTGAATTTGTGTGTGTACATACAACTTAACAATGTTTTTGGTACTTGTGTTACAAACCAATAACACCTGCACCTCACTGTAATCCTTGGGAAGCACTGAGAGAGCTTGCCAAGTATCCGTGGTAGGTGTATGTTTTATTTCAGTGGATAAAACAATATAACTTTAGCAAAAGAAGTACACAAATAGCATATTTATTAGTACACATCTTTACCAAAACAAGCCAGGTAATAATCTAAATACATTATACAATGACTTTCCATGATTTTTTCCAAAAAAAGGCAAAGCAGTTTTGAAAGCCTGGAAATCTTGTTTTAAAATTCCAGCAGTTTCAAGGATGAATACAAACCTTGTGCAAATGTTCTTTTGAAACAGTTTTGTGTAAATACAAGGGTTATATTATATAATGTTATTTTTAAACAGAAATGGCTAAAGTGGGGCAATAGTCTGAACTCTCTTATCCCAGACAGACAGTATCTAATTAATTATTTAGACTCACTTCAAACTAATTATTTCCATTTTCTCCCTCGGCATATCAAACTGAGCAGTAACAACTTGTCCTCCTTCAACTATTAGTTTGCCCTTCATACCTGTGCTTGTATGCAATGTTGTCTGCATCTTCACACCAGATCTGGTAACAAAAGCATCCATACTCATTGTTCCTGTGATTTCTACAGCGCCACTGCAAAATAAATGAAAAAACAAAATCAAAATACTTAAGGAACTAAAATTATAAATTCAAAGTAATTTGTATATTTTTATACTTACCAAAGGCCCAGACTAGCTGGTGCTAGCTCAAAGTTATCAAGGGCCAAACACAAATTTTGAACCCCCCAATCCCCAAAATTTGCTTGCAAAACCGAAAATTAAAAGTCCTATCTGGCCCTCCATACATTTACTCTCTGCACATGCGCAGACATCAGGAAGTGAGCGGAATTGGCGCCAACATCATTCTTTGTAGAAGAGAGGACTATATAATAATTCAGCGGGGAGGAATGAGTGCCCACTCATGGGAGGGCCATCTCAATCTGGGCCATTGGTAAATATAAAAATATACAAATTACTTTGAATTTATAATATTTTTACACTATAACCCAATGGCTCAGACTAGCTAAATCATATAAAGGAGGAAGGCCTAGGACTTCAGAATTAGTAGATCAATATAGTTCCAATCCTGTAATCCAAGGTGAAAGGATATTAAAACTATTAGGAATTACATGTATGTCTCTCTATACAGTAATAGAGAAGACATATCATAAAAAAGGAGCCCAGTTTAAGTAATTCCGTATACTTAGCATTAAGACTATGGTAATTTAGATGTAACAAGTTCCCAATTTTTAAGGCTAGCCCGGACTAAGCCTCAAAAATTAGTATGGTGTATTTGAGAATGAGAGAATATCCCCCACAAACATACTCCATATAGAATAAAACTCCAGCTGTATGCAGGATATAATTACAGACAAAACAGCTTCACTCATAGTTACATACTTATCAAACCGGAGGAGAGGTAAACAAGAGGCCCCAGGGGACCTGAGGGTGCTCACCTGACATGGTAGTTTAAATATCAAACCAGGGACTTGACTTGAATAAGCTGCATACGCCCCTCCTTAGAAAAGCATATACCAACTAGATGAACCGATTGTGCCCACACAATACACAGGATTTTCCTTCTATTTTCAGTTCCTGCACTTTTACGTCCCAAGATTGAGATAAATGCATAAAAAACAGATTTTTTTTTATTCGGATATTTTCAAAGCCCCAAACAAAATATTTTCAGACTAAAATTTTTTTTTCTTCTTCAAATTGACCAAAACGCATAAAAAAAACAAAAAGACTAATTTCTGGATTTTGGTCCGAAATTTCCCATGTCCCATCTGGACCACAAATTTTCAGTGTAAAAAAAAAATTTTTTTTTGTCTAAAAACTGACCGAAATACATAAACAAGAGGCCCCACGTGGCCTTAATCGCTCACCTGACAAAGTGACTCTAAGAAGTATTTTAGGTCACCTTCACCATGTCATGCCTCATCAACATTAACTGGTTGAGTGATAGATTTTGTTTGAAGTTCAACATTTGTTACCTAAAATTAGTTTTATTTAAAATCATTGGTGTGTGGCCAATCTCCAATGATTTTTAATAAAGCAAATTTATCTCTGTAGACAAACTGGTTTAGCATGAAGCACAAACAAGGAATGTGAAGAGATAGCCTTGGACATCTCTCCCCAACTGTGGATATCTTCCATGTGCTACATGTATATATTTGCATGCAAGAAAACAAAAATTTTCACAAATTTTATTTTTTTTTATCATCATTGGAACAAGCTCAAACAGCTTATTCCAATAGGGGTATGGGAAGATCAGGTATATTTTTGAGACAGAAATGTGAATATATAAATAATGGTGTTTTTTTGTGAATGATGCTGGAGAATTTTGCCAATAGATATGGTAAATGGTTTGTTCTAGATACAGAATGATGCAAAAGTATTTAAATTTGATTAGGCAAGTTGTTCCTATAATGCATTTAAAAATTGAAGTAACTGTTTTTTTGCTGACGAACTTTTAGATGTGTGTGTCTGTGTTTGTGTGTGTGTGTGTGTGTTTGTGTGTGTGTGTTTGTGGGGGGGGGGGGGGGGGTAAGAGTGTTCTTGCAAACAAAATTCCTGAATAAATGGAAAATTTTATTTTTTGTGTGAAAGACATAGTGCGTGAATGTTGATTGGAACAAGCTTAGAGAGCTCATTTTAATGTGAAGTCATAAAGCTGTGTTTTACGTACGAAATTCTGGAATAACTAAAAAAATTGCTTTTTTGACTCAAAAAGCATGGTGTGCGACCTCTCATTGGAATGAGTTCAAAAAGCTCATTCCAATGGGGTATTTACAAGCGATAAGTACATGTATGTTTAAGAGACAAAAATTAAAATTTGAATAGCGATTTTTGCGAAGAATGCTGACAAGTTTTGGCAGTTATGCTGGTAAAAAGGTAAGATATGCAAAGTGGTTGTTTTTTAGAGGCGACATTTAATTAAGGGGAATTAACCCTTGATTACTGAGGTAACTTCTAAAAGTACTGAAATTTCATGAAGCAATGTGAATAACAGACAACAGTTGCCTAAAAATTTCATGAATAACTAAAATTTTTATTCCTTTGTCTCGAAAACATGGCATATGACCTTTGTTGGAATGAGCTGAATGCGTGTGTTCCAATGAGGGGTCATAAAATTTGAACGAAGATTTGTGTGAATAATGCATTAGTACTGCTAGATTTGGGTAAACGGTTCACCCTGGATACCACCCCTTCTATAGTAGATCTTTTCTGCAAATTTTGTCTAAGATTCTATCAACTTTACAAATAAATACGTTCATGAATCACAATCAGATCCACCCTACAATGTTGCATACCAAATATCAAAAGATTCTGCCTGCTGGATCTGGAGAAGAAGATTTTTTAAGAAATATGCCTGAAACGCACTAAGTTAAAATTTGGGCTCCTATACGGAGCCCAAATATAAACCCAGGGGGCCGATTTGAACAAACTTGAATCAGATCCACCCCACAATGTTGCTTACCAAATATGAAAAGATTCTGAAGCTGGATCTGGAGAAGATTTTTTAAGAAATTTGCCTGAAATGCACTAAGTTCGAATTCGAGCTTCTATAGTGAGCCCAAATATGAAACTAGGAAGCCGATTTGAACAAACTTGAATCAGATCCACCCCACAATGTTGCATACCAAATATCAAAAGATTCTGCCTGCTGGATCTGGAGAAGAAGATTTTTTAATAAATTTGCCCGAAATGCACTAAGTGCGAATTCGGGCTTCTATATTAAGCCCAAATATGAATCCAGGGGGCCGATTTGAACAAACTTGAATCAGATCCACCCCGCAATGTTGCATACCAAATATCAAAAGATTCTGCCTGCTGGATCTGGAGAAGAAGATTTTTGAAGAAATTTGCCTGAAATGCACTAAGTGCGAATTCGGGCTTCTATATTAAGCCCAAATATGAATCCAGGGGGCCGATTTGAACAAACTTGAATCAGATCCACCCCGCAATGTTGCATACCAAATATCAAAAGATTCTGCCTGCTGGATCTGGAGAAGAAGATTTTTGAAGAAATTTGCCCGAAATGCACTAAGTTTGAATTCGAGCTTCTATAGTGAGCCCAAATATGAATCCAGGGGGCTGATTTGAACAAACTTGAATCAGATCCACCCCGCAATGTTGCATACCAAATATCAAAAGATTCTGCCTGCTGGATCTGGAGAAGAAGATTTTTTAAGAAATTTGCCTGAAATGCACTAAGTTCGAATTCGAGCTTCTATAGTGAGCCCAAATATGAATCTAGGAAGCCGATTTGAACAAACTTGAATCAGATCCACCCCACAATGTTGCATACCAAATATCAAAAGATTCTGCCTGCTGGATCTGGAGAAGAAGATTTTTTAATAAATTTGCTTGAAATGCACTAAGTTCAAATTTTGGCTCCTATACTGAGCCCAAATATAAACCCAGGGGGCCGATTTGAACAAACTTGAATCAGATCCACCCCACAATGTTGCTTACCAAATATGAAAAGATTCTGCCTGCTGGATCTGGAGAAGAAGATTTTTTAAGAAATTTGCATGAAATGCACTAAGTTCAAATTCGAGCTTCTATAGTGAGCCCAAATATGAATCTAGGAAGCCGATTTGAACAAACTTGAATCAGATCCACCCCACAATGTTGCATACCAAATATCAAAAGATTCTGCCTTCTGGATCTGGAGAAGAAGATTTTTTAAGAAATTTGCCTAAATGCACTAAGTTCGAAATCGGGCTCCTATACTGAGCCCAAATATGAACCCAGGGGGCCGATTTGAACAAACTTGAATCAGATCCACCCTACAATGTTGCATACCAAATATCAAAAGATTCTGCCTGCTGGATCTGGAGAAGAAGATTTTTTAAGAAATTTGCCTGAAATGCACTAAGTTCGAAATCGGGCTCCTATACTGAGCCCAAATATTAACCCAGGGGACGATTTGAACAATCTTGAATCAGATCCACCCCACAATGTTGCTTACCAAATATGAAAAGATTCTGCCTGCTGGATCTGGAGAAGAAGATTTTTTAAGAAATTTGCCTGAAATGCACTAAGTTCGAATTCGGGCTTCTATAGTAAGCCCAAATATGTATCCAGGGGGCCGATTTGAACAAACTTGAATCAGATCTACCCCGCAACATTGCATACCAAATATCAAAAGATTCTGCCTGCTGGATCTGGAGAAGAAGATTTTTGAAGAAATTTGCCTGAAATGCACTAAATTCGAATTCGAACTCCTATAGTGAGCCCAAATATGAATCTAGGGAGCCGATTTGAACAAACTTGAATCAGATCTACCCTACAATGTTGCATACCAAATATCAAAAGATTCTGCCTGCTGGATCTGGAGAAGAAGATTTTTTAATGTTTTTCCCATTGCCTACAGTGTTAAAAAGTGCTGACTCAGCACTTTTTCAAAGTCCCGAAACTGTACCCTATGATAAAACCGATGGCAATTTTTTTTTACCAATCCTTTCTGTTGGTCCTAAGGAAGCTGCACACCAAATAAAAATTCTCAGTGCCGTGCAGTTTTGGAGATATGGGCGTTTTAAATTTTTTCTATTTTTAGCTCCTGCGGTTCCCACGGGGCTGCGGGAAAATTTTTTTTTGCATAAATCAAGTACTCATGACCCAATAAGCCCTCACATAAAATTTGGTTCAAATCAGCCTCTCGGTTTGGAAAATAGAAATTTTGGGCGGGGCAAAAAATTTTGCCCCTCTCATAACAACGTCAAGTATAGCCCCACAAACTTCTCTTGAACAAATCTGAGTCTACACCTCAAAAGGAAGCTGCACACCAAATATCAAGTCTCTGCTACTGCTGGTTCATGAGAAGAAGATTTACAAAGATTTTGGTGCCCCTTGGGGGTGTGGCACCACCCAGGAGGAGGGGCAACTTCATTTGAACAAATCTGAATTGGCATTAGGTAATAAACATTTAGCCAACATTTGAATAAAATTGGGCTAGTGGTTTAGGAGGAGAAGTCGATAATGTAAAGTTAACGCCGGACGGACGACGACGGACGACGGACGATGGACGACGGACGACGGACGACGGACAGAAAGTGATTAGTTAAGCTCCCCTTGAGCTTCGCTCAGGTGAGCTAAAAACCAAAAAACTCATTTCCAGATTTTGGTCCAAAATTTCTAAGTCTGGACCGGGACCCCAAATTTTCAGCCTAAATATGAACTCAGGGACTTGACTTGAACAATCTTGTATCTCACCCCCCTAAGCATGCTGCATACCAAATATCAAAAGATTCTTATTGGTAGATCTGAATGAAGAAGAAGATTTTTAAAGAATATTCCTCATACTGCACTAATTTGAACATTTGGGCTCCCATAGGGAACCCAAATATGGACCGAGGGATTTCATTTCAACAAATATGTGAATCAATGTTCCAAACAAGTTATATGTAAAATATGAAAGCTTTTGGAGCAGTGGTTTGGAAGCAAACGATTTTTAAATTTTTTCCCATTGCCCGCAGTGTAAAAAAATGCTGACTCAGCATTTTTTCAAAGTCCCGAAAAAGTACCTTATGACAAAACCGATGGCAATTTGTTTTTACCATTCCTTTCTGTTGGTCCCCAGGAAGCCTCACACCAAATAAAAATTCTCAGTGCCATGCAGTTTTGGAGATCTGGACGTTTTCTTCTATTTTTGGCTCCTGAGGTTCCCACCGGGCTGCAGGAAAAAAATTTTTGACATAAATCAAGTACTTATAACCCAATAATACCTCATATTAAATTTGGTTCGAATTGGCCTCTCGGTTCAGAAAATAGAAATTTTGGGCGGGGAAAAAATTCTTGCCCCTCTCAGAACAAAGACAAATATTGCCCGTCAAACTTCTCTTGAACAAACTTGAGTCTACACCTCAAATGGAAGCTGCATACCAAATATCAAGTCTCTGCTACGGCTGGTTCATGAGAAGATTTTTAAAAATTGTGTGCATTTTGTCCCCACCCTCCTCCACAATATGAGCAGAAACCTAATTTGAAAAAAAACCCAAATGCCCCTATATAACCACTACTCATGTGAATTTTCATTGAACTGCAGCCAGTGGCTTGGGAGAAAATGACCCAAACACCACCTTCACGACGTACGACGGACGAAAGATGACGGACAAAAAGTGATCAGAAAAGCTCATCCTGACTTTCAGTCAGGTGAGCTAAAAATCTTTAGGAATCTTCAAAAAGAAAGAGGGGAGCACTCTGGAATCAGTAAAAGCGGTACCAAAAAACAATGTAAATATTCGTCAAACAGGCACTCAGGTATTAATTATTATTAATAAAAGGTGATTAATGCCACTTCAGAAGCTAAGGCTATCGTGACGATCCCGGTAATTAATATCGCCCACTATAACGTATACCAGTGTCGGCATATGCAAATAGGTCGAAAACTGGTGATATAATAAAAAACATACACATGTCCAATAGAATCACAATGGATGATCTCTGGAGAGTAAACACACTTCCAAGGTAACCCACAGGCAACCCCATTCAGGCGTACAATAAATTCCAGTAACAACACTCCCCGACATGTACTATTCGATATCTATGAAACTATAAACGTGCAAATATACGAGAGTGTAAAACAAGGTGTATTCGATTGGGTACCGACATTAATAGAAACCTGGATCTAGAAATGGATCGAGCTATGATTAACAGACTCGTCACGGACCACCCCCAAAATAATTCATAATTTTTAAGGTCCATAACATACAATAATGCGTCTGCATAATAATTCATTATTATGCGCGTGAGCATTGAAATCCCGCATGTAATTATCTGAATACCAGTTAACTGGCTAGGCAGTCTCCGAGGTACCTAAAGACTAGCAATTTATTTATGATGAATTATGCGCTCGTATATGACATATAGACAAACAACCACAGGAAACCAACCAACTAAAAAGTGGATGTGCCCATGAGGTCGCCATAGAACACGACCTAGCCGCCAATCGAGAAGTCATGAAATGCATGTATGTAATTAAACTCATACAAGGCTTACGGAAAGAAAATTATGTCTTGCCCGGTAAGCGCCTCTAAACACATTGGTGGTGGTGGTTGGGGAGGGGGGGGGGGGAGAGGGGGGTTCAAAATCATATCAAACCCTCCTCACCTGCATTACTCTAATCATTCTTGTGTTAATCATAAAATAATATAGGAACAGCAAAGGTTCCCTCACGCCTAACCGACTCCATTATGCCACTATGGGCGGAGAAGGACGTGAAGAACAAATACTTCCCCTGATAAAGAAGGTCCTCTCATGGAGGAAGCTTCCGGGGAACGTCCCATAACAGACATCTGAGAAGACTGATGCAAGGTTTCTGCGACGACAGAGGTGCTACTAGTAGGATTTCACAACGAGACTGTTTTATCTTAAACATAATCTACTGAATCAACGGAATTGGAGGATACGCATATCCTATCATTCATCCCCATGAGATTGACAGAGCGTTTACTGCGTATGCTCGATGGTCTGGGCATGGCGACACCAACGACGGTAACTGATTGTTCCAGAGCGTCGCAAACAGATCTATCATGGGGCGATCCCACTGGTAGCAAATCTGCTCAAATACTCGCTTGTTGAGCGTCCACTCCAATTGCAACAGGCGACCTTTCCGAGAGAGCAAGTCTGCAATACGTTCAGACGATCTGGTATATGACGGATAGAAAGTTGAATATGATGATTCATGACGTATAGGAAAATCTTCTCCGTTAGTTGGCATAACGGAAATGAATGGGTGCCGCCCTGGTTCCCGATGTCCGCTACTAGTGTCGAGTTGTCCGACCAAATCTGAACATGAACGTCTGTTATTATGTGAATCCAATGTTGTAGCGCTAGCCATATTGTCACCATCTCTTTGATGTTTATGTGTTTCTCCTGGAATCGAGGGTCCAAAAGACCCTGACACTTCAAGTCTGTGGGACTTAGGGTCGCATCCCAACCCGTCTGACTCGCATCTGTCATAATCGTGAAATCCGGATCCGACAGTTGCAGTGGAACTCCCTGAGTTAACCACTGAATATCTGCCCAAATCTGAACCCTTGTTTTACTAGGTCTGTTAAAACAATACTAGTTCAAGCGAAAACGTCTGCACACTCCAGTTCTGAGTCAAGAAAATCTGGAGGGGACGTGCGTGCAGACGGCCCATCGGAATGAGATCCACAGCCACTCTGCACCGTTCCATAGTCGCATGAATTCCCTCACTGTTAATGCATCTGAGTGTAGACAAAAGCGAGCATAACAACTGACTAATTTCGCTCTGGTTTACAGCAGACGAACCAGATTGTTGTGTTGTGACTTGTACGGAGCTAGATCCGACTTTTTCTAGTTTACGATGAAACCGAGACGTCGGATTAATAGAAGCAAACTCTGAACATCGTTTTGAAGAATAATTCTGTTGCTGCATCCCTATAGAAGGTCGTCCAAGTAAGCAGATGTTACCGCATACCGGAAGTATGATATTACCGAGTTCAATATTCGAGTGAACGCCCAGGAAACCAGGTTCAGACCAAAGCATATTGTTCTGAACTGATACACCTTCCCTTGTACGGGGAAGCGCAGGTACTTTTAGAATGCCGGATGTACCAGGACATGAAAGTACGCATCCTTAGATTTATGCTTGTTGCATAGTCGATCACTCGAACGCTCGCTTCTACTGATCGAATGGTCTCCATATATAAATTTTTGGAGCCAAGATAAGCTTGTTATCCAGCATAAGTCTATTACCGGTCGGAACGAGCCGTCTGGCTTCGGTATGAGGAACAGGTGACTGTAAAAATCTTGAGAATCCTGATTCTTGACGACCTATATTGCTTCCTCTGATAAGAGAGCCTGTACCTCCGGTAGGAGAAACTCTCTTATGCAAGGATTGATGGAAGATTTGTCCAATGTGGACAACTTGTTAGTGAGGTTTTTGCTCGGAATGATAGCCATAAGCCGTCCGAGACTACACTTCTCACCCACTGATCTTCCGTGACTGTTATCCAGTTTTTTGCAGAGCTTGATAACCTTCCGCCAACTGGCCAGCAATAGAGGTCTTAACCATCACCTGTATGACCTGCGAGGCTTACGGGAGAAGAAACCATGTCCTCCCCACGAAGAACCTCATCTTGTCGGCCTAGGGGTGTCTGACCGATAGTGCCGACCAGCCCTACGCCCCTTTCCTGAGTCGCTATACTGACAACCTCCAGAGTAATTATAAGAGGGTTCTTGTACCCTTGTGAGGAGTTTCCTTTTGACAATTTTTTGTCTGGAACACCCTCCTTTACTCTTGTCTGCTGAAACAGGTCATTGATATGCCGACTTCAAAAGCAGAGCACTAGATGCTTTCTAAGTAGCCTGTTGATAGACTAACGAAAGCTAGTCGTCAAAAATAAAATGTCTGGAAATCTTGTCATCTTATCACTGATGACGGCGCAAGGGCAGTATCATGTCTGATTAACTCCAGATTAGCCACTGTTAGGGCAGAGTTATACGTGGTATATATAACTGCCCAGGAAAGAACTCTAAGAGAGGTACGAACGTCCTCAAATTCCATTCCCTTGAGACGTTGCGCCATAGGTCTTGTAAGGTGATCTGCGTAAGACATAACGTCCAAATTTGCTCTATTTGAAGAAATTGTCATCTCAATAGTGTCTAAGTGAATAGTGAATGATACAGGTAAGGATACCTCTAGATCCCCGGCCTGCTCATCCAAATGCAGAGGAACTCTCTGAACATCTTCCCCGACCGTTTTTAAATGAAAGTGGTCAAAAAAACGGTATGCATACGGAAGATGAAGAAAAGAAACCTCCTTCTTCCTCGCACTCAAGAGGATAAATATGGCATCGTCTATATGGCCGAAGGACTGCGACACCTGCATAAACTGAACCGGAAAAGAAAGAACTTCCTCCTTTGTCCGGATAAAGTTTGCGTCCAACGAAGCCAGCGGTTTCTCTCTTGTCGTCGCAGCATTCTGATTCGGCGGAACAAAATCAGGGTAGTATTGATGGATAAAAACCATCGCAACCATGTACTGTTCCGAAAGGGAAGGGTAAGCCTCTTCCTTATCCCTTTCACCATCCGAGAGAATCAGTTGCGAATCTCAGTCCATTGCATCTGCGTGAACAGACAACTGGACCGGCCCAGCACCGTCCGACAGCTCAGATTCTGAGTCTGAGGGAGGCTGCATCTGCACTTGCTGGGATGCTGCGATCAGCTGCGCAATCTGTGACAACAAGACCATCATCAAGGCCTGAGGAGCAGCGGTCTTCCGTTCCTTAGCCACTCCTGGAACAGTGTGCTGCTCCTGGAACGGTGTGTCAGAAACGGATCCTTTCTCTGAACGTCCCAATAATCAGAGGCCTCGTCTCCCTAGCTACCAGATGGTCCGACTTCATGGGTGAAGAGTGGTTCCTTCTTCGTGCAACAGGCTGGATATCCAAAGTCGAGTAGCAAGGATGCACTTAAATAATGTAGCGGAGAAAGCCGTGACTGAAGCCGACCCGGCTGCAGACTAGAAGGAGCATCCCGAGCAGCAGGTGGATATATGCTCCGTCTCGTGGAAGTTTCCAACCAGAAAACTTCATTTCAGCCTAGTGCAACGTAGCGGAGGAAGCCTTGACTGAAGCCGACCCCGGCTGCAGACTAAACAGAGCGTCCCGAGTGGAGGGTGGACATATGCTCCGGCTTGTGCAAGTTTCTCAAAACAACATCTGACCCCAGACGTTGCTAGATTAGAGAGGGGGCCTCTCCCGTTCGCGGTCTATCAAACCTCGCCAAGTACAAGAACTTGCTGACTTCCTCCCTATTTCCGTCGTCGCTGGGTGAGCTATTTATATTAAAGTACTCGCTCTACCAACATCCACTTCCTATGACCGCAACAGATTTACCCGGCATCACGGCACCGACGGACGGAGTACCGCTTCACCGGTCGAGCTAGCTGCTTGCAAGAGATTAAAACCCTTAACAAAAGGCCTTAACTCTTGCAATAATGCGCACTGCAGCTAGCTCTATATGCTCCACGGAGCGTGACGACGGTAGCACACTTGGATGGGTGTCAGAATATCATCACCATGTTCACGTTCCTCTGAAATAGAAACTGACAGAATGAATTAAAACGCGATGAGAGTCCTGATCTTCAGAACCTCACCAACAACGTACTGCGACACCCGACTCCAATATCAGTCATCCCAGTGAACACAAGAATGTCAAGAGTCTGCAGGAGTGCATCCACTAAAGTCGATATCAGTCCACAACAATATATATATATATATAACTGAGATACATGAATAATAGCAATCATAATTAAATTCAAAATATTTTTGTAAACAAAAATTTTTTGAAAAAACACTTATGTTCCCAAAGGGAACATTAAGAGCCCAAGGGCATCCTGGAAGAGCCTAAGTGTGGACAAAATCCAAATTTTTTGAGCTACACTACCAGAATAATAATCCATGTATCCTACAGTATACTACGGTAATAGAATATAAAGAACTACCTATATATGAGGATGTTGACAATGTAAACAACGTCAATGTAAACAAGACATCAGGCACACGAAAAGGCCCAAAGTCAGAACAAATTAAAATGCTATCAGATGCAAAACTAGATCTTCATA
Source organism: Pictodentalium vernedei (assembly GCA_031216915.1). Classification (NCBI taxonomy): domain Eukaryota; kingdom Metazoa; phylum Mollusca; class Scaphopoda; order Dentaliida; family Dentaliidae; genus Pictodentalium; species Pictodentalium vernedei. The sequence continues at coordinate 151,424,147 of CM062293.1, forward strand.
CGAAGATAGAAGATGCAAGACTAAACGACCTAACAGCCCTAGGGTGAGGACGTAACCCTGGAGAAAAACAGAATAATATTCTGTAATATTTGTTAAACTCACCAGATATATAATAAAAAATTTCAATAAAAAAAAAAGCCAAAAAGCTTAAGAGTTTAACAGGAAGGGTTCATGGAAGGATAGGGAAGGAATACTTAACAAACAGTGGAATAATCATTATCAAAAATGATGACGTCAGGCATATGTCCCAAAATTGGGAAACATAAAAATAATTTTATAAATATTATAAAGTTACAGCCTTGAACGTCCAAAACCACCGTTGAACACTTCCTTCATCCAATAACAGCCTTGTATCCAAAAATTCTTGCATTGATTTGTGTCTGGCATCCTCAAAAAAGGAGATTTTAAAGCACATATGTAAGTTCATTGTTTCTGACTTTAGGGCCAAACAAAGAATGATGTTGGCACCAATTCCGCTCACTTCCTGACGTCTGTGTATACGCAGAGAGTAAATGTATGGAGGGCCAGATAGGACTTTTAATTTTTGGTTTTGCAAGCAAATTTGGGGGATGGGGGGGGGGGGGGGGGTCAAAATTTGTGTTTGGCCCTTGATAACTTTGAGTTAGCACCAGCTAGTGTGGGCCATTGGGTTATAGTGTAAAAATACAGTATTCCCAGACAACTGGAGATTTTTATGCATTTTTGCTGCTGTCTGACAGTCTACATCCTGTGGCTTTGCAGTTTTTTCTAGGCAAATCCTGGCTACCAATATATGCAGCCAAGACTTGCCTACAAACTACTGCCAAGGTACATAGAAAGTATCTTGAAAGCTTACCGAAAGACAGCATGTTGGGGCACCTGTTTTGTTGCAAAGAAAAGTTACCAAAGTTGGAATTAGATCATTAAGGGTTGAAACAAAAGGTTGTTTATTTAGTACTAGCATTTCAAAATCTTGTTCCAACGATATATATATAAAACAAGAAAATCAGTAAAACTGATGGATGCTCCCCGACAGTCGATTCCATTAACACGCAGATTTGTAAAATTGTGGTCCTCCACAATGGGAAATAATTTGGCACATTTCTTTGAATGCAAGGACTGCACCCCTGGTGAAAAGTTAAAAAATTTATAGTAATTTATATATTTTTTATACTTACCAATGACCCAGACTTAGCTGGTGCTAACTCTAACAAAACCAGGGCCAAACACAAATTTTGCCCCCCCAATCCCCAAAATTTGCATCCAAAACAAAAAATAATCATGTCCTAAAGGACCTCCATACTACGCCTCTACTGCGCATGCGCAGTGACGCAGACGTCCCGAAATTGGCGCCAATTATCATTCTTACTGGCAGTGCCTGGTCAGCGCTATGTACTCAGCGGGGAGGCAAGAGTTCCCAACTCCAGGGAGGGCCATCCCCGTCTGGGTCATTGGTAAGTATAAAAAATATATAAATTACTATAAATTTTTTAACATTTTTATACTGTACCAATGACCCAGACTTAGCTGAATAGTAAACAGGCTGGAGGGCCTAGGACATAGAGGAAAATCCAATAAGCTCAACTATATAGAAAAGAGGTAACCCCTTAAGGAGAAAAGGAGTATTAGGCTTTACATGTATCTTTCTTATTTAATATTAAATTAGAAAGATACACTACCCTTAATAATTGAGCACAATAACATTCATGTTCTCTATTAACATCCAGTATAACCCTTATACTAATCATTTTTAAAGCAAGCCAATAAATAAAGTAGTCCAGAGAATTGAGACTCTTTATAGTCATTTAAAAGTGTCCGAGTATTGTATATTAAAGCCCATTTGACACTTGACATATACAAATGCTTCACACCGAGCTACACTTTAAAAATAAGACATGAATGAATTTTAACATTAATATTACACTTTAAAACCATCCCGGAAGCGACTCAGAAATACTGACCTGGAGGAGGCATTCCCTTGCTTTTCACTATAAAGCAGGTGACCTAAGGGAACACCACCCCCCCCCCCCCCCCCCCTTCCCCTTGCCCTGGGTCAAATAGCCCAGAGCGAAGAGGGCAGCCGGACGGAGTCACTGCCGGAACAGAAAGCCTGCATAACTATAGTTGCAACTGTTTAGTGGACGACATTCTGAGCAACAGATAACGGACCTAAACAATGCAGGTCTCCAGAAATGGACTCAATATTTCTGAGATAAAAATTCGTAAATGTGGATGGCTGAGACCAATAAGCAGCCTTCATTAAATCTGTAATAGCAACACTATTAGCATAAGCCCAGGAAGTAGAAAGAGCTCTTACTTCATGAGCAGAAATCTTAAGCACAGACTGCTGAGAAGAAGATAAATCTTCATAAGCAGTACGGATAGTTAATTGAATCCATCTAGCAATAGAATGGACCGAAATGTCCTTTCTATTAGGCATCAAAGACAGAAAGAAATGTTTCCGTCCCTTTCTGATAAACTGAAATCTCTGTTTATAGATACGTAACGCTCTAACAGGACAGAGTAAAGGCCTACGCCCGTCTGAAGATGGAAGAGCCTTAATAACAATAGGTTCCGGATATTTATTAGGAGCCTGATTCTTAGCTAAAAAACCCACATTAGTAGTGAAGGTGATAGTGTTCCCAACACTACGATAATGAGAATCATCCACCGACAGTGCATGAAGCTCACTGACTCTTCTAGCAGAAGAGAAAGCTAAGAGAAAAGCTGTCTTATAAGATAAGAATTTGAAATCTACTGTCCCAAGAGGTTCAAAAGGCTTTTCCTTCAATTTAAGAAGAACCCAAGCTAAATTCCACTTAGGAATTAATCTAAGAGTTCTGGGTCTATTTATCGAAAAGTTTCTAACCAACTTAGATAAAGAGACATTAGATCCAATTTGTAAACTATCATGATGTGCATAGGTATCAGATAACATAGATCTATAACCCTTCATAGTAACAGGCTGCAGTTTGATTTCGTCAAACAAGTATACTAGAAAGTTTGCAATGTCTGGTATAGAGGGATCGAATATATCTACAGAATGATCCCTACACCAACGACGAAAAACCTTCCACTTAGCCGCATAGTTTAGCGAAGAGGAGGTCCTCCTACAGTTAGAAATCGCGTCCACTGCTCGTCCTGTAAAGTGCTTGCCATGCAAGAAGGACCGCACAACGGAAAAACGTGAAGGTTGAGACCTTGCGGGTTGTGATGGAGTTGGCGCGATTTCCCCTGTGAAAGAAGATCCTCCCGTGGAGGAAGCTTTCGCGGTAGGTCCCACAACAGACACCTGAGTAGATTTATCCACGGTCTCTGTGGCGACAGAGATGCTACCAACAGAATCTTGCATTGAGATTGTTTTATCTTTAGCAATACTTGTTGAATTAACGGCGCTGGAGGATACGCATATCCTATCATTCCGTCCCAAGGGATTGACAGAGCGTCTACTGCAAATGCTCTTGGATCCGGACACGGAGACACATACGTCTGCAACTGATTGTTGAGATGTGTCGCAAATAAGTCTATCATTGGCCGTTCCCATTGGTAGCAAATCTGATTGAATACTTGTTTGTTGAGAGTCCACTCCGACGGCAACAAGCGACCCTTTCGTGAAAGGGAGTCTGCTAGCACATTCAGACGACCCGGTATGTGACGGACCGAAAGAAGAACGTGATGTTCTAGCACAAACAGAAGGATTCTTTCCGTTAGATTGAACAACGGAACTGAATGAGTGCCTCCCTGATTCCGTATATACGCCACTACTGTCGTATTGTCGGATAGGATTTGGACATGAGCATCGTGAATAATGTCCATCCAGTGACGTAACGCAAGCCAAATTGACATCATTTCCTTGATGTTTATGTGCTTGCACAGGAATTGCGGATCCCAAAGACCCCGGCATCTCGAATCCGTTGGGATTAATGATGCACCCCAACCTGTTTGACTGGCATCCGTCATAATGGTAAAACTCGGATCCGGCAACTGCAGCGGAACTCCCTGAGTTAACCACTGAATGTTTGCCCAAGTCTGAATCTCTTGTTACACTTGATCTGACAAGAGAACGTCTACATCGAGCGAATGAATTTTCACACTCTAATTCTGAGTCAAGAAAATTTGAAGAGGACGTGTGCGTAACCGCCCCATCGGAATGAGATCCGCGGCGGCTCCGCACAGACCTATCAGTCTCATAAATTCTCTCGCCGTGACTTTGTCTGCGTGCAGACAATAGCGGGCGTAACAACTGACTAATTTCGCTCTGGTTAACGGCAGACGAACGACATTGTTGTGCATCTCGAAGCTCATTCCCAGATGAGTGAATGACTTGGACGGCACCAGATCCGACTTCTTTACTATAAAACCGAGACGTCGGAGCAATAGAAGAAGATTCTGAACATCGTTCTGAAGCGTTATCTCGTTGCCGTACCTCTGAAGAATGTCGTCCAGGTAGGCCGACGTTACCGCAGACGAATGAGCTCGGAAGTAGATCATTACCGAGTTCATTACCCGAGTGAAAGCCCAGGGTGCTAGATTCAATCCGAAGCACATCGCCCGGAATTGATACACCACTCCTAGGACTGCGAAGCGTAGATACTTTCGGAATGTCGGATGTACCATGACGTGAAAGTACGCATCTTTGAGATCTATGCTCGTTGCATAATCGTTCACCCGAATACTCGCTCTGACCGATCGAATCGTCTCCATATAAAACTTCGGAGCGACGATCAGCTTGTTTATCCAGCTCAAATCTATGACTGGACGGAACGAGCCGTCTGGTTTCGGAACCAGAAACAGATGGCTGTAGAATCCCGGAGATTCCTGGTTTTCTACGACCTCTACCGCGTTCTTCATTAAAAGAGACTGCACTTCTGATAACAGAGCGTCTCTTTTCTGCGGATTTGACGGAAGATGAGTCCACTTTGGACTTCGAGTTAATGGAGGCTTTCGTTTGAAGGATATCTTTAGACCTTCCGAAATCACTCCTCTCACCCAAGGGTCGTCCGTAATCGACGCCCATTCTTGTGAAAAGCTCGACAACCTTCCGCCAACCGGAACGCGATAGAGGTTTAAGCCATCACCTCCTGGACCTGCGAGGCCTGCGGTAGGAGAAACCACGTCTTCCACGGCCCGCACCTCGCCCCGTCGACCTCGGGGCGTCCGACCGATTGTCCCGGCCTGAAGGACGTCCCGAACGAGAGTCGCTATCCTGACGGTCTCTCGAATAAGACCAAGAGGACGCACCGGAACCTCTATAGGAACCTCTCTTGGGCGCATTAGACCCAGAAGTGCCTGTCTTATTCGTGTCTGCTGTATCCGACTTCTTAGGAGCAGATTTGAACAACAGAGAATCCTTAGCTTTCTTTGTAATTTTATCATAAATAGCGGAAAGCTTGCCGTCAAAGAGAAGTTCTCCTGAGACCGAAGCGACTCTAAGAGAGTTCTTCACCTTAGAATCCACTAGTGTGGATGTAGCTAGGGCTGCGTCACGTCTAACCAACTCCAGATTTGCCACTGAAAGGGCGGAGTTACACGTGGAATAAGCTACTGCCCTTGAAAGAAGTCTTAAAGAGGATTGTATATCCTGAAACTCTTTCCCCTGAAGGCGCAGTGATAACGCCTTAGTAAGGTGATCTGCGTAAGATAAGGCATCTAAATTGGCTCTGTTAGACGCAATAGCTGTTTCCAACACCGCGGTTGGAATAGAAGCTGACGACGGTAATGATAGCTCTAAGTCTTCCGCCTCGTCGTCCATACACAGAGGAACTCTCGGTATACCCTGTCCTGCCGTATCGAATTTATTCCTTGCATTAATGAAAGGCAGGTTAAGAGTATTAGCGGACAAGAAACCTGCTTTCCCCGTCCTGGAAGCAAGTTTAAATATAGTGTCGTTCAATAATTCAAATGTTCTTGCAACATTATTGGACTGCGACGGAAACTCGGGTGCGATGTCCCTGAACCGCTCAAAAAATTCAGAGTCCAATGACGCTATAATTCTCTTGTCCGGAACCGCAGCAGTCTGGCCCAACGGAACAACTTGAGGGAGAAAGTGCCGGATGAAGTCCACAGCAGCTTTATGTTGTTCCGAAAGGGATAGCTCCAAGTCATCCGTATCCCTTTCACCATCCGGTCGGACCTCATGATGTTCCCGGTCGTCCGCCCTCGATGCTTCGGCGGAGCGTACCGACCCAGCGCCGTCGGATAATTCTCGATCCGACACCGTTTCTGCCGGCTGCTGGGATGCTGCGATAAGCTGTGCTATCTGCACAAGAATGTCCGGCGTCAAGACCTGCGGAAGCACAGTCTTTCGCTGCTTCGCCGAGGGCAGCTCCGCATCAGATGGCTCCCGCATACTTTTCCTATGCGAACGTCCGGAGTCCATCGGTCTCGAATCCCTGGCTGCCGGATGGTGTGACCTGGTCGCCGAAGAATCCTTGATCGGCGAAGCTGGTAATATATCGGCGGTCACGCAGCCAAGGTGCGGTCGTGTGCGCTGACGAGAAGAGGAAGCCTTAACAGTCTCTGCGGACTGCTTATACAACGGAGCGTCCCGAGCGACGGACGTATGCTCTGCTAAAGACACATTTTGTACCACAAAATCTGGTCCCAGATGTTGTTGTACGAGAGAGGGGCCTCTCTCGCTCGCGGCCCGGCTGGACCTGGACGAGCTAGGAACCGGACTCAAAGGCTTCCTCCGTTCTCGCTTACTATCCGCCGTCACTGGGTGTGCATCTATTATGTTTATAGTGCTCGCATCACCCAAAATTTCCTCCTGGACCACATCGGACGAACCCGGCTGCCGAACCATTCGGTGAATGGACGCTACACCGGGCGAGCTAGCGGACGACATTTGTCTAATCTCCATGAGCACTTTTGCCGCTAGCTCTGAATTCATTTGTGACGATGGACGCACACTTGTAGAAGATAACATGGAAACATCACCCTGTTCTGGTTCCTCTGAAATAGAAACTGAGAGAGTAGAGTGACCTTGCGGAGAAAGAGCCGGCATAGCCCTTTCTCCAGAAACAACATATCGTGACACACGTTTCCAATGTTTCTCATCCCAATATTCACATATAGGACAGGGATTAATGCGAGAACACTGACTACAATTAATACAATGATCATGAAAGTCAGAGAAAGATTTCTTCCTATTACAATTTGAACAATGTCCCTTCATTGTGAAAGAACAACAATAAGTCCTAGTTACTCGCAAAAACCCCTGACACAAAGATACATAATAACATGATCCATTAATAAATGAAAAAACAATTGAAAATCAAAATAATTTTGAAAAAATATTTTTTCAGCGAAGCCCAAGTTGCTGAAAAGTAACGTTGAGCCCCGATGGATCCGATGGCAAAGTGTGGTCAAAAATTTTAAATTTATATTAAATAATTAATGAGACACTTACGGATAATATAAATGTATCTTATAGTGAGATAAACTACAGCAAAGGCAAACAGCCCCCCTCAAAAAAGGCTGTTGCCAATGTAAACAAACAGTGTAAAAACACCAGAAGACATGACTCCAGGCACTGAAAAAACTGGCCCAGAATCAGTCATCAAATTACACTCTATCTGATGCAAAACAGAGACTTCCAGGGGAGAATCTGCAGAACATCAGATGGAAGATGCAGAACACAAACGTTATACACCCATGGGTGAAAACGTAACTATGGGGAAAATAACAGAAAACATTCTGTAACCAAGCAACTCTCCCAGGAAATTTTAGAAATGAAATTTCTCAAAAATATGCCAAAAGCATGGGAGAATTGCAAGGGGGGGACTTTAGAAGGCTAGGGGAGAGGAAACACTGAATAAGCAGTGCAACAATTAGCAAGAATGACAACAAGAGGCCCATGCCTCGAAAATAGGCAACTTAACATAATTTCATCAAAAAATTTTAAGTACAGCCCTGATTATTTTTTGTCACTTCTTTTTCCTCTCCTCCTTCTATCCTCCTTAGAATCACATTTTCTCCAAAAATTACGTGTCTGGCATCCTTTAAACTGAGATTTACAAGCACAAAGATCAGTGAGATGTTGACTGATGAAGGGCCAAACAGAGAATGATAATTGGCGCCAATTTCGGGACGTCTGCGTCACTGCGCATGCGCAGTAGAGGCGTAGTATGGAGGTCCTTTAGGACATGATTTCTTTTTGTTTTGGATGCAAATTTTGGGGATTGGGGGGCAAAATTTGTGTTTGGCCCTGGTTTTGTTAGAGTTAGCACCAGCTAAGTCTGGGTCATTGGTACAGTATAAAAATATAGGTGGGCAACCTTTTTATATCATGTACAGGAGTGGCCTGTCACAAGGATTGCTTATACCAAATATCATTAAAATCCATCCACTCACTGCTGAGATATCACTGCGGATGGACAGACAAATGAACAGATGGATGGACGTATGTACAGATGGATGGACGGATGGATGGAGACAGATTGATGGACAGATGGACATATGGATGGACAAAGCAGCCTTTTTTATAGCAAAATTCTGAAGCGGTTTGTCACAAGGATCTCTCAAACCAAATTTCATTGAAATCCATCCCACTGGTAAAATATTGCTGCATAAGGAAAAAGATCTTGGAAAATTGACAAAGCAAGGACCATAACTCTGATGACAAATATGCAGGCAATTTTTTATAAAAAACGCAGGAGCGGCTTGTCACAAGGATCCCTCATACCAAATTTCATTGAAATCCATCCACTCACTGCCAAGATATCACTACAGAGGGACGAATGGACTGATGGATGGACAGACAGATGGCCGGATGAATGGATGGAGATAAAGCACAGACAATAAATATGCTTCCCTGAAATTTTTTCGGGGAGCATAAAAATGATCAAAATATAGTTCAGAGACAACTCGTGCATCTACATGAAAAAAATTTTTTTTATAGAAAAGAAAGAGTCCATAAAGACCACAACTTGTCTGAAATTTGCCCAAATTGATCCTAATCTACATGCAAAAAGCACTTGATCCCTGTTGTTGACATTTGATTAACCACACTTTCTCATAAAGTTTATGGAAAATAGTGAAATAGCACTTACAACTTGGTACATTACAAGCCAAATATTAGAAAAATCCCCAAATTTATGGAAGCTTTAACCACCAAGTTATACTTTATGAGTTTAAATTATGACTGTAAAAAACACTTCTTAAACCTTTATCTAACAAGAAAATATAAATTTTATAGTAAATTTACTTTCTTATTATACCTACTGCAATTGTTTACTACAGGCTTGCACTACAGTGAAGACCCTAACTCGGATAAAATACTCTCTATTTTAATCTTTCCCAAGAGAGTTGGGAAAGAAAAGTGGCGTAAAAAAAACACGAAAAAATAAGCCAAAACTGGGTCGAGTGCTAGTGTTGAAACGATTAGCCGACTAATCGATGTCGACGCAATTATTAAATTAGTCGATCCCTATATCTGCTAGTCGATTAGTCGGAACATCTGCCCCAACCATACGCCATCCCCTTAAACTCACCCAACATTGTTGCGAACGTCACAAGTAAACTCCCAAAATCAAAAAACAACCCACGGAAATAACGTGTTTGATGTTTCCGACTGCATGAATAACAACCCTTGTTGGCCAACTGACCAGAGATTGAATAAGACCAGGGGTGCGTGAAGTAAACAGGGAAAAATATATGGGTGAGCTTATTCTCGAGGGAGCAGCCTGCAGGAAAATTAGGACCCAAAGTTGACATGAAATTAGGCCACCTACGGACATCAATTTGTTCACCAGGTACTGGTAAGTTCGAAATGTCTTACAGAAACATCAAAGAGAAATTATGGAAGAACACATACCAATTCGTATTTGGAACAATTTGTTATCACTAATGAACCAATTACAAAATCCATGTGCTTTTTATTTTCATTTTGTAAATACATGCGGACAAATTCCTGGAAATCTGCGAGTTTCTGGGAAATTGAAAGTGAAACTAGCTTTTCCTCGAACTGCAACTGAGTTAAGAGGAAACCCAATCAGGTCAGGTGATGATTTTCAAAGCAGACAATATGGAAATTAGTAGGCGTGTTCGATGTATGCATAATTATGGACAGATAAGAGGTTAAGTCATAATACGAGAAGTTGTGTGGGAGTGTTCGGTGTACAATTGTTGACAGGCTGATGACTGCTGTGGGCGTTAACTGTGCTTAATTTTCGACAGGGGATGTACATCACGCATGCGTAAAGAGCACTTCCTTTTGTTAACATTCAATGGGATGGAACGAATAATATAAAAAAAAACCTGAATAATGATTTATTTTATTAAAATATCAGTGACAATATTGAGAAAAAATGATTTTAAACAGAAGCTACCAACATTAATTCTCTCTCGAAACTGAAAGAGGTGTTTGGGACTTTGAAAGCTTCACTTGCCATTGTTTCATTGCAAGTATTACTGTTAGTTTTAACCAGGGAAGAACGGCGGTACACGTGTTTGATAACAATAACATGGGGGCTTCGACTAGTCGATTAGTAATCGATTACTGCTGGCGACTAGTCAATTCCTGAAAATCACTAATCGTTTCAACACTATCGAGCGCTATCGGCGCACACCCAGTAGAAATTCTCTTCCCTTAGTACAATTCCACGACTTCCGTTAACCAGTGTGCAAGCAGTCATCAATTAATCATTCTTTTGAGTATGCCAACATAGGAGTTATGTGATCAGTGGGGAGGAAGGATTCTTACCCGAATATGAAAACAGGAGGGCCTCCATGTAAACAATTGTGGTAGGTATAATAAGAAAGGAAATTTACTATAAAATTTATATTTCTTACCAACTTACCTTACAATTGTTTACTACAGACTGAATAGACAATAGGATGGAGGGAATCACATAACCAACCCACACATAACTCAATTGCACTGGAACCGTGGACAGAGGAAGAGATCCCTAGTCCTATTAAACCATAGCATCACAAACATTAGTAAAAGACAATGAGAGATGAGGCATATGGTGATGTGCGATGCACAGACAGAAAGGGTAGTAACAGCACGGAGCTGGAACTGACCTTGTAAGAAGCTGAATGGCTGGGATAGCCAACAGCCTGAGTAGAAAAAGAGTGCCCGTAGAACAAAGGTCCTCTGCCTGCTCCTGCAACTGTCGCAGATAAGTGGAGAAGGTAGCATTTCTCCAGTAGGCTGCCAGCATAACATCCGACAACATGACAGAGTTAGTATAAGCCCCGAGAGGTAGACAATGCACGCACCTCGTGGCAGAAAAGTGATTGGTAATACAATCGCCAGTCACTAGATGAGCGGAAGCTGCACAAATAGCAAGACAAATCCATCGAGAAATGGATTCAGGAGAGATCGTCTGTCTACCAGGAATAAGGGACAGAAAATCGATCATACCTTCCAAATGAACAGAAGGAAGAGTCCTGATATTGATAGGAGGCGGAGTAGTTTCCGGTATCTGATTCTTGGCCAGAAAGGAGCAATCACTGCTAAACATAACACTGGTGGGAGAGCTCCAGAAAAAGGCCGGGTCAACCAAGAGGAAGTGAAGCTCACTAACCCATCTGGCTGAGACAAACGCCATCAGAAAAGCCATCTTGTATGTGAGAAAACGCATATCCACTTGGGATAAAGGCTTGAATGGCACCCCACAAGCAAAACAGCACCCAAGAAAGATTCCATCTTGGGGTAAGCTGCAAAGTCCTAGGCCTTTTCAAGGAAAAGTGCCGAACAAGCTTGGAGAGACATGGAGTAGTGCTGATATGACGCTGTCCCACATACGAAAAGGTCTCCGAAGCATGGACCTGTACCCATTGATGGAAACAGGCTGGAGACCCCCAGAATCAAACATATACCAGAAGCTCCGCAATGTGTGTCATCAAAGGAGTGACAGAAGCAACAGAGTGATCCGCACACCATCGACAGAAGACCTTCCACGTAGCCGCAGAGGCTAAACCAGTGGAGTGCCTCCTTGAAGAAGAAAAGCAACTCCAATGCACTTCTCAAATGAAAGTGTCAATGACACTGTAGCTCAACTTGACAAACTTGAACTTGGTAAGTTATAAATGAAATGGCAAAATTGAAGATCATTGGTACCAATGTCATTTTTTTGCATGTGGCAACATTTTTTGAAGGAAATGGAAGAAAATCGATAGCTCCCATCTAGAGGTCTCCCCAAACAAGCATACCAGGTTTCAAAGTAATCAAATCATAAATGTGCCCTGTAGGGTGTGCCAAAGGGAAATATTGTGGTCTGACTAAACTGAGTTCTAACAATTTTTGACGGAAATTGAAGAAAATCGATAGCTCCCACCTAGAGGTCACCCCAAACAAGCATGCCAGGTTTCAAAGCAATCCGATCATAAATGTACCCTGTAGGGTGTGCCAAAGGGAAATATTGAGTCTTCTGACTAAACTAAGTTCTAAGAACGTTGGCCGCGGCAACATTTTTTGATAGAAATTGCAGAAAATCGATAGCTCCCATCTAGAGGTCTCCCCAAACAAGCATACCAGTTTTCAAAGCAATCTGATCATAAATGGGCCCTGTTGGGTGTGCCAAAGGAAAATATTGAGGTCTGACTAAACTAAGTTCTACGAACGTTGGCCGTGGCAACATTTTTTGCCGGAAATTGAAGAAAATCAATAGCTCCCATCTAGAGGTCACCATAAATAAGCATACCAGGTTTCAAAGCAATCAAATCATAAATGCGCCCTGTAGGGTGTGCCAAAGGGAAATATTGTGGTTTGACTAAACTAAGTTCTAAGAACGTTGGCCGCGGCAACATTTTTTGACGGAAATTGAAGAAAATCGATAGCTCCCATCTAGAGATCACCCTAAATAAGCATACCAGGTTTCAAAGCAATCAAATCATAAATGTACCCTGTAGGGTGTGCCAAAGGGAAATATTGAGTCTTCTGACTAAACGAAGTTCTAAGAACGTTGGCCGCGGCAACATTTTTTGACAGAAATTGAAGAAAATCGATAGCACACATCTAGAGGTCTCCGCAAACAAGCATACCAGGTTTCAAAGCAATCTGATCATAAATGTGCCCCGTAGGGTGTGCCAAAGGGAAATATTGAGGTCTGACTAAACTAAGTTCTACGAACGTTGGCTGTGGCAACATTTTTTGCCGGAAATTGAAGAAAATCGATGGCTCCCATCTAGAGGTCACCCTAAATAAGCATACCAGGTTTCAAAGCAATCAAATCATAAATGTGCCCTGTAGGGTGTGCCAAAGGGAAATATTGTGGTTTGACTAAACTAAGTTCTAAGAACGTTGGCCGCGGCAACATTTTTTGACGGAAATTGAAGAAAATCGATAGCTCCCATCTAGAGGTCACCCCAAACAAGCATGCCAAGTTTCAAAGTAATCTGATCATAAATGCGACTTGTGAGGTGTGCCAAAGGAAATTGTGGATGTACGTACTAACGTACTAACATACTAACGTACGTACGTACATACATACATACGTACGTACGTACGTACGTATGTACGTACGTACGTACGCCGACGGACGAGAAGTGATGGCAATAGCTCAGCTTGACTTTGTCAAGTTGAGCTAAAAAACAAGAGGCCCCAAGGAGCCTGAGGGCGCTCACCTGACATGGTAGCCTAAATATCAACCCAGAGAATTGATTTCAACAAGTTGCATCTGCTCCTCCTAAGAAAAGCTTATACCAAATATCCAAAGATTCTGACCAGTGGATCTAAAAAAAAAAGAAGATTTTTAAAGAATATTCCTCATATTGAACTAAGTTATAATTCGGGCTACCACAGGGACTTGGCTTTAACAAACTTGAATCTCACCCCCCTAAGGATGCTGCACACCAAATATCAAAACATTCCGACTGCTGGATCTGAAGAAGAAGATTTTTAAAGAAAATTCCTCATTTTGAACTAAGTTACAATTCAAGCTCCCACAGTGAGTCCAAATATGGACCTAGGGTCTTGGCTTGAACAAACTTGAATCTCACCCCTGTAAGCATGGTGCATACCCAATATCAAAAGATTCTGCCTGCTGGATCTTGATAAGAAGATTTTCAAAGAAATTTGCCTGAAATGCGCTAAGTTCGAATTCGAGCTTCTATAGTGAGCCCAAATATGAATCTAGGGAGCCGATTTGAACAAACTTGAATCAGATCCACCCTACAATGTTGCATACCAAATATCAAAGGATTCTGCCTGCTGAATCTGGAGAAGATTTTTTAAGAAATTTGCCTGAAATGCACTAAGTTCAAATTCGAGCTTCTATAGTGAGCCCAAATATGAATCCAGGGGGCCGATTTGAAAAAACTTGAATCAGATCCACCCCTCAATGTTGCATACCAAATATTAAAAGATTCTGCCTGCTGGATCTGGAGAAGAAGATTTTTTAAGAAATTTGCCTGAAATGCACTAAGTTCGAATTCGAGCTTCTATACTGAGCCCAAATATAAACCCAGGGGGCTGATTTGAACAAACTTGAATCAGATCCACCCCACAATGTTGCATACCAAATATCAAAAGATTCTGCCTGCTGGATCTGGAGAAGATTTTTTAAGAAATTTGCCTGAAATGCACTAAGTTCGAATTCGGGCTTGTATAGTGAGCCCAAATATGAATCCAGGGGGCCGAATTGGACAAACTTGAATCAGATCCACCCCACAATGTTGCATACCAAATATCAAAAGATTCTGCCTGCTGGATCTGGAGAAGAAGATTTTTTAAGAAATTTGCCTGAAATGCACTAAGTTCGAATTCGAGCTTCTATACTGAGCCCAAATATAAACCCAGGGAGCTGATTTGAACAAACTTCAATCAGATTCACCCCACAATGTTGCATACCAAATATCAAAAGATTCTGCCTGCTGGATCTGGAGAAGAAGATTTTTTAAGAAATTTGCCTGAAATGCACTAAGTTCGAATTCGGGCTTCTATAGTGAGCCCAAATATTAATCCAGGGAGCCAATTTGAACAAACTTCAATCAGATTCACCCCACAATGTTGCATACCAAATATCAAAAGATTCTGCCTGCTGGATCTGGAGAAGAAGATTTTTTAAGAAATTTGCCTGAAATGCACTAAGTTCGAAATCGGGCTCCAATACTGAGCCCAAATATGAACCCAGGGGGCCGATTTGAACAAACTTGAATCAGATCCACCCTACAATGTTGCATACCAAATATCAAAAGATTCTGCCTGCTGGATCTGGAGAAGAAGATTTTTTAATCTTTTTCCCATTGCCTACAGTGTTAAAAAGTGCTGACTCAGCACTTTTTCAAAGTCCTGAAAAAAGTACCTTGTGATCAAACCGATAGGGATTTTTTTAACCATTCTATTCTACTGGATAAAAGTAAGCTTTATACAAAATAAGAATTCTCTGTGCCGTGTAGTTTTGGAGATATGGCAGTTTTGAGGTTTTTCCTATTTTTAGCTCCCGAGGTTCCCACGGGGCAATGAGAAATTTTTTTTTTTGTATCAATCAACTATTTACGACCCATTATCATCTCATATCAAATTTGGTTCAAATCGACCTGACGGTTCTGAAAATAGAAATTTTAGGCGTGGCCAAAATTTTAGCCCCTCCCATAACAAAGGCAAATAATGCCCGACAAACTTCTCTTGGACAAACTTGAGTCTACACCTCTAAAGGAAGCTGCATACTAAATATCAAGTCTCTGCTATTGCTGGTTCTTGAGAAGAACACCCCATCAGAGATCGCTGGCGACTGCCATCAGAACACGATCGGACCTGGGAAAGTCCAATGGGACTCCCTGCATAATCCACTGAACATCTGTCAGGGGAGACGGTGACGAGGAAGAGACTCCAGTAACTGAAGCACCAGATCCAGAGGATCGACATTCGGCCTCCAACGACTGAGCAGAAAGTGCTGGAGAGGACAGACATGCAGCCGACCCAGAGGAATGAGATCCGTCACCAAACCGCAGAGACCGAGCAGCCGGGGAAAACCCAGAGCTGTTGCGGACGTAGACTGGGCTAGAGTCAGGGCAAAGGCTGATAAAAGCACAGCCCTTGCCTGGGAAACCGCCACTGTATCCTAGCTAAGTACGGAAGCCCATCCCAGATGACAAAACAACGTAGAAGGGACCAGGTCCGACTTCTTCCTGGTGACTCTGAACCATAGTGACGTGAGCAGGCTCAACAGTGTGACAACATCTGATTCCAGAAAGGCAGCATTGGAAATCCTCTGGAGGATATCGACTAGATATGCCGAAAAAGACACTCTGGACTGCGTGCGATGTAAGACTAACACATGAGACATCAGACGGGTGAAGGCCCAAGGATCCAGGCCGAGGCCAAAGAGCATGGCCTTGAACTGGAAAACATCCTGGGGAATGGAGCGGCGAACTAACCTGAAAGCTTCCATGCTGAACTGAGGAGCAATGATAGACTGGGTCAGGAGACTCAGATCGATAACCTGTCTGAGTCAGCCGTCCTTCTTGGGCACCAAGAACAGGCAGGAATAAAATCCCACTGAAAGAATGTTCTTGATAACCTCGATCGCCCCCTCTGACAGGAGATTGCCTATCTCCGTGATCAAAAGTTCCCAACGTGTAACGTTGAAAGGGACTTGTGTTGGAAGAGGCACTCTCGACTGAGTGGAATGCCTCAACCTGAGACGAATTCAAGGTGACTACTGCTGACATGACCACGTCTGGTGAGAGTTATACCCCCTCCATGGGGAATGTGCAGCTCCCCACCCCCCCTGCGGGTGCAGGACGAACAGCCACAAGAACGCACTGAAAGCGAGGGCAAAAGGCATTGCCCTAAAGGAACCGAACTGGACATAACAGAGGTGAGAGCAGTAGAAGAAAAAGGTGAACTGAACAGATACAGAAAGTGGAACACCCCCAACTACGAGAGAAAGGTGGCAGAAAAAAGAACCAGTGGGTAGACAACAGAACCCAGATGGCCGACAGTGACCTAAAAAACAGAAATTCAGCCCTCAACAGAGTGAAGAAATCTTGTCCATACAGTCCATCAATGACACCTAACTCCAATAATGATATTAAAATTTATCAACCGAAAAATTTTTATGTCCGAACCGCGTTGAAACGATGTTGAAAATCAGTGCAAAATCGGAATACATAAATAAAATTCAATGAAAATGTGGTTGAAAATATTAACGAGAATATATAAAACACAGTCCTGTTATTATACGATCTTCAGATCCATAATTCCAGTCACAGGAAAACCATTATCGATGAGTTGAATTATAACTGTTTTGTAATGCAAAATGGATACACATCCTCCACGTGTCTCAGACAAAAAAAAGAATGATTAATTGATGACTGCTTGCACACTGGTTAACGGAAGTCGTGGAACTGTACTAAGGGAAGAGTGTCCCAAACTGGGTGTATGGCGCTCGACCCAGTTATGGCTTATTTTTTCGTGGTGTTTTTTTACACCGCTTTTCTTTCCCAACTCTCTTGGGAAAGACTAAAATAGAGAGTATTTTATCCGAGTTAGGGTCTTCCACTGTAGTGCAAGCCTGTAGAAAACAATTGTAAATTAGGTTGATAAGAAATAGTGCAACGCAAAGCATTTCATATGCCCCCTCCTGCAATGTCAACATAGGCAATACAAAAATTATTTAATTTTCTGCTGGCATCCAACAAAAATTATTCCCATGGAGAAACAACAAAGCAAAAACTTCACATGGACAGTTATTCTAAGTCTAAAGAGGGGCATAACTGTGATAACTGTGGTCAGTATGCGTGGGATATGTGGATATCCTTGCCTCCAGGATGGTCTAGCACCACAACAAATGGCATCAAAATTCAACAACCTATGCCTGAGCTATAATGCAAAATGGAAAGTTCTACAATATAAGTGTAACAAGGGCCATAACTCTGGTCTGTATGTATGTATGTATAAAACATGCAATATGTGGAGGTCTTCTCCCCCATGATAGTCTCTCACCATTCCACAGGACATCAAAATCTGCACACAAATGACTGAGTTATTAAGCAAAACTATCGTATAAAGAGTTTTCTAAGTGTAACATGGATGGATGGATGGATGGATGGATGGATGGAGACCTCGTCTATATACCCACTGAACCTCCTTAGGAGGTCAGGGCATAACACGACTAGTCCACAATGAAGATAACTATTTATTTATTTATTTATTTATTTATTTATTTATTGAAGTTTGATTCATAACAAGACTAGTCCACAATGGTTTTCTTGAATAACTTTCTTCACTGAAGTTTGAGGTCATTTTCAACATCTGCCCCAGTTAGAACTAAACACTTTAAGATTAACCTGTTTCAAAAGCCCTGAATCTGCTGGACACTATTAACATCCAGATGTGGTTGCCATGAACAGCCAATATCTCACAAATAACACCTTAGGAGAGTAATCACACTTATGAATTACAAACAATTTACACAATCAAAAACTAAATTGTATGTGCAGCAGTCAACATAAAATAGAAAAGTTAGTAATGAGGTGAACAAGTAAACTGAAGAAAAAATTACTCAAAATAAAGTTTTTGAAAATAAAAGGATAATTTAGTATGTTTTAGAAGTAGAAAACTGAAAGTTCTTTTGCTATGCATATGCTGATGTATCTGTATTTTTGTAATTTTTTTTCTTCTCTCAAATAGTTATTCTGTTAACCAATCTAGCTTCTTTAACACACCATCAAAATTTTGAGTTAATTTTCAGTTAATCTTCAGAATAGTTTTGGTCTGACACCGCTTCTAACCTGACTTACTGGCAAATGCCTGTTGAACGAACAAGTTTCAGAGATAAAATATGTTTGTGGTGTAGCATATTAGAATTAATAAGAACAAGACCAATACCGGGTCTGGACCTGCGTCGCTGCATGCAATTGAATCAGCAAACAGGAAGTGGCTGCACGGCAGATCTGAAAATTGCATACACGATACAACTGATCATTATCAGGCTCCAGATGAAATATAAAATCAATCCCTTGCACAGAAGCCGAGAAAAGTTTGACGAAAAATTTCAATGTTCAGTGGGTACAGTGAAACTTCAAAGTAAGTGACTGCACGGCAGATCTGAAAATTGCTTACACGGTACAACTTGTCATTATGAAGCAGCAGACCAAATATAAAATCAATCCCTTGCATAGAAGCTGAGAAAACCTTGACGGAAAATTTCAATGTTCAGTGGGTACAGTAAGATTTCAAAGTATCGGCAAACAGGAAGTGGCTGCATGGCAGATCTGAAAATTGCTTACACGATACAACTCATCATTATGAAGCAGCAGACCAAATATAAAATCAATCCCTTGCATAGAAGCCGAGAAACCCTTGACGGAAAATTTCAATGTTCAGTGGGTAATTTCAATGTATCGGCAAACAGGAAGTGGCTGCACTGCAGATCTGAAAATTGCTTACACGATACAACTCATCATTATGAAGCAGCAGACCAAATATAAAATCAATCCCTTGCATAGAAGCTGAGAAAACCTTGACGGAAAATTTCAATGTTCAGTGGGTACAGTAAGATTTCAAAGTATCGGCAAACAGGAAGTGGCTGCACGGCAGATCTGAAAATTGCTTACACGATACAACTCATCATTATGAAGCAGCAGACCAAATATAAAATCAATCCCTTGCATAGAAGCCGAGAAACCCTTGACGGAAAATTTCAATGTTCAGTGGGTACAGTAAAATTTCAAAGTATCGGCAAACAGGAAGTGGCTGCACGGCAGATCTGAAAATTGCTTACACGATACAACTCATCATTATGAAGCAGCAGACCAAATATAAAATCATTCCCTTTCATAGAAGCCAAGAAAACTTTGACGGAAAAAGTGTTTCGGACGGACGAACGGACGGACTGACGGATGGACTGACAGACGGACTGATGGACGGAGTCGAGCGGTTACTAGACCTGCTTCGCCGATGGCGACGCAGGTAAAAATTCTTAAATATAAATAAATTTTTGAAAGGTTGTGCATCCATTTAATGGTGACAGTACCTCAGTCACCATTTAGTGGGTGAAGGTACGTAGCTCAGTTGTTTTATTCAAACTTACCTTGGATTTATCTCTCCCTCAATAACCAAATTTCTGGGACGTTTAATGATATCTTTCAGATTTATCCTTCCAGACATGGCAAGGTCTAATGTTGCAGAGCCATTTACAAGTAGCTGTAAAGGCAAACCTGTGACTGTTGGAAGAGTCAATTTGCTATCAACAAAAATGATGCTTTGAGTGAAGGTTTCCTTGTATTCTTTTGACAATTTGTTCAGTAAATCTGAAAATTTATGATTTTTAAAGGAGTCAAAGAGTTTGAAGTCTTTCAAATCCTGATACTGTAGTTCATTACCAAACACTCTCATGTACATTGATCCCTTTAGTTCATCCATGGAGAAACCAAGCTGAAAAGAACAAGCAAAATAATTATTTCCTGTTACATATATAGGAGAGTGATTATATGAAAGTGGCGAGCAGACTAGAACCTCATACAGAAATCTATATTAACCCTCTGCATGCTGGTGTCAGAACAACAACAAAATTTCAACCTGCATTTTTTCCCATAATGTGACTAAGAAATTTAATCAGTTCAGTTTTGAGCTCTGTGAAACAATATTGAATTTGTTAAATTCCTAGTTGCATTATGGGAAACATTTAACGTTCAAAATTTTGATATTTTGACATCATTGTGCAGGGGGGTTAAATTTTCTAAATTGAAGGGGAGATAATTTGGTAAAAACTGTTGCAGACTGAAAATTTTGTAATTAGCGCATGCCCACTTGTTAGTCAGAATGTATGAAAAGTTTCATCACAATTGGCTAATAAATGTAGGAGGCACCACACACACAACAAGAACCTCATATAGAAATCAAAATCCAATTTTCCAAGATGAAAGGGAGATAACCTAGTTAAAATAATCGCAGATGAAAAATTAGAAAATACGGACACGTTCACTCATTAGTGGTCAAGATTGCGAAATTTCTTAAAAATAGGTTAATTAATGTAGGAAAAGTTGCTCACACAAGAATCTAATTTGGAAATCCACAATAAACTTAGTTAGAATTGTCACAGAACAAAAATGTTTGAATATAAGAATGTCCACTTGGTAGTCATAATGTTTGAGAAGTTTAAATCAACATTATTTAAAAACTTTAGGAGCAGTTGAGCACAAAATAATTGCATTCTGTCGTACAGGGCGATACCAAAAAAGCCTCCACTCCTTTGAAGTGGGGGTATAAAATGCAATTGAGCCTAGCATTAAGAAATCAGTGATAAAAGGATTACTCGCGTTTATAGGAATCATTTTTTTCAACAAGAGTCAAAATTAAACTTTGAAGGGTAAATAAGAGGATAGTTTTGAACTAGGCAAGAAAATATGCCTGCAGCAGGCAAGGTATTAAATAATGCTGGACAATATAGATATCAATTCTAGAAGCAGGATAGAGTAACTCAATCAATAAAATCCAAAAGTGCTGCTATGCATTGCTGATGTGGTGGTCAAGTTTTTTCACATCTGTAAGGCTTGTCATTATAAGAAAATTATATCCACTGAAATTGTTAAAGTTATCATGCTAACAAGCTGAAACTAGAGGTAGCTAATCCCCTCCCTCCCTCCCTCCCCGGTTTGGTTTCGATTGAGACTGATAAAATTTTCAAGGTCACTGTGAACTTGACCTTCGGGTTCTTCCTCTCATCATGCTCAACTCACATGCCAACAATATTTGATTACATTTGATATTAAACAGCTAAAAATCCTTGTATAAAATTACTCTGGAACACATTACAAAATGTGAAATAAGTTAGGGAGAGAAATTTTTTGAATGAATTTTAGAAACAATTCATCTTCCTCCTCACCCTGTCAAAATCTCCCCCAAAAAATTAGAGGTTCTAAGATAGGCTGTTTCTAATTCATTAGTGTACAAATATCAGTACAGCATTCCCAAAATTTGTTTTCACGGTTGATAAATATTTTGACGAGGTGAGGGGGAAGATATCCAGGCCTGGACATCTTCCCCATCATCCTGCCAAAATCTAAAAATTGCTGCAAGGTTCTAAGATTGTATATTTCTGATTCACTGCTCTCATTATTTAGCAGTATATGATTGGAAGAATTTTTTTTCTTCCAAGTTTTCTATATTACATTTTGACATGGGTGGGGGGAAGATGTCCAGGCCTGTATATTTTTTTATTATTATTATTTTACCTCCTTACACAACTTTGGGGAAAAAATGTTTTCAGCAGTGAAAATGTCCCGTACTGCACTTGCAAATTTAACAAGCTAAATCTTGTTTGACAGAGCTCAGTAAGCTTGGCCAATCAATCATAGATGGTTAAATATTTATTACTACAAGTGCAAAACAGTATCAGTGAAGAGATATTGCTGTAAAACAAGAGGCTTTAAAGAGCCTGTAATTGCTCACTTAGCAGAACTAAATATCCCTCAGTTATTCTAATCAAAATCAAAGAATGCAGCTGGCTGCCCTGCTTCTTCATCTAAACGAAACAGAATGATGATTGTTTTCAGACGACTTTCCGTACATTATTTGTGCCAAGTTTGGTTCACACTGGCCGAGTAGTTTCAGATAAGAAGATGAAAATGTGATTTTCCAGAGGGTTTCCATGGTAACTATGAGCCACAATTGCAGCCATGTTTGCAACTCGATCAACATTAAATGAGGGTCATTGGTAGAGGGTCCCATTCATCAACCATGTGATGTTTCAAAACATTTGGCCTTGTAGTTTCAGAGAAGATTTTTCAAAATCGATCAATCAGAATCAAAGAATGCCTCTGACAGCCATGTTTTTCATCCTACAGGAACAAAGTGAGGAACAGTTGTAGAGAACCTCCCATAGACCATTCCTGCCAAATTTGGTTCACATCGTCTCAGTAGTTCCAGAGAAGAAGACGAAAATGTGATTTCCCATAGGTTTCTATGGTAACTATAAGCTGCAATTGCGGCCATGATTCCAACCCGATCAACATTAAATGAGGATCGTTGGTAGAGGGTGTCCCAGTCATCAAGCATGTGAAGTTTCAAAACTTTTGGCCTTGTAGTTTCAGAGGTGAAAATTTTTGAAAATCCACCAATCAGAATCACAGAAAAAAACAAAATGAGGATCGTTTGTAGAGGCCCTCCCATAGACCATTCCTGCCAAATTTGGTTAACATTGACTCAGTAGTTCCAGAAAAGATAAAAAAGTGAAAAGTTTATTGATGACAGACAATGGACAACGGATGACAAATAATGGGCCAGGTGAGCTAAAATGTGTGATGAGGCAGATTTTCAATCATAAGGGAGGTGCCTGAAAAACCAGAATTTCTTTTTATTGGCCTTAACTGAAACTGTGTGTGATCTTGATGCTTTTCAACAGGATATGAGTAGATGCTAAGATGACCGTTCCAGTTCTCATGTGTTTAAGATATGTATCTTGAAAGCACTTGTTGAGACACCTAAGCCTATTAAAAAAAAGTCTTGTTTTTCAGACACCTTCTTCCTTCCTCATTGTAAATCTGCCCTCATCACCCATTTTATCACTGTAAATATCTTGAATGTTACTCTTTTGGTTTTGTTAGGTCAAAAATTTAATCAACAATATCTTGTTTGAAAGAATTCACTGAGCTCTGTCAAACAAGATATAGTTGGCGAAATTTGCAACAGCAGATTTGGAAATTTTCACTGCTGAAATCAACAGTTTATCCACAGAATGCTGTA
This sequence comes from Pictodentalium vernedei, assembly GCA_031216915.1. Lineage (NCBI taxonomy): Eukaryota > Metazoa > Mollusca > Scaphopoda > Dentaliida > Dentaliidae > Pictodentalium > Pictodentalium vernedei. The sequence continues at coordinate 151,447,767 of CM062293.1, forward strand.
TGGAGTTAAATTAATAATTCCATGTCTTTTCAAAACTTTTTGTGGATTAACAAAAAAAAAATATAAGCAAAAAGCATCCCTCTTCATCATAAAATTAAGATACAATTGCCTGCGAAACAAAAAGTTTTTAATAGTTCTAATTCAACTGAGGCTATTAAAAAAAAAAAAATTTTGTTTTTCAGGCACCTCCCTCGTCATAGAAAATCTGCCTCATCACCTATTTTTACACCTGGAAATCTCTTCTGTGGCACTATTTTGCACTTGTTGGACAAATATTTAACCAACTACACCTTGTTTTACAGAGTTCACAGCTCTCTGTAAGACAAGATATAGTTGGCTAAATTTTCAACTACATTATGGGAAATTTTTACTGCTGAAAACATTGGTTTGCCACAAAATAGTGTTAAGTAGTTAAATTTCTGATTCCAACTATTTTCAGAACTGTTTTGTGAATAAACAAAAAAAAAAAGCCACCGTCCATCATCATAAAATTGAGGAAAAATTATCTGAGAAACAAAAATTTTTTTTTGTAGGCCTAATTTTAATTTAGTAGTGGCTTTAGAGTAATTTGTAATAAAATTTTGGCTACCTGTATCTGGCAAACCAAAACTTGATCTGAAACCATACCAAAGGTACATATAACTAAGGGTTGAAAGACTTTCTCATACATTAGGGTACCCATTTCATATCCACAAATACTTGACTTTTAAGAGTTACCCTTACCTTTTGCTGCATTCTATCAATTTTTGATGTCTTTATTCCATGTGGATGCTTTGTTTGCTTTTTAACATCAGATTTGTCACCAAAGTAACCACGAGGACCAAAGTATTGTTCGAAAAAATAATCTAGGCCTTCAATACGCCCACCAATCTCAAACAAGTTGATAGAATTACCAAATACATCCAGCGTCAAATTCAACATGGCAGATCTTGGAAGAAATGATTTTGAGGAAAATATAACATTGCTCTCAACTATGGCTCCGGTGTCAAACTTTTCTGAGAAGAAAGACCCTTCATAATTTCTTGAGAATTTTCTTTTGTCCAAATTAAATTCTTTTGTTAGTTGCTCATCTTCAAGGATCTTTCTGATAGATTGTTTCAATGGATCAGAAGTTTCCATAATATTGGTGAGGTGTGTCCATACAAATGAGCCAACTTGATTGACCTCCTCAGACTGCAAAGTTTCTTTTATTTGGTCAAGTATGAATGCATTGGAGCAGCTCATAACTGCCAGATAGGCAGCAATTCTCAGCTCAGAGTCTTCTTCTGAACTGCGGAAAATTTCCATTAAATTGTTTCTCTGAAAAGAAAAATGAATAAATTGTCATGAGGATGCCGTCTTACAAAATAATCAACAACTTCATAAGTAATATTGTTCTGTGATTTAAAATTTCAGTAAAAAATCAAATGCTTATGATTTGGGATCAAGAAATCTATTAAAAAGATGTTGAGAGTTATATTGGATAATCAAAGAATTTATTCTTTTTTTTCAGTGGACTACAAATAAATCCCCACCAATCAGACCTATCCAAGAAATGCATGTGATGACATACACACTTCTCATTTCTCTCTGAAACGAAAACATGGCATGCAGTTATAAATATTTGAGCATATAAAAAAGTACAACCATCTGAATTCAGCTTAAATCACTTATGCATCTCATCTCAACAGAATCCACAACTTGTACTGAAAATCACAAAAGTATTCCATTTAGAGTCACCTGCACAAATTAGAAATTGAGACAACCCCAAAAATCGCAATCATATAACTTTTTTCAAGCAATCCGATCTTTCAGGTAAGTCTTTTTTCAGATTTTGTAATTAAAAGACAAAGTGATGCTGATATGCATAGTGCAAGTGCCAAGTTTGATATGAACATTCTAAACATAACAGTTGATTTCATATCAGTAATCTGATAATATGCTATGATGTAATAGTGGGCACACTGTTGAAAAGAGCTCACACAGCCCTTCCCAACAGGGAATTACATCACAACAGTTCATCGCTATAGTCATATTATACAAAGTTTTACCATCATTATAAAGTGCATCCCGGTTCTGAGAGAAGTGGCAAATGAATACAATATCACTCCAAGGAAAGATATTTGGCCGATATCTAGAAATGTAAGTGAATGAAAAGTCGGTCTCCCTATTTCTTTTTAGGCTAAGGCTAATAAAAAAAATTTCTTGTTTCTTAGGGCCCTCCATTGTCACTGAAAATCTGCCTCATCATCCCTTTTTCAGCTGGAAATCTCTTCCAATGATATTATTTTGCTCTTGTAGGACTAAAAATTTAACCAACTATATCTGGTTTGACAGAGCTCACTGGGTTCTATAAAACAAGATATACAGTACGTGGAGAGTGTATTATCACTAAATATCCTGCAGAGTGGAGATTCCACCCAAGAAATAATTGCAAATTTGTTGCAAAGAATTACAAGCACAAGCAAAGTTACAACCAATGGACCTCCGGGTTATACATGGAGGTCTATTGGCTGAAACATTGCTTGTGTTTTCTGTCCACATGTACAAAATTTGAAAGTGATACTTTGGGTGCTAACTCCACTCCCTGGGTGATTTAGTTACAATCCACTCTCCACGTACTGTAGTTGGTTAAATTTGAAACTGCAGTATGGGAAATTTTCACAGCTGAAAAAATTGTTTTTTCCAATGAATAGTCGAAGCGTGGCTGAATCGATTTTATCTTTGTAGTGAGGTTCAGTATATAATTTAAATCTACAGCCCTATAAGGCTTTAGGATGAATTTACTACTGATCCTCCTTACAGCTTGTCATCTATTGTGTTGTCTTGCCAAGGAACGGAAGATTTTCCATTGTGCAAAATTGTAAGCATACCAGATTTAAGGGATCTGATGCAGAACAATTTATCTTGGAAGAGAGATACTACTCTGTCCAAAACTTCATGAACTGAGACACTAAGTTTGATCTGAGTGAAGGTTTACGAAAGTTCAAATCAAATTCTTTATACATGGTTCAGAATCTCTGTATAAAATCACAATGAATCTGTGATGAGATATCAAGATTTCATTCAAAGTTTTTCTAAAAGGAAAAACTGCTTTCATACTGAAAATATGTCATTGTGTGCAAGCCTGAAAATAAGCAATCTGTCATTTGCAGAATGAGGTCCCCAGAGAGTAAATTTGATTATGCTATCCCACACAGTGCACCAATTTATCCTCTGGGAACCTCTTTCCGTTTAGGTTTGAGACTTGATTCAGACTGAGATTAACAGAGGGTAAATTTAGTGTTGCTACCCTGCTGTGCAGGGTAGCATCACCAAATTCACCCTCTGGGGACTTCATTTTGCAGATGACAGCCCACTTATTTTCTGGCTTGATTGATAACAAGTGATGTTTAATCACAACTACAACAGAGCTTTTGGCCAATTATAATGTGATAAAAACTGTTTAATGATTTGGACATTTTTAGGTAAATGCAGTGGCAGCTCTACTGTGTGGTATTTAAAATAACCAAATACAGGCTTTGCTCTGCCACTCACCCATATCCACAAACAACAATTTCCCTATTTCTAGCAAACTGCCCCAGAAAGCGAACCCATTCTGCCTTTCATCCCTTTTAAATTAAGTCTGGCACCATCACTGTGTAAATGGTCAACAGGTTATTCCTTGCAAAACTTCTGTAAATCACTGAACTAAACTAAAATGTGTTATTCTTACATCAGCTCCACATGTCATGCGCCTGAATGCTTCAATAGCAGCTACCCTAACTTCCACTGGATTGTTTTTATTTTCAAAGCAGTGGTTAAGAGATGGAATAGCCACCTCTGCATACCCAATGTTTCCAAGTCCTCTCAAGGTTAACAGAATCTACAAATAGAGAATCAAAAAATTCAGCTTCTCTCAGTCTTGAACCTGTTTCAATCTTACAGTCAATGTATGAAATGCAGCAGATGATTTATTATTATCTGGTTATAACCTATGGTTAACTACACGACGCTTAAGAAGCCAAATTCCAACCTTAATCACTTTTACTGTAACAAAACTAGTGCCCCAATATACAGGATTTGACTCAATTTGCAAGTGCATTCTGAGCACCTTGACAGATATTTCTATGCAAATCTTGGCTGCCGATAGAGATTTGCATAGAAACAACTGCAAAGCCACAGGATGTAGCCTTTCAAAGTGTAGCAAACATGTATAAAAATCTCCAGGTCTTTTGAGAATTATGAGAACTGAGTGACCATTTTAACATTTCTCTCAAAAGGGAAAACAAGTATATTTATTCTCGGAAGAGAATATTGGTAATTTCTCTAAAAACGGAGCAGGGATTTTCCAGACTACTTTGGGAATGGGACCTGAGGCATCTCAAATGGGAAAATTAACCCTTATTGGAAAGAAATTGGTAACTTTGAAAATTCATGAAAGTTTCTCTTTCAGTTACTCCCTTGAAGATTATTTGTCATGTCTGCTCTACCCATAAAAGCCTGATTCTCACTTGGGTCCAAAGTGGCTCATTGGTTAGAGCACTGAACTTCAGATCGAAAGGTCATAGGTTCAATTCTGATCTGCATTGTGTGCTTGGGCAAGATACTTACTCCCAATTGCTCAAGTGGGAGCATGATCATGCAGTGTGCTCAGGAGTACAGTACATGGAGTGAGGATTGTTACCAAATCACTCGTGGGCTGGTTTCTACACTCAGACAAAAATTCCTTTTCAGGGAAAAAGCATTAGAACAGTGAGCAAAGTTTCAGCCAAGGGACCTCTGGGTAGAACCTGGAAGTCCCTTGGCTAAAACTGTGCTTGTCCTTCTCATGCATTACCTCAGGAATTGACTGTTATTTCTGGGTGGAGACACCACCCCACAAGTTATTTAGTAACAATTCACTCTCCACGCACTGTACTGCACATCAATGGTACACATGCCTTCAACCTGAGTTAGTAAGTCTGAGAGTCTGACAGTTAATCACTGCAGGTAGATAGTTCTCCTGGGTACTCCAGCTCACTCCACCCATAAAACTGTTTGAAACAATATAACCCTGGCTGTTGAAAGTGTTGTTAAACCCCAATAAAAAAGTAGATTTTAACTTAAGCAAATCCTGATACCTCAGTGAAGGTGCTTCAACACAGAGTGATGGTGGAATCTTCCACAAAAGTTTAAATTGACTCCAGAGGTGGTTTCTAGGAAAGTCTTGGGTACCTAAGCATGCAGTCAAGACTTGATTGGAAATCATTGCCAGGCCACTACACCAAAGGGCTGTGGTGAAATACAGTTTTTTTTTAAAACTGTACCCATTTTCAAAAGTTACTGTACATTACAAGCCATTGAATTTTGAATTTTTAGTGGCTTGTAATTGGGAAAAAGGTTCTCTAAATCCCATTGAGAAAATATCCCTTAATCTGACCCTTTAGATTGTGAAGAAAATCCCTGCTGTGTTGTATATGGCATGGGGCTAGTCTACCTGGTATCTGGCACACTGGTGTCACCAACATTTTAAGTAGCAATTTTCCCACAATACAACTAGGAATTAAACCAATTCAATTTTGTCTGACAGAGTCAATGAACTCTGTCAAAAAGAGTGAATTGGTTAAACTCTGAATTGCATTATGGGAAATATTTGCAGCCTTAAGTTTTGATATTTCAATATCAGTGTGCTGAGGGTTAACTGTGGTAGTCACTAATATCTGTTTGTTACAGTTTATTGGAGTGTAGAGAGGCTCTCTCCAATTAATTGTAATAGAACAAAGTCTCATTAAGAAAATATAATTTGCTTCTAATTGAATTTGAAGCACATCACAATAAGGTTTTATTGTGGTACAGTGGAGCCCACTTAATTGGATATCTCTTAACTGAATAACCCTGTTAATTGAATATAATTTCCAAACACAAAACCACTTACCATACCTCCAGTACAAATTTGACCTATTAATTGAATATAGGTTATAGACTAAACTCCTGTTAATTGAATAAAAAATCTTGCTACCTGTTGAGAAATTACCATGATTCTCCACAGTTTTCCTTTGTTTACAGACCTATTTAGCCTCAGTACATCCAATGCAGGCATTTAATCTTTTATATCTTGTATATAAGAGAATAAATGCTAAATTTATCTCTAGAATACAAGAAAGTGACACATTCCCTGTTAATTGAATACTCCTGTTAACTGAATAATCTTCATTGGCAAAGTGGCTATTCAGTTAACAGGGTGCCACTGTACTAGTCCTCTTACACAGAAACCTAATATTATGGCTTCCAGTAGTCGGGCAATTAAAAGAAGGCCACAGTTGACCAGGTACCCAATGGAATTAACTGAAGATTTATTGTGTGAAAGTATCAAGATTTTGAATTGATTTCAAACTTTTACTGCACTAAAAGAGTGCGGTTCATAAAAAGACACCTACAATGAATGCTTTACAACAAAAAACCATCAATGTTAGAAAATAAAAGCATACCTGTTTCTTGTTGTTTTCGGTGACCTTACAGTTTCTTCCTAAAGCTTTCTTCAATGTCAAGGTAATCTCATTGACATCACTATCACTCTTACACGTTTGAGTCTGGCAATAGCTGTGTACTAAATTTGACACAGATAATACGGCAGTAGAATCCATTATATTATCATTCAGCAATAACTGAAAAATGAAAAAGCAGTTAACCCTTTATCTAACAAATTGGCATATCCCCCCACATAATTAACAAATTGCGCAGATGAAAAAAAATTATTTTTCAAAAGCATTCAACAAAACCATTTCATGTGACCTGCTCATTGGAACGACCTTCTCAAGTTGTTTAGATCCTTGCTAGAATATGACAGGCCTCTTAGATTTCTATGGTAGAAGTTGGATTGGTTAGATGCTGTAAAAAGTCTATTGAAAAATGTATGAGGACTCTGTGATCAAGTGGTCAGGTTATATTGGTGCTATCGGATCAAGGAACTGGGAAGTGGGATTATTGTGATATTCTACTGCTCATTGGCACAAATATTGTTGTATAAGCTTATAGCTTACTGCCGAATCCACATTAATGTATGTAATAACTTTTTTATATGTACTCTTGAAATAAATAATGTTTAAACTAAATATTGTTCAGTACTTCAAAACAAGTTTTCTATTTGTAGAAACCAGTCAGGAACCTTTGGTGTCAGAAACAGGCAGGATAAGGCTTGGGATTGGGAAAGTGTATTCATTTTTATGGGTGGGAGAGGATGGGGTAGCTTCAGCCTTTGGGTAGAAGGATCACAAAATGTTTGCGTTAAGCATTAAAACTTACTTATAACTAGTGAAAGGTACAAGCAAACAGCCAGGATTGTACAGTAGGGGATTGCCTTTTCTTTTTTTTTTTGGGGGGGGGGGGTGGTGGGGGGTTGTGGGTGGGTGCATGGCAGGCAATTGGGAGGGAGACTTCTCAAATAAAATTTTGCAAAATTTAGTGTTCTAAGATTGAATTTGAATTTGTTGTGCATGTCGGCCAATAGTGATTAACCAATTATTGGCAATTGTGTCTGATATTGGCTGATTTTAAGCCATTGGTTGACCATCGGTAGAAGTGTTTGAACATCGGTTCATGCCAATGGTTACATGGAACACCACAGTATCAAAATTGTTCGTATTTACATTTGATTCACGACCTCATACAAGCAGTAATTAGCTTAATAAGTTGCCACATTGATTGGTAGTAGTGTTGAAATGATTTGTGGATTATTCAACATAATATCCCACTCCCTGTACAAGTTACATATACACTGACAGCACCCCTTCAGTACCATGAATAAATTGCTGTTTCATCATTTGATATCACTGACAGCTCATTTGTAAACAATCTAGTTACCCAATTCTTTTTTATTTACTGTCAAGACAAAGTAGACAATAACAAATGAACATAAAATGGACTCATCAGCCGATTGTTTTCACAGTAGGAGTATAACTTCAATCTGTTGTGCATGTTACTTATCTATATAAACAATCTAAAAATAGTGTATTGCCATTTTGTGCATGGACTTATGGGATTGGTCATCATTTGTGAAACATTATAATTTTCCATTCGGGATTTTCGGCACTAGACACGTGAATACAAATCTATGAAATGGAGTGAATTGTAGTGTTGAAAATACAGCTGTTATAAATGTATTTTCAGTCATCGATTTTTGCACCACAACGAAACCAATCTGAATTACTGTGTACAAAATGGGACCTACTTTTGTTTTGACCTGTATATCCACGTGGGTTTTGAATCTAAAATTCAAATTGGGACATAAATCAGTGATTAAATTAAGTAAATAAATATATGTTATTTAATTGCCCTTTGATATATTTTATTCAATTTCATCTTGAAACAAAATTTAAATGTAGGTGGCATTTAAAAATAGTATGGGTGTAAGTCATTAATTTTTGCATCGATCAATGACGCTGCGCTGTCAACATGTTTCTGCAGACTTCGTATTTTTATTTTGATACACACAGTGACTCACTCTTGAGATCAACGGGCATATCAACCTAACTGTACTGTAAAAATTAACCCCATTCTAGGTGATCTTGAATCTACTACTCCTTTTGGTTGTGACATCTGACATCGGCACCCACAATTGGCCGAATGTACACTCAACTAATTGGCAGGCAGATGACGGTTACAAATCCTTATTGGTTAAGCACAACAGGCCAATACTGGGGACCATTTTGGGGTTCTATGTGATGTGAAACTTGCATTGGGGCAATGTTTTGGGGGGTTTTATTAGGGGGGCGAGCAGCAGAAAATCTTGAGTGGGGTGAAAACAGTCCCCAACCACACCCTATGTGTACACGCCTGGAATATCGTCTTATTGTTAGAAAACGTATTGAAAACAACAACCTATATAGAATGTAGGAAACATGGAGGATTTCATTCACAAGATGAGTGAATGGTATGTGGATGTACAGGGAGGGCTGAGTTCATGAATACCAACTGTGAGGTTGGTACCCGACTTTTAGACCTAACTCATTTTTTCGTGGTTTATAACCAACTTGGAATTTCTATCAGGTGTGTGATTGTACTCATGCATGCACTACAAATTCTCTTATCTGCTGATAAATGCATGTCAATAGTGATAAAAGTCCAATTTTGATTGGTGAACCCACCACTTCAGCCCATTTGTGACCTTTGACCACTTATCACCAGACTGCTTTTGAGAGAATCTTGACAAGTTGAAACATTTTTCTGATACCATTTTCTTCGTGAATTTATATCGAAAACAAGAATGTTAAAAAATTTATAGTAATTTATATATTTTTTATACTTACCAATGACCCAGACATAGCTGGTGCTAACTCTTAAAAATCTAGGGCCAAACACAAATTTTGCCCCCCAATCCCCAAAATTTGCATCTAAAACCAAAAGAAATCATGTCCTGAAGGACCTCCATACTTTGCCCTTACTGCGCATGCGCAGTGTCAAGGACGTTCCGAAATTGGCGCCAATTATCATTCTTACAAGCAGTGCCTGGTCAGCGCTATGTACTCAGCAGGGAGGTATGAGTTCCCAACTCCTGGGAGGGCCATCCCCGTCTGGGTCATTGGTAAGTATAAAAAATATATAAATTACTATAAATTTTTTAACATTTTTATACTGTACCAATGACCCAGACATAGCTGAATAGTAAAAAGGCTGGAGGGCCTAGGACATAGAGGAAACTCCAATAAGCTCAACTATATAATATAGAGTCAACCCCTCAAGGAGAAAAGGAGTATTAGGCTTTACATGTATCTTTCTTATTTTATGTTAAATTAGAAAGATACAATACCCTTCATAATTGAGCACAATAATATTCATGTTCTCTATTAACATCCAGTATAACCCTTTATACTAATTATTTTTAAAGTAAGCCAATAAATAAAGTTAGTCCAGAGAATTGAGACTCTTTATATTCTTTAAAAGTGTCCGAGGATTGTATATTAACGCCCGTTTGACACTTGACATATACAAATGCTTCACACCGAGCTACACTTTAAAAATATGACATGAATGAATTTTTAACATTAATATTACACTTTAAAACCATCCCAGAAACGACTCAGAAATACTGACTTCGGAGGAGGCATTCCCTTGCTTTTCACTATAAAGCAGGTGACCTAAAGGAACACCCTCCCCCCCCCCCCCCCCTTCCCCTTGCCCTGGGTCAAATAGCCCAGAGCGAAGAGGGCAGCCGGACGGAGTCACTGCCAGAACAGAAAGCCTGCATAACTATAGTTGCAACTGTTTAGAGGACGACATTCTGAGCAACAGATAACGGACCTAAACAATGCAGGTCTCCAGAAATGGACTCAATATTCCTGAGATAAAAATTCGTGAATGTGGATGGCTGAGACCAATAAGCAGCCTTCATTAAATCTGTAATAGCAATACTATTAGCGTAAGCCCAAGATGTAGAAAGAGCTCTTACTTCATGAGCCGAAATCTTAAGCACAGACTGCTGAGAAGAAGATAAATTTTTATAAGCAGTACGGATAGTTAATTGAATCCATCTAGCAATAGAATGGACCGAAATGTCCTTTCTATTAGGCATCAGAGACAGAAAGAAACGTTTTCGTCCCTTTCTGATAAACTGAGATCTCTGTTTATAGATACGTAACGCTCTAACAGGACAGAGTAAAGGCCTACGCCCGTCTGAAGACGGAAGGGCCTTAATAACAATAGGTTCCGGATATTTATTAGGAGCCTGATTCTTAGCTAAAAATCCCACATTAGTAGTGAAGGTGATAGTGTTCCCAACACTACGATAGTGAGAATCATCCACCGACAGTGCATGAAGCTCACTGACTCTTCTAGCAGAAGAGAAAGCTAAGAGAAAAGCTGTCTTATAAGACAAGAATTTGAAATCTACTGTCACAAGAGGTTCAAATGGCTTTTCCTTCAGTTTAAGAAGAACCCAAGCTAAATTCCACTTAGGAATTAACCTAAGAGTTCTGGGTCTATTTATCGAGAAGTTTCTAACTAACTTAGATAAAGAGACATTAGATCCAATTTGTAAACTATCATGATGTGCATAGGTATCAGATAACATAGACCTATAACCCTTAATAGTAACAGGCTGCAGTTTGATTTCGTCAAACAAGTATACTAGAAAGTTTGCAATGTCTGGTATGGAGGGATCAAAAATATCAACAGAATGATCCATATACCAACGACGAAAAACCTTCCACTTAGCCGCATAGTTTAGCGAAGAGGAGGTCCTCCTACAGTTAGAAATCGTGTCCACTGCTCGTCCTGTAAAGTGCTTGTCATGCAAGAAGGACCGCACAACGGAAAAACGTGAAGGTTGAGACCTTGCGGGTTGTGATGAAGTTGACGCGGTTTCCCCTGTGAAAGAAGATCCTCCCGTGGAGGAAGCTTTTGCGGTAGGTCCCACAACAGACACCTGAGAAGATTTATCCACGGTCTCTGTGGAGACAGAGATGCTACCAACAGAATCTTGCATTGAGATTGTTTTATCTTTAGCAATACTTGCTGAATTAACGGCGCTGGAGGATACGCATATCCTATCATTCCATCCCAAGGGATCGACAGAGCGTCTACTGCAAAAGCTCTTGGATCCGGACACGGAGACACATACGTCTGCAACTGATTGTTGAGATGTGTCGCAAATAAGTCTATCATTGGCCGTTCCCATTGGTAGCAAATCTGATTGAATACTTGTTTGTTGAGAGTCCACTCCGACGGCAACAAGCAACCCTTTCGTGAAAGGGAGTCTGCTAGTATGTTCAGACGACCCGGTATATGACGGACCGAAAGTAGTACTTGATGTTCTAGAGCAAACAGAAGGATTCTTTCCGTTAGATTGAACAACGGAACTGAATGAGTGCCTCCCTGATTCCGTATATACGCCACTACTGTCGTATTGTCAGATAGGATTTGGACATGAGCATTGTGAATAATGTCCATCCAATGACGTAACGCAAGCCAAATTGACATCATTTCCTTGATGTTTATGTGCTTGCCCAGGAATTGCGGATCCCAAAGACCCTGGCATCTCGAATCCGTTGGGATCAATGATGCACCCCAACCTGTTTGACTGGCATCCGTCATAATGGTAAAACTCGGATCCGGCAACTGCAGCAGAACTCCCTGAGTTAACCACTGAATGTTTGCCCAAGTCTGAATCTCTCGTTTCACTTGATCTGACAAGAGAACGTCTATGTCGAGCGAATGAATTTTCACACTCCAATTCTGAGTCAAGAAAATTTGGAGAGGACGCGTGCGTAACCGCCCCATCGGACCTCTGAAGAATGTCATCCAGGTAGGCCGACGTTACCGCCGACGAATGAGCTCGGAAATACATCATTACCGAGTTCATTACCCGAGTGAAAGCCCAGGGTGCTAGGTTCAAACCGAAGCACATCGCCCGGAATTGATACACCACTCCTAGGACTGCGAAGCGTAGATACTTTCTGAATGTCGGATGTACCATGACGTGAAAGTACGCATCTTGAGATCTATGCTTGTTGCATAATCGTTCACCTGAATACTCGCTCTGACCGATCGAATCGTCTCCATATAAAACTTCGGAGCGACGATCAGCTTGTTTATCCAGCTCAAATCTATGACTGGACGGAACGAGCCGTCTGGTTTCGGAACCAGAAACAGATGGCTGTAGAATCCCGGTGTCTCCTGGTTTTCTGCGACCTCTACCGTTTTCTTCCTTAAAAGAGACTGCACCTCTGATAACAGAGCGTCTCTTTTCTGTGGATTTGACGGAAGTTGAGTCCATTTTGGACTTCGAGTTAATGGAGGCTTTCGCTTGAAGGATATCTTTAGACCTTCCGAAATCACCCCTCTCACCCAAGGGTCGTCCGTAATCGACGCCCACTCTTGTGAAAAACTCGACAACCTTCCGCCAACCGGAACGCGATAGAGGTTGAAGCCATCACCTCCTGGACCTGCAAGGCCTGCGGGAGGAGAAACCACGTCCTCCGCGACCCGCACCTCGTCCCGTCGACCTCGGGGCGTCCGACCGGTTGTCCCGGCCCGAAGGACGTCCCGCACGTGAGTCGCTGCCTTGACGGTCTCTTGAATAAGACCAAGAGGACGTACCGGAACCTCTATAGGAACCTCTCTTGGGCGCATTAGACCCAGAAGTGCCTGTCTTACTCTTATCTGCCGTGTCCGACTTCTTAGAAGCAGATTTAAACAGCAGAGAATCCGAAGCTTTCTTAGTAATTTTATCGTAAATTGCAGAAAGCTTGCCGTCGAAGAGAAGTTCTCCGGAGACCGAAGCGACTCTGAGAGAGTTCTTCACCTTACTATCCACGAGTGTGGATGTAGCTAGGGCTGCGTCACGTCTAACCAACTCCAGGTTTGCCACTGAAAGGGCGGAGTTACACGTGGAATAAGCTACTGACCTTGAAAGAAGTCTTAAAGAGGATTGTAAATCCTGGAATTCTTTCCCTTGAAGACGCAGTGATAATGCCTTAGTAAGGTGGTCTGCGTAAGATAAAGCATCTAAACTGGCTCTGTTAGACGAAATTTGGTTGGAATAGACGTAGACGACGGTAATGATAATTCTAAGTCTTCCGCCTCGTCGTCCATACGCAGAGGAACTCTCGGGATACCCTGTCCTGCCGTATCGAATTTATTCCTTGCATTAATGAAAGGCAGGTTAAGAGCATTGGCGGACAAGAAACCCGCTTTTCCTGTTTTGGAAGCAAGTTTGAATATAGCGTCGTTCAATAATTCAAATGTTCTTGTGACATTATTGGACTGAGACGGAAACTCGGGAGCGATGTCCCTGAACCGCTCAAAGAAATCAGTGTCCAATGACGCTATAATTCTCTTGTCCGGTACCGCAGCAGTCTGGCCCGATGAACAACCTGAGGAAGAAAGCGCCGGATGAAGTCCACAGCAGCTTTATGTTGTTCCGAAAGGGATAGCTCCAAGTCATCCGTATCCCTTTCACCATCCGGTCGGACCTCATGATGCTCCCGGTCGTCCGCACCCGATGCTTCGGCAGAGCGTACCGACCCAGCGCCGTCGAATAATTCCCGATCCGACACCGTTTCTGTCGGTTGCTGGGATGCTGCGATAAGTTGTGCTATTTGAACAAGCACGTCCGACATCGAGGCCTGCGGAGGCGCAGTCTTTCGCTGCTTCGCCGAGGGCAGCTCCGCATCTAGTGACTCTCGCATACTCTTCCTATGCGAACGTCCGGAGTCAACCGGCCTCATGTCCCTGGCTACTGGATGGCGTGACCTGGTCGCCGAAGAATCCCTGATCGGCGAAGCTGGTAGAATATCGGCGGTCAAGTAGCCAAGGTGCGGTCGTGAGCGCTGGTGAGAGGAAGAAGCCTGAGCAGTCTCAGTGGACTGCCTATACAACGGAGCGTCCCGAGCGACGGACGTGTGCTCCGCTTGCGACACATTTTGTACCACAACATCTGGTCCCAGATGTTGTTGTACGAGAGAGGGGCCTCTCTCGCTCGCGGCCCGGCTGGACCTGGACGAGCTAGGAACCGGACTCGAAGGCTTCCTCCGAACTCTCCTACTATCCGCCGTCACTGGGTGTGCACGTTGAATGTTTATAGTGCTCGCATCACCCAACATTTCCTCCTGGACCGCATCGGACGAACCCGGCTGCCGAACCATTCGGTGAATGGACGCTACACCGGGCGAGCTAGCGGACGACATTTGTCTTATGTCCATGAGCACTTTTGCCGCTAGCTCTGTATTCATTTGTGACAACGGAAACGCACTTGCGGAAGATAACATGGAAACATCACCCTGTTCTTATTCCTCTGAAATAGAAACTGATAGAGTAGAGTGACCCTGCGGAGAAAGAGCCGGCATAGCCCTTTCTCCACTAACAACATATCGTGACACACGTTTCCAATGTTTGTCATCCCAATATTGACATATTGAACAGGGATTAGTGCGAGTACACTGACTACAATTAATACAATGATCATGAAAGTCAGAGGAAGATTTCTTCCTATTACAATTTGAACAATATCCTTTCATTATGAAAAGTCAACAACAAGTCCTAGTACTCGCACAAACCCCTAAACACAAAGATACATAATAACATGATCCATTAATATTGAAAAAACAATTGAAAATCAAAATAATTTTTGAAAAATATTTTTTTTCAGCGAAGCCCAAGTTTCTGAAAAGTAACATTGAGCCCCAATGGATCCCAAGGCTAAGTGTGGTCAAAAATTTTAAAATTATATAAAATAATTATTGCAACACTTACGGATAATAATAATGTATCTTATAGTGAGATAAACTACTCCAAAGGCAAACAGCCCTCCTCAAAAGAGACTGTTGCCAATGTAAACAAACAGTGTAAAAACACCAGAAAACATGACTCCAGGCACTGACAATACTGGCCCGAAATCAGTCATCAAAATTACACACTATCTGATGCAAAACAGAGACTCCCAGGGGAGAATCTGCAGAACATCAGATGGTAGATGCAGAACACAACGTTTATACACCCATGGGTGAAAACGTAAACATGGGGAAAATAACAGAATTCATTCTGTAACCAAGCTAATTCTCCCAAGAGAATTTAGAAATGATCTTTCTCAAAAATATGCCAAAAGCATGGGAGAATAGCAAGGGGGGACTTAGAAGACCAGGGGAGAGGAAACACTGAATAAGCAGTGCAACTTTATAGCAAGAATGACTACAACAGGCCCATGCCTCGAAAATAGGCAACTTAACATAATTTCATAAAAATTTTTAAGTACAGCCCTGATTATTTTTTGTCACTCCTTTCTCCTCTCCTCCTTGTATATCCTCCTTAGAATCACCATTTCTCCAATAATTACGTGTCTGGCATCCTTTAAACTGAGATTTACAAGCACAAAGATCAGTGAGATGTTGACTGATGAAGGGCCAAACAGAGAATGATAATTGGCGCCAATTTCGGAACGTCCTTGACACTGCGCATGCGCAGTAAGGGCAAAGTATGGAGGTCCTTCAGGACATGATTTCTTTTGGTTTTAGATGCAAATTTTGGGGATTGGGGGGCAAAATTTGTGTTTGGCCCTAGATTTTTAAGAGTTAGCACCAGCTATGTCTGGGTCATTGGTACAGTATAAAAATGTAATCAGCTGAGAAGTATTTCACTTATTTCCCAAAACTCAACCTTACCCCTATACCTTAAAACAGCATTCGGTGGACATAGAGTATGAACTTTCTAGATAAATGTTTTGATATAAAGATGCCAGGTCAGAAATGCTATCATGCATTTTTATGACCACCATATACCCTTCTAACGAAAAAACCTTCATGGGAATTTATCCATTTGTTTGGTAGTAACAGGTCATATTTTGCCTACCTGGCTGAAGGACTATTAGTGATAAGAAAACTAGAGGCTCTACAGAGCCTGTAATCCTCACCTGGAAATATATATAAAAATGTGATTTCCCATAGGCTTTCCATGGTAACTATGAGCTGCAATTGTGGCCATGTTTGCAACATTACATCAAAATTACATAAGGATCATTGGTAGAAGGTGTCCCAGTCTTCAATCACGTGAAGTTTCAAAACATTTGAATCTATCAAACAGAATCATAAAATGTCTCTGGTGGCCATATTTTCCAGCCAATGGGAACAAAAAAGAGGATCGTTTGTAGGGGGCCTCCTATAGACCATTCTTGCCAAGTTTTGGTTCATGTCAGCTCAATAGTTCCAGAGAGAAGATGAAAATATGATTTCCTATAGTTTTTTTCTATAGTAACTATCAACCGCAATTGTGGCCATGTTTGCAAAACGTTCAACATTAAAATGAGGAAGGTTGGTGGAGGGTGTCCCAGTTATCAACCATGCAAAGTTTCAAAACATTTGGCCCTGTGGTTTCAGAGGAGAAGAGTTTTCAAAATTGACCAGTCAGAATCAAAGAATGCTTCTGGTGGCCACGTTTGTTCACCCAACAGGAATAAAGTGAGTAACAGTTGTAGAGAACCTCTCATAGACAATGCCTGCCAAGTCTGGTTCACATTCGCTCAGTACTTTCAGTGAAGACGATGAAAATGTGATTTCCTATAGGATTTCTATAGTAAATATAAGCCACAATTGCAGCCATAATTGCAACCCGATGAAGATTAAAATAAAGATCCTTGGTAGAGGGGGTTACAGTCATCAGTCACATTAAGTTTTTTCAAACCATTTGGCCTTGTAGTTTCAAAGAAGATTTTCTTGAAAATGCCCACATTTATGAATTCTGTTTCCACAAAAAAAATCAGTGAAAAAAGGGTTAAAATATTTTGAAAATTACAATTTTTTCAGACAGTATTCTCTTTCAAAATAGCTTTTGGATAGGTAAAGGGTTACAGGAATCTTAAAAGATGTACAATAATTACTGTCATCTGAGCTGACATGATTGCAAGATAACAAACAAACTTCCCCAGATTTTCTAAATAATCTGTCAGCTCTTATCAAACATAATTAGATTACAGCTGAAGATATCAACCTACAGTTGCACTTGTTTTACAGTACAAGTCAAAATAAGTTGTGTAGGATAATCCTATAAACTATGTATCTTTTCTCTTCCTACACTGATAAGACCAGAAGCTGACATCATTTTCTGGAAAGCTCTCACTGATAGCTTTTCCAGAAAATGTCAGATTCTGATCTCGTCAGGGCAGAAGCTGCAGTCTTCTTAGTTTATTGCAGTTATGCTACAGCTTATTTTGACTTGTACTGTAAACACAATATTTTTGGGGTTTTTTTCCCCAGTTCTCAGTGGAGAAAAAACTGGAACCAACTCTTTCCAGATTCTCAAAAACCAAGTATTTTGCTGACAGTACTGATCTTCGTGCAGACAGGAGAGTCATTGGGTTAAGCATTAGAATATAGCCTCTGGTGGCCACATATTTCCATCCTCTCATAGACCATTCCTGTGAAGTTTGGCTCACGTCGGCTCAGTAGTTCCAGAGAAGAAGATGAAAATGTGATTTCCCATAGGGTTTCTATAGTAACTATAAGTCGCAATTGTGGCCATGTTTACAACCCGATCAACATTAAATGAGGATCGTTGGTAGAGAGGGTCCCAGACATCACTTATGTGAAGTATCCAAACATTTGGCATGGCAGTTTCAGAGGAGAAGATTTTTGAAAATCCACCTATCAGAATCAAAGAATGCCTCTGGCGGCCATGTTTTTCAACCCACGGGAACAAAATGAGGATCATTTGTAGAGGACCTCCCATAGACCATCCCTGCCAGGTTTGGTTCACGTTGACTCAGTAGTCCAGGAGAAGAAGATGAAAATGTGATTTCCCATAGGGTTTCTATAGTAACTATAAGCTGCAATTGTGGCCATGTTTGCAACCCGATCAACATTAAATGAGGATCATTGATAGAGGGGGTCCCAGTCATCATTTATGTGAAATATCAAAACATTTGGCCTGGCAGTTTCAGAGGAGAAGATTTTTGAAAATCCACCAATCAGAATCAAAGAATGCCTCTGGCGGTCATGTTTTTCAACCCACAGGAACAAAATGAGCATCGTTTGTAGAGGACCTCCCATAGACTATCCCTGCCAAGTTTGTTTTCACATCGCCTCGGTTTTTCCAGAGAAGAAGATGAAAATGTGATTTCCCATAGGGTTTATTTAGTAGTTATAAGCTGCAATTGTGGCCATGTTTACAACCTGATCAACATTAAATGAGGATCGTTGGTAGAGGGGGTCCCAGTCATCATTTATACGAAGTTTCAAAACATTTGGCCTGGCAGTTTCAGAGGAGAAGATTTTTGAAAATCCACCAACCAGAATCAAAAAATGCCTTTGGAAGACGAGTTTTTTATCCGACGGGAACAAAATGAGGATCGTTTGTAGAGGACCTCCCATAGACCATTCCTGCCAAGTTTGGTTCACACCGGCTCAGCAGTTACAGAGAAGAAGATGAAAATGTGAAAAGTTTACGGACGCCAGATGACGGACGACGGACAATGGACGACGACGGATGCCAAGTGATGAGAAAAGCTCACATGGCCTTTTAGGCCAGGTGAGCTAAAAAGGGGACAACTGCATCTTTAAAAGGCGTTTTGATACTCGAGAGTGATTAGAAAGCACTTTTACATCTTCTCTCAACATCACAATCTTTGAAAATCTAAAATTTAACACGTTTCAAGCTAGTTTTTCAGCCAAAGCTCAGTTCCAGATGCAAAAGATCCTGAAAATCTTCTTGGTTGATATCAAGGAAAGATCCAAAGTACTTCAAATGGGGATTATGAAAACTGATGGCAGGTGCTAAACTTGTCATTCACGGGCAGAGATTATAAGGTGGCCATAAAAAGAGGTATCATATTGAAAAAGAAAACATCCAATGGTCAGTAAAAATAAAAGTTCATTCACCCCACAAAATACATATCATGAGAATTCAGCAAAAATTTACTGTAACAATGCGAGTTATGAGTGCAAAGAAAGTGCAATTGTAAAAACTTTGCATGTTCATTTGATTCCGATAAGGACAATCAATCAAAGTTGTTGTTTTATAATCTTGCCAAATTCCAGATCGGTAGTAAAAAAAATCTGGAGTGTATACATATATCTCCTAACAGCAGAAGGTCAATGTGCATGGTTAAGAGGTACACATTGTAGATTTTGGGTGAGTATATTTCAAGCTTGTTAACAGCAATCTGTAAGTACTGTCAGACACAACTACACTCACACATGACAGTCTGCAGTGAAAGACTGAAACTTTGTTTTTCATTTTTATTATTCCAGAAAAGATGCAGGAATGGACAAAAACAAATATCTTTTCTACAAATATATACCACTTAATTAAAAGTCCTTTCTGTTCACGCCAAATGGTTGTAGTGTTATTAGTGTGAAGATCCAATGTACTTCACTGATTCAGCGCTGGTCTGTATTTTTCAGAGATTCTGGGTCAGAGTGTAGTACCTGTATAATACGGTAGTGAATGTCGGAAAATGTATGGTTTTGGCCATTGAAGTGAATGGCAATGGGTGTGTCTCGTGTGTGTATGATGTCCGCCAGGTGTAATGTGGGTCGAAGTCCAGTAGGTGATTGGTTGGCGAACGCACATTTTTTGAGGAATGAGGCTTGGTGTTCACAAGTTTTAATTGTTTGATACACAAGTTTCTAATAGTTCTGTGAATAGCCTTATTGTAATCACTAGTTAAGGAGCCGTGCGTAGTCTCTTCGCATTCAGCTCGTCTGTGTCCGACATTCAGTGTTACTGATACTAGAGTTTAAGCTCAAGGTGCTGATAGAACTAGATGCGGTGGCCATAGATTGACTAGCCGTAACTATTGCGACAGGTCTAAATATATATAGACAATGAAACAACTCAATAGAGTAGGAAGCCCGTAAATAAGTCTGATTGGTACGCCTAACTGGTTTCGTTCTGATTGGAGAACTTTGTCAGAGGCAAAGGTAACTACTTGTGGCTCAACCTTATGTACTATCTCAGCTCAGTGTGGCGGATGCAGAGTGATGACGTGTTTGGCAAATGCATGGGTGTTTGTGTGGGCCTGTAATGAGTTTGGTGAGAGGTACATACAAAATCGATATATCGAATAACGTCATCCTATTGTTTCCATAGTTGAGTGGAAAAACACGAATGTGGGGTAAAGCGAGGTAACAATAGTGGGATTAACACTGTAGTAGATCTGAACATTACCTATGATTGTTAATTTTGCAGGTGGTAACAGAGAAATGTGATGTTAAGGCTCAAGAAGTCGGAGCAGGAGTAGCTGCGAGTGAAGGGATAGGTACAGACTAAAAAGGAAAGGAGCGATTCAGTATCATAGGATACGGACATCAGTGTTTGTGACAAGAAACTGAGGATATGGGGTGGAAATAAAATAAACTGATATCCTGACTGTATTGTTTCTGTGTGGTTATCTGATTTTTCCTTTTACCTCAACCATAAGGAATTAAGTTCGTAAAACGAGGAGCGATCAGGTCAGTAATAGTCTGGTAGTAAAAGTTGAGCTGCTGCATGTTCAAGGACTTTTGCTGTGTGGTATAAGTTGGTGTTGTTGGTGGTATCAGGTGGCGTATTTCCCACATGGCTAAGGATCTGGGGGTGTGGGCTGCCAAGATCCGGATTGATAGTGTAGTTCTCGAATAACGCTGGAGATAGGATTCAGCCGTGGATAGCTACGTTATCAGTTTCCGGTACGGGCTGTGTCTCACGGAGCGGCTCTGTGTCAGTTCCTTTTGGATGTGTATATAACTTTATACACTTCCAAAAGGAACTGACACAGAGCTGCTCAACAATACCACAACTAGGCACAATTTGCAGAACATTCTGTGGCACTGCCATGCATGCATACCAGTACTATAGGGTTATGCTACATAGTATGGTTGTAATTCCTAGACATTAATATTCACATCTGTGTGGGATTGTGGGGAGACGAGAAAAAAACAAACGCAACAGACGTATATAAGCTGCTAGCTGGATGGAAGTATAATTAATGAACGTATATAGGTTAAGACTAGTGTCCAGTGCAGCAAGGCCAAAAAGGATTATCACATTCCACTGTTTGTGGATAAGAAGTAACCAGTCTTAAAAATAATTAATTTTTGAAATGCTTAACGTTACTTATTGTTCGAAGGTCTTGACCTAACTCGTTCCACAGTTTAGGGAAGAGGTATGGTGGAAGTCTTTCTATGGATTTAGTTCTTGTTCGACTAACGCAAAGATGATTAAGTTGGGAATCAAGCGTCTGAACTTACGTTTTTAGAAATATGGTGCCCAAGTACTATGAATTTTTTATCGTTAGGTTACTACAGGTGGACCGGTTACAATAAAATAAGGAATCAGTACCTTAGATTCTCTCAGAATGGCACTACTTGGTTTACGAATGAAAGACAGTGACATCAACCACATGTTTTTCTCGGTTGTAGAAATGTCTTTGTTGCTTATCACTATTCTCATCAGTCGAATTGATGCTGAAGTACCAAGCATTGGGATAGCATCCAAGAAGAATTTCCTGTGAAAAATTATAATTATCATAAATGTATCATGTTTTTATTTTCTGAAATACTTACCATCAGTGATTGAAAAATATTATAAATTTAAAGTAATTTGTATATTTTTTAATCTTACCAATGGCCCAGACTTAGCTTGTGCAATCTGAAAGTTATCAAGCGCCAAACACAAATTTTGACACCCCCCCCCCCCCCCCCCCAATCCCCAAAATTTGCTTGCAAAACCAAAAAATTAAAAGTCCTATCTGCTCCTCCATACTTTTACCCTCCGTGCATGCACAGTCGCCAGGAAGTGACCAAAATTAGCGCCAACATCATTCTTTGTACAAAAGAGTACTACATAATAACTCTGCGGGGAGGTTTGAGTGCCCACTCATGGGAGGGCCATACCCGTCTCGGCCATTGGTAAGTATAAAAAATATACAAATTACTTTAAATTTATAATATTTTTATACTGTAACCCAATGGCCCAGACTTAGCTGACTTGTAAAAAGGTGGAGGGCCCAGGACTTCAGAATTAGTAGACCAACACAGTTCCCTAGCCTGTAATCCAAGGTGAAAGGAAATTAAATTTAAAAGGAATTACATGTATGTCTCTCTACACAGTAATAGAGAAGACACATCATCAATAAGGAGCCAAATTCAAGTAATTCCATATTCTTAGCATGAAGACTATGCTAATTGGATGTAAGAAGTTCCCAATTTTTAAGGCTAGTCTGGACTAAGCCCTGGAAATTAGGATGGTGTATTTGAGAATGAGAGGCTATCCCCCACAAACATACGCCATATACAAATACAACAAGAGCTCACGTATCGCTGAAGCAATACAATGTCCCCTACCGGACTAATTAGCATTAATAATTATACAAATGTTATAACTTAGATGTGATCAGCATGAATTCCGTTGAAGCGTTTCCAAAAAAAGTCTGGAAAACTGATATTTTGGCGCTTTTCCATATTTCCAAGGGCCATAACTTACACAAGAATAATGCAATCAGCATGAAACTCAAACTTGATCTGTAAGGCATCGTTCTATAGTAGGTTACAAAGAATGAAATCATTCGCTTGAAGCATTTCCAAAAAAAGTCCGGAAAACTAAAGTGTGACTGACTGACAGACTGATGGAAGGACAGAGTGCAAATGAAACTTGATCTGTAAGTCATCATTCTATAGTAGTTTACCAAAAATGAAATCATTCTGTTGAAGCGTTTCCAAAAAGAGTCTGGAAAACTCATATTTTGGTGCTTTTCCATATTTCCAAGGGCCATAACTCACACAAGAATAATACAATCAGGATGAAAATCAAACTTGATCTGTAAGTCATCGTTCTATAGTAGGTTACCAAAAATGAAATTATTCCGTTGAAGCCTTTCCAAAAAAATTCTGGAAAACTGATATTTTGACGCTTTTCCATATTTCCAAGGGCCATAACTCACACAAGAATAATGCAATCAGCATGAAACTCAAACTTGATCTGTAAGTCATCATTCTATAGTAGTTTACCAAAAATGAAATCACTCCGTTGAAGCGTTTCCAAAAAAAGTCTGGAAAACTGATATTTTGGCGCTTTTCCATATTTCCAAGGGCCATAACTCAAATAAGAATAATGCAATCATCATGAAACTCAAACTTGATCTGTAAGTCATCGTTCTATAGTAGTTTACAAAAAATGAAATCATTCGGTTGAAGCATTTCCAAAAAAAGTCTGGAAAACTAAAGTGTGACTGACAGATGGACAGAGTGCAAACCTATAGTCCCCTCCGGCGATGCCGGTAGGGGACTAATAAAACACAAGCTGTATCCAGGCTACAATCTACAGCAAAACAGCTTCACTCATAGTTACACACTTATCAAGCTGGAGGAGAGGCAAAAAATCCCCCCCCCCCCACCTTTTTGAAAGAATCTTCAAAAAGAAGAGAGGAGCACTCTGGAATCAGTAAAAGCGGTACCAAATAACAATATAAATATTCGTTGAATAGACACCCAGGTAGTAATTATTATTAATAAATTGGTGCTTAACGCTACTTCAGAAGCTAAGGCTATAGCGGTGATCTCAGTAATTAAAATCGCCCGCTTGTAACGTATACCAGAGTCGGCATATACAGATAAGTCGAAATCTGGTGATATAATATAAAATATACACATGTCCAATAGAATCACAATGGACAATCTCTGGAGAGTAAACACACTTCCAAGGTAACCCACAGACGACCCCATTCAGGTGTACAATAAATTCCAATAAATAGCACTCCCAGATGTGTTCTATCCGGTATCTATGTTCCTGGAAACGTGCAAATATACGAGAATGTAAGACAAGATGTATTCGATTGGGCACCGCCATTAATAGAAACCTGGATCTAGAAATGGATCGAGCTATGATTAACAGACTCGCCACGGACCGCCCCCGAAATAATTCATAGTTTCTAAGGTCCTTAACATACAATAATGTGTCTGCCTAATAATGCGATTATTATGCACGTGAGCATTGAAATCCCGCACGTAATCATCTGAATACCAGTTAACTGAGTAGACAGCCTCCCAGGTACCCCAAGGTGGGCAATTTATTGACGATGAATCATATGCTTGTATATGACATATAGACGAACAACCACAGGAAACCAACCAACTAGAAGGTGGATGTGCCCATGAGGTCGCCATAGAACATGACCCACCTGCCAATCGAGAAGTCATGAAATGCATGTATGTACTTAAATGCATACGGGGCTTACGGGAAGAAAACTACGTCTTGCCCGGTAATCTCCTCTTAACACATTGGCGGTGTGTGTGTGTGTGTGTGTGTGTGTGGGGGGGGGGGGGGGGGGGAGGATTCTAAATCATATCGAACCTCCTTCACCGGCATTACTTGAATCGTTCTTGTGTTCGTTATCAATAGTATAGGAACCGCAAGGCTCCCTCATGTCTGACTGACTCCATAATGCCACTAAGGGCGGAGACGGACATGAAGAACAAATACATCCCCTGATAAAGACGGTCCTCTCGTGGAGGAAGCTTCCCAGGAACGACCCATAACAGACACCTGAGATGATTGAGCCAAGGTTTCTGTGATTACAGAGGTTCCACTATCAGGATTTCGCAGCGGAATTGTTTGAACTAAACAGAATATGATATGCCTATCCTATCATTCCGTCCCATGAGATCAACAGAGTGTCTACTGCGTACACTCGATGTTCTTGGCATGACGACATGAACGTCAGTAACTGATTGTTCCGGTGTGTCGCAAACAGATCTATCATGGAACGATCCCACTGGTAGCAAATAGCAAATCTGCCTGAATATTCGCTTGTTGAGAGTCCGATCCAATGGCAACAGGCGACCTTTCCGAGAGAGCGAGTCTGTTAGTACATTCAGACGACCTGGTATATGACGGACAGAAAGATGAACATGATGATTCATGAGGTATAGGAGAATCTTCTCCGATAATTCGCATAATGGCATTGAATGAGTGTCACCTTGGTTCCTGATGTGAGCTACCACTGTCGAATTGTCCGACAAAATTTGAAATGGACGTCTGCTATTATGTGAATCCAGTGTTGTAGCGCTAGCCATATTAACATCATCTCTTGATGTTTATGCACTTCTCTAGGAACTGAGGGTCCCAAAGGCCTGGACACCTCAAGTCAGCAGGACTTAGGGTCACGTCCCAACCCGTCTGACTCGCATCCATCATAATCGTGCAAGCCAGATCCGGCAATACTGGTTTCGAGCGAATGCGTCTTCACACTCCAGTTCTAAGTAAAGAATATCTAGAGGGGATGTGTGTGCTGGCAGCTCGACGGAATAAGATTTCCTTCGCTGTTAATGCGTCTAAGTGTAGACAAAAGCGAGCATAACAACTGACAAATTTCGCTCTGGGTAACGACTGACAAACCAGATTGTTGTGAATCTCGAAGCTCAATCCCAAGTGAGTGAACGACTTGGACGAAGCTATATCCGACTCTTTCTAATTTACGATGAAACCAAGACGTAGGAACAAAAGAAGCACACTCTGAACATCATTCTGAAGAATAATTCTGTTGCCGTATCTCTGAAGAATGTCGTCCAAGTAAGCTGACGTTACCGCAGACGAATGAGCTCGGAAGTATGACATTACCAAGTTTATTATATGAGTGAATGCCCAGGAAACCAGGTTCAGACCAAAGCACATCGCTCTGAACTGATACACCTTCCCTTGTACAGCGAACCGCAGGTACTTTCTGAATGCCGGATGTACCAGGACATGAAAGTACGCATTCTTCAGATCTATGCTTGCCGCATAGTCGTTCACTCGTATGCTCGCTCTTACCGACCGAGTGGTCTCCATATAGAAATTTGGAGCCACGATAAGCTTGTTTATCCAGCTCAAGTCTATTACTGGTCAGAACAAGCCGTCTGGTTTCGGTACGAGGAACAGAATCCTGAATCTCGGCGACTTCTATTGCTTCCTTTAATATAGAGCCTGTACCTCCGCTAGGAGAGACTCTCTTTTGAAAGGATCAGATGGAGGATCTGTCCAACGCAGACATTTTGTCAGTGGAGGTGCTGCTCGGAATGATAGCCATAGGCCATCCGAGACTACACTTCTCACCCACTGATCTTCCGTGACTGCTGTCCAGTTTCTCGCGAAGATGATACCCTTCTGACAACTGGCAAGCAATAGAGGTCTTGAACATCACCTGTATGACCCGCAAGGCTTACAGGAGGAGAAACTACATCCTCTCCATGAAGAACCTCGTCCCGTAGGCCTAGGGCATCTGACCGATAGTCCCGATCAGACCTAAGCCCCTTTCCCGAGTCGCTATAGTGACGACCTCCAGAGCAATTGTAAGAGGGTTTCTTGTACCCTTGTGAGGAGTTCCCTTTTGACGTTTAGATCTGGAACGTCCTCCATTACTCTTGTCTGCTGAAGCGGGTTGATGAAACACCGACTTCAATAGCAGATGACTTGATGCTTTGTAAACAGCCTGCTCATTGGCTGACGAAAGCTGACGAAAGCTTGTCGTCCAAAATAGAGTGTCCAGAGATTGGAGCGACCCGGAGCGACCCCTTGTCATCTATAAGTGATGATGACTCAAGGGCAGCATGATGTCTGATTAACTCCAGATTAGAAACTGTAAGGGTGGAGTTATACATGGTATACAAATTGCCCTGGAAAGTACAAACGTCCTCAAATTCCTTCCTGTTGAGACGTTGCACCATAGCTCTGGTAAGGTGATCTGCGTAAGACATTGCTTCAAATTCGCTCTACTTGATGAAATTGCCGTTGTAATTGTGTCTGAGCGAATAGTGAATGATGCAGGCAAGGATACATTTAGATCCCCGGGCTGCTCATTCAAATGCAGAGGAGCACTCTGAACATCTTCCCCAACTGTTTTTAAATGAACGTAGTCCATGAAACGGTATGTTTATGGAAGATGCAGCTAAGAAACCACCCTTTCCTCGCATTCAAGAGGTGAATACGGCATCGTCTACATGGCCGAAGGCCTGCGACTCCTACCTAGGCTGAACCGGAAAAGAAAGAACTTCTTCCTTTGTCCGATTAAAGTCTGCATACAATGATGCCAGCGGTTTCTCACTTATCGTCGCAGCATTCTGATTCGTCGGAACAAATTCAGAGTAGTATTGATGGATGAAATCCATCGCAACCCTGTGCTGTTTCGAAAGGGAAGGATAATCCTCTTCCTTATCCCTTATCCCTCTATCCATCTGAGAGAATGAGTTGCAGATCTCGGTCCATTGCATCTGCGAAGAAGAAACGATACATCAGATAGAAGATGCAAGACTAAACGACCTAACAACCCTAGGGTGAGGACATACCCGTGGGGAAAAACAGAATAATATTCTGTAATAAATGTTAAACTCCCAAGAAATTTAATAAAAAAAAATTCAATAAAAAATAGCCGAAAAGCTTAAGAGTTTAACAGGAAGGGTTCATGGAAGGATAGGGAAGGAATACTTAACAAACAGTGGAATAATCATTAACAATGAAAGTGTCAATGACACTGTAGATCAACCTGTTAAGACATGTACATGTATAGTATGTGACACAGCAATGACAAACATCTAGGTAATGACCTGATAACAAAGGTACATATAAAGTATTGTAATGGTCTGTACATAAATACTGACCATAGCCTGTAACAAATGTATAGGAAAAGTATTGTAAAGGTGGGTGACAGTCAGATGCTAAACTAGAAAAGAAATCTTTGAGTCCCAGAGTGGGTCTGACTGAACCCCAAAATATTCGTTCTCATAGCACAGTGATAACAAAGGCACCCCAAAACACACTCGTTCCTGTCCCAAGGTGAAAACAAAGGTACCCAAGAAGCTTCGTGAAGATCAGTTCATAAATACGAGCTGTATATAAGTTGTGACAAAAAACTGATTGGACCTAATTTCGGTACAAAATGGTCACTGGCAGCCATCTTGAATTTTGGACCGCACCCAGAAACACTCGTTCTCGTCCCAAGGTAATAACAAAGGTACCCAAGAAGTTTTGTGAAGATCAGTTCATAAATACAGCCTCTAGCCCGAGCCGCATTGACATGTGCACTTACAGTGTATAAGTAGCACTGAATAAATCAAAGTTTATCTAATTTGCATAATTTCTGCACGAGAAAAAAACCTGTATTATATGTGATGTATCCCATGGTACTAAACATTCACACAAAAAATTATTCAAATCGGCACTTTCATATGGAAGTTCTGTGCAAAAATCTGATTGCACAAAATGGCTGCTGGTGGCCATCTTGAATTTTGGACCACACCCAAAAACACTTGTTCTCATCCCACGGTGATAACAAAGGTACCCAAGAAGTTTCATAAAGATCGGTTTATAAATACGGCCTCTAGCCTAAGCCATATAAAAGTTGTGTACAAAAAACTGATTAGACCTAATTTCGGTACAAAATGGCCACGGGCAGCCATCTTGAATTTTAGACCACACTCAGAAACACTTGTTCTCGTCTCAAGGTGATAACAAAGGTACCCAAGACGTTTCGTGAAGATCGGTTCATAAATACAGACTCTAGCCCGAGCCGTTTTGACATGTGTACTTAGTGAGTATAAGAAGCACTGAAAAAATCAAAGTTTATCTAATTTGCATAATTTCTGCACGAGAAAAAAACCTGTATTATACGTGATGTATCCCATGGTACTAAACATTCACACAAAAAATTATTCAAATCGGCGCTTTCATATGGAAGTTCTGTGCAAAAATCTGATTGCACCTAATTTTGTACAAAATGGCTGCCATCGGCCATCTTGAATTTCGGACCGGACCCAAAAACACTTGTTCTCGTCCCACGGTGATACCAAAGGTACCCAAGAAGTTTCGTAAAGATCAGTTCATAAATACGGCCTCTAGCCCGAGCTGTATCGGCATTTGCACTTACAGTGCTGAAAGTAACACCAAAAAACATCAAAGTTAGTCTAATTTGCATAATTTACGCACGAGAAAAAAACCTGCATTATATGTGATGTATACCACGGTACTAAACATTCATACAAACAATTATTCAAATCAGCACTTTCATATGGAAGTTCTGCGCAAAAGTCTGATTGCACCTACTTTTGTACAAAATGGCTGTCAGCAGCCACCTTGAATTTCGGATCGGACCCCAAAATACTCATTCTCGGCCCACGGTCATAACAAAGGTACCCAAGAAGTTTCGTAAAGATCAGTTCATAAATACGGCATCTAGCCCGATCCGTATTGAATTGTTGATGGACAGACGGCCAGACGGACGACGGACAACTGGCGATGGCATAAGCTCAAATTTGGCTTCGCCAAAAAATTAAAATGAAACTGGTTATTCGATATTCCAAAGAATTAAAATAGTTATGGTGTGTGTTTGTGAGGGGGTTCCTTGAAGGGGGGGGGGGGGGGAATGTCCGATGGACACTAGTCGCGGACAGGGCACTCGTGTCCAGCATGGTCACAATCCAATGGACAATTCAATATTATCCTGCCAATCTACAGATGTCTGTATATGCATCTTTGGTACCGAGTACGGACGGTACTGAGAATCAGAACCGGTACCAAGAAAAAATGCCAGAGTACCTCCGATTCTGGCACCAGTACTGGGTACTGTTGAGAAGCCTGCATGTTACTAAACATTCATACAAAAATTTATTCAGACCAGAACTTTCACATAGAAGTTCTGTACAAAAAACTGACTGCACCTAATTTTGGTACAAAATGGATACCAGTCATCATGAGTTTCCGACGGGACCCCAAAACCCTCGTTCTCGTCCCACGGTGATAACATAGGTACCCAAGAAGTTTTGTGAAGATCGGTTCATAAATACGGCCACTAGCCCGAGCCCGATATTGGAATTTACAGTTACAGCGCTGCAAGTAACACTGAATAAATCAAAGTTAGTCTAATTTGCATAATTTATGCACGAGAAAAAAACCTGTATTATATGTGGTGTCTCCCATGGTACTAAACATGCATACAAAAAATTATTCAAATCAGAGCTTTAATATGGACATTCTGCAGAAAAATCTGATTGCACCTAACTTTGTACAAAATGGCTGCCAGTGGCCATCTTGAATTTCAGACCGGACCCAAAACACTCGTTCTCGTCCCAGAGTGATAACAAAGGTACCCAAGAAGTTTTGTGAAGATTGGTTCATAAATACAGCCTCTAGCCCGAGCCGTATTGGCATTTGCACTTACAGTGCTGAAAGTAACACTGAATAAATCAAAGTTAGTCTAATTTGCATAATTTATGCATGAGAAAAAAAAAACTGTATTATATGTGATCTATCCCATGGTACTAAACATTTGTCCAAAAATTTATTCAAATCCGAACTTCAATATAGAAGTTCTGTACAAAAAACTGATTGCACCTGATTTCGGTACAAAATGGCTGCCAGTGGCCATCTTGAATTTTGAACCGGACCCCAAAACATTGATAAATACAGCCTCTAGCCCGAGCCGTATTGACATGTGTACTTACTGTGTGTAAGCAGCACTGAAAAATCAAAGTTCATCTAATTTGCATAATTTATGCACAGGAAAAAAACCCGTATTATATGTGATGTATCCCATGGTACTAAACATTCATACAAAAAATTATTCAAATCAGAGCTTTCATGTGGAAGTTCTGCGCAAAAATCTGATTGCCCCTAATTTTGAACAAAATGGCTGCCAGCGGCCATCTTGAATTTCAGACCTGACCCCAAAACATTCGTTCTCGTCCCACAGTGATAACAAAGGTACCCAAGAAGTTTCGTAAAGATCAGTTCATAAATGTGGCCTCTAGCCCGAGCCGTATTGGCAATTGCACTGACAGTGCTGAAAGTAACACTAAATAAATCAAAGTTAGTCTAATTTGCATAATTTAAGCACGAGAAAAAAACCCGTATGATATGTATCTCATGGTACTAAACATTCATACAAAAAATTATTCAAATCAGTTTTCATACGGAAGCTCTGTACAAAAAACAGATTTCTGCATCGTCGGTACAAAATGGCGGCTTGCAGCCATCTTGAATTTCGGACCGCACCCCAAAACACTCGTTCTCGTCCCATAGTCATAACAAAGGTACCCAAGAAGTTTCGTAAAGATCGTCTAGCCCGAGCCGTATCCAATTGTTGACGTACGGACAAACGGACAGACGGATGACGGGCCATGACAAAAGCTCAAATTTGGCTTCGCCAAAGTTGAGCTAAAAATGATGACGTCAGGCGTATGTCCCAAAATTGGGGAACATGAAATAATTTTATAATTATTATAAAGTTACAGCCCTGAACATCAAAAACCACCGCTGAAAACTTCCATCATCCAATAACAGCCTTGGATCCACCAATTCTTGCATTGATTTGTGTCTGGCAACCTCGAAAAAGGAGATTTTAAAGCACAGATGTCAGTTCATTGTTGCTGTCTTTAGGGCCAAACAAAGAATGATGTTTGCACTAATTTTGGTTACTTCCTGGCGACTGCACATGTGCGGAGAGTAAAAGTATGGAGGACCGGATAGGACTTTTAATTTTCGGTTTTGCAAGCAAATTTTGGAGACTGGGGGGTTCAAAATTTGTGTTTGGTCCTTGATAACTTTGAAATTGCACCAGCTAAGTCTGGGTCATTGGGTTATAGTATACAAATATGAACATGCAGTACACCTTTTCATTATAATTAGGTATTTTTTACGTAATTTTACTGAATGTTCCAAATCATTAGTCTAGACAAAGCAATCTCATTACACAGGCTGGACATCCATTCAAAATTCCACTAACCCATTGCCTGACAAATCAAATAAATCAGCCACCATATACATAAAAAGTTTGTAACTTTATTTTCCAATCGAAACTGAGCTTAGGCAATGTTTTTTAATTAGCCCTTTACTCAACGAATCGGCCACATCCACCTTCCTAATATACAAACTCAGCAGCTGAAAAAATACTATTTTTCAAAACATTTCAACAAAACCATATCATCGAGCTCGTTCCAATGAAGGGTCACATGATATGGTTTTGTAGAAATTTAAAATTTTTTTTTTTAAATATTTAAAATAATAAATTTTGATATCGTCTGCATTGGGTAAAGGGTTAATGAATTAACAAATACTAAGTTGGTCTTCCCATCAACACAGAAAATTCACATACCAAATTACTTTATTTCAATTAAAAGATTTCAATTTTTGCAAAAGAATTATTGTGATCAATTAAATTTAGGGACTAAATCTAGGATTAAAGAAGGTGTTTAATAAAAGTTCCATAATTCATTAATGCTCTGCATCAATGATGTCGAACAAACAAAATTTCAATCTGCAAAATTTTCCCTCAAGGTAACTAAGAATTTAACAAATTCAACCTTGTTTGACAAATCATTTAAAATGCAAGACATTTTATTAAATTACGGAGACATTTTTCTGGTCGTGTAAATACTAGAATAACCATTAACATTTCTGAAAATTTCACACAGGAAAAACTGGCCTGCTTAAGCATTTCCAGTATTCTTATATATCAAAGCCTATCAAAAACAAGTAAATAAATTATTAGAAAGTACACAGATGTATAAAACTAATCCTAGAAACAAATGTTGTTCAAGTGACAAAATATATCCCAAACATATTAACTGTAACAATAACTCACTGATTTCTATACAACTGGATTGCTGAAAACTAATAACACTGTATCAACTTTCCAATCTCAGAACTTGTTTTTATTACATGCCTGTTCTTTGAAATTCCCATCTACAGCAACACTAAACCATGCAGAAAATGAAAATCTGTTATGGAAATCATTGACTATTTTTTAAATAGAAGCGAAATGTCGTCGAAATTTTCTACAAATCGTGCACTGCAATTACAATTTGAATCGCTAATGATAGCTAAAAATAGTAACACAGGTTCTCCTCACAAATTTGGTCGGCAATAAAATGTGTTCTTCTTGTTGATCCCTGAGTTATAATGTGCCTACTGGCACACAGAACACATTGGAATTCAGGGGACGGTTTGTCAAATGAATTGCTGAGTGTCCTTCTAATAATTGTTTTTATAGACTTAAAGGAGTGTAATAAACACAATGACACACATGTGTGTGCAAGGGTTAATCGATATGTTTATAGACTTGAAGGCATGTAATAAACACAACACACATGCGTGTGCATGGGTTAATCGATATGGCACTTGTGCCATCGCAGAAGGCCTGTTGTTTTATCCTTCTGCGCTGACACTCATGCCATGTCAATTAACCCATTCACAAGCGTGTGTCGTTCTGTGTTTTTTGTCAATAATAACTAAAAACTGTTCCAGGAAAAATAATAACTAAAATTGCTTGTAAATATCCAATTTGCATTTCCACGAAAATGTGAAAATCATCAACATATTTATTTTTCACAGACATCAAAGTACAT
The DNA here is from genome assembly GCA_031216915.1 of Pictodentalium vernedei. Taxonomy (NCBI): domain Eukaryota; kingdom Metazoa; phylum Mollusca; class Scaphopoda; order Dentaliida; family Dentaliidae; genus Pictodentalium; species Pictodentalium vernedei. The sequence goes on from CM062293.1 coordinate 151,481,537, forward strand.
TGTTTAAAAAAGAAAAACATTTTTAAAAATTGAAAACCTTAGAGAATTGTTTTTGTTGAGCTTCGATTATATATAGCAACCCCCCCCCCCCCCCCCCCAAGATGGTAGAGGTGGAGACACTTTTCTATATGTGACCAATGAGTGCTCCAGCAATCCAGCAATAGAGATCAGTGCAATAACTCAACTATAAATAGCAAGAGGAGGGGTTAGGGGGGACACCCCAGGGCATACCCCCACGGTGGATACCAAAAACAATGACAAGAGAAGAAATGAAGCATGATTCCGTGAAAGTTATTCCCATAAACAAACTTCATTCCAAATTTCATTGAGATCCATGAACCCCGAACCAGAGATATGAGGCAAACAAACAAAAAATTGGCTATTTTACGAGACAAAAAGCAAAATTATTGTCTTTGTTTTACATCATGGTAATTGTGAAGGCCAGAAACACCTGTTACTGAAGTCAAGTGATGATCGGACCATGCACATAAAAGATGTAGAACAAAGACAGAAAGCCACATGTGGGGAGGTGATTTGAATGTATTTTCTTTGTTTTACTGCATGGGCATGATTCACTTAAAAGCCTTTCCCATAAACAATCTTCATTCCAAATTTCTTTGAAATTTGATAACCCAAACCTTATAAAACAAAGACATAATGCCACATGTGGGGAGGTGATTTGCATGTATTTTCTTTGTTTTACTGCAGGGACATGACTCATTTGAAAGCCTTTCCCATAAACAATATTCATTCCAAATTTCAGTAAAATCTGATAACCCAAACCTGAAATATGAGGCGAACAGACAAAAAATTGGCTATTTTACGAGACAAACAGCGAATTTTAAAGTTAAAAGGGGGATAAGTCTAATAAACAGCTGCGCCAAGCGCGCATGATACGCCCATTATTAATTACAAGAGGGAAGCACACAATATGAGTATACATGTGTACTAAGCATTTTCAAGTTATTGTTCGACGTGGAAAATTGCTTATATTTTGACGAATAAAGTCCCATAACTCTGGAATGACAAATCGGACAGCGACGCAAATCGAAAGGGAGCTTCCTTCCATCAACATATACTTTCCACCAAAAAATCACAAAAATTACTTGAAGCGTTTTCGAGTTATTGAACGATGTGTGGACGGACAGGCGGACAGATAGACAGACAGATGGACGGACAGCGGTATACCATAATACGACCGTTTTTTTCAAAACGGCATATAAAAAGTGAAAAGTAAAAAATATCATTCAAGACTCATTTGAAAGCCTTTCCCATAAACAATTTTCATTCCAGATTTCATTGAGATCCAATGACCCAAACCTGAGATACGACGTGAACAGACAAAAAATAGCCTATTTTTGTATATTCAAAGGGCCATAACTCACAGAAAAAATATTCCAACAGCAAAACGGCTAATGCTGCTTCAAGGACTATTGATAGTGAACATCAGTATGAAGTTATAATGCAAACAGACATCTGAGTTTGGATGGACAGACGTACGGATGGACACACAGACAGGCACAATCCAGTGTACCCCACTTTTTGAAAAAGTGGGGGTATAATAAGCAAATAATTTGGGAAAAAAGAGAGACTAGTATCATACCAGTAACGTAAAATACAGTACTATCATTACAAAAGTGGACATAGGATTTTGACTGGATTGGAACTGGGCCACACTCTAATCAAAATTCTCGGTTCACTTCCCTGTCCACCAAACTGCATTGCAGATGCTACTTTCATTGGTTCATCTCATCGAAAAAATGACTGCTTTTGTGATCACAATACTGTAAAACTCTTCTTATAAAAGGAGATACCTTGTTCTATCAGCATTCCCGGAACACATTTGGGTTCCTTTCACTTTTTCATACAATTTATTCAAAGCAGGGTACTCCATGGACTTCATGATGAAAACTAACTCAGAAAAAATTTGAGGAACTTCTGGTCGAATGTCAGATACTGTAAGATGGCACAATGAGTCAAGTTTATTTCCAGCTTCTACCTGAAGTGCATTTTGTTGTGCTTCAAAATTATGATCAAACACCAGGCTTGTCCTCTCTCCTTGGAAAACTGAAAAAATAAGAAAAACAATTTTATTTTATATCAAAACATGGTATACTTCCATTATTAAACCTATACAAAAAGAAATTTGGGGCTTTTTAATTTCAACAGGTATAATGCAATATTTTCAAGTGACAAAGTCAGAGCTTCATACTAAATTACAATAAATAAACAAACTAATAACTGTAATATTTGGTATCTTACCTTCTGTAACTTCATTTTTAAATTTCAATGATATTCCAGGCATGGAAAATGATAAATTTAAAGTAATTTGTATATTTTTTATACTTACCAATGGCCCAGACTTAGCTGGTGCAAACTCATTAATTTCCGTGGACAAACACAAATTTTGAACCTCCCAAATCCCAAAAATTTGCACACAAAACCGAAAATCTTAAGTCCAATCAGGTCCTCTATACTTTTGTTTACTGCGCATGCGCAGTAATCAGGAAGTGACCAAAATTGGTGCCAACATCATTCTTCCTAGTTATGCCTGCTAAATGTTATATATGAATCAGCGGGGAGGTATAAGTGCCCACTCATGGGAGGGCCATCACCATCTGGGCCATTGGTAAGTATAAAAAATATACAAATTACTTTAAATTTATCATATTTTTATACTAATAACCAATGGCCCAGACTTAGCTGAATCGTAAAAAGGCTTGAGGGCCTAGGACTTACGATGAACAATATCTCTATTACTCCACAATAAAGAATAGCTCCAACAGGAGCATAGGAGAAGACAGAGGAATTACATATGTCTTTTTCTTTTTCCTAATAACAAGAAAAATGTTACTAAAGTAACACATGCCCCCCCCCCCCCCCCTTGTGACCTTCACCTTGCAGATGCGGTGGAAACTATTATATGCAACACACCTTCTGACTGTCCTTAACATTTGTAAAAGGTTTAACAATTGTACTATGATTCGTTTCTGAGTTATGGCCGAGACACGAATATTGACCAATTTTTAGTATGACCTTGAAATGTGTCCTTGACCTTGAAGGTACGAACCCTGCTATGGTGTGTGACACATCCTCCCATGGTCCTTTATAATTGTGTTAAGTTTGATGACTGTGGCCCTAACTGTGTTCAGTGTGACCTTGAAATGTGACCTTGGCCTTGACCTTACGGACCTGGCTGTGGTGTGCGACACATCCATGCATTGACCTTTTTTTTTATAATTGAGCGATGTTAGATGATTGTAGCCCTAATAGTTTTGGAGTTATGCTTGAGACACGATTTATGACCCTGAACATATGAAGGTCAATTGTGACCTCCACCTTGCAGATGCGGCAGAAACTATTATGCGCGACACACCTTCTGACTGTCCTTAACATTTGTACAAAGTTTAACAATTGTACTATGATTCGTTTCTGAGTTATAGCTGAGACACGACTATTGACTAATTTTTAGTGTGACCTTGAAGGTACGAACCCAGCTATGGTGTGTGACACATCCTCCCGTGGTCTTTTATAATTGTGTGAAGTTTGATGACTGTGGTCCTAACCGTTTTCGGGTTATTGGCTCAGATACACACATGGACACATGCACACTTCAATCACTATATGCCACCCGACTTAAGTCGGGGGGGGGGGGGTGGGGGGGGGCATAAAAAAGAGAATGACATAACACCAATCATATACTGGAGTAATACACAACAATTTCTCCATTTAATGCCAGCATAACCCTTTATGCAAATTTGGTGAAGAAAACCAATTATAAGGTAAGTCCAGATGCCTTATTCTCATTTAAAAGTGTCCAAGGATTGTATATTAACGCTTGTTTGACAGGTGACATATACAAATGCTTCACACTGAACTACACTTTAAAAGCAATACATGAATGAGACATAATTGTTGCTTCACACCGAGCTACACATTAAAACCACCCAGCACTGACGCTGGACTACTGACACTGGAGGAGGTATTCCGTAGCTTTTCACTATAAAGTCAGGTGATATTAAGGGAAAAACCATCCCCCCACACCCTTCCCCTTGTTCTGAAGGAAGAATCCTCAGAATGAAGAGGGCAGCGGAACTACTTGAGCAGACTGCCTAAAACATCACTGAGATGTATTATTAATGGACGACATTCTGTGCAACAGAATCTACAAGGATCTAAGGTCACCAGAGATAAGACTCTAAATTTCTTAGATAGAACTTAGTAAATGAAGACGGTTGTGTCCAGTAGGCTGCCTTCATTAAATCAGTAATAGCAATACTATTAGAATAAGCCCACGAAGAAGACAGTGCCCTAACCTCATGCGCTGAAATCTTATTGACAGAACGTTGATCTGCTGATAAATTCTCGTAAGCAATTCTTACTGCCAATTGAATCCATCTAGCCACTGAATGAACAGAAATATCCTTTCTGTTAGGTATAAGCGAAAGGAAAAACCTTTTTCTTCCTTTTCTAATAAAGCTAGATCAACGTTTATAAATGCACATCACTCTCACTGGACACAACAGCAGTCTACGGTTGTCCGAGGATGGAAAAGCTTTAATGACAATAGGTTCCGGCCGTTTATCCGGAATCTGATTCTTAGCCAAGAATCCCACTTCCGTAGTAAGAGTAATAGTATTACCCACACTACGGTAATGGGAATCTTCAACAGATAATGCGTGGAGTTCACTAACTCTTCTGGCAGAAGCGAAGGCTAAGAGAAATGCCATTTTATAAGTCAGGAATTTAATTTCTACATCATCTAATGGCTCAAAAGGAGCTTCTTGAAGCTTCAAGAGAATCCAAGCTAAATTCCATTTAGGAATTAATCTGAGGGTTCTAGGTCTATTGATAGAGAAATTTCTAACTAGTTTGGATAAAGAAGGATCTGATCCAATATTCAAGTTATCATGATGAGAAAATGTGTCTGATAACATAGACTTATAGCCCTTAATTGTGATGGTCTGCAGTTTAAGTACGTCAAACAGGTAGATGAGAAAATTGGCAATTTGAGGAATGGATGGATTATAAATATCTACCGACTGATCTGTACACCAACAAAAAAAACCCCTCAATTTCACTGCGTAATTCAGCGAAGAGGAGGTCCTCCTACAGTTAGAAATTGCATCCACTGCTCATCCTGTAAACTGCTTTCCGAGCAAGAAGGACCACACAATGGAAATACGTGAAGGTTGAGACATTCCAGGTTGTGATGCAGTGCGTGGGACTTTCCCTGATACAGAATGTCCTTGAGAGGAGGAAGCTTCCTGGGAATGTCCCATAACAGACACCTGACCAGGGTGATCCAAGGTTTCTGAACTGAGAGGTGCTACCAGCAAGATTTTGCAGTGAGTCTCTTTGATTTTTAACAGAATCTGCTGAATCAGCGGAGTTGGAGGATATGCATATCCTATTATCCTGTTCCATGAGATCGATAGAGTGTCTACTGCAGACGCTCGGTGATCCGGACAAGGCAACATGAACATCGGAAGCTGATTGTTTAGGTTCGTGGCAAAGAGATCTATCATGGGACGATACAACTGGTAGCAAATCTGCCGGAATATTCATTTGTTGAGAGTCCCCTCCGATGGCAACAGGCAACCTTACCTTCCAATTGAATGAGTGCCACCCTGGTTTCTGAGATAAGCCACTACTGTAAAATTGTCAGACAGAATCTGCACATGGACGTTCACAATGTGAGCAATCCAGTGATTCAGCGCAAGCCAAATAGACATCATCTCTGTGATGTTTATATGCTTTTCCAGAAACAAAGAGTTCCAAAGACCCTGGCACTTCAGGTCTGTAGGAATCAGGGACGCACCCCAACCTGTCAGACTTGCATCCGTCATGATATTAAAGACCGAATCCGGTACTTGAAGTGGAACTCCTTGAGTTAACCATTCGAGATCCACCCAAATATTAACCTTTTGTTTTATCAGATCTGTTAAAACAATCTGGCCTTCGAGCGAATGCGTCTTAACACTCCAGTTCTGAGTAAAGAAAATCTGGACAGGACGCGTGCGTAAGTGACCCAGCGAAATCAAGTCCTCTGCTGCCCCGCACAGTCCCATCAGTCGTATAAACTCCCTCGCTGATACTGTGAGAGAGTTTAGACAAAAGCAAGCATTGCAACTGACTAATTTCGCCTGGGTTATCCAGATTGCTTTGAGTCTCGAAGTTAATCCCCAAGTGAATGAAGGACTTGGATGGAGCGAAATCCGACTTCTTTTCGTTTACAATGAAACCGAGATATCGGAATAAATGAAGTAGATTCTGCACATCATTCTGAAGAGCATCTTTGTCGCCGTATCTCTAAAGAATGTCGTCCAGATAAGCCAATGTTACTACGACCGAATGAGCTCGGAAGTATGACATTACCGAGTTCATTATCCAAGTGAATGCCCAAGGTGCCAGGTTCAGACCGAAACATATCGCTCTGAACAGATAAACCTTCCCTTGGACGGCAAAGTGCAGGTACTTTCTGAAAGCTGGATGAATCATGACGTGAAAGTACATGTCCTTTAGTTCTATGCTTGCCGCAAAGTCGTTCACTCGAATGCTCGCTTTTACCAACTGAATGGTTTCCATATAGAACTTTGTAGCGATGATCAGTTTGTTTATCCAGCTCAAGTCTATCACCGGGCGAAACGAGCCATCTGGTTTTGGCACAAGAAACAGGTGACTGTAAAATCCCGGTGAGTTGGGATTTTGTACAACCTCTATTGCTTCCTTTACAAGGAGAGATTGGATTTCTGCAAGAAGAGACTAATTTTTTGCAGGATTTGCCGGAAGATCTGTCCAACGTGGACTTCTTGCAAGTGGGGGGCTTTGAACGGAATGATAGCCGAAGACTCATTCTGACTACATTCCTGACCCACTGATCTTCCGTTATGTCCGTCCAGTTTCTCACAAGTTTGATAACCTTCCGCCAACTGGAGTGCAATAGAGGTTTAAACGATCACCTGTATGACCTGCGAGGCTTTCGGAAGAGAAACCACGTCCTCCCCGAGAACCACCTTGCGTCGTCGGCTTATGGGCATCTGGCTTATAGTCTTTGTAAGACTTACGCCTCTTTCCTGAGTCACTATACTGACGGTTCCCGATGATGTCCAGCTGACTGCTGCTGGGAAACTGACCTCAGTAAAAGTGTGCAGGAAGCTTTTTTGGTAGCTTCTTCGTCAAACAAGGTATGCCTAGAAACCGGAGGGACTTTTACAGAGATTTTCACCTGATCGTCTATCAATGAAGACGATGCCAAGGCTCCATCTGTGTTATCAATTCCATATTAGCCACTGTAAGGGCGGAATGATGTGTGGCATACATAACTGCCCTTGAAAGAATTCTGGGAGACGAATTAATATCGTCAAATTCTTTCCAGGGTATTTTTTTTTAAAAATTTGATTAGCAGTTTCCATCTTGGTTTCAAAAAGTGATGATAAACAGTGAATTTAAGGCCAATATGAAAGAAAAATGGTTAGCATTTGGACATTTTTGTATAGCATTTCGCGATGCAAATCCAGTCATTAAATACCCTGCTTTCCCAACAAGACGATGGTCCAAAGCCCTGGTGATATGATCTGAGTAGCATCCAAAACTGCCCAACTAGAATCAATTGTAGATTCGATCACATCGGAGCGGACATTGAATGATGCAGGTGACAAGATATCCAGATCTAAAGCCCGATCATCCAGGCGCAAAGGAACTCTCTGAACATCTCTTTCAACTGTTTTTAATTGACGAGGTCCAGGCAACGGTACGTGAATAGAAGATGCCGATAAGAAAGGATTTTTCTTTCTTGAATTTGCTAGGCTGAATAATGCGGCATCATTGTGGCCGAAGGCCTCCAACACATGAACCGACTTACCCGGGAAGGAAAGAACGTCATCTTTTCTCTGCTGGGTATCCCTATCTAGGGATGATAGTGATTTCTTCCTATCAGACACAGCTTGCTGACCAGGAGGAACAAGATCAGGAAAAAATTGATGAATAAAATTCATCGCTTCAATATGTTGTTCCAAAAGGGTAGGAGCATCTTCCTCCAATTCCCATTAATCATCCACTTGGTCTAGCTGTGAATTTCGGTCAGCTCCATCCGAATGAACAGATGACCGTATCGATCCAGCACCGTCCGACAGCTCACTCCCGGAGACTGTTGATGGTTGCCCTTGCATTGACTGGGAAGCTTGCGAAATCTGCGACAGCAAGTCTGTTACTGAGGCTTGTGGAGCAGTGGTCTTATGTTACTTTGCCGCATGTTTGCGGGACGGAGATCTGTCCCCAGATCTTTTTGCCGAACATCCCGAATGCTCCGCATAATCATGCCTAGAACCAAGAGCTATCGGATGACCAGACTTCAGAGACGAAGACTGGGATTGTCTTCGCGGAACGGCTTGACTGTCCGAAGTCGGATAGATAGTGAGAGGTCTAATGAGCTTGATAATAGACTTGCAAGAAGCTGTAACTGCCGCCGGCCCCAGCTGCAGTGTGGATGGAGCACCTCGATTGGCCAACAAGGATGTTAGCTCTGACTCAGTAAACTTTCTTACAACCGCAACAGTCGGCCCCCGACAGTTGACAGGACGGAGAAGGCTCTCCCGCTCATGATCTGACCCCAGATCTTGCATGAGTGTCCCGTTTAGAAACTTGCTGGCTTCTTCCTCTTTGCTGTCGTCGCTGGTTGGGCTTTTGATTTTGAGGTGCTCGCTCTACCCAAATCTACACTCTCCTCGACTGCTACAGACTTATCCAGTGTTACAGCACCCACTAACAGGGTAACCGCTTCACCGGCCGAGCTAGCTGCTTGTAAAGAAATAAGAGGCCTTATTCCTTGTTTGATATTCATGAGCACCTTTGCAGCTAGCTCTGTTTGCTCATCTGAGCGTGATGGCGGCAACACATTTTGGATGGGTGTCGCTGTATCATCACCATGTTCTTGTTCCTCTGAAAAAGAAATTGAAAAACTAGATTTAGCCTGCGGTGAAAGTTCCAGCACTGGCACTTCACCACGCACATAACGCGACACCCGCCTCCAACGTTTGGCATCCCAAACTACACAAGTAGCACACGTATCTGAAGGCGTGCAACAACTACAAGCAAGACAACAAGTGTGTAAATCCGAGGCAGATTTCCTCCCCTTACACTTAGAGCAAAAAAGTTTCATAATAATATTTAAGGCAAAGACAAAGTCCACTGCACTCCTAAACTACAAAATAATTTATACATATTAAGGATACAAAAATACAACAATCAAAATCATTTCGAAAGAAATCATAATTGAAAAAAAAAATTTTGTAAAAATTTAGAAAAAGCCTAAGTTCCCAAAGGGAACCTCATGAGCCCAAGGGCATCCCGATAGAGCCTAAGTGTGGTCAAACACTAAATAATGAAAGCTACGCTACCGGCATAATTAATACCTGAATCCTACTATAAATATGATAACTGTGCTATACTATAATATAAGAATACTATGAATTAAAGCATTGTCCAAGTGAAAACAACGTCAACAGGAAAAACCAGAAACTAAACAACAGGCATACAATAAGCCCAAAGTCAGTAACTGATCAATCACTACCTGATGCAAAGCCAGATCTTCAGAAGAAAAAACAATGCATCTGGTAGAAGATGCAAGACTACATATACGTCCTAACACCCACAGGATGAGGACGTAACAATATGGATAACCAGAATAAACATTCCGTAGATCATGTTAAACTCCCAAGAAATTTAATAAAAAATTTTGATAAAAAAAAAAGCTTGGGAGGTTAACAGAAGGGTTCATGGGAGTAGAGACTAGCGGTTTTTGTTTTTTTGGTTTTGGTTCCGTTTTTTTATGGAAACAGAAAAACCGAACCGAGATTTTCCTGGAAAACCTTCTTCACGGTTTTCTGTGAATTTCTGTCCACTACAGCAATCGCCCAGAATACACCAATCAAACGACTAGCATTCTGGCTTGAACGAAACGTTGCCCTTTGGAATGTCTTTATGTCCGTCGATCGATTAATATTCTTGACGATTGTTGATTTGTTTTGGGGTTAGGTGACCAGTAAGAGAGCTCACAAGGCCGGCTGAGTGACGTTGACCATACACATCTCCTCCCCCAAAAACATAAATCTTGACACCAAAAATGCAAAAAGGAAAACTTAAATGTTCAGGCTGGTGACAACGTGTGCTGGAAATCACAAAATCATTTTAGGGAGTGTTTGTTTTTATTTATTCTATCCATCCGAGAAAGTGATAAAACCGGGAAACACGTTGATCAACGTTTCCATGAACACTTGCCATGGTGAAATTTGAACTTATGAATATTAATGACCGTTCAATAGCAATGACGACGTGGGTAAAACGTTTCTGTCACTTTCAGTACCATGTTTAAAAAATGATAAGAAGCGATCTCAAACTAATTTTCTTTTTCATCACTTCAATTTTTTTACACATATAATCCCAGAAAGAAACTAAGAATAAATCCAGATACACATAATATTTATATCTTGAGTTCTTAACCCTCGAAGATGGTGTAGCCCCGCATCACAGGAACGGCAGTTATGGTGTATGTGCATTCAAATTACAGTCAACTCGGACCAAAGACCACTCAGCTCAAGACCAGCAAGACCTGTTTTGAAGACAACTCGGACCTATTTTGAAGAAACCTCGGGCCAACATCAAAGACAGGTAGAAAGTGTTCCAGGGTCTCCAATGCACCTAGATTACACATTTGGCATGCATTTTTATTTTCTTTCCAAGGTTTTCTCCTAAGCTCCAGCGACCTCAGCTTGAACAACAGTGACCCCCACCCCCAACGTGACATCAAGGCACTCTTCAAAACCTGGTTTCTCCTTATGAGGCAGGGCAAAAATAAGAATAAGAATAAATCCATATACACATAATATTTATATCTTGAGTTCTTAACCCTCAAAGATGGTGTAGCCCTGCATCACAGGAAGTGCAGTTATGTTGCATGTGCATTCAAATTACAGACAACTTGGACCAAAGACCACTCGGCCAACATCAAAGACAGGTAGAAAGTGTTCCAGGGTCTCCAGTGCACCTAGATTATACATTTGGCATGCATTTTCATTTTCTTTCCAAGGTTTTCTCCTAAGCTCCAGTGTCTGCGACCTCAGCTTGTACAACAGTGACCCCCACCCCCAACGTGACATCAAGACACTCTTCAAAATCTGGTTTCTCCTTATGAGGCAGGACAAAAAGGCCTCTTTGCTTTGACCCAACCACCCCCCCCCCCCCACCCCCACTTGCCAGTTAATATAATAATCCGCCATGACTCTTTCTCTAACGATTTTGGTCAGACTAGTCTAAAAATGGTCAGAGTTGTTTTAAACATTGGTCCGACTTGTCTTTGATGTAGGTCCGAGTTGTCTTCCAAACAGGACCAAGTTGTCTTAAAACTGGGTCCGAGTTGTCTTCAAAACAACTGGTCCGAGTTGTCTTCAAAACTGGTTAAAGTTGTCTTTAAAACAGGTCAGAGTTGTCTTGGAAACAGGTCCGAGTTGTCTTGGAAACAGGCCCTAGTTGTCTTTGGTCGAAGTTGTCCTCCTCCCTGTGCATACACATGATGGAGAAATAGAAACAAAGCTAAAGAGAAGTCCCCACAACACTGATCCATTAAGACATTAATAATGACAACTTAGTGAATATTAATAACTAACAAAAACAAGCCACTGGGCATATCTATTAACACTAAAAAATACAATAGCTCATGTTAGTCATGTACAAGAACCACACAATGGAGATCAAAACAAAGAGTACGAAGCACCCACATCCATAAGGCATAACAGCTGCATCAATTAATATTCATAAACAAATGAAACTTAGTGACTGCAGTGATGAATTGTGGGATGTTGTTTCCGAACTTCAAAGAAAAGGTCATGGTACTGAATTATTTGGACATATCTTGTGATTTTAAATCAAAATAATAAAATAAAACTTCATGCTTACAAAAAAGATACCGGTGCTCAAAGTGTGAAACCTTACAATAGATCTCTGTGAAAACATAAAAATATTCACTCAGTTGCAAGGAAATAGGTTTTTTGGGATCCTGGAATTGACAATTTTCCTGCCGAGGCCCAAACCATGGTTGGTCCCTGGTATAGCATCATTCCTTCATCGCCCCATCATGGCGGCCTCATTTTTTCACAAGCGGATACACTGCCAGTGATTGGGGGTGGGGGGCTAAACCAATCAACAATTCCGACTTCCCTCGCAATAAAACGCAAATTTCTTATTTGAAGTGCTTCGTCTCTCAAGTTCTCAACACTGTTTTGTATCTGGTCACCCGATTATCCGAAATATTCTGGGAACGAAATGACAGCAAGAACACCTGGATTGAATAGATTTAATTGTTTTATTCACTAATTTGTCAGAAAGTACGTAGGTGTCATTTCCATGGCGTTTTTTCAACATTCTGCAGCAAATTTCTTATTTACCACCCATGTTACCGTGACGGCACTTGTTAAATAATATAAAGCAAACTGTTTGACAACTTGTTCTGACATTATGGCTCTGTCAAAAGCTAGGCCCTATATCTTAATTGCCACTATCAATTATTCAATTACGAATGTTCCTGGAAAAAACTTATTCCATATATAAAAACCTTTCATACAGAAAACCGAAACCGGAACCGAAACTGAGTTTTTTTCTCCAAAAAAACCGAAACCGAAACTGAACTCCAAAAAACAAAACTGCCAGTCTCTACATGGGAGGAGAGGGAAGGAACATTTAACAAACAGTAGGTTTAATCATTAGCACGAATGAGGACGTTCAGGCTCATGTCCCGAAAATGGGAAACATGAATAATTTTACATAATTGTTTTAAAATTACCACCTTGAACATCTAAAACCACCATAGTTCACTTCCAGCATCCTTTCACATCCTTGAATCCACCATAATCATCAATGATTTGTGCCTGACATCTTCAGAAAAGAGATTTTAAAGCACAGATGTCAGTTCATTTGTTTACTGACTTGGGCCAAACAGAAGAATGATGTTTGTGCCAATTTTGGTCACTTCCTGGTTACTGCACATGCACAGTAAACAAAAGTATGGAGGACCAGATAGGACTTTGAATTTTTGGTTTTGTATGCAAATTTTGAGGATTGGGGGTTCAAAATTTGTGTTTGGCCCTGGAAATTAATGAGTCTGGGCCATTGGTTTTAGTATAAAAGTAATAGTTTTCAGATTCCATGAATTTCAAGAACAGTGTGAACAGTGCAACTTTGACTTTGGCCATGAAGACCTACCTCACCTTATTTGGCTCCTACCTTGTATGAGAAATTCATGAATGAAACACCACTGACATGGCCCACCTTCTATGAGAAAACCAAAGTAAATTAAAGCCCATCAACAGAGATTGCATGGAGTACATCTCTAATCATACATCTCTGGAATGTGAAAACCTTTAATTTAGCTCTTGTAAAGCACACTAAACGTTTTTCAGTACAAGTGCCCACTAGTTTATAGTCAAAACAGGAAATCAAACTGACATTATCTGTGTAAATTAATATATTAATTCAATGATGTTTCCCGTTACCACACTTTAACAAATAGTGAGGCTGTCTGAAGAACTGAAAACTTCATTGAATTATATTATGTTTAGAGATGCATCTATTCAAGGCAGTTATGGTAGTGTGAAGATAGTATTGTGGAATCTATAACATTATATATGAATACACACAATACAGCATTACTTACCCTTGTTAATTGTTGTCTTTCCAGGAAAAAGGATAAGAGCTCTTTCCAACAGTATTTCACTTAATAACATATTATTAGTTCAATGGGAGAATTTCAGAGATGGCCTGGATTATTCCAGTGATGGAAATCTGATGCAGGCAATTTTAATTTCATGTAAGTGTTTTCTTTATGCACCTGGTTTCAGCCATATTTTGCTATGTCTGATCAGTCTGGGGGTGAATTGGGCTGTTAACCCTTTACCCAACGTAACGACCAAAACCGGCCAGCGCTATTCTAAAAAATCGGCAATTAATTTTCATTATTTTTTCATTTTTTGTCTCAAAAACATAGGTTGTGACCCATCATTGGAACAAGCTCTTCGAGCTTGTTCCAACGAGGGGTCACAACCTATGTTTTTGAGACAAAAAATGAAAAAAATTAGTTATTCAAGAATTCTTTTTGCAAGTGTCATCTGCATTTCATGTTAGGTAAAGGGTTAATCATTCCTGTTGAGCCATCAATGACCCACAATGCCCTCCAAAATCATGTTATTGTTATATTATCTATAATAATATTATTTCTGTATTGCACAAGTAGTATCTGTTCTCACGAGGAAAATCATTTGAATTTTTAAAAACCCGCCACCCCTGCATTGACTGACTGAGCAAGGAGTTTTGCCTGGAGTACTTCTTGCTCAATTGGCCCATACTAGAGTAGAGGGGTTTGTAAAAAAAACAAACCAAGATTCAGCAACAGTTTATTGGCTTGAATGCATTCCATGGAGAACACACACAATTTACACAGCATTTAGATGTTTGTGAAGCAAAACAATGAAAAATAATTCAGGAGAGCAATTTGCTCACCTAAGGAACTCCCAGGAGACCGATTTTTTGCCACCTTGGATTTTTCATAAAGCCAAGCCTTGTTATTCCATGCTGAACAAGTACCAAAGCCATTCAGATGAGAGTTGACATTGTGTTATGACTGAGACTACACAGCACATACACATTTTGACCAATATGTTAACTGGAGCCTGGGAGTTTGACTAAAGAAAAACGTTTATTCTCATGAATTTCATTTCATGTAACCACTAGGAGACATAGTATTAACTTAAAGGTACAAGGTTAACAAAATGTCATCAGTTTTGGGGATGCATAAGAAATGATACAGACTGTCACAATAAGTTTCTAAACAATCAATAAATAATCTACATATTCACCTTGATGCTCCAACAGGCTATGCCGCATCTGAACATACTGTAAAGTCTGTGATATTTCTGTTACAGCTCCATTAGAATCTTTTGAAAAAGGTCTGAAGACATGAACTTCATGGCATTTGGTACTTTTTAAAATTCTCTCTGAGCTTATCTCCTGATTACAATCATGACTGCTCTTCATTAATGGGAGTGAATGAATTTTCTGTTAGAAAAAAATAAATGCCTGAATGTTGTGATTTAAAAACTGTGAGAGCTTATCGACAGTGTCACGGAACAGCAATTTAGACAACAGATAAATATAGAATAAATCTACTGTGTGTTATATACACAGAACATCACGATGTGTGAATGTGTTCGTCAATATGGCAAAAGTGCCAGCGCAGAAGGATAGATTGGTAAAATATCGAGTTCTATCCTTCCGCGATTGCATGAGTGCTGTTTTGACAATGCATTCACACATTGTGGCATTCTGTATTTATTACACATCTCTATGACACAGATATCATTAACTTCAAAATTTCAAACTTTAAAACCCTTTTTTATTTTACCAGTTGACATTCAATTTAACAGCTGTCACCACAGCTTCCAAACTGATCTGTGTTAGAATGTGACGTTTCAAATGGCCAATTATAACAAGAGGCCCAGGGGGCCTGAGGGCACTCACCAGACATGGTAACCTGAATATCAACCCAGGGAATTGATTTGAACAAGTTGCATCTGCCCCTCCTAACAAAAGCTTATACCAAATATCCAAAGATTCTGATCAGTGGATCTAAAAAAAAAAGAAGATTTTTAAAGAATATTCCTCATATTGAACTAAGTTATAATTCAGACTCCCACATGGAGCCCAAATATGAACCCAGGACTAGGCTTGAACAAACTTGAATCTCACCTCCGTAAGGATGCTGTATACCAAATATCAAAAGATTCTGACTACTGGATCTGAAGAAAAATATTTTTAAAGAATATTCCTCATATTGAACTAAGTTATAATTCAGACTCCCACATGGAGCCCAAATATGAACCCAGGGACTTGGCTTGAACAAATTTGAATCTCACCCCCTGCCCCTAACGATGCTGCATACCAAATATCAAAACATTTTGATTGGTGGATTGGAAGAAGAGGATTGTTAAAGAATACTCCTCATATTGCACTAATCTGAACATTTGGGCTCCCATAGAGAGCCCAAATATGGAACCTGGGATTTGATTTCAACAAACATGTGAATGAATCTTCCAAAGATGTTATATGTGAAAACTGAAAGCCTTTGGAGCAGTGGTATGGGGGAAGAAGATTCTTTAAAGTTTTTCCCATTGTTCACAGTGTTAAAAAGTGATGACTCAGCACTTTTTCAATGTCCCGTAAAAGTACCCTATGATAAAACCGATAGCAATTTTTTTGGACCATTCCATTCTGTTGGTCCTAAGGAAGCTTCACACCACATAAGAATTCTCAGTGCCATGTAGTTTTGGAGATATGGGCATTTTAAATTTTTTCTATTTTTAGCTCCTGCGGTTCCCATGGGGCGATTGGAAAATTTTTTTTTGGCATAAATTAAGTACTTATCACCCAAATTTGGTTCAAATCAGCCTCTCGGTATTGGAAAATAGAAATTTTGGGCAGGGCGAAAATTCTTGCCCCTCCCATAACGACGACAAATATAGCTCCTCGAAGTTCTCTTGAACAAATCTGAGTCTACACCTCAAAAGGAGGCTGCACACCAAATATCAAGTCTCTGCTACTGCTGGTTCATGAGAAGATTTTTTAAGATTTAAGCACACTTTTGGGGAGTGGCCCTACTGAGGGGCGGAGCAACTTGATTTGAATAAAATCAAAATGCGATGTCATAACAAACAATTATCTCAAATTTCACTTAAATTGGTTCAGCAGTTTTGGAGGAGAAGACGCAAACACCATGTTCAGTCTGTCAACAGAAATCCGTATGGAACACGTGTTCTATACAGATTTGCAAATATGGAACTGGAAGAAAAGTAATAGGCGTGTAATAAAACTAAATTCTTATCCACTCACCAACAAACCTACAAATAATTTTTTATTTTGGTGCCTTTCATGGTGACAAGTACCAACAGCTGTGTACTGTCATTCTATACTCAGTATCTAACACAAGGATTACAATCCAATAGTATGGCATACCATAACTCAGAAAAACCATGTATGTTTTGTATGTAACAGTCTATGCTCATGGCAACATGGGTGTGCAAATTGAACACAAGAGGCCTCTCAGCCTAGACAGCTCCACCTATGGTCACTGCTTTTAGGGGAAGCTAAAAACATGACAAGAATCCAAGTGTATTGACCTTAGGTTTGTTGCCTGAGACCTGGACCTTGATGATATGACCTTGAATCAAGGTCCAAACAAACCCTTGAGTCAAAAGCAGTGATTGTACCAAATATAAGTAACATCTGTCAATCATACCAAGTTATATATAACAATATATCAAAGTTTTGTTGTCTGTGACCTTGACCTTGATGATATGACCTTGGATCAAAGTCATGACACACCTTTGAGTCATGAGCAATAATTGTACTCAGTATGAACAAGATCTGCCAATTGGATCAAATTATATGGACTGGACAAAAATGATAGTAAAATATTGAAGTCTTCCTGACTGTGAACTTGACCATGAGAATATGACCTTGGGTCAAGATCATGATACACTCTTTGGTTATGGTCAGCAGTTGTGTTAAGTATAAACAAGATCAATCATATGGATCAGATTACTGAGACCAGACAAGGGCAATATAGCAATATCCAAATACTATTTTTTGTGACCTTAACTGTGACCTTCATCTTGAGCACAGAAACCTCATTATGACTGATGGCACACTGTCTAGTGGCAATACATACAGTTACAAAGTTTTGTTGAAAAATATAAAGTGGTTAAGAAATTATGGCCCAGACAAACAAAATGGTAAAATATTGAAATTTTCTTGAATGTGATCTTGACATGAGAATATGACCTTGGGTCAAGATCATGATACAACCTTTGTTTAAGGTCAGCAACAGTGTCAAGTATAAACAAGATCAATCATGTGAATCAGATTATAGAAACTGGACAAGTGCAATATAACAATATCCAAATATTATTTTTTGTGACCTTGACTCTGACCTTCACCTTGAGGGCAGAAACCTCATTATGACTGATGGCACACTGTCTGGTGGCAATACATACAGTTACAAAGTTTTGTTGAAAAATATTCAGTGGTTAAGAAATTACGGCCCGGACAAACAAAATATTGAAGATGGACAGGCGACAGATGGATGGACAGGCAACAGATGACTTAGCATTAGAAAAGCTCTGCTGACATTTTGTCAGGTGGAGCTAATAATCAACTTTTTCTATAAGAGAGCTCTCCACTAAATGATAAGACAAAAATTTGGTGAAGCACACTGTAATTATAGAAACTTACACTGAGTTTCAAGAAACTGTACTGGTATTATGTCATGCACAAGTGAATGGTGCCTGTCAAACATGCAAATTATGCCTGTCATTGACCATGACTGGCTCATTATTTGCAGGCTTGATTAGTAGAATCAGTTATTTAACACGAAGCGGGAAAACATGGCACCATGTGGGCGAGTGGTTTTTTATTTTATTTTTTTATTTTTGTAATTATTTCTTTGCCATCAAAAGTTCATGTTCTTGGTTTGTTTTATGTTTTAAGCCTCATAATCTACAGAAAAGCATGAGTGGTGGTGTATTTTGTCCCTTGACTGCAAGAAGGCTTTGCAATGCTAAAGCATTGCAAAGCCTTGTTGCACTCAAGGGTCAAATTTATCAATTTTATTAACTTGGGTAAAATATCAGACATAAACCATTTAATTTTTATTTTTTTTAGTTTGCTTTGGTTATAAAAAGAGAGCATGCGACAGCCACAAAAAACATGTGGGATGGCCTGAGAAACAGATTTTTAACTTTTTAGGCCTTATTTCTAATTTGTAAAACTTTCGACTCGAAATTCTGCTCATGCCAGTGACATCATGTGAGCCTCATTTGAGACAGGCATGATATAGCTTTGGAACAGTTCAGACTCTCATTATCTGGCAAGCCAGAACTGATGGGCAAACTGCAGCAATATTGAGGAGCTAATCATGGTAGTCATATAACACATTCAGGTTTTATGGTTTTCCACTGCACTACGATTGAAGTATTTCATTAATTTGGCATTATGAAAGTATAATGAAGTTGCAACATTGTAGCTACTATTAAATTTTTCAGTGTTAAATATACGAGGATAATGTACTGCTTCAGTATGGGAATAAAGCAGAAACTTATCACAGGCTTGTTGTTTATTAAATTCATAAAATAGATAGCAATTAATGGATTTAATAAAATAAAATTCCTGAATGTGCTCTGGAATTCGAGGCTGATGAAATAGGAATTGGTACAAATACAGTTAGACTGAAAACAAGAGGCCCCAGGGGGCCTGAGGGCACTCACCTGACATGGTAGTCTAAATATCAAACCAGGGACTTGACTTGAATAAGCTGCAAATGCCACCTCCTAAGAAAAGCATACACCAAGTAGATGAAGCGATTGTGCCCACACAATACACAGAAATTTCCTTCTATTTTCAGTTCCTGCACTTTTACGTCTCAAAATTGAGATAAACGCATAAAAAACAGATTTTTTTTATTTTTGTTCGGAAATTTTCAAAGTCCCAGACAAAATATTTTCAGACTAATATTTTTTTTTCTTCTTAAAATTGACCAAAACGCATAAAAAACAAAAATACTAATTTTCGGATTTTGGTCCAAAATTAAGTGCCACCGGGACCTCAAATTTTCGGGGTCAAAATTTTTTTTTTTTCTGTCTTAAAATTGACCAAAATGCATAAAAACAAAAAAACTCATTTCTGGATTTTGGTCAAAAATTTCCAAGTCCCACCAGGACCCCAAATTTTCAGTGTTAAAAAAAAAAAAAAATTTTATCTTAAAATTGACCGAAACGCATAAAAAAACAAAAAACTCATTTCTGGATTTTGGTAAAAAATATCTGAGTCCAGACCAGGACCGCAAATTTTCATCCTAAATTTGAACCCAGGGACTTGGCTTGAACAAACTTGAATATCACCCCCCTAAGGATGCTGCATACCAAATATCAAAAGATTCTTATTGGTAGATCTGAAGAAGAAGATTTTTAAAGAATATTCCTCATACTACACTAATTTAAACATTTGGGCTCCCATAGAAAGCCCAAATATGGACCCAGGGAACTGATCTCAATAAACATGTGAAACAATCTTCCAAAGATGTTATATGTGAAATTTGAAAACTTTTGGAGCAGTGGTTTGGGAGAAAAGTTGTCTTAAATGTTTTTCCCATTACCCACAGTGTCAAAAATTTCCTACTGCATCACTTTTTCAAAGTCCCCAAAAAGTACCCCATGATAAAACCGATAGCAATTTTTTTTTACCATTCCATTCTGTTGGTTCTATGGAAGCTTCACACCAAATAAGAATTCCTAGTGCCATCTAGTTTTGGAGATATGGGCGCTTTAATTCTTTTCTATTTTCAGCTCTTGCGGTTCCCATGGGGTGCCAGGAAAAAAAATTTGGGCATAAATTAAGTAGTTATGACCCAATAAGCCCTCATATCAAATTTGGTTCAAATCTGCCTCTCGGTTTGGAAAATAGAAATTTTGGGAGGGGCAAAAATTCTTGCCCCTCCCATAACGATGGCAAATATAGCCCCACAAACTTCTCTTGAACAAATCTGAGTCTAATCCTCAAAAGGAAGCTGCACACCTAATATCAAGTCTCTGCTACTGCTGGTTCATGAGAAGATTTTTTAAGATTAAGGCACACTTTTTGGGCATGGCCCTACCAAAAGGCGAGGCAACTTGATTTGAACAAAATCAAATTGCGATGTCATAACAAACTATTATCTCAAATATCAATTAAATTGGTTCAGTGGTTTGGGAGAAGACGCAAACACCATGTTCACGGACGACGGACGGTGAGTGATCACTATAGCTCTCCTGGCTGAAAGTCAGGAGAATAAGAGAGGGTGTTGGGGTTGGGACACACACCCAATAATTTTTCCAGTAGCAGTACTTTTTCCTAATTTTGAGTCTAAGATACTGATTTGCTGTTGAAAGTAATCATGCACTTTCTTACAAGACTAGATTTGCTATTTGGACTTGTGTCAGACACACAGCAGTTCATACAAATGGAGGCCTGTGGTAACTTATTTGGGCTGATGAGGACCAAACATGACCTACATGGTGTAGGAAGTGGGAAGCCATGTGAGTCTGTCATTACATGTATATCTCCACAAATAAATTTACTAGAACTCCAGGGTTCTGTCTACAGTAGAAAGTGGTGGTCGGGAGTTTCTGGAGCTTCTTTATTTCTGACCACCACTTGAACAAAAAATGCACTTTTAATTAGCACTAAAACTCCCAGTTGCCACATTTTGCCCACCCTCACATCACAGAAGTGAGCTTTGGCGTGCTATTGTTCAGCACTCAGAAATTTCTGGGCAGAACCCCTGAACTCGAGTTTTTTAACTATAATTCCAAACTGACTAATATTCCAAATACATCACCAATGCATGATGAAAATACATCCCCAAATCTGTCATCTTCATAATGCCTCTGAACAAATTTAAAAACAAATGTTTTAAAACACATGCATTTTTTTATCCGTTTAACAATTGTTTTCAATAATTTTTTACTGTAATTCCATGCCTTGAACAAAGTTAAAACTAAATTTCTCAAGACTGATTTTTCAAATGCTGCATTTTATATTCATTTAAGAAATCAGTTTTCTGTCTTTTTTCAGACCAATTTCATGTTTACCATATCTTATTCAATAAAAGATATAGAAAAGTACAACTCCATTTTTCAGACTGACAAACATTGGTAACAATATTGTTGAAATTTTTAACCCTTTACCTAACATGAAAAGCACATGACACTTGCAAACAAAATTTTTGAATAACTAATTTTTTTTCAATTTTTGTCTCAAAAACATAGGTTATTAGCCCTCTTTGGAATGAGCTGAACAAGTTCGTTCCAAAGAGGGGTCATAATCTATATTTTTGAGACAAAAAATGAAAAAAATAATTAAAATTAATTGGAAATTTTTGTGAACAGTGATGGCCGGTTTTGACCGTTACGTTGGGTAAAGGGTTAACTATTTATTTCTCCTGAAGGACAAGCTTGGAACTTGCTATATGTACACACTCTGACACTGATCAAAGTGCGAGCATAACATAAGTCATATAGCCTTTACCATGGGGACAACTTGGTTGTACAGTTGTTTCTTTGCACATACTTCAGAGTAAAAAGAGTTACTGATAATTATTAAAATCACATTAGTATAATTCAAGTGTAGCCTATTCTTGTATACGAGAAATCTTTTTCTATGGAAGTATATATGATAAAATTCATACTCTTGGTAGCAAAGAAAAATGGTGAAGAAAAAATTAAGATTGGTCCCTCATACTTACATATGGCAGTCTGTAGAGCGTAGACTGTAAGGTGCTTCTGTAACCTTCTCTGCTAAAACACTTCATTAAATTCTTTGTCTTTTTGAAAGTTGTGCTCCTCCAACCCTTCTGCACTATTTTATAGTCAGCATGGCATTTACCAATAACATCAGTCTGAGTAAATAATAAAGAAATATGGTTGTGGTATACAAAAATATCTAAAAAAAAAGAATTGAATTTTATGCAGTCTAGATTTTGAATGGAAAAAAATAAAACATTAAACAACTGTTGTTTGAACATAATCTTAATGACAAGTGAGATCCTCGAGAAGCTATCTTTTTTAATGGCCTTACTGGAACATGTTCATACTCATAAACAGAAAAATAATCTTTTATTAAAGTTGTTTAGACAAGATAATATAATTACTTTCTAACAACAGTAATTGAAGAAATACCCCACTAATCACTCACTGTTCACTCATATCTGGTCAGGTAAAAACATTCTCAGTCATTTGAAAAAGTGTAAGAGATCTCATCTGAAGTTGGACTAGTTGATACATATAATGGATTTTCACACACAATAAGCTTTGTTATTGTGGGTAATAGCAATTAGTAGAAATTTTGTGGACACCACTGTATCAAAGTAAATTTACATGTAATTTCACAAGTTCAGAGGCCATATCACTTGGTTGTGTTACAAATCAAGAGAGAAGAAATGCAGCACCTGGTCATGTTACAAATCAAGAGAAAAGAAAGCAGTCAAATCTCAAAGTCAAAACCTAAACAGCACACAAAATCTTATTTGTCAAACAAAAAAATCCCAACCAAATGGGCTGGTTGATAGATGGATTGATGCCACAGAAGCTACTCTCCCCTCCCATTCTTCTGAGATTTACTAACTGAGAATCTCAACAAGATGCCTGCATGCCCACAATGACTAAAACATTTGTAGTATGACAAGGCCTTCACTGGGTTGGGGGCGATTACACCTGTAATGTATCAAGAAAGACATGTCGAAGCCAAGCCTCAACCTCACAGCGACCTGATTTACAATGAAACTAAGAAAGCTAACTCAACCACACCGTGTTGTAAGTAGCCTGTACCACTACATTACTCTCCAGTTCTTTTCAGACTCACCACCTACCTATGAATCTCACCCCAGATTCCTTCTCAAAACAATCGAAACAACAGCACTGTTACACCACAAGAATAACAGCTACTGAGGGCTGGAACACCCCAAGCCACACACATACACACATATTCAACACACCCCATTCTGTCCCAAAATGTTACTGATTAATAGAGAAATGAGGATACCAAGTATCAAACTCACAAAGTATAAACACAAAGTGAAAAATTCATAGTGCCACCAAGAGATCAAGATCAACCAATCCTATTGTTAAATGCTCTTTCACCATTTACCCATTAGTCATATATGGTCACAAATAATGCCATTTAAATTTTATAGTTTTTTCAATTTTTGCTTCCCAAGCATCTCTTCTTGACCCTCATTGTAATGATATCATGCCAATGAGAAGTTTGAAGCTATGTTTTTCAGGCAAAAAATTAAAATTTCCAGTTATTCAAAAAATGTTTTTGGAAAGTGTCATTTGCTAGCAAAGTTAGGTAAAAGGTTAAACTTAACTCTCTGCACACTGATGTTGAAATATTTTAATTTTAAGTAGCAAATTTTTCCCATAATGCAACTAGGAATTTAGGTATTTCAGTCTTGTTTGACAGAGCTCAGAGAGGTCTGTCAAACAAGATTGAATTGGTTAAATTCCATGTTACATAATGGGAAAAATTTACAGCTTAAATATTGTCAGTTTGACATTAGTGTGCAGTGGGTTAAACTACAATGGTAGTAATCATGAAGAAAGGTTTGTCTCGGGCATTTATACTTTTCTAATTTGGGGGGGGGGGGGGGGGGGGGTTGGGCATAACTCTATTTCCACAAGGCCATAAAGGCTACTTTCTGTTACTGAACTTGATTGAAAGAATATGATTATTTATCATATGACTCATCCATTTTGTTCACTTTAAAACATTTGATATTTTGTTTTCATATTAATCAATGACAAACAAAGCCTTCCGTTAATTTCATTGGTCAATTTCAAAACAAAGCCTTCCGTTAATTTCATTGGTCAATTTCAAAACTAGACAATTTGATTGGCTGAACAAAATACAACTGGGCCACATTTTCATAAACAAACAAAGCCTTCCGTTAATTTCATTGGTCAATTTCAAAACTAGACAATTTGATTGGCTGAACAAAATACAACTGGGCCACATTTTCATAATTTGCATAATTACAGTTGGGAGCTTTCATTGGTCAATTTCAAAGCTGGACAATTTGATTAGCTAAACAAAATACAACTGGGTCACATTTGCATAATTTCAGTAGGGAGAATTTACGTTATCTGTCCTATTTAGGGTAGGTTATATTGTATTAATCTTTTACCTAACGTAACGGCAAAAATCATCTCGCGCAATACAAGAACAAGAGGCCCCACGTGGCCTTAATCGCTCACCTGACAAAGTGACTCTAAGAAGTATTTTAGGTCACCTTCACCATGTCATGCCTCATCAACATTAACTGGTTGAGGGATAGATTTTGTTTGAAGTTCAACATTTGTTACCTAAAATTAGTTTTATTTAAAATCATTGGTGTGTGGCCAATCTCCAATGATTTTTAATAAAGCAAATTTATCTCTGCAGACAAACTGGTTTAGCATGAAGCACAAACAAGGAATGTGAAGAGATAGCCTTGGACATCTCTCCCCAACTGTGGATATCTTCCATGTGCTACATGTATATATTTGCATGCAAGAAAACAAAAATTTTCACAAATTTTCCAAAATATTAGTTTTTTTTATCATCATTGGAACAAGCTCAAACAGCTTATTCCAATAGGGGTATGGGAAGATCAGGTATATTTTTGAGACAGAAATGTGAATATATAAATAATGGTGTTTTTTTGTGAATGATGCTGGAGAATTTTGCGTAAAGATATGGTAAATGGTTTGTTCTAGATACAGAATGATGCAAAAGTATTTAAATTTGATTAGACAAGTTGTTCCTATAATGCATTTAAAAATTGAAGTAACTGTTTTTTTGCTGACGAACTTTTAGATGTGTGTGTCTGTGTTTGTGTGTGTGTTTGTGTGTGTGTGTGTGTGTGTGGGGGGGGGGGGGGGGGGGGGGGGGGGGGTAAGAGTGTTCTTGCAAACAAAATTCCTGAATAAATGGAAAATTTTATTTTTTGTGTGAAAGACATAGTGCGTGAATGTTGATTGGAACAAGCTTAGAGAGCTCATTTTAATGTGAAGTCATAAAGCTGTGTTTTACGTACGAAATTCTGGAATAACTAAAAAAATTGCTTTTTTGACTCAAAAAGCATGGTGTGCGACCTCTCATTGGAATGAGCTCAAAAAGCTCATTCCAATGGGGTATTTACAAGTGATAAGTACATGTATGTTTAAGAGAGAAAAATTAAAATTTGAATAGCGATTTTTGCGAAGAATGCTGACAAGTTTTGGCAGTTATGCTGGTAAAAAGGTAAGATATGCAAAGTGGTTGTTTTTTAGAGGCAACATTTAATTAAGGGGAATTAACCCTTGATTACTGAGGTAACTTCTAAAAGTACTGAAATTTCATGAAGCAATGTGAATAACAGACAACAGTTGCATAAAAATTTCATGAATAACTAAAATTTTTATTCCTTTGTCTCGAAAACATGGCATATGACCTTTGTTGGAATGAGCTGAATGCGTGTGTTCCAATGAGGGGTCATAAAATTTGAACGGAGATTTGTGTGAATAATGCATTAGTACTGCTAGATTTGGGTAAACGGTTCACCCTGGATACCACCCCTTCTATAGTAGATCTTTTCTGCAAATTTTGTCTAAGATTCTATCAACTTTACAAATAAATACGTTCATGAATCACAATCAGATCCACCCCACAATGTTGCATACCAAATATCAAAAGATTCTGCCTGCTGGATCTGGAGAAGAAGATTTTTTAAGAAATATGCCTGAAATGCACTAAGTTAAAATTTGGGCTCCTATACGGAGCCCAAATATAAACCCAGGGGGCCGATTTGAACAAACTTGAATCAGATCCACCCCACAATGTTGCTTACCAAATATGAAAAGATTCTGAAGCTGGATCTGGAGAAGAAGATTTTTTAAGAAATTTGCCTGAAATGCACTAAGTTCGAATTCGAGCTTCTATAGTGAGCCCAAATATGAAACTAGGAAGCCGATTTGAACAAACTTGAATCAGATCTACCCCACAATGTTGCATACCAAATATCAAAAGATTCTGCCTGCTGGATCTGGAGAAGAAGATTTTTTAATAAATTTGCCCGAAATGCACTAAGTGCGAATTCAGGCTTCTATATTAAGCCCAAATATGAATCCAGGGGGCCGATTTGAACAAACTTGAATCAGATCCACCCCGCAATGTTGCATACCAAATATCAAAAGATTCTGCCTGCTGGATCTGGAGAAGAAGATTTTTGAAGAAATTTGCCCGAAATGCACTAAGTTTGAATTCGAGCTTCTATAGTGAGCCCAAATATGAATCCAGGGGGCCGATTTGAACAAACTTGAATCAGATCCACCCCGCAATGTTGCATACCAAATATGAAAAGATTCTGCCTGCTGGATCTGGAGAAGATGATTTTTTAAGAAATTTGCCTGAAATGCACTAAGTTCGAATTCGAGCTTCTATAGTGAGCCCAAATATGAATCTAGGAAGCCGATTTGAACAAACTTGAATCAGATCCACCCCACAATGTTGCATACCAAATATCAAAAGATTCTGCCTGCTGGATCTGGAGAAGAAGATTTTTTAATAAATTTGCCCGAAATGCACTAAGTCCGAATTCGGGCTTCTATATTAAGCCCAAATATGAATCCAGGGGGCCGATTTGAACAAACTTGAATCAGATCCACCCCACAATGTTGCATACCAAATATCAAAAGATTCTGCCTGCTGGATCTGGAGAAGAAGATTTTTGAAGAAATTTGCCCGAAATGCACTAAGTTTGAATTCGAGCTTCTATAGTGAGCCCAAATATGAATCCAGGGGGCCGATTTGAACAAACTTGAATCAGATCCACCCCGCAATGTTGCATACCAAATATCAAAAGATTCTGCCTGCTGGATCTGGAGAAGATGATTTTTTAAGAAATTTGCCTGAAATGCACTAAGTTCGAATTCGAGCTTCTATAGTAAGCTCAAATATGAATCTAGGGAACCGATTTAAACAAATTTGCATCAGATCCATCCCACAATGTTGCATACCAAATATCAAAAGATTCAGCCTGCTGGATCTGGAGAAGAAAATTTTTTAAGAAATTTGCCTGAAATGCACTAAGTTCGAATTCGAGCTTCTATAGTGAGCCCAAATATGAATCTAGGAAGCCGATTTGAACAAACTTGAATCAGATCCACCCCACAATGTTGCATACCAAATATCAAAAGATTCTGCCTGCTGGATCTGGAGAAGAAGATTTTTTAATAAATTTGCTTGAAATGCACTAAGTTCAAATTCGAGCTTCTATAGTGAGCCCAAATATGAATCTAGGAAGCCGATTTGAACAAACTTGAATCAGATGATCACCCCACAATGTTGCATACCAAATATCAAAAGATTCTGCCTTCTGGATCTGGAGAAGAAGATTTTTTAAGAAATTTGCCTAAATGCACTAAGTTCAAATTTGGGCTCCTATACTGAGCCCAAATATGAACCCAGGGAGCCGATTTGAACAAACTTGAATCAGATCTACCCCACAATGTTGCTTACCAAATATGAAAAGATTCTGCCTGCTGGA
This sequence comes from Pictodentalium vernedei, assembly GCA_031216915.1. Lineage (NCBI taxonomy): Eukaryota > Metazoa > Mollusca > Scaphopoda > Dentaliida > Dentaliidae > Pictodentalium > Pictodentalium vernedei. Next base: position 151,509,735 of record CM062293.1, read on the forward strand.
TCTGGAGAAGAAGATTTTTTAAGAAATTTGCATGAAATGCACTAAGTTCAAATTCGAGCTTCTATAGTGAGCCCAAATATGAATCTAGGAAGCCGATTTGAACAAACTTGAATCAGATGATCACCCCACAATGTTGCATACCAAATATCAAAAGATTCTGCCTTCTGGATCTGGAGAAGAAGATTTTTTAAGAAATTTGCCTAAATGCACTAAGTTCGAAATCGGGCTCCTATACTGAGCCCAAATATGAACCCAGGGAGCCGATTTGAACAAACTTGAATCAGATCCACCCTACAATGTTGCATACCAAATATCAAAAGATTCTGCCTGCTGGATCTGGAGAAGAAGATTTTCAAAGAAATTTGCCTGAAATGCAGTAAGTTCAAATTCGGGCTTCCATAGTAAGCCCAAATATGTATCCAGGGGGCCGATTTGAACAAACTTGAATCAGATCTACCCCGCAACGTTGCATACCAAATATCAAAAGATTCTGCCTGCTGGATCTGGAGAAGAAGATTTTTGAAGAAATTTGCCTGAAATGCACTAAATTCGAATTCGAGCTCCTATAGTGAGCCCAAATATGAATCTAGGGAGCCGATTTGAACAAACTTGAATCAGATCCACCCTACAATGTTGCATACCAAATATCAAAAGATTCTGCCTGCTGGATCTGGAGAAGAAGATTTTCAAAGAAATTTGCCTGAAATGCAGTAAGTTCAAATTTGGGCTCCTATACTGAGCCCAAATATAAACCCAGGGGGCTGATTTGAACAAACTTGAATCAGATCCACCCCACAATGTTGCATACTAAATATGAAAAGATTCTGCCTGCTGGATCTGGAGAAGAAGATTTTTTAAGAAATTTGCATGAAATGCACTAAGTTCAAATTCGAGCTTCTATAGTGAGCCCAAATATGAATCTAGGAAGCCGATTTGAACAAACTTGAATCAGATCCACCCCACAATGTTGCATACCAAATATCAAAAGATTCTGCCTTCTGGATCTGGAGAAGAAGATTTTTTAAGAAATTTGCCTAAATGCACTAAGTTCGAAATCGGGCTCCTATACTGAGCCCAAATATGAACCCAGGGAGCCGATTTGAACAAACTTGAATCAGATCCACCCTACAATGTTGCATACCAAATATCAAAAGATTCTGCCTGCTGGATCTGGAGAAGAAGATTTTTTAAGAAATTTGCCTGAAATGCACTAAGTTCGAAATCGGGCTCCTATACTGAGCCCAAATATTAACCCAGAGGGCCGAGTTGAACAATCTTGAATCAGATCCACCCCACAATGTTGCATACCAAATATCAAAAGATTCTGCCTGCTGGATCTGGAGAAGATGATTTTTTAAGAAATTTGCCTGAAATGCACTAAGTTCGAATTCGAGCTTCTATAGTGAGCCCAAATATGAATCTAGGAAGCCGATTTGAACAAACTTGAATCAGATCCACCCCACAATGTTGCATACCAAATATCAAAAGATTCTGCCTGCTGGATCTGGAGAAGAAGATTTTTGAAGAAATTTGCCCGAAATGCACTAAGTTTGAATTCGAGCTTCTATAGTGAGCCCAAATATGAATCCAGGGGGCCGATTTGAACAAACTTGAATCAGATCCACCCCGCAATGTTGCATACCAAATATGAAAAGATTCTGCCTGCTGGATCTGGAGAAGAAGATTTTTTAAGAAATTTGCCTGAAATGCACTAAGTTCGAATTCGGGCTTCTATAGTAAGCCCAAATATGTATCCAGGGGGCCGATTTGAACAAACTTGAATCAGATCTACCCCGCAACGTTGCATACCAAATATCAAAAGATTCTGCCTGCTGGATCTGGAGAAGAAGATTTTTGAAGAAATTTGCCTGAAATGCACTAAATTCGAATTCGAGCTCCTATAGTGAGCCTAAATATGAATCTAGGGAGCCGATTTGAACAAACTTGAATCAGATCCACCCTACAATGTTGCATACCAAATATCAAAAGATTCTGCCTGCTGGATCTGGAGAAGAAGATTTTCAAAGAAATTTGCCTGAAATGCAGTAAGTTCAAATTTGGGCTCCTATACTGAGCCCAAATATAAACCCAGGGGGCCGATTTGAACAAACTTGAATCAGATCCACCCCACAATGTTGCATACCAAATATCAAAAGATTCTGCCTGCTGGATCTGGAGAAGATTTTTTAAGAAATTTGCCTGAAATGCACTAAGTTCGAAATCGGGCTCCTATACTGAGCCCAAATATGAACCCAGGGGGCCGATTTGAACAAACTTGAATCAGATCCACCCTACAATGTTGCATACCAAATATCAAAAGATTCTGCCTGCTGGATCTGGCGAAGAAGATTTTTTAATGTTTTTCCCATTGCCTACAGTGTTAAAAAGTGCTGACTCAGCACTTTTTCAAAGTCCCGAAACTGTACCCTATGATAAAACCGATGGCAATTTTTTTTTACCAATCCTTTCTGTTGGTCCTAAGGAAGCTGCACACCACATAAAAATTCTCAGTGCCGTGCAGTTTTGGAGATATGGGCGTTTTAAATTTTTTCTATTTTTAGTTCCTGCGGTTCCCACGGGGCTGCGGGAAAATTTTTTTTTGCATAAATCAAGTACTCATGACCCAATAAGCCCTCACATAAAATTTGGTTCAAATCAGCCTCTCGGTTTGGAAAATAGAAATTTTGGGCGGGGCAAAAAATTTTGCCCCTCTCATAACAACGCCAAGTATAGCCCCACAAACTTCTCTTGAACAAATCTGAGTCTACACCTCAAAAGGAAGCTGCACACCAAATATCAAGTCTCTGCTACTGCTGGTTCATGAGAAGAAGATTTACAAAGATTTTGGTGCCCCTTGGGGGCGTGGCACCACCCAGGAGGAGGGGCAACTTCATTTGAACAAATCTGAATTGGCATTAGGTAATAAACATTTAGCCAACATTTGAATAAAATTGGGCTAGTGGTTTAGGAGGAGAAGTCGATAATGTAAAGTTAACGCCGGACGACGACGACGACGGACGACGACGGACGACGACGGAAAGTGATTAGTAAAGCTCCCCTTGAGCTTCGCTCAGGTGAGCTAAAAACGTCATTCATTTTTTTTTATATTTTCACTTTTTGCTTCCAAAACATAGGTTATGAACCCTCATTGGAACTAGCGTGTCGCGCTCGTTCGAATGAGGGGTCATAACCTATGTTTTGGAAGCAAAAAATGAAACTTTTTAGTTATACGAGGATGTTTTTCCAAGTGCCGTCTGCAACTCAAGTTAGGTGATGGGTTAAAAAGTCATACTAAGTGGCTAATTTGTGTGTGTGTGTGTCATATGATAAATAGAATATGAAATGAGTGCTTTTCTCATATAATATTTATGAAACTCGTCCAAATTTTCCGTTTGGGCAAGCCTCTGGCAAGCCCAAGCGGAAAATCTGGACGAGTTTCATAAATATTATATAAGAAAAACACTCATTTCATATCCTCTATATATGTTGTGACTATAAGTTTTATAAAATTTAGTGTTTGGAAGCACTTGGTAGTAATCAATATTCTGGGACTCTTAAGCCCCAGTCACACCGAGCGTTCGCATGCCTCTCGTTCGAAAAATGGGGAAACGAAGTTACTTGCGAGCAGAACGTGTAAGAAACGCAGTTAAACGCACTTGAACGTAGTTGAACGAACACCTAAAAATCGTGCGAGTTGAAACTTCAAACTGTTTCAAAGTATTGCTCGTTCTGGAAAAAAAATCCATACGAGCAAAACGTAAAAGTAACGTATCATGAAAGAGTCTTAAACGAGATATAAACGAGAAACAATGAAATGCAACGAGCCATGCGTGACTTGAACGAGTAATGATTTGTCGGTACGTTTGTGTTTCGTATGTATCGAGTATTGCACGTTTTGACTCATTCAAGTACGTTCATATTTCGTTCATATTTCTGTTTTTACACTCGTTCTGACTGCTGTCAAAGAATCTCGCATTACTCGTATTAAATGCGTATGTGTCATTTTTATTTCGTTTCTATTTCGTTGGTGTCTCGCATGGTACGAATGAACTTTGTTTTGTGTTTTTTTACTCGCTCGGAGTCTCGCAGGAATCTCGCATAGCTCGCATGTATTTCGCATGTGTCTCGCATGAGTCTCGCATTAGTCTCGCATCAATCTCGCACAGTGGGGTCGTTTCTTTTGGCTCGCAGCCTTCGTTCGACTCTCATTCGCTACGCTTGGATCACGTGTTTCTGTCGTTCGAATCTGGCATGTTGTACACGTCTTTGCAGCCAGGGCCTCACCCACACAGTTCTGTCCCTCCTTCTTCTTCTTCTTCATCTTTGCTGGATCAGGTTATGGACTCCAGCAGCATTCTGTAAATCATTGGCATTTAATTGAAGTGCTGCATTCATTAGCTGAAGCTGTTTAAGTTGATGAATATTTGCCATTTTATTTCAAAATTGTAGAAAAAAGAAGAAAAAATATCTCTGGCTATGTAGAAAATCGGAATACAAATGATGCAAATCTGCTGACAACAGCTATATATATATATATATGGATCCAGAGAACGAGATGAAGTGAAACACAAAAGAGACAAAAAACGAGGGCAACGTGCAGAGCGAGAGAACAGCGAGTTAGAAATGCAACGAACGTACAAAACGAGTGACACGAGAAACGAACGTATCACGAGCGAGACAAGAAACGAGTATAAACGTAAAAAACGAGACAAACGTAACAAAAACGTAACAAAAACGTGATTAAAACGTGACACAAACGTAATAAAATGAGAAAAACGAAATACATACGAGATACGACCGAAATACAAACGAGCCAAACGTATCTACCAAAACGAGACTGAAACTTACTATAAACGTAATAACAACCAGACGAACGTAATTCGTAAGTGATACAAACGTAATTACACGTGACAGAAACGTGAAAGCGGACAAAATTGCTACATTTCACCCGCAACGAGCCAAAACGTGCATTTCTGGAAATTTTCACAAATTTTCACAAACAAGCGCCAACGAGCAAAACGTACTTTTGGTGTGACTGGGGCTTTAGACACTGCATCAGACTTTTAAAAGTGGTTTCACTCCTTCAAGGGTGATAACTCTGTTATTCGGTTCATGGACAGCTGAAAACAGTATAACTGTGGTAGTGACTAAATTACCTTTTCTTGAATAAAAATTTCCATATTAAAATTACAGGTCAAATCCATTTCTGGTTATTTATTTATTATATTACAGGTTATCTGCATGCATTGCATAAATGTGTTTGGGTTTGGGTTGACGGTTTTCACTTCCGATTTCACTCATCGTTGTTTGTCTCTTTATAGTTTTTGCCTGAAATTCTTTTGTTTCGAGAAATCTCCTTTTGGGTTTCAATGATGACAAAGTACCTGTTATGGAGGATGTAGAGCTGGATATTTGGATTTTGAAATATCGTCAACATTTTAAAAAATATCCTGATATTCGATAATATAGATTCGTGTCGTAACCTTCTGGAAGCTTTCAGTAATCCCTGTATAAAGTCCTGTTCTGGGGTACCAGTTGAACCACTAGGACTCACCTAAATGATAAATTGCATATACACCATATAACTGTACTATCATATGGTATATGTGCAATGTACCCTGTCGGCTCGCAGCCCCTGTCCCTGTCATCGTGATTTGGATATATATGTAGTAAATAGTACTCCTGTCTCTACTAGCAACCTGTATTTACCTGTAGAAGTACATGATTATGATTACCCCCACCCCTCCCCCCATGAACCTGGTGTGGAAAGCAGTTGCTATTATTTAGAAAAACAACTACAAAATATTTTGGCTTTATTTTATTCAAAGCAGTTGTTAAATATTATTTAGGAAGGCAAATACTTATTTTATCCACCTCCCCCCCCCCCCCCCCCCCCCCACACACACATGTGGAAAACAGTTGTTATTATTTAGATAGATGAATATACATTATTTTATCCCCCCTCCCCCAGATGTGGAATGCAACTGCTACATTGTATAAAGTCAAATAAGCTTTATTTTATTCAGCCCCACCCCCCTCCCCCGTGCAACATACTAAGCTGGTACCGAGCAAAACTAAAATAATGGCAAGTATTTGCTCCAGAGTATCTCCCATATTTATTTGTTACTTTACTTTCGTTTTTTTAACTCCACCCTCCACACATACAATGCAGATAGTGGTGGGTGTAGGGGGGGGGATAATAAAGTAAAATGTTGAATACTGGTATGCCTTGATAGTGTACAGCTCCACATGCTAATTTTTGTGAAACCTTTCAACAACATGTGGTGAACTTGTTGTTTGAACTATTTTTAATTTTGGGAATTTTGTTCTCAACTTGCTATTCAGTGTACTGTGAATGTGCTTATGCGAAGCAATAATTACCTTGTTCTGTTGATGGTGTTTGGTCTGCACTGCATCATATGGATTTATTTATGGGATCCTTTAATTATTGTCATTATTTAAGGTCAGTACAACATAAGAGTTGTGCGTTTTCTCTTCCCAAATCCCGAAGGAGTTGAAAGAACACTTTTCAAAAAACAAACATTTGATTGGTCAGTTGGTCAGACATGTCGGTTTGATGAGGAAAACAATACTTACAATAAATAAAGAACAAGTTTGCAAATAATGTTATTTCATTAATTATATTTCCATTATACAATATATTGTGTATGCAATACATGATCTGAACATACAACGAAGAAAGAAATGTGAAATATTCAGTTGAAAAAAATTATGGTCTTGTTTTACGATTCACTGGGATTATATTTCTATTATACAATATATTGTGCAAGCAATACATGATTTGAACATACAACGAAGAAAGAAATGTAAAATTTTCAGTTGAAAAAAATCATTGTCTTGTTTGCTGTACGATTCACTGGGATTTGCCACCAGTCTGGGATGATCTTAGAGCGGATGTTCAAAAATTTGGGAGCTAAAATAATTATTTTGGGGTGAAATAATTGTGTCAGAAAACAAAAGATGTCCAAAAATCTTTATGAAATAGGGTAACTTTCTCAAGACTACTTGTAAATAAAAGTCCAAGAATAGAAATATTGACCACTTTGTTCCTAATATCAAAAGTTCTGATACACAGGTAATTTTTCAAGATGAGCGATATTTTACCGGTTATAAAAATGACATCAAATTAAAATACCGGTTTATCATCCAGCACTAGGAGGGTGTTGATATTTGGATTTTGTTATGCATTTTTTGGAAAACGTAAGTATTTTCAAAAAGGTAAGCCTATTTTAAATATTTATATTTTGCTTACTAATTGTTGACATGCCTGCAGTACAATCAGTGTTAAAAACCCAAATTGTTTTGCAGTCAGTTCTACAAAAAATCAGTTTTCTTTTTTTCGTTTAAAAGGTTAAGCCCCCATAACATATTTATCTTAGGTACTTATGTCATTTTAATTTTATTTTTCAGGTTTTCGAGATATCTGTGATATATGATGCATCTGTGATATATATTTAATATTTGAAGCCTATGTGATATATATTTGAGATGATCGGAATGTAAATAAACATTTCTATATTTAACATCAATGGAGTTTGTACGGGAATTTGTCATTTATTCAAGTCCACATCATATCGCAAGAATGCTCAACTTCTGAAGTACTCAAGACCACTGTGGTAATGTAATAAACAAAAATGTAAATTTGTCACTTCCACATAACAGCCCCTCTCCCACACGCACCTCACAGCTTGGCAGAGGGTATCAAAATTTTTATATTCTATCAATCTTTTGTAATAATCTTCTGAAATATGCAGATCATTTGAAAATTCACTTATCAAGAATGTTAGCGATATAGTTCTGGAATCAATAAGGTGAAGGCAGTGTGAACACTGTCCTTAAATGACATTGCCATATCAATCAGTTCTATTAAATGTACCACGGGTCACAAAGTCAAATAAGTCCAGATGTTGGTTTGAAGATAACAACTGATTCAGATAATTTTATTTATTCAACATATGTTATCAAAAATTACACTTGTGCTAAAAAGTAAAGTTTAATCAGCTCATTGATATAAATAAATGTACACTTATTAACTACAATTAAATATGATAGGGTGATTGTGGTATTAGATACCAAATAGATAACACAAAAAGATACAACCACCACATTCCCTGCTGCATCCCCGGACTGATCAGACATAGTAAATTTACTTTTTGGAGGGTTCAATATCAAAGGCAGGCTTAGTAGTCCTAATGCCAAACTCAGATGTTTTTGCCGAACCACATTTTGGCATATCAAGTTTTTTCTCAACAGTTTCTGATAAACATTCCTCTTGATGAAAAAATGTACTGGATGGCTGTCAGGATTAAAAAATTTGAGAAAAACAGCCCAAAAGTGACCCCACCCACTTCACGTTAGAAAAAATCCTTCGGAACGAATTAGGTCAAATAACATTTGGACTAACCATTTATTCTGACCTCATATTATCTCCTTTAATGCTTGGCCACCTTATTCATATAATAGGGCCAATATGATGATTATAGATAAATGGGTAGTTGCCTTTCAACCCATATAAAGAGTGTTCATGGAAACAATTTTGTATAAGATCATAGAAACAATTAAAGACATTCTTCCAAATAACGTAGCTGTCTGCGACATCGATAACAGCATTCTTTAGCTATTCTCTCTCACTGGTGCCATTGAGTGAGTACCTAAATGATATTTTGTGCACCTTTGGCTTTTCCCAAAATTCATTTCAAATTTGATTTGCAGCTGCTGTAGTTCATAGTCCTGGTTGATACGATTTTGTTGATTATATTGTTGTTTCAGTTCTGGCATTTGCCCAATAATTTCTCTAGTTCTAATTCTCATAAGCATTTAAGCCATGAGTGATTGTTTTTTCGATGAAATTTTCAGATGTCAGCTAAGAGCAACGATTATCTTCTTAATGTCGCAGCTAAGTGCATAGAAAACATCATTATGTGAAGTAAGCTATACCAGTATCATCTATATGCAGATCTGCAATGTTGTTGTGAGAATGATGCGTCCCTGGTTCTGAGGTGCCATAAATACTGCTCCAAGAAGTATTTGCACACAAAACATGAGAAGCAGTTTTCGACAAAGCGATCTTCTTGTGAATATAGATGAGACGATTAATCGGTATACAATAAGCCATCGGCCGATATACAGCTATCGGTTCAGAAGGTGGGGTAAACATCGGCAAATGCCGATTGTCAAAATGAAAAAGTTTGTTAACATTTTCATACTGCTACGCCTCAATTTTTTTAGCTTACAGCCTTACACATGCGGTTTTAGCAGGGCTGTAAACCGAATCGAGTCACGTGGGTTTTTGAATTACAACATTTTGTTGTCTTCACAAACTTTTACCACCTGAAAACATGCGTTTATTTTCCATAATTGTTTTCGGTATTCATTAAGCGAATCGACAACCTTTTAACACAAAAGCGCTGCTGTTTAAGCACGTGACAATGTTTTTATCCCTAGAGGGGTCAGCGAAATGATCAATGTCAGTGATTCGTGTTTAACCAATGAGAAGGTAGAAATACTGAAACACATGACATGTGGTTCATGTTATCTTTGCCAGAGGGGTAATCCAAATGACAAAACTCTGATTTCTTCTAACAGTGAAATGTCTCATTTTAGTCAGTTATGCGGTTGCACTTAACGGAGGTCTGTTTGAAATTTGAAAACTGCCAGGATTGGGAGTTTGGAGGTTGAATTATCATGTAGTTCCAATGCGCAAACACCAGTACTGTAACACTTTAACAGTAAATTATTAAAATTAACACTGACAATCTGACATCGGCATCGACAATCGGCCGATTGTATCTTCAAAACATCGGCATTTGGATGATGGGCCTTTCTTCTTATTGGCTCATCACTACTTGCAAGGACAGAAAAGAGCTCACTCTCCCCCCCCCCCACCCACCCACCCCCCTCCCAACCAAAATCACCTTTTTTGGTTCCATGATAGTTTTCCATGGGAAACAATACTGGTAATAATGGTCTTTTGGGTGAAAATTTTTTGCGACCAACCTACTATATATTGGATATTTCAAAACTAAAAAGAGTTGAAGCTGACTGTTGATAATTTGTCCACAAATCTCTGATGAACACTAACATGTGTACACTCTAGATCCAAATAAATGTACCTGTGTGTTTAATATTTCTCTTGAAACTTTCACACACCCTACGGTGTTTATTCGACCGCCGATGTTTATTAAGTTCCAGTGGTAAGAATTCATATCATATTCCCCAAAAAGCTGATCGCAATAACAACTAGATTATTTTGAAAATGTAAGTTAATTTCCAGAAGCCATCCACCGAAACATGTCCATCATGGAGTGTGCCCAATACTGAGGAGGTCTCTGGTCTTTTAACTTACTAAGCTGGTCATCAGCTGTCATCTGAAAACCAAGTGTATCTTACACTGGAATAACAGTCACGTCTGTTGACAGTAAATATGTGAATTTTCAGTTTATTTGTAGGAAATCTGATGACAATGATCATAGCATTTTGAACTCCTGAAAATGTTTTTAACCCTTAGAAATACTTAGCATTTTTAATAAAATATGTAAAGAATTATCAGACTTTGAAACAATGTAGAAACGTCTAAAATGGCTATGAAATGAAGAAGTAAAAACAACTATATCCTAATTTTTTTTTAGCTCTATAACATACTAAAATTTCATTTTTTTGACATATTTTGACATCGTTTAATTTTATGATACTGATGTCAATAATGTCACCTTTAAATCATCCATAACCATTGGGAATTCCCCAGGTCGTTACCGACTTGTTAGATACGTTTTTTTGAAGATGATACATCCAAAATTTGAAAGAGAGAGGCTTGATACAGGAGTTAATATTAAAAGAGTAAGAAAAAAAGTTAAAACTTACACTGTTTGGGATAAAGATTGAAATTTGAAAATATCAGAATGGCATTCACTAGATCTCCCAAGCATGAACAAGGTATAAAGTCTCACGGCTGTAGATAGAGTAATGAGGGAGTTTAGTGTGTTGTCATTTTGGCATTTTAGATTTTAAAAGCTAAAAAGTGCTAAAACTACAATTGACATAGAAATGTCAAAAATGGGGGAAAATCATAAAAATAAACAAGAGGCCCCACAGGGCCTGAAGCACTCACCTTGAACAGAAAAACAGAGTCCAAGAATGAGTTTACATTAAGCAATCCATCGCCCCTCTCTAAACTAGTAACATTTGGGGCCAGATGTTGTTATGAGAAACTTGCACAAGCCGGATCATATGTCCGCCCTCCACTCGGGACACTCCGTTTAGTCTGCAGCCAGGGTCGGCTTCAGTCATGGCTTCCTCCACTACGTTTCACAATCCAAAATGTAGTTTTCTGGTTGGAAACTTGCACGAGACAGAGCATACGTCCGCCCACCACTCGGGACGCTCTGTCTAGTCTGAAGCCGGGGTCGGCTTCAGTCACGGCTTCCTCCGCTACATTATTAAAGCACACACAACCGCATCCTAGCTACCCGATTTCAGATATCCAGCCTGATGCATGAAGAAGGAACCACTCTTCGCCCGTGAAGTCGGACCATCCGGTAGCTAGGGAGACGATGCCACGATCATCGGGATGTTTGGAGAAGAGATCCATCTCCGACACACCGTCCCAGGTCCAGCAAGCGGCTAAGAAACGGAAGACCGCTGCTCCTCAGCCCTCGATTACGGACTTGCTGTCGCAGATTGTGCAGCTGATCGCAGCATACCAGCAAGTGCAGGTGCAGCTTCCCTCAGGCTCAGAACCTGTCGGATGGTGCTGTGTCGGTCCAGTCGTCAGTTCACGCAGATGCAATGGTCCGAGATTCGGAACTGATTCTATCAGAGGGTAAAAGGGATAAAGAAGACGATTACCCTTCCCTTTCAGAGCAGCACATGGTTGCAATGGATTTCATCCATCAATACTACCCTGATTTTGTTCCGACGAATCAGAATGCTGCGACAACAAGAGAGAAACAGCTGGTGTCATTGGACGCAGACTTTATACGGACAAAGGAAGAAGTTCTTTCTTTTCTGGTTGAGTCTAGGCAGGTGTCGCAGGCCTTCGGCCATGTAGACGATGCCGTATTCACCTTTTGAGTGCGAGGAAAAAGGCGGTTTCTTAACTACATCTTCCATAAACATACCGTTTCTTGGGCCACGTTCATTTAAAACGGTTGGAGAAGATGTTCAGAGATCTCTTCTGTGTTTGGATGAGCAGGCTGGGGATCTAGATGTATCCTTGCCTGCATCATTCACTATTCGCTCAGACACAATTACAATGGCAATTTCATCAAGTAGAGCGAATTTGGAAGCAATGTCTTACGCAGATCACCTTACCAGAGCTATGGTGCAACGTCTCAATGGGAAGGAATTTGAGGATGTTTGTACCTCTTTTAGAGTTCTTTCCAGGGCAATTTTGTATACCATGTATAACTCCGCCCTAACAGTGACTAATCTGGATTTAGTCAGACGTGATGCTGCCCTTGCGTCGTCATCACTTATAGATGAAAAACGTGAAAAGCTCTCTCTGGGTCGCTCCGGTCTCCAGACATACTATTTTTGACGATAAGCTTTCGTTAGTCTACAGGCTACAAAGAAAGCGTCAAGTGCTCTGCTATTGAAGTCGGTGTCTCAACAACCCGCTTCAGCAGACAAGAGTACGGAGAACGTTCCGGATCTAAACGTCAAAAGGGAACTCCTCACGAGGGTACTAGAAACCCTCTTACAATTACTCTGGAGGTTGTCAATATAGCGACTCGGGATAGGGGCGTAAGTCTGATCGGGACTATCGGTCAGACGGGATGAGGTTTTTTGCGGGGAGGACGTAGTTTCTCCTCCCGTAAGCCTTGCAGGTCATACAGGTGATATTCAAGACTATTACTGCTTGCCAGTTGGCAGAAGGGAATCAACCTTCGCGAGCAACTGGATTGTAGTTACGGAAGACCAGTGGGTGAGAAGTGTAGTCTCGGACAGCCTATGGCTATCATTCCGAGTGGAACCCCCACTAACAAGATGTCCGTGTTGGACAAATCTTCCATCGGATCCTTTCAAAAGTCTCTCCTAGCGGAGGTACAGGCTCTCTTATTAAAGAAGCAATAGAGGTCGTCGAGAATTAAGATTCTCAGGGTTTTTACAGTCACCTGTTCCTCGTATCGAGGCCAGACGGCTCGTTCCAATGAGTAATAGCCTTGAGCTGGATAAACAAGCTTATTGTGGCTCCAAAATTCTATATGAAGACCATTCGGTCGGTAAGAGCGAGCATTCGAGTGAACGACTATGCAGCAAGAATAGGTCTATAGGATGCGTACTTTCATATCCTGGGACATCTGGCATTCAGAAAGTACTTTCGGTTTGCCATACAAGGGAAGGTTTATCAGTTCAGAGCAATGTGCTTTGGTCTGAACCTGGATCCCTGGGCATTCACTCAAATAATGAACTCGGTTATGTCATACTTCCGAGTTCATTCATCTGCGGTAACGTCGGCTTACTTGGACGACATTCTGCAGAGATAAAGCAACAGAATTATTCTTCAGATCGATGTTCAGAGTCTGCTTCTATTACTATGACATCTCGGTTTCATCGTAAACGAGTAAAAGTCAGATCTAGCTCCTTCCAAATCGTTCACTCACTTGGGAATGAGCTTCGAGACTCACAACAATCTGGTTCGTCTGCCGTTACCAGAGCGAAATTAGTCAGTTGTTATGCTTGCTTTTTCTACACTCCGACGCATTAACAGCGAGGGAATTCATGCGACAGATGGGGCTGTGCGGAGTGGTTACAGATCTTATTCTGAAGGGCCGTCTACGCACGCTTTCCCTCCAGATAGGCTTTACTCAGAACTGGAGTGTGAAGATGTATTTGCTCGAAACCAGTATTGTTTTTACGGACCAAGTAAAACAAGGGTCCAGATTTGGGCAGATCTTCAGTGGTTAACTCTGGGAGTTCCATTGCAACTGCCAGATCTGGCTTTCACGATCATGACGGATACGAGTCAGACGGGTTGGGGCGCGACACTAGATCCCGCAGAACATGAAGTGTCAGGGTCTCTGGGACCCTCAGTTCCTAGAGAACACATAAACATCAAGAGATGATGTCAATATGGCTAGCTCTTCAACATTGGATTCACATTATATCGAACGTCCATGTTTACATTTTGTTGGACAATTCGACAATGGTAGCTTACATCAGGAACCAAGGCTGCACTCTTTCAAATTCCATTATGCGAATTAACAGAGAGATTCTCCTATACCTTATGTATCATCATGTTCATCTTTCTATCCATCATATACCGGGTCATCTGAATGTACTAGCAGACTTGCTCTCTCGGAAAGGTCGCCTGTTGCCATCGGAGTGGACTCTCAGCAAGCGAATATTCAGGCAGATTTGCTAGCAGTGAGATCGTCCCATGATAGATGTGTTTGTGACACACCAGAACAATCAGTTACCGACATTCGTGTCGCCTTGCCCAGATCATCGAGCGTACGCAGTAGATGCTCTGTTGATCTCATGGAAAGGAATGATAGGATATGCGTGCGTATCCTCCATCTCCATTGATTCAGCAGATTCTGTTAAGATCAAACAGTCTTGTTGCAAAATCCCGCTAGTAGCACCTCTGTCGTCACAGAAACCTTGGATCAATCTTCTCAGGAGTCTGTTATGGGACGTTTCCCGGAAGCTTCCTCCACAAGAGGACCTTCTTTATCAGGGGAAGTAGTTGTTCTTCATGTCCTTCTCTGCCCTTAGTGGCATTATGGAGTCGGTTAGACGTGAGAGAGCCTTGAGGTTCCTATATTATTTGATGATTAACACAAAAACGATTAAAGTAATGTGGGTGAGGGGGGTTCGATACGAGTTTGAATACCATGTATGTTATATATTATATCACCGGTTTTCGACCTATCTGCGTATGCCGACTCCGGTATACATTACAAGTGGGCGATATTAATTACCGGGATCACTGCTATAGCCTTAGCTTCTGAAGTGGTGTTAAGCACCAATTTATTAATAATAATCAATACCTGGGTGCCTGTTCAATGAATATTTATATTGTTATTTGGTACCGCTTTTACTGATTCCATAGCACTCCCCTCTTACTTTTTGAAGAGGATTCCTTCAAAAAGGGGGAGAGAGGATTTTTTACCTCTCCTCCGGTTTGATAAGTATGTAACTATGAGTGAAGCTGTTTTGTCTGTAATTATATACTGGATACAGCTTGTGTTTTATTGTATATGGCATATGTTTGTGGGGGATATCCTCTCATTCTCAAATACGCCATCCTAATTTTTGGGGCTTAGTCCGGACTAGCCTTAAAAATTGGGAACTCGTTACATCTAAATTAGCACAGTCTTAATGCTAAGTATACGGAATTACTTAAACTGGGCTCCTTTTTTATGATATGTCTTCTCTATTACTGTATAGAGAGACATACATGTAATTCCTAATGATTTTAATTTCCTTTCACCTTGGATTACAGGATTGGAACTATTTTGGTCTACTAATTCTGAAGTCCAAGGCAATTCTGAAGTCCAAGGCAATTACAATTCAGCTAGTCTGGGCCATTGGGTTATAGTATAAAAATATTATAAATTTAAAGTAATTTGTATATTTTTTATACTTACCAATGGCCCAGACGGAGATGGCCCTTCCATGAGTGGGCACTCATACCTCCCCGCTGAATTATTATGTAGTAGTCTCTTCTACAAAGAATGATGTTGGTGCCAATTCTGACCACTTCCTGATGGCTGCGCATGCAGAGAGAGTAAATGTATGGAGGGCCAGACAGGACTTTTAATTTTCGGTTTTGCAAGCAAATTTGGGGGATTGGGGGGGGGGGGGGGTTCAAAATTTGTGTTTGGCCCTTGATAACTTTGAGTTAGCACCAGCTAGTCTGGGCCATTGGTAAGTATAAAAAATATACAAATTACTTTAAATTTATAATTTTTTCGATGCCCTCTACAGAACACCCTAACATAACCGATGGCGATTTTTTTTTACCATTCAATTCTACTGCTACTAAGGATGCTTCATTCCAAATAACAGTTCTCTGCTCCGTGTGGTTTGGGAAATATGGGCGTTTGAAAATAATTATATTTTTGGCTCCTGGAGTTCCCATGGGGATGCGTGAATAATACCACATACCAAATTTGGATCAAATCAGACCATCGGTTCAGAAAATAGAAATTTTGGGCAGGGCCAAAAATCTTACCCCTGCCATTATAAAGCCAAATATTGCTTCACGAACTTTGTTTGAACAAACTTGAATCTACACCTCAAAAGGAAGCTCCATGGGGCTGGGCATATTGAATTGAACAAAAATGCAATGCCCCTTCGGGACCATCACTCACACAAACTTTCACTTGAATTGGCCCAGTGGTTTTGGGGGAGAAGACAAAAACATGGTGTTGACGGAAGATGGATGGAGAGCGATGGGATTAGCTCAGCTTGACTTTGTCAAGGTGAGCTAAAAACAGCTCTCCCATAATGTTTTAGCTCTACAACGTACTAAGATTTCATGAGAAATGGAGGTCATTTCATTTTTGATGACATTCACTTCAATAACGTCACCCTTAAATTTGGCATAACGAGGCGCAAAACTCATAATATGCATAACCTGAAAAAAAGTTATGCAAAATAAATTTGTTTAACCCATTTCACTTTGCATAACCTTTTTTGAAATCGTGTATAATACATATGTAAGACAGCTATATACTACCTCTCCTTCACCCTGAGGCTTGAGCCCTGGGTGGGGGTATAAAACCATTTTACAGGTTAGGATTTACCTAGCCTCTATTTTAATTATAAATCCCTATTTGACAGGGCTGGCAACTGCACTTTTAAAGGTTAAGGTGCTATATAAGCAGGGTTTCTGCCAGGGTAAAAATAGGCCGATGAAATCGTCAGATGTGTACCCATACGCGCAATTAGTAGAAAACTGTATGATGGAGGGCCACCACGGATGCTGACATAATGTACACCATACAAGGTATGGGTACATATAGAAATGGATTGGAGGAGTGTCTAATTTGATGGATAAAGGGTTAATATCTCCGGATCAAATTATCAGATTTACATAAAAAACTATACAGCACAGCACATCAGTAACCTGAATAAATATATAAAGTAACATGACAATCGGATTGATATTTTTTGAGTTATCTCATGCCAAAGGGATTGGAGGAATTTTCAATTTGAAGGATAAAGGGGGTTAATATCTCCGGATCAAATTATCAGATTTACACCAAAAACTATACAGCTCAGCACATCAGTAACCTGAACACAATTATAAAGTAACTTGACAATCCAAGCAATATTTTTCAAGTTATCAAATGCGAAAGGGATTGGAGGAATTTTCAATTTGAAGGATAAAGGGTTAATATCTCAGGATCAAAATAACAAATTTACACTAAAAACTATACAGTTCGGCACATCAGTAACCTGAACACAAATATAAAGTAACTTGACAATCCAAGTAATATTTTTCAAGTTATCGAATGCCAAAGGGATTGGAGGAATTTTTCAATTTGAAGGACAAAGGGTTAACATCTTGTGATCAAATCATCAGATTTACACCAAAAACTATACAGCTCAGAACATCAGTAACCTGAACACAAATATAAAGTAACTAGACAATCCAAGCAATATTTTTCAAGTTATCGAATGCCAAAGGGATTGGAGGAATTTTCAATTTGAAGGATAAAGGGTTAATATCTCAGGATTAAATTATCAGATTTACACCCAAAACTATACAGCTTGGCACATCAGTAACCTGAACAAAAATATAAAGTAACTTGACAATCCAAGCAATATTTTTCAAGTTATCAAATGCCAAAGGGATTGAATAAATTTTCAATGTGAAGGATAAAGGGTTAATATCTCAGGATCAAAATAACAGATTTACACCAAAAAACTATACAGCTCGGCACATCAGTAACCTGAACACAAAAATAAAGTAACTTGACAATCCAAGCAATATTTTTCAAGTTATCGAATGACAAAGAAATGGATACGGACGCCGGATGGACAGATGGATGGACGGACAGATGGACGGACAAAGGATGGACGAACGACGGATGGTCACCCCGGATGACGGCATTATGTGTACCATACATAGTATGGGTACACATAAAAATGCTGGGGCTGGTAATTTGTGGAAAATGGGTTAACCAAGAGCTGTCGCTACCACAGGACAACCAGGGCTAGGCCAGCAGTAGAAAATCTTTTTAATTTCGGGGTCCCATAACCCCCATTTCGTTGCATCTGAAGGATATTTTGAGATTTTTCACAGCGATATTTATGTAGGTTTTCACATTCTGACTGATTGATTGATCTCTGACCGACATTCGTGTATAATTTTACAATTCGTTTCCTGCTCCTGTTTGGTGTAACCCGTGATTATTACCGTCGAATGCATTGCTTGGTTGGAATGAGAGTTTTATTTCCTGTTTTGCCCAATATCAAACCTCTTGTAGCAATTTAAATCAACTATAGAATGTGCGGTTAGGGGAATTTAGGGTGACGGGAATGGGGTCGTTCAGGGGATCCCAGGTCACCCTAACAGAAACCCTGATATGAGTAAGAAAAGTTTGTTTACTTTGAAATTCCCACCTCTGATATTCCTTAAATTCAAATTAAATAGACACAAATTATACACCAAAATGAAGGTTGTGATGTATAGAACACAAAAAAAGAGCTGACAGCAGACCCAATAATTCCTGGAAGTCTGCTTCTGTATTCGTACTAGAACTGATAGGACTGCAATTGGGGAAATGTCTGCATTTTTTATTGAAGATGGATTCCATGTCTGACGGATATGCACAGATCATTTGATACCCTGAATTTTCATCGAAAAACAAAATCATAATTCTAAGAAATTCCAAAGGTGTCCCGATGCTTGCAAGTAATATGACAACTGTGCAGTCTCCATATAATAATAGTATGCAGTATTAAGGCGATCTTTCTCATTATTTGATTTTAGACAGCATTGTATATCGATAATTTCTCAGTCCGATGACCTTGAAGGAAAATCTTACTAAACCGACAATGTAAGCAAAGCCGAGAGTTTTGGAATTTACCTTCATGCAGCTCTGTCACTGCATTTTGAGGAATTTTGATGTCCTAGCTTTGCTCTTGGATATTTGAAGCACATTTGGCCATGAGCTGTTTGCCTGAAATATTATTTTGTTATCAGTTCTGGTACAAATACGGTAGCAGACTTTTAGGAATCATTAATGCCTGTCAACTCTGAGAGTTGATTTCATATATATTCCCTGTTCTATACATCTCAACCTTCATTTTAATGTATAATTTGTGTATATTTAATTTTAATTAATGGAGTATGAGAGGTGGGAATTCCAAAGTAAACAAATTTCCCTTACTTCCATAGCACCTTAATGAATGGAACTGCACTAAAAAAAATCTTTTAAACAAGAGGCCCCATGGGGCCTGAAGTGCTCCTCTTGAACAGAACACAATATAAACAGAGTCCAAGAATGAGTCTACATTAAGCAATCCATAGGATACACTGTCAATCCTTGAGCCCAGCAGGAGTGACAAAAATAATCTGGGCATCATGCTTTTTCTTCAGTTGATCATAATGTAAAATGTAGAGCTCCCCTATGAAGCCCCTTGATACAACCTATGTGGATTAATCTTAGTTACACACCTCTAGAGGGTACTGAATACAAAATTTCTAAATCTTCAGCTACATAGTAGTGTTGTGCAGTATTATTTTTCTTCTTTCGGTTCGGTTTTTAAAAAAAAAAATTGGTTTATAGGTCGGTTTTGGGTTTTTTTATAGTAAGACATCTGCAGTTTCTAACAGAAACTATGTAGTGTCAATATAATGCCCATACTGTCATATTTTCAATGATGATTTAATTAGCAGTGACTAGCATTGGCCATTGGTACTAAGTGTATAAATGGCAGGCATTATTAAAACAAAAAAAATATAATAAAATGTAACAGTGTTCGTAGAATATCACCACTCACCAATTCTAGGCACATAACCCCCCCCCCCCCCCTCCCCCCACCTCTGGTCTTTAGGTTCAGGCGTAAGAGAGTCTATGATGAATTAATATTAACACATGGGTGCAAAAAGAGCTAATTCGCAATTTCCCAGGGCTCTGTTCATTGTTCACTCCTGGGTGGGGCCCTGGGCAGCCTAGTCAGCAAAGTGACCCTACCAGGCATTGCAAATAATAACAAGTGTTGCCAAGTGGGTCAACTAGACACCCATCCTAAGATATTTGACAATGAACTGGTGTATGGACTCTTTTCAGTAACCCCCCCCCCCCCCCCCCCCACACTCACAGTGGTGGCTACTGCCACCACCCAAGCAATCATTTAATGTCAGTCTGGAATGGGAAAGTGTCATATGGTTTGTAGCTGGGTGGGCTTCAAAACAAACCACTTTACCAAATACCTATTGTCTATCTACCCCCCCCCCCCCCCCCCACCTTGCGCACACAATGGTTTTAGCTCAACGGAATTGATTTTACAAATTCACTGGTGTACTGTTTTATATTGTAACTTTTTGCATTTGCCTCTTGCCATTCCACTTTCTATTTCTACCGCTGATGTGTTCCTTTGGTTGCCCCCCTTAAAATTAGTTGTGTGGGAATGCAACCACGGCACGTTGACAGAGCGATATTATGGAACGCAGCGTCTTGGGACGATTCGGTCTTGGGACGTTTCGGCCTTGGGACATTTCGGTTCAAGACGTTCCGGCCTTCATATATTGAACTAAATAGAATAAGAACTTGGGGTTTTGTGTTTTTAGAGGGCCGAAACGTTCAGGACAAAATGTCTCGGGTTGGAATCAAGCCAGAAAATAAGCAGATTGTCATCTGCAAAATGAGGTTCCCAGAGGGTGAATTTAGTGATGCTACCCTGTGTAGCATCACTAAATTTACCCTCTGTGAACCTCAATCTGAATCAGGGTCTCAAAACTAAACAGAAAGAGGAACCCAGAGGATAAATTGGCCCACCGTATGGGATAGCATCATCAAATTCACCCTATGGGGACCTCATTCTGCAAATGTCAGACTGCTTATTTTCAGGCCTGGTCGGAACGTCCCAAGACTGAATCACAGTAAAACCTCTTCCTGGATAAGCACATCAAGGGAGGCAACAGATTTACATCCGAAACACGTGGTGGGGCAATCCATGACAAATGTTATTTTCAAATACGACAATGAAATACCAAGTCGTTTTTCTGATATGATATTATTCACTGTCAAACAGATTGTAGATAAGTAATTTTAATTAAATTGATTGACTATTTCAGACAAACCTGTTCAAAAACGAAGCCAATTGTGCAAGGTATTTCCTGCAATCAGTGAAATGCAGGCATGGTAGCTGCCTGTTTTGTCATCCTCACAGAAAACACAACCCATTTTTACGTCAACGATGTGTGATTGACAACTTGTCAAACATCATTCTGGAGTGATCTGGACATGCTGCAGTGACCCCTTTACACCCAGAATGTGGCGTGCATTGACGACACTGTCATTTCCTGACAAAGCTTGACATTCAGACACTGTTAGTGCAAACTGAACAATGAAAACATCTCTTCCCGACATTGTAGGAAAAAACCGAAACCGTACTCATTTATCAGTTACACGGTTTTGGTTTTAAAGCAAAACCGAAACCGACTTATAAAATCGGTAAACCGTACAACACTACTACATAGCCAATTCCGGCTCCCATTGGGGGCCAAATATTAACCCAGTCTCTCGATTTTGAATAAAGTTGAAACTGTCTTCTCTAGAGATGTTGTGTACCAAATATGCTGCCTGTTTTGTCATTCTCACAGAAAACACAACCCATTTTTACGTCAACGATGTGTGATTGACAACTTGTCATACATCATTCTGGAGTGATCTGGACATGCTGCAGTGACCCCTTTACACCCAGAATGTGGCATGCATTGACGACACTGTCATTTCCTGACAAAGCTTGACATTCAGACGCTGTTAGTGCAAACTGAACGATGAAAACATCTCTTCCCGACATTGTAAGAAAATAACCGAAACCGTACTCATTTATCAGTTACACGGTTTCGGTTTTAAAGCAAAACTGAAACCGACTTATAAAACCGGTAAACCGTACAACACTACTACATAGCCAATTCCGGCTCCCATTGGGGGCCCAAGTATTAACCCAGTCTCTCGATTTGAACAAAGTTGAATCTGTCTTCGCTAGAGATGTTGTGTACCATATATGAAAGCATTCTCACTGTTGGATCTGAAGAAGAGAAATAAATTTTAAAGAAATTTCTTCATATTGCACTAAGTTAAAATTTGGGCTACCATGGTGAGCCCAAATATTAACCTACGAATCCGATTTGAACAAACTTGAATCTGACCCCCCTAGAGATGATGTATACCAAATATGAAAGCATTCTGACTAGTGGATCTGAAGAAGAAGATTTTTGAAGAAATTCACTCATATTGTACTAAGTTAAATTTCAGGTTCCCATATGGAGACCAAATATTAACCCAGGCATTCGAAGTGAACAAACTTGAATCCTAGCCCCCTGGAGACGTTGTATACCAAATATGAAAGCATTCCGACTGGTGGATCAGAAGAAGAAGATTTTTAAAGAAATTTTCTCATATTGCACCAAGTTAAAATTTGGGCTACCATAGCGAGCCCAAATATATACCTAGGGATCTGATTTGAACAAACTTGAATCTGACCCCCCCTAGAGATGTTGCATACCAAATATGAAAGCATTCTGACTGGTGGATCTGAAGAAGAAGATTTTAAAAAATTATCCCCCATACTGAACCAAGTTAAAATTTGGGCTTCCGTACAAAGCCCAAATATTAACCTAGAGACTTGGTTTGAACAATCTTGAATCTGACCCTCATAACAATGATGTATACCAAACATTAAAAGATTCTGACTGGTGGTTCTGAAGAAGAAGATGTTTAAAGAATATTCCCCATATTTCCCTAGGTTAAAAATTTGGGTTCCTGTATTGAGCCCAAATATGAACCAATGGGCTTTATTTTAACAAACTTGTATTTGACCCCCCCCCCCCCCCCCCCCCCTCCTATGAATGCTGTATACCGAATATCAAAAGATTCTGATGATTGGTTCTGGAGAAAAGATTTTTTAAATTTTTGCAAATATGCTGACTCAGCATTTTTTCGATGCCATTTGCAGAACACCTTAACATAGCCGATGGCAATTTTTTTTTACCATTCAATCCCACTGGTCCTAAGAATGCTTCATACCAAATAACAGCTCTGTTCTGTGTGGTTTGGGAAATATGGGCGTTTGAAAATATTTCTATTTTTAGTGTCTGGGGTTCCCATGGGGATGCAGGATTCTTTTTTTTTTTTGCACGAGTCAAGTACTTATGACCCAATAATACCACATATCAAATTTGGGTCAAATCGGACCATCGGTTCAGAAAATAGAAATTTGAAGCGGGGCCAAAAATCTTACCCCTATCATTACAAAGCCAAATATTGCTTCACGAACTTCATTTGAACAAACTTGATTCTACACCTCAAAAGGAAGCTCCATAAGAAATATCAAGTCATTGTACCCACTGGTTCATGAGAAGAAGATTTAAAAAATATTTTGGAGAATTTTCTCCCACCCTCTCCCTATGGGGCTGGGCATGTTCAGTTGAACAAAACAAAACATGGTGTTGACGGATGGATGGATGGATGACGGACGGAGAGCGATGAGATTAGCTCAGCTTGACTTTGTCAAGATGAGCTAAAAAGATAGGTTTTTATTTTGCTTATCGATTTGTTTTAACAAAGTTACCATATTTGTACACTAATCCTCTTATTTATTTCTCCCAAACCCATTATGTTATAATTTTTTAAAATAATATCCATCAGCAAAACATACCTGGTTGGGTACAAAACGTCCAATGGTAGGTACAAAATGTCCAATGGTAGGTACAAAATTTCCAACACTTGGGTACAAAACGTCCACTGATGGATTTCAACAGCGGACATGTTCACTTTGAAAACAAATGCAGAAGTGCATCTTTTTTAAAATAAAACATAACCTGAGAAAATGCACAAAACTACCATGTCTCCCAAGGAATTTTTGGAGGGCAACTTGAAATTCGATCCCAATGTGAGCCAAGGTGACTTCAGGTATAACAAGGCAACTTCTTTGCCCTAGTCACCCACTTAGCTGACCCCTAATCAGTAATCAGATATTGCTCCGTGTTCTTGTGCGATTTTTTTGCTTGAACAGAAACAAGGTTATGTCTGTCCAACCTTGCTGAAATGAGAGTTTATGCCGTTTTTCGAGCCCTGGCATAAGTGTTGGGAATTTCCCAGGTTGGTACCTAATTTATAGACATATTTTTGTTGGGGATGATATAACCAAAATTTGATAAAAAAGAGGCTTGGTATAGGTTCTGATATTAAAAGAGAAAGAAAACACATTAAAACTGGCATTGGTTTGGATAAAGGTTTAAATTTGAAAATATAAAAATAGCGTACACTAGCTCTCCCAAGCATAAACAAAGTTGTAAAGTTTCATTGCTGTAGATAAAATTGTGAGGGAGTTATCTGTTTTGCTGTTTTAGGTTTTAAAAGGTAAAAAGTAACCTTCAATTGCAGGCATGCAGATTTCAGAAATTCACAGAACCTGAAAATGGGTTCTGTGTATATGACATCTCGAAACGATATTCAATTGATTGGGATGAAATGTCTGAAAATCTTGCTTATAAATAAATCTTGAACACACCTCTGCTCCTTGATTCTGCAAGGAGTGCTGTGAAATTGGAAGAACATGATATTATCTTGCATTTTAGCAAAGAAATTTTCCCCTCATTGGCAGTTTCAGTGATAAAAATTGATTTTGTTTTCAATAATACAGTTTTGTGCATTAGGTTTCATATGGTTTTGTTGTCAAACACGATGAAATTGGGTGCATTCAATAGTAATAATTAAGAATCAGAAACTGCTGGCAACACAACAAACTGAATCGACTGAAACTGTCAAAACGAGCACACCATTGTTACTGTTACAAATCAGATCACCGTTTCTTTATTGCTGAATAATAACACAATTTCAGTCTTGGCAGAAAACTTGCAGTGTGCTGTAAGTCCCCCTTGATGAAAAATGAAATGCTAACAAATTTGTGGGATCCTGTTTTTTGTTTCAATGATTTTGCCCTGATGGAACCTACACAGAAATGGAATGATCATTTCCATGATATGTGGATGTCTGAATTGATGTAAAAGTCACTGAACAAGAACAATAGCAATCAGCTTTTAGTCAAATGCTGAGATGAACAAGCAAGTGGGTTAAACAAAGCTCAACAACAAACCTCTTTCACTAACTGATCTCTCTCAAAATCTGACATTGTATTCTGGAATGAAGACAATATTCCTCTCTTAATGTTGAGTGCCCAGAGAGATTCATCTGTCTGTGGACAAACTTGTTCCACAGAACCATCCTGGAAAGCAAACTGAAGTGGATTTTTCTCCAGCATCCTTTTGAACTCTCCCGTTGTATCCACATCCTTCATCTTATTCATAAACTGTGGTTCTTCTTCCATTATTGTTACTTCACTCAGCTGCAAACAAGAAAACAAATTTAATCTTTATAGACAAGAGCTATTGCTGAAGGCAGTTATATCCCAACTGCAATGCTGGACCACTGGAGCATAAATTAATTAAAACAGAGTAGAAAAAATGTAGGCAACTTTTTTTATAACATGTTCCAGCATGGCTTGTCATAAGGGTCCCTCACACCAAATTTCATTAAATTCCTACACTCACTGGTAAGGTATCACTGCGGCCGACAGTTGCACAGACGGGTGCATGTAATCCAGTTTTCCCCACAATCTCTTCGTGAGTTGGGGTATAAATATTGATGATCTGTTATTGTAGTAATAAGTTGCAGATACAGAGAAGGTGGTCAGATACAGACAAAAGGGAATCTATCATTACTTTATATATTCAACTATATTTTACTAGTATGGCTAGTATGGTTTCCACTTCAAAAGATATTAAATAAGACACAAAAAACTGTTGATGTCACTGGTTGAAGCATGGTATGGACTATTAAGTACTCACTGCTGGCAATCAGTACTCATCCAGTGGCTAATGAAGAGTAAGGTCATTCACATTAACCAATTATTTGACAGACAGGTAGACTTCCTGAATGGAAAAACTTAACCCGTTACATAGCTTAACTGGTTGAGAGCTAGAAGCCACTATCATGGCTCTATTGAAAAGTGCTGAAAGCCACTTTAGTGGCTTTATATTGTTTCATAGGCTTGGTGTTTTCTTAGCAGTAGAAAATAAATGTTGATATAAAATTATTTTGTTACAATTTATTGGAGAGTGCCAACAGGCACTCTCCAATAAATTGTAACAAAACAATTGTTCATGAACAAAATTTCATAAACTAAGGCATCCCTTGGTAGTTTCAAGGCATCTTTGAACAAAAATACATATGTTTCAAATTACCTTAGAAAAATAATTTAGCCCTCAACCAGTTAATAACATGGTTTAAACTAGACCCTTTTGGGGCCGAAATAAGGCACCTTTCTCAATAGGCTACATGCTATAAAATTCCCATTTTCTGACACAAAACTCTTTTATCCCCAAACTTATACAGCATAATCAGGTTACATAGCCATTTGCTCTTATGATAGTTAATCCAAATAAAGTGATACCCATTTTAACTCATATTCTCTCTGGAAAAGAGCTTCTAGGTGGATTTATGTTTAGATGACCAACTGAATAATTTTCTCAAGACCAAGAAAAAGACCCCTTTCTCGAATTACTTGGATCAAACCCTGTTAATAAGCAAAATTTATTTATTTATTGGTGTTTAAGGTCACATATTTCTGCACAATGGCTAATCATGAGCATGACGGTTTTACAGGTGAAGAAAGCGGAGTACCCGGAGAGAACCACCGAGCAATTGTCATCTCCCCAACATACTAACTTCACACAAGCAGGGTTAGCATTGGTTGAAGACAAGTGTACCGTTGACATGCAGTATGTCTTTGTACACAATGCCACCGTGCCCCCACATGGGCAATGGGGGTGAAGTGTCTTGCCAAAGAACACAACGCGGTTGCCGCCAATGGGGTTCGAACTGAGGACCTCTCGGCTTGCTGCCTGCACCTTCACCTACTGAGCCACCACACCCCCGTTAATAACCATAACCTTTCAGCACTATTCACGAATATCACCATTAAAAAATTTAGTATTTTTTTTCATTTTTCACCTCAAAAACATAGCTTATGGCCTCTCATTGGAAGAGGCTCACAGTAAAAATTTCATTACTGATGTAAGGCCTAAAAACATTAAAAATCTGTTTCTCAGGCCCGCCCACATGGTCCTTTTGGATCCCGCATGCCTTCTTTTTATAACCAATGCTCTGAGTGTAATATTTTAAGTTAATAAAATTGATAAATTTGTCCCTTGAGTGCAAGAAGGCTTTGCAATGCCTTAGCATTGAAAGGCCTTCTTGCACTCAAGGGACGAAATACACTACCACCCATGTTATTCTGTAGATTATGAGGCCTAAAACATAAAACAAACCAACAATATGAACTTTTGATGCAAAGAAATAATTACATATATAAATGAAAGTGTCAATGACACTGTAGCTCAACTTGACAAACTTGAACCTGGTAAGTTATAAGTGAAATGGCAAAATTGAAGATCATTGGTACCAATGTTATTTGGTGAAATTTAAACATAACAGCATTGTGTGTGCACAAAGTCAGAGTAATCCATGCATTTTTAAATGTAAACTGTAAGGCTAGCTAAAGGAATAATGTTGATACACAAATGCAGTAAGTTCAGAGGTTATTGTAAACAGCAACTTTTTTCACAGAAATGAATGCTAATCAATAGCTCTTATCTAGAAGTCCTGTCTAATGAGCACACCAACTTAAAAAACAACCCTACGTTAAATGTGCCCTGCAGGTCATGTCAAAGAAGAATGTTGATACACAAATGCAATAAATTCAAGGATGGTTGCTAACAGCAACAGTTTTTG
The DNA here is from genome assembly GCA_031216915.1 of Pictodentalium vernedei. NCBI lineage: Eukaryota > Metazoa > Mollusca > Scaphopoda > Dentaliida > Dentaliidae > Pictodentalium > Pictodentalium vernedei. The sequence goes on from CM062293.1 coordinate 151,537,736, forward strand.
ATGAAAATAAAAAGAAAATCGATAGCTCCTGTTTTTCATTTTTATGGAACTAAGTTCAAAGGAGGGGAGTGCAGTGGCTCAGTGGTAGACTGTTGGACTTCTATGTTAGATGTCCCGAGTTAGATCCCCAACCAGGACGACCCACGTTGTGTCCTTGGGCAAGGCACTTTATCCCGGTTGCCTACATGGTGGCATGATGACATCATGTGCTAAGGCACACTGTACGTCGATGGTGCACATTTCTTCAACTGCTGTAACCCTGCCTGATCAGAGATTGAACAGAGTTAGAATGTTCCGGAGCTGACAGTTGCTCATCGATGCTCAGTGGTTCTCTCCGGGTACTCCGGCTTCCTCCACCCATAAAACTGTCACTGTCATGATTAGCCATTGCGTGCATAAGTATGTGATCTTAAACACCAATAAATAAATAAATAATAAGTTCAAAGGTCATTGCCAGCTGTAATATTTTTTGACAAAAATAGAAGAAAAAGGATAGCTCCCATCTATAGTTCACCCCAAACAGGCACATCAAGTTTCAAAGTGATCCGATCATAAATGTGCACTGCAGGGAGTGCCAAAGGGAAATATTAATGCATAACTGTACTTGGTTCATTGAAGGCTAGTGTCAGCAACATTTTTTGATGGAAAGCACCCATCTAGAGGTAACCCCAAACAAGCATAGCAAGTTTCAAACCTATCTGATCATAAAGGTGCCCTGTAGAGCATGCCAAAGGAATATATTGATGCCTGACTTAACTAAGTTCAAAGGTCATTGAAGAAAATCGATAGCTCCCCTCTGGAGGTCACCCCAAACATGCATACCAGGTTTCAATGCAATCCGATCATAAATGTTCCCTGTAGGGTGTGCCAAAGGGAAATATTGAGGTCTGACTAAACTAAGTTCGAAGGTTGCTGCCAGCTACAATATTTTTTGACAGGAATAGAAGAAAATTGATAGCTCCCATCTAGAGGTCACCCCAAATAAGCACACCAGGTCTCAAAGCGATCCGGTCAAAAAAGTGCACTGCAGGGTGTGCCAAAGGGAAATATTGATGCATAACTGCATTAAGTTCATCGAAGGTCATTCCCAGCGGCAACAATTTTTGACACAAATTGAAGAAAATACATAGCTCCCATCTAGAGGTAACCTCAAACAAGCATAGCAAGTTTCAAACCTACCTGATCATAAATGTGCCCTGTAGGGCATGCCAAAGGAATATATTGATGCCTGACTAAACTAAGTTCAAAGGTTGTTTCCAGCTTCAACATTTTTTGACGGAAATGGAAGAAAATCGATAGCTCCCATCTAGAGGTCCCCCCCAAAAAAGCATGCCAGGTTTCAAAGCAATCTGATCATAAATGTGCCCTGTAGGTTGTGCCAAAGGGAAATATTGAGGTCTGACTAAACTAAGTTCATAGAACGTTGCCAGCGGCAACATTTTTTGATGGAAATGGAAGAAAATCAATAGCTTACATCTAGAGGTCACCCCAAATAAGCATACCAAGTTTCAAAGAGATCTGATCATAAATGCGACCTGTAAGGTGTACCAAAGGATGTGCCAAAGGAAGTTGTGGGCATGTGTGTGTGTGTGTGTGTGGGTTTGTCTTACCAACTTGACGAGGTAAGTAGACAAAAGAGTTTGCGTGTTTCGCCTTACCGAGGTACAAAAGACAAAAGAAACCCTTTACCTCGGTTGTTTTCCCAGAACTGTACCGGCAAAACGAGGTAGAAACCGTTAGTCCACACAAAGGACAAACAATGGGGTACCTCGGTATGTAGGGTAGACAAGACTGTGTGTGTGTGTGTGTGTGTGTGTGTGTGTGTGTACGTACGTACGTACGTATAGATGGACATACATATGTACGTATGTATGTACGCTGACGGACGAGAAGTGATGGCAATAGCTCAGCTTGACTTTGTCAAGTTGTGCTAAAAATAAAATAAAAAACCATCCGCCCACATGCAATTTTACAAAAAATGGCATGAGAAACAGATCTACTTTGTGTGGCCTAAGCAAATGATGTTTTTTTGTTGTAACAAACCCAGCAGAATGGTATTTTGCTGCATTGTTGTCTAGTCCTCTATTTTTATCTTTGCATTCCCCAGGTTTTAAAGGGTTTGTGAAGAACACAAATATATAATATTTGTACGTGTAATATACTACTAGATTACATGTATATAACTTGATCTGAACATGATTTCTGACATGAGGTGATCCTGGCTGTCGAAAGAGTCATTAAACCTAAAAATAAATAAATAAAAAAATTGAACGTATGATTTGGCATATGAAAGCATTTTCCCCAATAAACTTTTATCAAAATTAAGATAAGGCAACTTTTACTGTGTCAACAATGCAAGTCCAAAAAGCATGTCATCAAACTATCAATTAACCCATTACATAACACAATTCTCTGAAAAGACTTTCATATCTATTGCTAATCAATGGTGACCCAGTAATCCAGATAAGATGTTGGTACAAAGTATATTTTACCCCTTGCTTTACAATGATGTGATGTCATATAAGCTGTTTTAGTACAAATGTTTGGAATAAGAGTTAACTTTCTTCCTCCAATAATAATTTCAGATAGATCTCTGACATTTGTGGCTATTTTAGTACCATACATTACAAACTTGTAGCTCTAGAAACAGAGATAGATCTGTCAAACTGGCAGTTATTTCAATATGCAGGGATTTTGCTGAGTAAATGTGGATCAAAAAGTTTGTGACTGGCCACCTCCCATAGACAGCCCTGCTGGAACAAAATATTTTCCATGTTATTTAACAATATTATTTCCTAGAACTTCACTACACTTGTTCTAGTGATGCTCCAGGATGCTAATTCCTTGTCTGTAAAAGTTCTCATTTTGACGCCTGAAGATTTCCACTTCACCAATGACCTCATTATCAGATACTAATTCCCTGTCTGTAAGAGTCCTCATTTTGACCCCTGAAGAAGACTTCCATTTCACCATTGACCTCATTATTAGAAGTAACAAGAGGCCCCACGGGGCCTGAAGCACTCATCTTGAACAGAACACAATTTAAACAGAGTCCAAGAATGAGTCTACATTAAGCAAGCCACCTCCATAGGCTACACTGTCAATCCTTGAGTCCCTCAGGAGTGACAAAAATAATCTGGGCATCATACCTTTTCTTCAGTTGATCATAAAGTAAAATGTAGAGCCCCCCTATGAAGCCCCTTGATACAACCTATGTGGATTAATCTTAGTTACACACCTCTAGAGGGTACTGAATACAAAATTTTAAATTCTTCAGCAAAATGGCCAGTTCCGGCTCCGATAGAGAGCCCAAATATTAACCCAGGCTCTTGATCTGAACAAAGTTGAATCCGACTTCCCTAGTGATGTTGTGTACCAAATATGAAAGCATTCTGACTGTTGGATCTGAAGAAGAGAAATTGTAAAGAAATTTCTTCGAATTGCACTACGTTCAAATTTGGGCTACCATGGCGAGCCCAAATAGTAACCTATGGATCCGATTTGAACAAACTTGAATCTGACCCCCCTAGAGATGTTGTGTACCAAATATGAAAGTATTCTGACGAGTGAATCTGAAGAAGAAGATTTTTGAAGAAATTTCCTCATATTGTACTAAGTTAAATTTCATGTTCCCATATGGAGCCCAAATATTAACCCAGGCACTCAAATTGAACAACCTGGAATCTGACCCCCCCCCCCCCTAGAGATGTTGTATACCAAATATGAAAGCATTCTGACTGGTGGATCGGAAGAAGAAGATTTTTAAAGAAATTTCCTCATATTGCACTAAGTAAAAATTTGGGCTACCATAGCGAGCCCAAATATGTACCTAGGGATCTGATTTGAACAAACTTGAATCTGACCCCCCTAGAGATGTTGCATACCAAATATGAAAGCATTCTGACTGGTGGATCTGAAGAAGATTTTTTTAAATTACCCTCCATATTGAACAAAGTTAAAATTTGGGCTTCTGTAGGAAACCCAAATATTAACCAAGGGACTTGGTTTGAACAATCTTGAATCTGACCCTCATAACAATGATGTATACCGAACATTAAAAGATTCTGACTAGTGGTTCTGAAGAAGAAGATTTTTAAAGAATATTCCCCATATTACCCTATGTTAAAACTTCAGGCTCCTGTAGAGAGCCCAAATATGAACCAATGAGCTTTATTTCAACAAACTTGTATCTGACCCCCCTATGAATGCTGTATACCAAATATGAAAAGATTCTGATGATTGGTTCTGGGGAAAAGATTTTTTAAAATGTTTGCAAATATGCTGACTCAGCATTTTTTCGATGCCCATTACAGAACACCCTAACAAAACCGATGGCATTTTTTTTTACCATTCAATTCTACTGGTCCTAAAGATACTGCATACCAAATAACAGCTCTCTGTTCCGTGTGGTTTGGGAAATATGGGCGTTTGAAAATATTTCTATTTTTAGCTCCCAGGGTTCCCATGGGGATGCAGGAATTTTTTATTTTGCATGGGTCAAGTACTTATGACCCAATAATACCACAAACCAAATTTGGTTCATACCGGACCATCGGTTCAGAAAATAGAAATTTTGGGCGGGGCCAAAAATCTTACCCCTCCTATTACAAAGCCAAATATTTCTTCACGAACTTCGTTTGAACAAACTTGATTCTACACCTCAAAAGGAAGCTCCATACCAAATATCAAGTCATTGTACACACTGGTTCTTGAGAAGAAGATTTTAAAAATATTTTGGAGCATTTTCCCCCACTCCCTCCCTATGGGGCTGGGCATGTTGAGTTGAACAAAAATGAAATGCACCTTTGGGACCATCACTCACACAAACTTTCACTTGAATTGGCCCAGTGGCTTTGGAGGAGAAGACCAAAACATGGTGTTGACGAACGACGGATGGACGGACTATGGATGGAGAGCGATGAGATTAGCTCAGCTTGACTTTGTCAAGATGAGCTAAAAAACCCTCCCTTGTGGGTGTGATTTGAGTTTTGGGAAGAGACAGAAGTCAGAGGGGGCAAGATCAGGAAAGGGGTTGAGGGAGTATTACAAAGCTACATTCTGCTGCTGCATCAACTGTCAATTGTGAGGTGTGCCATTGCCCTAAAGTAGAAGCAACCCTGCACCCAGCCTTCCATACCATTTTCCTTGATAGTTTCTCTCAACTGGCATAATTCTGTGGCATAATATTGTCCATTTATGGTGCTATCTTTATTCAGATAGTCAATCATGATTACAGCCTTGCTGTCCCAGAACCCAAAAGGTATCACCTTGCCACCAGTTATCACCTTTTTGAATTTCCTTGGAGGAGGTAAATTAACCCTTGTTTCCTGGAATGGTATCACCTTTGTTTACACTTACAGTGAGATGGGTCAGTCCAATATCAATACAGAGGGAGGATAAAATAATAACTGTCATCTGCAGCCATCTGGCTGCAGACTGCAGTAATCATTTTATCATCAATGACCCGTGTATAGACCTCTTATAATAAGAAAGAAATGGGACCTCTTATAATAAGAAAGAAATGGGACGAAATTATGCCTTGGACTGAAAAATCGGTCTTACAAGTTCAAAGGGTAAAGGTACATCCACTGCTTTCTTTGCAGTTTTGACTCTAGATCAACATAATGGACCCATGTCCCATCCTAAGTTACAATTTACCACATAGCATCTTTAGGATTTCCTTGAACCACATCAAAAAACTCTCTGAAAGTGTTTACTCTGTCAGCATCAGTGATGAAGGAACTTATCATGCAGGGGTCTTGCAAAGAAGTTTTCTAGAGATAGGAAATTACAAAGCTGCAGCACAGCAATAGTGCTGAAATAGGTGAACATGAATTAAGTTTGCGGAGATTATATTGTAAAGTAATGTGGAAAACAATACTGATCCAGCATGACTATCTTTGTTGTGAGGCCACAAACTTTTTGATCCATGCTTGTATCCTCAGGTTTCCAAACAAAACACATGTTTGGTAAGGCCTAAAAAGGTTAAAAATCTGTTTCTCAGGCCCTCCAACGTGGTCTTTTTGGCTGCCGCATGTTCTCTTTTTATAACGAATACAAACTTAAAAAAATAAAAATGAAATGCTTTTTGTCTGATATTTTACCAAAGTTAATAAAATTGATAAATTTGTCCCTTGAGTGCAACAAGGCTTGCTTTGCAATGCTTTAGCATTGCAAAGCCGTCCTGCACTCAAGGGATGAAAAACGCCACCACCCATGCTAATCTGCAGATTATGAGGCCTAAAACAAAAATCAAACCATGAACATGAACTTTTGATGGCTAAGAAATAATCACAAAAGTAAAAATCTCGTAAAAAACCGCCCGGCCATTGTGCAATTTTATAAAAATTGGCCTGAGAAACAGACGATCTACTTTGTGGGGCCTGTGTTTAGTAATTTTTCAAAACATTTTCAGCAGATATGATGCTTATATGGGTCTGTTTGTCAATTAACAATGGCATTGGCATCAAGTAACATTATCATGTTGTGGCAAAACTGATGTTTTGAGTCGACAACAGTCTACATTCAATTTGTTTCACTGTATTCTACAAAGGCACCTGTAACCATGTATTATAGGCCATACTGGTAGTCTGCAGATGAAGATTTTCCCCTCTAGACTAAAGGATATCATATCATCCCTTGAAAGGATAGAGCTGTCAACTGTTATGCTTTCAAGTTTCAAGGGACAATGTATATACCTACATGTGCCTGTGCTATACTGAAGTGATGTAGAAATTCATGACATAGTTCAAAGTCAGATTTACTACTGTCTTCATCCATCATCCATGTATTGAAGTTGGGACTATTATCTATCTCTGCATGCACCAGGATTTTCCACTGTGTACTTTTATTCAACTTTGTAATTTAATTTTTGAAGAATTGCCCTCCCTGTACTTATATTTTACCCTGTACTTGTATTTGGAACTCAAAGAGTATCATGGGATAGCTGTCGGAGTCCTGACCAATGAAGAATTTTACTGACGTATTATGTAAAATTATGAGTTAAAGGGATGCCGGAGCCTAATTCGAAGTGGGGGTGGGGGCTAAAAAAAAATGCTGGTTAGGAGAGTTCAAGCTCCCATGGGGCGACCATGGTTTGCCCCACGGGAAGAAAATTTGGATAAACACTCAATTTCCTTGCACTTCAGTATCATTTTAACACAGAAACACTGCGTCCTCGTGGGCAGATAGTTTCTAGATCAAGAACGTCCTCAGGAGTCCGATAAACAAAGTTTGGTATCTGACGATCAAGCATATCAAACGAGATCATACAAAGCCAAAAAATAATTCAAGTTTGCCATAATTTGTTACTTTGTTACTAGGATTACCCAAAACAAGTGTTAATTGGCAAAAGAGACTGTACAGATCACCTCTAAGAAACATACTCAGCGAGATATTTGCAATTTTACCTGATGTTTGATTTTTTTCTGTTGTTAAATTTGGAAACTAAGACTTTCAAATAGTGGAAACCTTTGAGAAGTACATAGGAGCATCACTGTTAGCAGGGCCAAATTGTCAATATCAAATACTCTGTATTTCTCTCTCTCTCTAATATGAAAGCCATTAAAGATAATTGACAAATCTTTATCAAACTTTGCCAGTAGAATATTAACCGTGTGTCTATATATATTGCAATATATATTGCAAATATCTATGTAAATGTTAAGGCTTCTACGTTTAAACGTGTGAAAGGAAGCGTTTCATTTCACGATGATAAACGTTTACGATTTTCGTAAATGTTTACACAGGATGGAGTTTAACCGTTTACGAAAATTCCTAAATGATGAAGCCTTAGTAAATGTTATTGAATTATTATGTTCATGAAGCTATTAACTCTTCACCTGCTGCTGGTGGATATTCCTGCCCTGAGCAGCAAATCTCTTGCCACTAGAATAAGTAAATTTGGGGCATTTTTAATTACATTTACCCCCTGAGGCCTGTAAATTAAATCAAGGTTCTGACCGATGATTTCTTGAGTTAAATTTCCAAAAGATTTTCATCAAATCTAATCATGGCTACTTTACACCAGCCATGATTAGAATTGAAAAAAATATTTTTTTAAATATTCAGTTGGTTAAGAGTTAATTACTAACCTTAAGAACCATGTCACATTTGCTATGCACTTCCACATTCGTTGTTGCTTGTATCTTGAGAGATGAGTGGCCTTCTGATGCACCTTGGACAGCTGTCTTTGCATCAACTGTGTACTGAAACTTATAGGTGACTCCTGGTTCATATTGGAACTTACTGTTTTCTGAAGAAAAAAAATGGAAATAAGAGCTCAATATTTGATATAACTATTTTTTTAAAAGAATAATCACCAAAGATATTGAAATTTGAATTATCTCTAAGCCCTGTGTTGAAAAATATGAATTTAACACAGAGGATGTGACATCACTTCGCACTTTACTGAATTAAAAACAATACATCAGAAAGCTGTATCATATACAGGGGCCTGTAGAACTGGTTCCAACAATTATTTGATGATAACATCTCTTAGACTCATTTTTCACAATTGTCCTACCATGCCTAGCTTACTTTATTTTATTCATTACCATTCCCTCCTGCCATAACGGGGGGAGGGGGGAATGGGGGGGGGGGGGGGGGTTAACCGTGTTATTGTAAGTTGGTAACAACTGCAAACAAACAGAATTTAAAAAAAGCAAACAGTCTATGAAAAAAGTCACCATGCTACTCAAATATACCATGTTTGACTTCTGAAATTTTCAAACACAGTGTACAAGACAGGCCTTATTTCCTTAAAATTATTCGGGTATTAAGTAGCACTCTTGTTGGTCACGATTGACCAGGTATTGATCAAACTATCCCTTTATTGTTTTTTACCTCTGTGCGGCATTGATTTCTTGTTTGCGTATTACTCCAGTAAATTATATTTTTGGTAACAATTCAACAGGACATGGACTGACTGGTTGTGTGGACCTCCTATCAGACCAGCCATGTCTGGTCATTAGTTTATAAAGAACAGTGGCGCCCACTTAATTGGATATCTCTTAACTGAAGAACCCTGTTAACTGAATATAATTTCCCAACACAAAACCATTTACCAAACCTCCAGTACAAATTTGACCTCTTAATTGAATATAGGTTATAGAGTAAACTCCTGTTAATTGAATAAAAAATCTTGTAACCTGTCGAAAAATTACCCTGACTCTCCCAGTTTTCCTTTGTTAAAAGACCTTTTTGGCCTCAGTACATCTAATGCAGGCATTTAATCTATTATATCTTGTTTGACAGAGCTCATGGTGCTCTGTCAAACAAGATGTAATAGAATAAATGCTAAGTTTATCTCTAGAATACAGGAAAGTGACCCATCCCTGTTAATTGAATAATTTTTCATTGGCAAAGTAGCTACTCCATTAACAGGATCTCACTGTACTGTGTATATTAATAATGTTGATTCAAGAGAGTGTTGGAAAGCTTACACCTGACTAGGTAGTTCTCACTAGAGACATGCAATTCACTCAAGTGCGGGGTTCAAATTGAGTGTGGGATGGCCTACATCCTATCCAGAATTTATTCATTAGGCACTGTAAATTCACTCAAATGCGGGTTTGGTACTCCATAAATTGGGATATTAGTCATTTTGGTTGTGAAAGTGTTGACTCAATTGTTCAATAAATACATGGTGTTTTTTTTATTCAGAATAGAAATAAATCTGATTGTTCTTTTTCAAAAATTTCCCTTTTGTTTTACTCTATTTGTCATCTACTAGACCTATCCCATCCAGAGATACGTGCCAGTCTCCCCATTACAATATCCGGCCTACTACATCTTGGTGTTAGTGACCAGGATAGGATTGTGTTGATTGTAGAGGAACAACATGGTGGAATTTTTATTTTTATTTTGCATTCAAATTCACTGTGATGGTGTAGAAGAATGGCTGAATTGAATACATCAACTGCAACATCACAGGTTCATTTTTATGATAGATATGATAGATACTCATCAACCCCAAATACATTTGTGGTGTTAGTATGCATAGGAAAATTTGCCAAGTTTGTGTATTGGTGGGGGTGAAAAGAAACACAAGTACACACATTACCTCACATCAGACACATGAAACACTGTCTTCATTTGCGTACAGCTTGCCGATAGTTACTAGCCGCATGCAAAATACACTAAAACAAATCATAGACAGGAGGATAAAACCAAATGGTAGACCCGATGCATCAGGGTTTGACTTGAAAAGAGTGGTGAAATGATAGATTTTGACATCCCTTACCAGAAAACAAAGATTTGGACAGGGTTCACCAACATAATACATGCCAACTTCTGTTAGTGTAGGTTATTTAAGAACCTGGGAGGGCTTGGCAACCTCTGAAAATATAATTAATAGTACTTTTTAAAAATTTCCTCCATTAACGACATCCAATAGAACAAGCATGTTAGGGGATCTGGTTACAAAAATGTTAATATCTCCTGATTTGGATGGAAGGAAACAGAAAGATCCCAAAAGATTTGATAGGGTGACTTCCAACTGGGAGGATTACATTGTGCATATTGAATAAATAATGACATGAAACCTGGGCGATGTTGAATTTCAAAGTCATCCATTTCTAGCAAGCTAATCTACCTGACAATCATCCCCTCAGGTTCCTTAAAATTCTTTAACCAAACTAATGGAGTGTGTTCTGTTCTCAAAAGGAACTTCCTCCCCATTAGGTAGTGACGAAAATGGTGTAGGAAATGAACTACTGCAAAGAGTTCTCTTGTAGTTGTACAATAATTTCCTGAGATGGATTCAATGTGTGGCTTGCATAAGCAATGACCCTTTCTTTTCCCTTCTGGACCCGAGATACACTCGAATCAGTTTCATTTTTCAGTGTGCATTATTGGTGTCGAGAGGGGGCTTCCTTTCGATTTTAGATCAGGTAACAAATAATTCAATATGGCTGCCATGGCAGTAACTTGTGAATGCTGATTGAAATCAATTTTTTTTGTGATACATTGACATTGTTGGTGTCTAGAGGACGCTTCCTTTTGATTATGCACCCCCCCCCCCCCCTCCGAGACTTATCCACCCTTTTATGACACCGCTTGGGGCATATGCCACAGCACTCCATATTCTACCCTACAGAATAGATAGTAACGTACCGGTAGTACTAGTGGTACTGGTAGTAGTACTAGTAGTAGTAACTTGCATTATCACTGACGTCATCACAGTGACACTGTCAGTACAAGTTACTACTATTGCTAGTTCTACTACCGGTACAGTCAACTCGGCAGTATCGAGTCGTCGGCAGTGTTGATTCAAAATTTACTGACTGCCATGTTACGTTTAAACAACCGGAATATTTTTATTTTTTCTTTCTGCTTACTGACAGAAAATATATATTTCCCAGATATCATGAAAAAGAAATATGCTTTTGCAATATATGAAGTGTGTGTGGCAGTGTTTTTGTTATTACCTGAACCGACCGCGACGAAAATGTAACTTGCTCACCCACTTGCTTTTTTAATTTTACTTCAAGAAAAAGAAACGGCCCAAATGACGCCGAAGCTAAGTTGTTTAAATTGTTACCCCACTATTATACTCTAACTAATAAAAACTTTGAGAGTAAATTCCTTACCATTCTAATGTAAATAGTAAAGTTGGTGGAGGTCATGTACTCGGTATTATCGAACCAGTACAGGCTGCAGTGCCTCACGTGATATTATTCCCTGTGAAAGATATATTTTTAGAAACTCGGTGTAAATATTGGCCTGTCAAGATTCAGCATGTGTTAAGTAAGAAGGTGTTGTTTTATCTCGCAATTGCATGTCTTTACAATAAGTTACTAATTTTACTATAATTTACCCATTTTACTGAACAAATCAATCGTTTTATTGCAATTTTCACACGTGTGTTATTGATGATCGCACTGGTTTCCAAATTGCACGCGGAGGCCTATATGCACGTGTATACCAGGCTGCACATTTTTCAAGGGTGACACTGACGGCTGTGCGAGGGTGGCGGAGAGGGGTTGGAATATGATTTTGTTTGTTTCCGGTATCCACAACAACATGGAGGCCAAATTAAAATTCCAATATTTGCCTCTGATGAATTGTGGAAATTTCGACAGGGGATGAGTGTGCTCATTTTGTGTTGTTTTTTTCTGCTTTTTTTTTTTTGGGGGGGGGGGGGGGGGGGGGGGGAGTGTTCACTTTCGGCCTTGTATGATTTCGGTGATGAGAGTGAGATCGACCGAGGTGTCTCGACCAAAGCATTCTGGTCTCTATTTGCGTTAGGTGGGGAGGTGGTGGGATGGGGTGGAGTGGGGTATGAAGTGTGTCTTAACTAGACATGGGCAAAGGAACATATTGAACATTTTTTGCCCAAAACATGTCTGGGGAGACGAGGAAGAAATGGGAGTTTCTGAATTTTGTTGAAAAGTTAAAAAATTTATAGTAATTTATATATTTTTTATACTTACCAATGACCCAGACATAGCTGGTGCTAACTCTTAAAATATAGGGCCAAACACAAATTTTGCCCCCCAATCCCCAAAATTTGCATCTAAAACCAAAGAAAACATGTCCTGAATGGCCCTCCACACTTCACCTCTACTGCGCATGCGCAGTGTCAAGGACGTTCCGAAATTGGCGCCATTAATCATTCTAATAACCAGTGCCTGGTAAGCGCTATGTACTCAGCGGGGAGGTAAGAGTTCCCAACTCCTGGGAGGGCCATCCCTGTCTGGGTCATTGGTAAGTATAAAAAATATATAAATTACTATAAATTTTTTAACATTTTTATACTGTACCAATGACCCAGACATAGCTGAATAGTAAAAAGGCTGGAGGGCCAAGGACATAGAGCAAGATGGAATACGCTCAATAATATAAAATAGAGTCATCCCCTCTAGGGAAAAAGAAGTATTAGGCCTTACATGTATCTTTCTTATTTATGATAAATTAGAAAGATACACCACCTTCCAAAATTGAGCATCAAACATCCATGTACTCTATTAATATCTAGTATAATCCTTATACTAATAATTTTTAAAGTAAGCCAATAAATAAAGTAAGTCTAGAGAATAGAGACTCTTTATACTCCTTAAAAGTGTCTGAGGATTGCATAATCATGTCCGTTGACACGTGCTATATTCAAAAGCTATACTTTAAAAACTAAGACTTGAATGAATTTTTAAAACATAAACTTCTCACTAAACAACCATCCCAATAACAGCTCAGAATTACTAACTCCGGAGGAGGTATCCCCTTGTTTTCATAGTAAAACAGGTGACCCAAAGGAACACCCTCCCCCCCCCCCCTTTTCTTGCCCTGGGTCAAATAGCCCAGAGCGAAGAGGGCAGCAGAACGGAGTCACTGCCGAAACAGACAGCCTACCTAGCTATAGTAGCAACTGTTAAGTGAATGACATTCTGAGCAGTAGCTAATAGACCTAACAATAGAGGCCTCCAGAAATGGACTCAATATTTCTGAGATAAACAATTCATGAATGTGGATGGCTGAGCGCAATGAGCAGCCTTCAAAAATCTATAATAGCGACACTATTAATGTAAGCCCAAGATGTAGAAGAACTCTTACTTCATGAGCCGAAATCTCAAACACAACTGCCGAGTCAAAGATATACCATAAGCAGTATCGATAGTTAATTGAATCCATTAGCAATAGAATGGAGCGTAACGTCCTTCTAATAGGCATCAAAGACAGAAGAAGTTTACGCCCGTAGTAATAAACAGATATCTGTTTATAAATACATAAACTCTAACCGGACAGAGTAAAGGCCTATGCCCGTACGAAGACGGAACGACCTTAATAACAATAGGATCCGGATATTAGGAGCCTAACTCTTATGCAAAAATCCAACCTAAATAGCAAAGGAAGTAGTGATTCCGAAACTACGAAAGTGAAAATCATCCACCGATAGTGCATGAAACTCACTGACTCTTCAGTAAAAGAGAAGCCAACAGAATTACTGTCTAAAAGGTCAGAATTTGAAAACTACTGTTTCCAGAGGCTCAAATGATTACTTAGCTAAATAAGAACCGAAGTTAAATTCCATATAGGAATTTAATCTAATGATTCTAAGTCTATTTATCAAAAAGTTACTAACTGACTTAGATAAAGAGACATAAGACTCAATTGTAAACTATCATAGAGTGCATAGGTATGAGGTAACATAAACCTATAACCTTAATAATAACAGGCTGCAGTAGATCTTGTCAAACAAGTATACCAAAAAGTTGCAATGAGTAGTATGGAGGGATCAACAATATGAACATAGTGATCCCTACACCAACGACGGAAGAGCTTCCACTTTAGCCGCATAGAATAGCGAAGAAGAGGATCTCCTATAGTAAGAAATCGCGTCCAAAGCTCGTCCAGTACAATGCTTACAATGCAATACGGACCCCACAACGGAATACGAGAAGGTTGCGACCTTGCGGGTTGTGATAAAGATGACACGATTTTACCCAGCGAAAAAAGATCCTCATTGAGGAAGATTTCGCGTTAAGTCCCACAGTAGACATCAGAGTAAATTTACCCACGGTCTCTGTGAAGACAGAGATGCTATCAACAGAAATGTATAGTGGTTGTTTATTTTAGCAATACCTGCTGAAACAACAGCGCCGGAGGATACGCATATCCTATCATTCCGTCCTATTAGATCAATAGAGCGTTAACAACATTAGCTCAGAGATCCGGACAAGCAAACACATACGTCTGCAATTGATTAGCAAGCTGTGTCGTAAATAAATTATCACTGGGCGCTCCCATTGATAGCAAATCTGATTGAATACTTGTTTGTTGAGAGTCCATTCTGACGGCAACAAGCGACCCATAAGTGAACGGGAGTCCGGTAAAACAATCAGACGACCCGGAATATGACGGACCGAAACAGAACTTGGTGTACTATAACAAACAGAAGGATTCTTTCCATTAAATTGAATAACGGAAACGAATGAGTGCCTCCCTGGTTCCGGAGATACGCCACTACTGTCGAATTAACGGACAGGATTTGGACATGCGTTTCTGAATAATGTTCATCCAATGACATAAAGCAAGCCTAAAAAAACATTATTCCGCGGAAGATAAGTGCTTGCTTAGAGACTGCAGAACCCAAAGACCCTGGCACTTCGAATCCGTTGGGATCAATATTATATCCCAACCTGTTTGACTGGCAACCGTCATAATTATAACACTCGGATCCGGCAACTGCAGTGGCACTCTCTGAGTCAACCACCGAATGTTTGCCCCAGTCTGAATCTCTTGCAACACTATATAGACAAGAGAACGTGTAAATCGAGCAATTCATGGATTGCTGAAAAGTTGCCGTCGAAGAGAAGCTTCTCCGAGAATGAAGCGACTCTGAGAGAGTTCTTCACCTTACTATCCACGCGCGTGGAACGGAGCTAGGGCTGCGTCACGTCTAACCAACTCCAATCAGCCACTGAAGGGCAGAGTTATACGTGAACAAACTACTGCCCTCAAAAGAAATCACATTGAGGATAATATCCCGTAATTCTTTTCTTGAAGACGTAATGATAACGCCTCAGTAAGGTGGATTACGTATGATAAAGCGTCTAAGTTAAGTCTACTAGACATCATTGTCGTTTCCAACATTGTGGTTGGAAAAGACATAGACGGCGAAAAAGAATATTTCCAGTCTTTAACCACGCCGTCTAGATGCATATGAACTCTCGGTATGCCCTGCTCTGCCAAAATAAATTATTCATATAAATGATAAAAAGGCAGAAATGAGCATTGCGAACAAGAAACTAAACTATCATGCTTGGAAGCAGGCTTATATGCATATATAGCGTCGATAAATAATACACATGTTCTAATGACATTATTGGACTGTGTCGGTAAGTCAGGGACAATGTCCCTGAACCGATCCAAAATTCCGTGTCCAATGACGCTATAAGTCTCTTATCCAACATCGCAGCAATGTAGTCCGAAATAACAATCACTGGAAGATAATGCCAGAAGATATGAATGGCAGCTTCCGATGCTACGAAAGGGAAAACTCGAAATCTTTCGAATCCCTTTCGCCATCCTGTCGGACCCTATAAAGCGTTCGTTCGTCCGCACCTGATGCAACCGCGGACCGCATCGACCCAGCGCCGTCAGATAATTCCTGATTCGACTAAGAAACTGTCGATTGCTGGGATGCTGCGAAAAAACTGTGCTAACTCAGATAGCACGTCCGTCACTGAGGCCTGTGGAGAAGCGGTCCTACAATGCATTGCCGCTGGAAGCTCCGTGATCGTTACCCTGTGCATACTACTAATATGCGAGCGAACGGAGTGTCCCTTGGCTACCGGATGGCGTGACCTATTCGCCGTGGAATCACTGAATGACGAAACTGATCGGATACTCGAGGTCACGTAGCCAATGTGCGGTCGTGTGCCCTGCTGTGAGGATGAGGAAGCATTATCGACAGTCTCTCGGACTGTCAATATAACGGAGCGTCCCGACCGACAGACATATGCTCCAAATGTAAAATATCTGAACCACAACATGCGGTCCCCTATGTTGTTGGACGAGAGAGGGACCTCTCTCGCTCACAGCCCGGACGGACCTGGACAAGCCAGGAACCGGACTAACAGGCTTCCTCCGATCTGTCCTCAATCCGCCATCACTGGGTGAGTACTAAGTAATTATAGTGCTCGCATCACCCAAATCTCCTTCCTAGACCGCAACGGACGAACCCAGCAGCCGAACCATTCGATGAATGTACGCTACACCGGGTGAGCTAGCGAATGTCACTCCGTCGATCCTACAAGCGACCTCTTAGGCGATAGACATATTCCATGAGCACTTATTGCCACTAGCTCTTCATTAACTATGACGACAGAGGCACACTTTTGAAAGACATCTCCGTAACTTTGCGAACAAGAAACCAGAAATGCTTGGTAATAGCAAGCATATAATAATAATATATATATAGCGTCGTTCAATAATTCGAAAGTTTGTGTGACATTATTGGACTATGTCGGAACTGAGGGACGATGTCCCTGAACCGAACCAAAAATTTCTAAGTCCACCGACGCTATCAGTTTCTTATCTGGCATCGCAGCATTCTGGTCCGACGAAAGAAGCTGTAGAAGATCAAGTCAGATGACATACACAACAGCATATGTTGTTCCGAAAGGGAAAGCTCGAAATCCTCCAAATCCCTTTCGGTATCCCGTCGGACCGGATGAAATTTTCGGACGTCCGTACCCGCTTCCGCGGAGCGTCCCGACCCAGCATCGTCAGATAAAAAATATGCGACAGATTCAGTTGATGCTGGGATGCTGCGATAAGCTGTGCTATTTAGGAAAGCACGTCCGTTCCCGAGGCCTGTGCAGTAGCGGTCTTACGATGCATTGCCGCCGGAAGCTCCGTGTACGTTGACTCCCGCACACTTTCCTATGCGAACGTCCGGAGTCTGCAGGCCTCGTGTCCCTGGCTACCGGATGGTGTGACCTGGTCGTCGATGATTCTCTGACTGGCGAAGCTGACTGGATATCCGAGGTCACGTAGCCAAGAGCGGTCGTGTGCGCTACCCTGAGAATGAGGAAGCCTTATTGACAGTCTACTCCGGACTGCCTATATGTCGGAGCGTCCCGAGCGACGGACGTATGCTCCGAATGCGAAACATTTTGTACCACAACATCTGGGGCCAGATGTTGTTGTACGAGAGAGGGGCCTCTCTCGCTCGGCGTCCGGATGGACCAGAACGAGCTATGAACCGGACTAAAAGGCTTCCTCCGTTCTCCCTCTAATCCGCCGTCACTGGGTGTGCATTTGGTTGATTTATAGTGCTCGCATCACCCCAAAACTCCTTCTAGACTGCAACGGACGAACCCGGCTGCCGAACCATTCGATGAATGGATGCTACACCGGGCAAGCTAGCGGACGTCAAAGGCCGTTGAACCTACTAGGGTCCTCTTAGGCAATTGGCGTATTTACATGAGCACTTTTCCGCTAGCCCTTCATTAATTGTGACGACGGAGGCACACTGTTGGAAGACATCACAGATACATCACCCTAATCTTGATCGTCTGAAATAGAAATTGATAAAGTAGAGTGACCCTGCGGGGAAAGGACCGGAGTGTCCAATTCCCCACTAACATACCGTGACATATGCTTCCCATATTGTCATCGAAATCATACGATACAGAACAGGAGTTAATGCGAGTACACTGACCACATATAGAATGATTATAAAAGTCAGAGGAAGACTTCCTCTTATTACAATTGATCAAAATCCTTTCAATGTGAAAAGAAAACAAAGTCCTGGTACTCGCACCAACCCCTGGCAATCAAAATACATAATAATAATATGATCCATTAATATAGAAAAAATAATTGAAATCAAAATATTTTGAAAAAATATTTTTTCAGAATAGCCCAAGTTTCTGAAAAGTAACGTTGAGCCCCAATGGATCCCAAGCCTAAGTGTGGACAAAAATTTTAAAAATATTTTAAACAATTTATTCAACACTTACGAACAATAATAATGTATCTAGTTATGATTAAAATAACATCAAGATATTATTTTCAAGAAATCCCCCCCTCACACAGAGGGCTGTTGTAAATGTAAACAATGAGTGTAAAAACACTAAAATAAGACTCCAGGCACCCAGGCCCGGAATCAGTTACCAAAAATACACTATCTGATGCAAAACAGAGACTTCCAGGGAAGAAACTGCAGAACATCAGATGGTAGATGCAGAACACAATGCCTAACCAACTGTAGGTGAAGACGTAAACATGGGGAAAAGAACAGAATTTATTCTGTTATTCAGCTAAAACTCCCAAGAAAATTTAGTAATAATAATTACAGAAACTATGCCAAAAGCATAGGAGAATAGCAAGAGGGGACTTAAAGGAACGGGAGAGAGGAAAACACTGAAAAATCAGTGTAACTAAATAACCAGAATGACAACAAAATGGCTGCTGCCTCGAAAATAGGTAAATTCACATAATTTCATTAAAAAATTTTAAGTTACAGCCCTGATAATATTCTGTCACACATTTTTCCTCTCCTCCTTGTCTATCCTCCTTAGAATCACCATTTCACTAATATTTATGTGTCTGGCATCATTTAAACTCAGATTTACAAGCACAAAGATCAGTCAGATGTTAACTGATGAAGGGCCAAACTTAGAATGATTAATGGCGCCAATTTCAGAACGTCCTTGACACTGCGCATGCGCAGTAGAGGTGAAGTGTGGAGGGCCATTCAGGACATGTTTTCTTTGGTTTTAGATGCAAATTTTGGGGATTGGGGGGCAAAATTTGTGTTTGGCCCTATATTTTAAGAGTTAGCACCAGCTATGTCTGGGTCATTGGTACAGTATAAAAATACATGGCCGTCAGTGGCCATCTTGGATTTGGCATATAAACTGTCAACAATTCCATTAGTTCAGCCTACTGGCCACACCCCTTCCCGATCTTTTTCAGAAACATGAGTAAATGAATTGGCATTGCCATTACTGGATCTTTCTATTCAGTTCAGTCCCTTCTTGAACAATTTGAGCTGCAGTGTCATTGACACTTTCGTTTTTTTCCCATGTGTCGATAATTCCAACACTTGACATCATTTCCTGGGAAGCCCTTCCCAATAAATATGTCAAGTCTTGGAATTATCATCAAAGGTAAATTTTATTTATTTATTGGTGCTTAGTGTCAAATCAACATCTGAGGCTGTATCGTCACAATGCAACGGATTCAGCAAGTAAAAATACAAGACTAACCAATCGTTTATACCCATTGCCAACATCAGAGGACTTCCTCCACAGGCATTGATTATCGGATCCTATTTTACCAGTAAAGCAGGACTTGTTTACCACTGGGAACAGGTACTACTCTACTTCCCTTCGTTCCTACGGGGATAACAAAGCTAAACTGTGAGGTAAAGTTTCTAGTGGTTACCCTACAACTTATTTCAACTGATACTACATCCATCAACTCAACAACTGAACTCATCATCATCATCATCATCACACCATCAACTCATCATCATCATCAACTCATTACCATCATCTCATCATCATCTCTCTATGAGAAGCAGTTTGCTTTGAATGCTTTCTATTTAATACATATCTCATTTCTTGAAGTATTTTGTTTGTTTTATTATTCCCAACATTACAAATCATATTTTGGGGCATTCAAAGAATTATCACCTACTGGAGCTTACTTTTCAAAAAAATATACATCACCTCACCAAACATTCGCTCTCGGTGACAGTGCATTGACATTTTAAACATTTCTTCAGAGAGAGGCCCTTGGACACTCCGCAAATGGCAGGAACACACCCTATAGTCTCTCTATGATCCCAATACCACCAATAGAGTCCTGGTCCTCTTAGACCTAAGATGGTAAGAGGTATTACAAAAGCTAGTGACAGACAACCTTCTGCCACTTGGCCTCGCCCTTCCAGATATGCCTGTTGCACATCAACCTCCGACCCCTCCCCCCACCCTTCCTTTCTGATTCAGAAATTTCCACCACTGCCTTTCACATGCTTTACTGCCTTTTAATCAGTCAGTATGCCTGGTATATAAATAACGGTCAGAATGTGAGACAACTCGGTCACTCACCCTAAGGCCATTTATTTATTTATTGGTGTTTAAGGTCACATACATAGGCCCAATGGCTAATCATGACAGTTGTACGGATGAAGGAAGCAGAAGAGACCCCCCCCCTACCGGGGATCGACGAGCAGTTAGCTCCTCAACATTTCAATTCTGTTCAATTCTGCAGGGTTACAGCGGTTGAAGACATGTGCTCCACCGACGTGCAGTACGCCTTAGTAGACGGCGTCATCGTGCCCCCATGTAGGCAACCGGGATAAGGTGCCTTGCCCAAGGACACAACGCGGGTCGTCCCAGACAGGGATCGAACTCGGGACCTCTAGCATAGAAGTCCAACAGTCAACCGCTGAGCCACTGCGCTCCACCCTAAGGCCATTAAAAAATCTGAGAGTGACGGTACGTGCATGATTTTATACAACTGGCACAAAATGACCCTTATCCGCAGAGGCGGAACGTCTAAAAATTAGGTTCGGGAAAATTCAGCAGCCAACCGGTCCATACGGCAACAGTGGCGGATCCTCTACCAATTTACCGCCAATGGCTCAGTCTACTGTGAAAGGCAAAAAAACACGAACATGATAATCATGAATTGATGCCGTATGCTTTGTGAATTTCCTGTCAGCTTTGAGTGAAGGTAAGTTTTTTTAACCCGGTTGCAAATGGTGGCACCCGTTTACTATCTGTTCCGGTTTAACTTGACAGATCGCTGGGAATATATAATAATCACTCTGAGATAACTTCTAATTTGTAATTGTTCTTACAGAAATGTGTCTTAGAGAGTTCGAGAACCATAAATTACCCAATTTAGTGATACAATGTATTGCCAAGACAAACACATCGATGTTTGGTTTAACGACGGAGATGGCAGAAAATTTGTACTTGACTTCATACTATTTAATAGGTCAAGTATGGTTGGACTGTGAATTTGTGATCCCCAATATACTCAGTATAGATGCAGAAAGTGATTTTAAACATCATTACTGATTACATAAATAATACATATACATAATATTCAATAGGACCGTTAAATTAACGCCAATATAATAATAGCTTTAAAATAGAGAGGGGAGAATACTCAATGTTCAATGGTATTTATATCGGAAGTCTGTCGTCTGGTACCGGGGTGAACTTCTTGTCTTTGGAAATAAAAGAAACGCTCAGTCAGGGTAATGACAAGTGGAAAAATAAACGAACAGAGAGATACGCTGACAAGATTACATGTCCCTTCACGTTTTTAGCTTCGACATATTTATCTTACACGCCTAGCCGGTTAGAAACAGAGATAACCCAATTTCCCAGTCAGAAAACGAAGCCTCGAAAGAAACAATGTTTTTAGAAAAATAAATTGTTGTGGACACGTGAATGGACACATATGTACGTTAGGAAATAGAAACAAAATTGATAGCAGAAAAAAAACCCTGGGTGTTAAGATTTTTTGATCCTGTATTTGTGTACGATGGCCTTTTAAGAAGGTGGAACTTGTTACCCGGTATGCTTTCAGTGGCGGATTTGAACTGTCGCTCGGCCGGCCGGGAGCCTGAGACTGTCGCAAAATTGTTACATCTGAGACCAAGTTATACCGAAACGCATCGTCCCCTGAGTACACGCACCAAACTTCCATCTGCAATGCTCTAGCGTTCAAGGGACGAATTACATTGATCAGCACTAATAATGGATCTGACAAATATCTCTTATCAGTCTCTAGTCAGAATATTTCAGGGCATCAATCTCAGATGCAAATATTTTCGGGGGGGGGGGGCGTGCGAGCGGACTCCTCCTGTTTCCACTCTCCCATTTCAAATTTGGGCTACAGTAGGAAGATTATTCTGGATCCGCCAATGCCTCTGCCGATATAGAGGTTTCAAAGTGCATGTATACTAGCACGGAAATTGTACTACAATGATTATGCTCTATTCTTCAAACGTGTGCAAATAACGTGGCTGTAATGAGATTTGAACAAGCTATTAACTACCAATTAAAGTACTTGGTGCAAGAAACAGTAAAGTATGGATTTCAATCAGCAATTCGAAATCTGCGATTATACAGGACAAGTTTTATAGAGATGAATCCGAGAAATTTAGGAACAATGACGTAACTTTGAATAATGGAAGAATAGTTAACAGTATGCATCTGGACAGCGTCGTAGAAAGAATTTTGTATGCGTTTGTGGGGGTGGAGAGGGTGGCATTCGATGACCGATAACCATCGCCGAATGCTAAGGTGAGGAGTGTACGAGAGGGGATATTCAATCTCGTGCGGGGAGGTCTTGGGACCTTCGTCAAGAAAAAAAATGATATTGTGACCCATCAAATCGCATTTGGTGGCATCTGGATAGATTACTTATGGGTATAATCTAATGAAAGGACTGAACTAAATAGAACGATCCAGTGAGGCCAAGTCATTCACTCGTGTTTCTACAGAAACGACATCACATCAAAGCTACATATGGAATCTGAAAAAAAGATCTTGTGAGGAATGCGGCCTGATGGGTTTAGTAATGGAATTGCTGACAATTTATATGTCAAATGCAAGATGGCCGCTGATGACCACATGTTTTTCAATGAAATTCAGAAAAAAGTTGATAACTCATATCTACACATCATACCAAAGCGACATATAAAATTTGAAAGCGTTAGGGTGAGAATAGCGGCCTGCAGGTTATGCTAATGGAATTATTGACAATTTATATGCCAAATCCATGATGGCCGCTGGCGGCCATGTTTTTCAACAATATCCAGAAAACTTTGATAGCTCCCATCTAGACACCACCCCGAAGCTACATATGGAATTTGAAGAAAAAAAAAATCGGATGAGTGATACGGCCTATAGGGTGTGTTAATGGAACTGTTGACAATTCAGATGCCAAATCCAAGATGGCCACTGACGGCCATGTTTTTCAGCGAAATTCAGAAGAAAAAAAAACTTGCTAGCTCCCATCTGGACATCACGCCAAAGCTATATATGAAATTCGAAATAGATCTGTTGAGAGATGCGGCCTGTAGTGTTTGCTAATGGAATTGTTCACAATTTATATCCAAATCCAAGATGGCCGCTGGCGGCTATGTTTTTCAATAAAATTCAGAAAAATAAATTCGATAGCTCCCATCGAGACATCATCCCAAAGGTACATATGGAATTTCCAAAAAGATCGGTTGAGGGATGCGACCTGTAGGGTGTGCAAATAGAATTGTTGACAATTCATATGCCAGATGCAAGATGGCCCCGGTGTCTCTTTTTCAGCGAAATTCAGAGAAATTCCTTAGTTCCCATCTAGACATCACACCAAGGCTATACATGAAATTCGAAAAAGCTCGGGTGAGAGATGTGGCTTGTAGGGTGTGCTAATGGAATTGTTGACAATTTATATCCAAATCCAAGATGGCTACTGGCAGCCATGTTTTTCAACAAAATTCATAAAAATTTGAAAGCTCCCATCTAGACATTGCCCCAAAGCTACATATGAAATTCGAAAATATCGGGTGAGAGATGCGGCCTGTAGGGTGGGTGTCCTAACGGAATTGCTGACAATTTATATGCCAAATTTAAGATGGCCGTTGGCGGCCATGTTTTTCAACGAAATTCTGAAAAATTCGATATCTCCCATCTAGACAATACCCAAAATCCACGTATGAAATTTGGAACTGATTGTGTGAGAGTTGCGGTCTGTATGGTGTGCGAAAGCAATTATGGACGGACAGAGGGACGTACAGACGGACATAAGGACGGATGTTAGGACAGACGTACAGACGGACGACGGATTGGAAGCCATTCCAATAGCTCATACTTGACGTTGTAAAGTTGAGCTAATGAGTGAAGATTTGGTATTTCATCTGCTGTAGTTGGCCGTGGAAATAAATTTGAATTTTCATTTGTGTATAATGGAGCAAAAATATTTTTTTAAAAATCCAGTGATAAAATTTCGTAAATGTCGCCATCACCAGACCGCTTGACAATTCCAGGAATTCTCCAAACGCTCAGACAAGAAACAGAAGAAAATAGTACTGCATGCATGATTACCAAAACGTTTCACCACGAAGATACAAACAATTATATCTCTGACCGAACATTCAATATTTTGTTGTATTTTGAATGAAAACGGCTGGCCTTTCTAAATATTTCCTTACAGGTGTGTGGGAACAGTGCCATTAAAAACATAAATTCACGAATTTGGAATTCAATGCTGCTTCAATTTTTAACAACTGGTGAATTCTCTCAGGTCTGGTAAAATTTCCCTAGTCACCAGACTGAATGTGCTGTGAAATTTAGGCCAGTTTCGCGAAGAGTGGTGTCGTTCCATGTCGTGTTAATTAAAGAGTTAATAATGACGATAAAACGTGATAGTTTGTTACTTTGGTGATAAAATTCCATGGCGCAACAAAAGTACATCCAGTCTTAATAATGTGAAGTTTATAACCTGCTTCAAATCGTTATTTAAAAATGAGATAACTAGTATTATTTTTTAGATGTGATTTTATTTCCCATTAATTAACCAAACTCAACAGAGATGGCTTCAGTTTCAGCCGATATGAGCGAAGTTAGAGTACCCCCACCCAACACACACACACTCACACACTTTGATGTCTTACTAGGCGCAACCAATTAGTTCACATCGAAATCTTTCACTGTTATTCGTCGAACTCAACCAAGAAAAAGTAGTTTAAAGACTACTTTTTGAATGGTGAGGAATTAATGATGGCAATAAGTCAGGGTTAGGTGGATGAAGATAAGAAAGAAGATAACTGTACAGAAAATTCAACGCGAAGTGAAATTCACAGTTGTAAGTAGAAATTCGTCGAAGTGGGCGAAGAGGTAGTTCAGCCATCTGAACGTCGCGGTTCCTTTCGCCAATTCCTTTTGCATTGTACATCAAAGATTTGAGAGATGAACTCCAGCGACGAGGGGGTAGCGGTTGGGGCCTGGAGATCCCAGGGCTATTTTTCGTACATGATATGGTATTAGTGTCAGAAAGGGGAGGGGGACTAGAGAAAATATTGGCAATTGTTGGGAGATATGGGAACAAATGGAGACTCGAACTAATGGAAGTAAAAACAAAGTTATACTCGTGGGTCGTAAAGTGGAACCTACTCGAAAGTAAAGAGTGGGGGAGTTCTGTATTCCGCAAGGTAATAGCAAACGTCTTAGTGTATGAGAGACATGTTACTACGAGTATTAGGGGTAAATTATGGAAGAGGCCTCTACTGAACTCACACGAATAAACTGACTGTGAAGGGGAAGCGAATCCTTAATCAAATGAAACTGATAGGGAGAAGCAGCTTCAATAAGGTTTTCGTGTGAAAAACACTCCGGAAGTGGTGGATGTAGCATATGGTTTGGAAGTTCTCTAAAGCAAAATGGCTTTTTACAGAGTTTGGAAATCCTGCAGAATGATGCAGGCTGGTGAATAACGGGATCGAGTAATGCCACAGCACAAGAAGTAATAAGGGGTCAGCTTGTGCGGATGGGGATTAAGAACAGGATAGACTTAATGAAACTGCACTATCTTAACTATTTGTCTCCGCGACAGCCGATGTTGTAAATTAATGTTCTAGAATATTTTGAATTAAAACATAAAGACAGGGTGGAAAGACCAAGTGAGGCAGTTAATGGAGAACTATTCAACGGGGATCTCGCACTGATATATATAGAAGTGGACACCTACCAGTGTACAAAAATCATCAGAGAAAGGGTAATTGCTGATTATAACTCGAATTGGCGAGAGGAGGTCAAAGCAAAGAGGTCTTTGGGTGGCCTGCGTGAAAAAGAGAAGCCAGGGTTTGAAGAGTACCTTGATTGCACCTTTGGGGGATCACTGTTGCTGAAAATGAGGTCGCGGTCTCTGGAGTTTAGGAGGGAAATTGGGAAAGACAGTAAAAAGGAGTGCCAGATATGTAATTTAGGCATAGCAGAGACCCTGGGGCACTTTCTATTATATTGTCCAACACATCAGTCTTACAGAATAAGATTCACCGGGATTATGATGGGGAAGTGGGATGAGAGAATGAAGGACATGAGTTTAGTGAGTGACACAAACGAGAGTGTTAGTTTGCTTATCGGAGAGATTGGGAAGAATGAGACATGGGATGTCATCCGAGTTCGTCTCCGAGTGTTGGGAGGAGAGAAGAGACGTAGGAAAAAGGAGGCATTTGGGAGAACAGGGCTTATGAAGCCTTCTCACCCGAGAACCGCGACAAAACAGCAGACGGCCAAAGTGTTGCTATTATTATTATTATTATCAGAAGAAGAGGAAACTTCGGACTTTGTGAAAAAAATGAGACAATAATATAGTTAGAAAACTATAACGGATCCGAGAACATTTTGTAATTATCTGTTTTGGTTTAATAAATAAAAAGGTTATTACTAGGCTTGGTTAGTTTCATACGGGCAGAGATATCAACCATTGCTAATTTTACCTCTGGCTGATAACTAGACCGATGTGAAACTAACTAAGTATAATAACCCCTAAGTATTCCAGGTTTCTCGTCTCAGTTTGTTCCACTCAAAAGTGTTTATACCTTTGCCTTTCTCTTACTTGAACAATTCTGAAACAAAAATATATGAAAAGGTTGCCAAAAAGTCAAGGTAACTTTTCTTGGGTCGCCTCAAGTTCTAATTTATACAGGCCTGCAATGTGAGCGTCACCGTTCAATCACATTCTTGTCGCGGCCAGTTTGTGGAATCGGGTTAGATTATGTTTCTCAAAAGCGTCCAGGACGCACGTGAATGAAAGTGTAACTCGAGTTTTACATATGCTTCATTGTAAAATCCTGAATGTTTTCGGTTATTCAAAGACACAGTTTGATAAACAGATTGAGAGTAACACATGACAATGGATCACACATGTTTAAATTCCGCAGTTGTCGAGCAGTAAACATGTTACACCTATTTAAGCTGATGTCAAAAATCTGTTGATATAAGATACGGGTTGTATATCTAAACTGAGTACCAAATAGAACAGGAGTGGATATTTCTCCAATGAAAAACATCATTGTGGAGCAATACCTTTTACTTTTTGTCGAAACAAAAATTTATTATTATGGAAAACAGTTATGCTCAAATCAACCAATTTATTCGATGCTTGTCACAACGTTCTCCTTGGCTGCTGGAAGAATTTTTTAATGTCGATAGCAGGTCAGATTAAATAATGTGTAAATTATGGTTTCTTCAACATAAAGACAGGACCAAAGCTAGAATGTGGCGGATCGAGGAGTCTGCGTTGGGGGTGAGTTACGGGGCGGAGGGCACCACATTTCAATCATTGCACGATGCGAGGCATCACACGACATGAATAGCGGTGACTTAGGGGCGGGTACGAGAGGGACTATCCCATTCACAATGGCGAGGTCCGAGGAAAGTTTAGAAAATAAAAAGCTAGTAGGGACACCCGGTGGTATGTTTGCACACGATCACAATGTTTTCCAGCCAAAATATTCCCGCAGTTTTACACAGACTCGTTCAAATTTTGAAAAACGGAGTCAATTTATAACGGCTAGCACGAGACCCACACAGGAGCTGCAGCTATAAGCACGGCGTAAGGTATTAACCGCGATAAAAAATTGATATCTACCGGTACTACCCCCAGTAGTGGATGCCCACGTATTAACACGGATAATACTGTGTCTTCTGATGTGAAAAACACTTGAATTACAGAAAAACAAGAGAGAGAATAGCGTGCCGGGTGCGCGCCCCTGGATCCGCCCATGACATGCACAAGGAGGCGGCAGAAATGGAATACTAACATATTATAACGCGCCGTGGAAAACATTGGTTGGTGGAAAGAGTGTCTTTCATTGGTGGGGGTCCTTTTGTCTTTCCTTTGCAAATTTTGGCAGAAAGCGGGAAGAAATGGTGTTTTCTGGGAGTATCTTCTTGTCTTAATCTTGCATTGTATTTCGATAATTTCTCCTGTCGTCGAGCTTCATCAACGTTGAAATAAGCTGTAGGATACTCACAAGGACATGTCTATTACATTATTCTTCTTTGCGGATAACTTCAAGTCTTGATATCTTCAATGGAAGATCTCGGGGTGTGGGGGGGGGGGGATGTTGTCAAGGATTGGAATTATCAATAGAGAAAGCTGCGATAATAATTTACTGAAGGTAAACATCTTTCAGCTGGAATTGTTTGATTATTTATTTATTGTGGTGTGGTTTAACGACACTGTCGACAGCCAGGGTCACCTCGTGTTGGACACTTTTACAGGTGGAAGAAGCCGGAGTACCTGGGGATATCCACCGAGCAGCGGCGAAAACTGTCGGACTCCCCAACGAGCTTTCTCCACACAAGCAGGATTAGCGTTGGTTGAAGACAAGTCCACCCTCGACATGCAATGCGCCTTAGCACACAGCGTAACCGTACCCCACGAGGGCAATCGGGATTAATAGGACAGTTTTACAGGTGGAAGAAGCCGGAGTACCTGGAGATAACCACCGAGCAGCGGCGAAAACTGTCGGACTCCCCAACGAGCTTTCTCCACACAAGCAGGATTATCATTGGTTGAAGACAAGTCCACACTCGACATGCAACACGCCTTAGCACACAGTGCCACCGTGCCCCACGAGGGCAATCGGGATTAAGTGTCTTGTCCAAGGACACAACGCAGTTACTCCTGGTGGGGATAGGACCCTGGACCTTTCGGTTTGAAGTCCAATGCCGTAACCACTGAACCACCGCGTTCCCTAACTGTATGAATGAAATTCCTGTATGTAAAGAACAACATTTTTATCGCTGCAACTTTCCGACGGGCGGGTTGATAGTCGCCCCACAGGACCAACTTCGGGCCAAAGTGAAGACTGTTTTTAGTGAAAGCTAGCGCGTTTTAACAGAAGATCGAGTAAGCCTACCAAAATGAGTCCAGTTGTATACACTCCGATCTTAAAAATTTTGAAAGTTTTGTTCCAAAATAGAGCAAATGGCCTATTACATGGACAATATAACAGTTTCTCTCATTCCAACTCTGTTCTTTACAGACTTAAATAAGCCGACCTCTTATTCACCAGTCCTAGCATCGGGAGTACCTTCTCAAACAACGTTTTGAAGTTATCACTTGAGGGCATCAGTTGAATCGGCTCCAAGGGTGTCGGAAACGTTCGGGTGTGGGGGGGGGGGGGGGGGGCGGGGGTCGAAAAGGGCATTCGAACCTGAGTACGAGTTAGGACTGGGAGTCTATACAACGTACCGTAAATTGCAATGTGACACTCAGTAGTATTGACCATTACAAATCATCATTTTCAAGTGTGGAATAAACTGCCACTTCACTGGTAAAGGCATTGCAAATAGCACCTTGTCCCACTCAAGGGACGATATATATAAATCTTTGGAAATCATCCCGCCGATGGTATATATCTCCCTTCCCCTTCATTGGAATTGGCACATATAAAAACATTAGAAACGAATACTCACGAGTTTCTCAGTTGCAGTTCTCGTAAAGTAAAGTCTGTTACACGTGTGCACTTCGGGTGAAAAAGGGCACGCGTAGAACCGCCCCCCCCTATTCTCATGCCAAGGGGCAGCTGCCCCCCCCCCGTCCCCTGCTTCCGGTGGCGCCTTGATGAGTTTCTGTCTTGACACTATGAGGCAATGAACATGGAACTCGTTAAAGATTGCCTTCGCTTGGAATTAAAATTATTTATTAGCACATAGAGCATACGGTGAGACAACAGGCTGCAACATTTTATAAATATAATAGCAAGAGAAACAAATACACGCATGGACGGGGACAGAGAGGGCAACTGCCCTCCCTGCCTTCGGACCACAGGGGTGAGAGGAGCTCTGTTTACTTAACAATAACTAACAAACACAAAACCATGTACCATACCTTCAATACAAATTTGGCCGGTTTATTACATATGGATTATACAGTGAACTTCAGTTAACTGAATAAAAATCGTGTAATATGTTAAGAAATCACCCTGATAATCACTGAATTTCCCATGTTTATAGGTCAGGTTTGGCCTCACTGCATCCAATATAGACATTTAACCCTTTACCCAATGTAACCCAACGTAACGCCTAAAACCGGCCAGCGCTATTCTCAAAAATCGCCAATTAATTTTCATTATTTTTTCATTTTTTGTCTCAAAAACATAGGTTATGACCCCTTATTGGAACGAGTTCGTTCCAACGAGTGGTCATAACCTGTGTTTTTTAGAAAAAAATGAAAAAAAGTAGTTATTCAAGAATTTTATTTGCAAGTGTCGTCTGCTTTTCATGTTTGGTAAAGGGTTAATCTATTATATCTTTGTTTCACAGAGGTCCATGAACCCTGCCAAGATGTGATAGAATACATGCTCAGTTCATCTCTAAAAAACAGGAAATGGACCAAATGCCTGTTAGTTGAATACTACTGTGAACTGAATAATTTCCACTGGCAAAGTGGCTATTTAATTAACAGGGTTCCACTGTGCTAAGAAAATGATAAAAAAGATAACTTATACAATGTTAGTTTATTTCATTTGGATAATGGCAATGGTGTAGCCGGGGTGTAATACGATAATGTGACCCTTTTCCTTAAATTTCAAAAAGGTCCACTCATGGAAAATGTGGGGACGTACCACCCCAAACATCATAGTATGGGCTTTGGTCCAGGTTTGGACCATGCAGAGGCGGCGGAAGCTCCAAAAAAGTGGGGAGGGAGAGGGTCACACCTTTCTGGGTACCGAAAGGGGGTAGGATGGAAAATAATCTTTCTTGGGGGGGGGGGGGGGGGGGTGTCAATGGCGGTGGGGCGGTGTATTCATGCAAAATATATAAATTTATATACGCTACCCCTCACCCTTGAACCCACTCTATTTAAGACACTAACCTCAGCGTATTTATTTTGTTTTGTTTTTACTTAACCCTTAGAACCCTGGTGGTATCCTCCATATCAATTCAATGGCAGCAATTGGAAGAGGCCATATTCCTTATTTTTGGGCAGATCAATTAATATTTCCAACGTGCAGCCTCAGGGCTGCACGTTGCAAAAATTGATTGGTCTTCCCCACACATTTACTTACCAGCTATCATACTTAATTAATTTATACAGTATCATGTTCATGGGCCGGAAAGGGACCTCTCGGGTTCAAAGGGCTAATCATAACTTCGAAACCGTCCTTTGAAATATTACGCTCCATTTGGAGCTTTCTACTTTTATTCAATAAAATCTTGAAAATCAATGTGGTCATATATGTATAGATGTTGTGTAGTGACCATAGGGGTTGTGTATGTTTTGTCGGAAAATGCCGTTCGGGTACCTATCATTGGTGAAAAGAGTGTGGTGGTGGTGGGGGGGGGGGGGGGGCATGTTCACCCTGTGTCCCCGGCTCTGCCGCCCATGGGACCAGGTAAATATGAGTTAAGAAGGTCCCATAGAAATATTGTAGAAAACCAGTTGAATTTTATTTTAATCGACAAAATTTACTCATTTTAATTCCCCGAAAAGAGTATTGGAGCAACCGATTCTTTCTCGTGGCTTTGATATTTCAGGACATTTCCTGAAGGAGATTAATCCGGACCCCAGCCAACGAGAGACATCCCTCTCGTGCTCTACCCAACGTTTGCCTGTGACATTCGCGAATGACCATCAGTCATCGACGGCCCATAAAACTCAAATTATTACCCACCCTGAAAAAATCGTTGCTACACGGTCCAGGGGCTCCGGAAGCCCCGGGAAAAGGGAATTTACTCGCACTCGCAGCCCCGCCATGACATGCCGAATCATGTATGTCTCGAAGGCCGAAGGTCCGAAATGGGGGCGTTTGAGAGGCGGTGACCCCTTCCCATCGAGAGGGAGGGGGCACCTCCTCCTAAACTCCAACAAATTCTCATTGCATTTTGAAAGCTCCTAGAACGGATTTGGGATGTATTTTAGTTTTATCTCGACAATAAATCATTGAAAAAAATTGAATGACGAACATCGGAAGGGCATTATCTGCCCCCCCCCCCCCCCCTCGCCTCCGTGGTCCGAAGGCAGGGGGGGGGGGGGAGCTGCCCTCCGCTTCCGGCGTCCCTGGCTACACCCCTGAATGAATTCAATGTGTGAATGAATAACGTTGCAGGAAGAAAACCGGTAATTAATAATAGATACCCTCTCTCACCGCATTATTCACGGTTAGGTACACGTGAACTATAAAAACAGACCGAAGTGCCAAATTGCCAGGTCAGAGGAAGCAAGATTAAAGTGATGAACTTCCTGTTGAGTGTACCAGTACTTGTGTGTATTTGTGAGGAACCTTATATGAACTTCTTCGTACAACTACAATGTTTCTGAACATGTCATTTTGTGACAAGTAGGTTAGCTAATAAGTACTAAACACTTTCACGGTTGGATATTCAGTGTATCACTTTTATCATGAGTGTATATTTGTCGTCACTTTATTACACCGTGCCATCCTTTAGACCCAAGAATATCATACACGAGTGTTTCCTGCCAAGGTACAAAGTCTTCAAGTCCGCCAGGAAGTATATTTGGAAAAAGTGTTGTTAATTTTTGTTGTCATTCTTATTTTGGGCTTTCGATACTTCTTCTGCTGCATTATAGTAGGATTTCTTTATGGGTAAAATACACCACGGAGTCCTTAAATCGATCATTATACCTCCTCCCCCACACCCGAAAATAAATCGGGGAAATATAGCAGTGGCACTGTCCGTCCATCCGTCTACAGACGGTGTTGGGGTTCGAACCAAGTTGAGATTTTGATTGGGCATGACGAGAGGAAGAACCTTATTTATTTTGGGGTCATTGTGCCAAGGTCAAGGTCATAGTGGTATTTAACTTTGTGGATTAGGACCATTGCGTGAAAGGTCAAGGTTACAGTGGCCTTGAACTTGAAAATGTTCCAGGAGATGGTTTCCGCTCTGAAATTGAAATTCCGCTGGGCCTATCGAAACAAAACTTTATATGTGGGATGGGTATGTTGAGAGGACGAATCCCATTTATTTTGGGTCATTGCGCCAAGGTCAAGGTCATAGTGGTATTTAACTTTGTGGATTAGGACCATTGCGTGAAAGGTCAAGGTTACAGTGACCTTGAACTTGAAAATGTTCCAGGAGATGGTTTCCGCTCTCACATTAAAATTCCGCAGGGCCTATCGAAACAAAACTTTATATGTGGTATGTGTATGTTCTGAGTACGAATCCCATTTATTTTGGGTCATTGTGCCAAAGGTCAAGGTCACAGTGACCTTTTACTTACAAATTTTCCTGGTTTCCGCTCTGTAATTAAAGTTCTGCTTGGCCTATTGAAATCAAACTTGACATGTGAGTTGGGTATGATGAGAGGAAGATCCCTATTTATTTTCGGGTCATTGACTTAGATGTCAAGGTCGCGGTGATCTTTAACTTACAAATTTTCCTGGTTTCTGTTCCTTAATTAAAGTTCTGCTTGATCGTTAGAAACCAAACTAGACATGTAGGTTGGGTATGAAGAGAAAAAGAACACTATTTATTTTGAGGTTATTGCGCCAACGATCAAGGTTACAGTGACCTTTAGCTTACAAATTTCCCTGGCTTCCGTTGTCATTACTTCATTAGGGCGTTTCTTCGCGGGGATTAGCCATCCAAGTGGCCAGCTCTAGTTATCATACTGCTACAAGTTAGTTGAATTCCGCAACGCGATCCTGCCCTGTCGTGCGCAATCCCCACTCGGTTCTTGCACAGCTCAAGCCTTGTTTGGTTATGGAATTAGATTAGCTTGAGCCTGCGTTTAACACTTTGTCTAACCCGAGTAGAAGTGGCAACCTTAAAATATATTAAATGACAAGAACTTTTCGCTTACTTACTAATTTTTTTTTAGTTTATTCCATGCAATGAGGGTCATCGATTATCATGAGCTATACCACGGTAAACAAACACTGCTTTACTTTCCGGCGCACCCGCTGCAGAAAATCGTCGCGACGATGACCGATTGGGGAAGGGGTGTGCGAAAATGACCGATTGGGGAGGGGGTATAAACCTAATTTGTCCCGACTGTGATGACTTAAATCCCGAACGACTAATATTCCAACTACTTCATCACAGCATGCCTTTGTGGAATGCAGGCATTGTTTGTTTGTTTGTTGGTGGTTAACGTCACATATTTATGCACAATGGCTAATCGTGACACAACATGGCGATGAAGTCAAGTTTAGTCAATCGTTTATCAACATGTTGCCCATTTTAGAGGACTTTCACCCCAAGCATTGGTGACGGGGTCCTATTTTACTAGTAAAGCGGAACTGGTTTACCGCAGTAAACAAGTGCTGCTTACTTCCCGGGGTTCCCACGGGGAGAATGCAGGCATTGATGATGTAGTTGCGATAGGATGACGGTTGTGACCCATTAAAGTTCGACTGTACATGTATTAGAAGTGCGCTCCACACTCTCGCTTTGGATGAATCACAGTCACAACGGATTTTGACATTTCTGTTCTCAACATTCTAGTTGTGGCAACTCATCCCGCGGTTATCTTAGCAAGAGGACTATATTCAAACGAAAGATTACCAGGTATTACCTGCAGCACTTGGAGAGTGTATTATCACTAAATCACCCGCAGAGAGGAGAATCCACCAAGCAATAATTGCAAATTTGTTGCAAAGCATAACCAGCACAAGCAAAGTTTCAGCTAATGGACATCCGGGTTAAACCCGGAGGTCCATTAGCTGAAACATTGCTTGTGTTTTTTTTTGTCGATATGTACAAAATTTGAAAGTTATAGCATGGGTGATAACTCCACTCCGCTGGTGATTTACTTACAATCCACTCTCCACGTACTGTAGATGGTAAGAAAACGCCATATAATAGTGTGCAAATTAGACGTAAAGCGATCTCCACTATCGCTTCATATGACATTTTTTTTGTTTTGATATTTTCCGTCTAAATAATCTATAGATGTTATCTAGTTAGATTTAGTTAGATTGGATACGTTAAATTGCTTTCCTTAGCGAATTGCAGAATAAGAGGTCAACTTCACATATTCGACTGCAAAGAATTTATGAAATCTCAAACTCATCCGGTATTAGATTTGTTTTCGAATAACCGCGTTGGTTCCGAATCCAACAGAACCAGTGAAAAGATTCGAAACAGAACCGAATCTCGAACGTTCGCTGGACTCTAACGTCTGGTATCCATACCAGTAAAAGATAATTTTCATCGGAAGCACTTCGGCACTATTTGTTTTGTGTTTAGCTGACTGCCCGAAACATTGGTTATCCTGCCAGGAGCCAATACTATAAAACTTTACCAATTGTATTTTCAAGAATCGTATTTTCTACCTATTAAATATAACTGAATAAAATGAATCATTAGCATTTTAAAAGGTATGGCAATTTGCCAACTGGCAAATTGCCAGATGTTCGAAAATACTAATGATTCATTTTAACCCATTTAAAAGTCATAACTAGAAAATACAATTCTATAAAAC
This sequence comes from Pictodentalium vernedei, assembly GCA_031216915.1. Taxonomy (NCBI): domain Eukaryota; kingdom Metazoa; phylum Mollusca; class Scaphopoda; order Dentaliida; family Dentaliidae; genus Pictodentalium; species Pictodentalium vernedei. The sequence continues at coordinate 151,573,670 of CM062293.1, forward strand.
ACAATTGTAAAACTTTTATAATATTGCCCTCTGGCGAAATTATACAAATTACTAGAAGCATTAATAAGTTATTGGTAGCAACACATTTACCAAATATATACTAGTCAGTGATTCACCACGCAGAGAAAATAAATTCATTGTATCCCAGTGGTATCTTGCATGTCAGGTCAATCGCATCAGTCATAAGCGTCCATATTCATTATTTGGGGGTAGACCAATTAATATTTTCAACATGTAGCATTGAACCATCAATATGGGGAAACCTTACCTGTACACCTTGTTGCGCAACCATTTGGATGTCGTACTTCGTTGTTCACTGTGTTAAGCGGACCTGCAAGAAGAACAAAAAATCCATTCAAATAGCAAATCTCTAAAAGTCATTTTAACCTCAAACGAAAAAATCGATGGAAGGCGAAAGTCTAATTCATAATAAGGCTAGTAATAACATTTTATTCAGCACAACATTATAAAAACAAACAAACATGAATGATATCAGCTGAGTTCCAAGAATCATGCAACCCTATTGATTACATATGTTCAGTTGTTGAGCCCCACAACGAGTTCTGCTCGCAACGTTTTGCTGTTGTCAGATCAAATCAAATCAAATCAAATCTTTATTCACTCTCCTTGACCACATAAGCGGTGTGAGAGGTATATATGTGTGTGTACATTAAAGTATATTGTATAGCAGTCAGTATAAATTGTTATATATTACTAAGTATAAATAGAAGTAGGATATGCCAAAAGGCAGCAAGACTCATCCCCAGTATAAAACCCACTCCAACAGAAATCGATAAAATATCAGAACATCTCCAGAAACTGAAACCTCTTCCAGGACCAAACCACAGTTGCAGGATGTCGCAGGTGTCGACTCACTGCGTCGACTCCAGTGGCACGACCACGTCCGCGAGTAGCTATTCAGCATTTCACTTCTCGACATAGCATCGCTTGGTCACTAGAGTGATCGATGTCCAACTGTGACATAGAACACTCTAGCCCCCATCCGACGATATGGTGAGCCACATGACTGTAGAGACCTCCAATGTACCTCTACTCGATTTAAAATTCACCCTAAATTGATCATAACTTAGAGATACTTTATCGTTACCTATAGTCTAACAACTGTCAGATTTAAACGTTAGTTTGAAATGGAACACCCCCTCGCTCAAACACCCTTGGAGAAGAAAATTAGACGAAAACAAGGATGAAAGGGCACCATGTTCAACATATCACGATAAGGTAGGTACGCAGGTACTATGTCTCATATACCCTATGTCCGCTGCAGACCGGGAAGAGAAAAATTGATATTCACAATTAACGTGTCCCCTCAGATTTCTGACTGGGGTTGGGTGGGTTTTATACTGTGCATATCACCAAAATTAAAACTGAGATATCAACGGGGAAAAGACTGGTGGATTCGTGCATTTTATGTATAATGCTCATCTTGTCATAACATTAACAACTCTAATAAATTGGCATAATTTATGAAGGACTGTAATATTTTTACTTGAGAAGAGCTCTCTGTATTTAAAAGCTCTACAAAATGTTGATGCTTTCATTTCAAAATGAAAATATTTATTTATTTATTTATTATTTATATGTGTTAAGGTCACATACTTATGCACAATGGCTAATCGTGGCCGTGATAGTTTTACGGGTGGAGGAAACCAAAGTACCCGGAGAGAACCACCGAGCATCGACGAGCAATTGTCAGCTCCACAACATTCCAACTCTGTTCAAGCTCATCTTGTCATAACATTAACAACTCTAATAAATTGGCATAATTTATGAAGGACTGTAATATTTTTACTTGAGAAGAGCTCTCTGTATTTAAAAGCTCTACAAAATGTTGATGCTTTCATTTCAAAATGAAAATATTTATTTATTTATTTATTATTTATATGTGTTTAAGGTCACATACTTATGCACAATGGCTAATCGTGGCCGTGATAGTTTTACGGGTGGAGGAAACCGAAGTACCCGGAGAGAACCACCGAGCATCGACGAGCAATTGTCAGCTCCACAACATTCCAACTCTGTTAAAGCTCCGCTCAAGCAGGAGCTTGAACAGAGTTAGAATGTTGAGGAGCTGACAGCGGTTGAAGACATGTGCACCATCGACATAGTACACGGCGTAGTACACGGCGTCATCGTTCCCCCATGTAGGAGACCGGGATAAAGTTCCTTGCCCAAAGACACAACGCGGGTCGTCCCGGACGGGAATCGAACCCGGGATCTCTAGCATAGAAGTCTACCACTGAGCAACCGCGATCCCCTAAATGAAAATAACTACTGGGGCTTTAAAAAAAACATGTGTTTTCTGAGCTCTTTTTTGGTCACAAATCTGCCTCCTACATTTTTTTTTATTTTAAAGTGATACAAAATGTTCTTATTTCAGCAGATCCATATGCATCTACATAAAATGAAGCTAGTCATTCAAAGAGTTTAACCCTTTGAACCCCCAAGCCCGCTTTACCGGCCCGGGATCCTTGATAGGACCCGGATTCATAAAGTAGATGGTTGCTCAGTGAATTGCTCAGTGAATTTATGTGGTAGACCAATCAAGATTTTCAACGTGCAGTCCCAAGGCTGCACGTTGAAAATATTGATTGGTCTTCCTTCAAGTAACGAATACAGACTCTACCAGTTGATAGTTTTGCATTGACATGGAAAGTACGATCAGGGCCCAAAAGGGTTAAACAGCAATACGTATGATGAAAACGTTGACATGTAAAAAACTGTTCTCGTATAACTTTAATGCTTTACTGGAGAAAACATTTTAAACCTTAGTACATTAATAATTTAATTGAAGACTCTCGACGATAGGGCCTATTATGTTGCACTTATAAGACTAAAGATTTAACCAATTATATCTTGTTCAACAGATATCATCGAGCTTTGTCAACAAGACATACCTGGTTAAATTTACAGCTGCATTATGATGAATTTTTGTTGCTGACAATGTTGGTTTTCCATCCCTAATATTCATAACGCATGCATGTCCCCACAACTGGCATTCAGTCCAAGCATAATGAGTGGTATAGTTTATAATTTTTCGACTTGTCTTGATGATTCATTGAAGAAATATTATAAATGGGGGAGAAAAGCTTGGCCTTATTTATTTGATCTCGCGTGACGTCATGAGTCATGTGATTGGTGCGTGTGACGCTGATTGTTAGCATGCGCGACCGGTCACATTTGAACATTATTGCCGTAATAATACGCGATGTTATTGCGAATGAGCTGCGTGTGCTGCGTGCACATTTCTGTCCTCCATTTGGTTGGCTGGAGGCAGCCATCTTTATTTCTTGGATGCAACGTGCGTGATTACTATGGGGAGTACACAGACCCAAAGTCCTCGTAGAATGTTTTGTTGGTTTGTTCGGTTGGCCTGGAGTATTGTGGTAGTGTAGTATGATCTGTGTTCAGTCCTTTGGTCCATTTTATCCTAGGGAACAGAACACCTCTTGGCCTATCTAAAGTCCTCTAATGGTCCACCCTGTGGGTGTTATACTCTGGTGTGGCTTTTTGTGGACATATACGATTGTTCGGTGGTTTACTCCGGTTGCGTCGAATAACCTTACTGAGAATAGGAGCCATTTGTATTAGCAGTTTTGTGTCTAGTAATAACCAAGAACATGTATCTGCTACCTTAGGACTGAATCAACAAAGTATTAGAAAGGCCAATCAGATCGTTCTATTTAACTTAGCCCGCATTTAACTATCACCGTTTCTACCCTGGACCGAGTAGACGCGATCTTACTACTGTTCCTGTGGGCTTGTGGGTGTGCTTGTGTACAATGTAGTCTCCAAGCAGTGATCTCCGGCGGTCCCCAGATACTCGTATGTGTGCCTGTGCGAACTGTATTAAACGAACGCTATGTAGTAGCATACGGGCACATATTGTGTGGTCATGCACTGCATATTATGTACTTTATGGATTGTTAGTAGGCTGAGATCGCACCCGTGTGAACTTGGTGAAAGTCTGAGTGGGCATATACGGGTAAAGCTGAATGACCTCATTTGACCATCAAGGACATTGCCAACTCATTTCTTTGGTAGAACATACATGTCTTTGCGTATTCGGGAACAAGATTTTGTTCAGCAAATAGGCCAAACAGCTAAAAATATACAAAATATTCAGTGACTTGCAAGTTAAAGGCTGTCCTATGCTACCTACGTTCACCACGAAACAATAGAAAATGACGACAAAATACCACACTGTATCATGCCATCCATAGGGTAGTACAGTATATAAGGCTTTAGATGACTAAACAGGTATCGCCTCGACTAAAACGTACCAAAATTGCATTGGTACAGACCTCCCATACTATACTACCACAGTACACAACTTCAATCAAACACACCAACAGAACGCATTAATAGGTGTACAGCTCTACGTGCACCCTCTAGTGATCATGCGGTATCTTACAAAACAAGATGGCGACCGACATCCTACAAATTGGACAATAGAAACACGTGCCACCTAGTAAGGCGTTGTGCGCGTGAACTAACATCGAGTAACACCATGGTAATGATGTCAAAACATGGCCGCTCATACGAGCTACTGTAACTGCCGATACTACCCAATAGTCATATGACTCGTGATGTCTCAAAAATTGATGAAGAAAAAAATGAATGGCGATTCTGTGAAAAGTGCTGGCCGGTTATTGCCATTACATCAGGAAAAGGGATAGGGATTAGTAAGATATCAAAATTCGACGCAGAGATATTTGATTCTCTCATTGGACCTTTACGTATAACTTTAAGAGAAAGATGCTCAAGTTTCCTGGTGAATTACCCCTTGATGCCAAGACTGCCTCCCAAGCATACTCGTCATTTATACGCATGGAGGGCTTCGCTCCGACCAACTCCCCTGATCCATATTTGGGAAGAAATTGTTTAGGCCAAATGCCAGGGGCGTCGCGAAGATGACCTATTGCGTGTGTGTGCGCGCGCGCGCGCGCGTGAGTGCTTGCGTATGCCTTGATAATGCAGGTGGAATTTGAGTCAGTCGGAATTGAAGTTAAACAAGCTCTCAAGTTCTTGGAAATCCATCAGTAGATAAATACATGTATCAATCATGAGGCATCCCCAACTTCTTATTTAACTCTCGCGTATTGGATTCCAAATTGGTCATGCTGGTATCCTAACAGCTCGAGTCAGGTACCACAGACCTTCTCCATTTGTATGAACGACAGTGCGTGTGACGTAGGTCCAAGTATCAAATCTAGTCTCGTAAGAAACTTAAGAAAGTACATGAGCGAATCGATACAAAAGACTCCAATCCAAACGAAAATGTCCTGACTGAAAATATAATTGGGGTGGTGGGTCAGAGGCAGACTGGCCGTATGGTCCACCGGGAAAATTCCCAGCGGCCCCCAATTGGGTTTTCCCTTGGGCCCCCAATATTGATGCAGCCCAACACTTAGTACGTGAAATTTCGTGAAAATGACCAAAAGGCAAAATGGATCTGATTGCATTGACTGCCGGTGTATCGAAATGTCCTCTATGTGGACTTACAGTCCACATAGAGGACATTTCGATATACCAGCAGTCTAGTCTGCCAATGATCGCTCAGAAGAAAGGAAACAGCGCGCCTTCAATTTCAAAAATTCAATATTTTCTCCGATTGGATCGAACTGTGGTCTTCCCAATGCCCCCCCCCCCCCCCCCCCACACACACACACCCGGTAGAACTATTTTTTGTCGAATGATCGGTGGAGATGATACAAAATGCTATCGAACTGCCTCTATGTGGACTGCTATTGATCGTTCAGATGCAAGGAAGCAGTGTTCGTTCAGTTCGAAAAATGAAAATGTCCCACGGGTCTGGAGCCCCGGTAACTTTTCTTGGCCCAGTCCACCCTTGTGGTGGTCCCACCCGTAGACACGCCCTTCCTATTCAGTACGGCCCCTGCCCACTGTTATGTAAAGATCTGTACAACAGGAGTAATTTACAACACATATTTCAAAAGAACCTTCCCACTCCGACTTATTTGAGTGTGCATACAGGAATTCAAAGTAAAATCATGTGCTGAGATTTTAATGGTTAAAATGGCTATACAACTGTTATATATTATGACATATATAGAGTCAAGTTATGGGTTACCAAGATAGCGGATATTCGAAGACGCCCTTTCAATATTGCCACGAGACCAGAATTTGGTTAAGGAACAAGTATTATTTCCGCCAAATGAAATAAGTCTGCATATCTGGTATTCATTTTAGACATATACATTTCCATCCCATTTTCATGAACAGAACACAATGCGACACATGATACAGAAGACACGCACATAAAACAAAGAAAACATCACATGGTGAAATGTTGATATTTGCCTCTGTCACATATGTTGTATACTTCATGCATTCTGCTGAATGGGAATCCTGAATTTCAGATGAGAAATACTTAGGTTAACCTTTTAACTAAAAATAATACACTCAGCGCAAGGTGAAAAGAGATCACTTGAATTGCAATAAATTTTCTTTCTTAAAAAGGACAAATGCAAGAAACATAAACTTAGCTCATGGCGCTCGTTGATGCCATACCATTTCTTATGTTTCCATTCCTCACAAATTTTAAGGGTATACGTAAGCATAAGGACGTTGAGTCTCACAGAGATAATTTTGCGTGTGTTTCCAAGGAGTGTTTCCAAAGAGAGTGGTGTGGTGGTCTCTCATGCCAGGGGTTCTGGGATCGATCTTCGGTCGGGAAAAGTTCTCAAGGTGTCTGAACACTCTCTGTCAGTATCAACCCCACAACTGTACGTCACAGCGTATCGTCCTGTTGGGAAGGGACGTACAATGGCTGTCCATATGCATGCGTCCATGCAGGCTAAAGATCCCTTCGTAATTTTCAAGAAGAGCGAGGCCACGAAGTTGCCACTCCGAAGGTCATCCCACGCAGCTGCACCTTTGGGCCAAGGAGAGGTGTTAATATAAGTTGCATAACTTGCTTGCCAATCCTTTCAAAACAAATAAGCTTAAAACAAGGAGTGTTATGTGAATGCAGCTATGTAGAGAAGAAGCCTTGAACAGGGGTACATTTATAGAAAAATCCAGTTGCACCGCTCCCCGTCTGAAATAGTCAGACTAAAGGACTCTGGGGTCCGACATTCTTTCTCTTGTCGGAAATGTTTCCCTATTCAAGGTCTGAAAATCATAAAAGTGTGCTAACAGTCAATCAAAAAGGTAAACATCCTATCAATCCCTTCGGAGTCTGGAACTCATGGAATGAGTTATGAAATCATCGGCCCAGCACGCTGGCCTTGGTACTATATCAACTGGGCGTAGGGGTAAATTGGCACGTATTTTAAGACGCCAATCCTTCAAGTCAGTAATTTTTGTCCTAAATAGAAAATACAGTTGTGAAAAACACAGCTGGAAACGTTTTATAATATTGTCCTCTGGTTGTGTTCTAAGCAATTTACTGTGCAATGCATTCAGCTCGACACCTGCCTTGCAACAGATCAGGAACAGCAAGTAAAAGTCAACTCGAAAACACACATTTCAAGAATAACATTTAGATCTCGAACCCACCGCCAGGGGCCACCGTTGCCCACCGCGGACAATCCAGGCCATAGCCAGCCGCCAATTTCTTCCAGTTAGCTGTCGGTAAATTTATTAACGCAAAAATATCCGGCTGACGAGCCGCGAGGATATTTTAGATTTGAACAACTGAATGCGAGACTCATCTTGCACATAAATTATGTCGCAAAATCACAGAACATACACGCAGACGCTCGTGGTATGTAGGGGCGTCGCGAACTCGACCTGATTTGGTCGGACTGTGGTAGCTGATGTCCCGACTGATGAAATATTCCAACTACATTATGGAGGCATGCCTTCGTCGAGGGCATGCCTTCTTGGTGTGGTTAGTATATTTGCCAGTCGGATAGTCCAAAACTAAGAGTTCTTGGAAATTTATTTGCATGGCCTTTCCAATTTGTTATTTAACTAGAAAGTATCTTAATCCATTCCTAAACCCTTTTAGCGAAGTCTCTGCTGGTATGCAATATAAGCTAGCTTAGTAATGGAAATACGAAATGTATAACATTTCTAGCTAACCCATCCAGCTCAGCCACCACAAAAATAAAATGGCTAGCCAATCACCAAAGTGATGCCTTAGTCGGCTCAGCCAGCTATCATATAGTCCAGCCAGCCGCGAATTCTAAACGGCTTCGGAGGTCTGGTCACATTCCCTGATGAACATGTTAGACGAACAGCTACTGTCATTGTATTCTGCCATCGTCAATGTGTGTTCACATGTATTGTCGCAACATGACCTAGGTTGTTGTCACGTTGGAGCTGCGATCGGTAGGTGTAATTAAATTATGTATGACTGCTGTGCTAAGGTTTAACCTCAGGGAGAGGTGTGTGGGCTATAGTGGTAGCAGTAGTGTACACTGCTTTTGTGAACCCTGGAGACTATAGGTATATTTTCTGGTGAACTCTGCTATGGAGATCCCTAGAGGGTGGACTAAGGGCAAGGTTTTACATTTGCTCAGCTATGGTTTTCTCTAGTCAGCAAGGCTTGACAATGGCGTATCCTAGAAAGCATCAGTAGATATTTTATATTAAATGTGTACTCGGTACTATAATATTAATAATAATCTTGATTTTATGGTCCGGCGGCCGCCGGATCTGTCGGACTGTTCCAAATGCATCTGCATTATACAAATAGTACGCCTCGTTCAAGTGGAATCATATACCAAGTTTCTCTTTTAACCTTTTACAAAAATAGAAGACGAGACACACAGGAACAATTCTCGAAGAACTAACATTTTTCATTTTCTGCTTAAAAAAACATAGCTTATGATCCCTCATTGGAGCGAGCTCAACGAGCTCGTTCCAATGAGGTGTCAGAAGTTGTGTTTTGAGGCACACAAAATAGTAAAATGAGAATGGTGATTTTTGTGTGCATTTTCACTCACGCGCTCGAATTAACATACCCATTGTAACGCATGTGTGTAGAAGACGAGACCATTCGGGAAGCCTTGGGCCTGGGGTGGAACATGTTAAAGTAAGCAATGTTCTTTTTAAAGCGGTGCGCATAATTGTTCGCGTGAAGAAAGAAATAGCAGGCGGAGAGGAGGCGATACAGTGAACGACATAGTGACAAGGAGGACAAAACACATTATGTCAATCCTACGACCTTTTTGATCAGTGGGATTACCTAACACATCTACGAAAACCACTTTGCGCACCTCACAACAATCACCATTCAGTTTTTGTTACTACTTTTGCGTCAAAAACATAAGCTATAGACCTTCTTTGGAATGAGCTCGTCGGGTCCATCCCAGTGAGAGATTATAAGCTTTGTTTTTAAAGCAAAAGTATTTCAAGAAATGTTTTTTTTTTACAAGTGTCACCTTTTTTTCTGTGCAAGGTAAAGTGTTAAATTATTTTACTGCTATAGGCGTATTTTCGATATGACAATTCAGAAACACGATTCTGTCAAAGTTAAATTCAGGATACTGATACAAACATACAGTCTGCAGTTTTATTTTTCAGCTTTCAAATACATCAGCGAGTCACTCATAATTTATTGTCATTCAGTTTTTTCGTTATGTAATAAAAATGATGTTCATCTTTTGTAAATATCTGGAATAATTATTAAAACAGTGTAAAAAATTCTTACCTGATTTTACTAGGACCACAAAGGCAAAAAGAAAGACAAGTTTACCCTCCATCCTGCCCATAATGGACACCGGAGCTGTATATATTGAACTAAATTGCCGTCAGCTTGTTTTATCTGACAGATAAACAAAGTGGGTCCAAAGTCAAAATCTGAGAGTGATTTGCGTTTCTCAGTGGGAAATTGCAACAAAAACTACCGACAGCCCCCTAGTGGTTGATTATATCATTCTCAGTATCTTGACCTATCTTTGTTTCACATAAACATTGTATGGAGACTGGCTACACGATTTTGGAGAACAGATTGATCCCAATTAGCGTGTAATGAAGGGAGCAAATAAAATGAAGCGTTGACTGACCTGGGTTCACAATTATTCTGTTTTCAATCGCTTAACACTTTACCTAACAAGAAAGGAAGAGGAAACTTGCATGTAAAATTCTCGAATAACTATTTTTTTTTAGTTTTTGCGTCAAAAACATAGCTTATGACCCCTCATTGGGACGTGCTCAACGAGCTCATTCCAATGAGGGGCCATAAGCTGTGCTTTTGAGACAAAAAAAAAAAAATTATGAATAGCGCCGGGTGTTTTGACCGTTAAGTTAGGTAAAGGGTTGAGACATAATCACGATGCCACACAGGCATTTAATGCAAAGTTAGAATGGGATGGAAATGGATCACGAGTGTGTGGTGCCGTTAGAGTGGTGATAGTGTAACGAGTGAAACGATTCTTTTAGTTTGAACATTTTTCCCTTTCTCAATTTCTTCGTGGAGAAAATATTTAACCATTTCAAGACTAAGCTACATTTGTGATAATAAAATAGTACACTGTTCAGCAGAAATGAGCGAATTCATTTTGCACACGTTTCTGTGGGTGAGAATTTGTAATCCCTTTTCACCGAACGAATCGGCTGTATCCACCCACGTAATTTACAAATTGGGTATTGATAAAAAATATTCAGGGAATTCCAACAAAACCATATCATGGGACCCCTTCATTGGAACGAGCTCGTCTCAAAGAGGTATTTATGATATGGTTTGGTTGAAATGTTAACCCTTTACCCAACGAAACGGCCAAAACCGGCCAGCGCTATTCTCAAAAATCGCCAATTAATTTTCATTATTTTTTCATTTTTTGTCTAAAAAACATAGGTTATGACCCCTTGTTGGAACGAGCTCGTCGAGCTCGTTCCAATGAGTGGTCATTACCTATGTTTTTGAGACAAAGAATGAAAAAAAAAATAGTTATTCAAGAATTTCTTTTGCAAGTGTCGTCTACTTTTCATGTTAGGTAAAGAGTCAAAATCACCAATTTTGATATCGTGTGTATTGCGTAAAGGATTAACACATTATACGTGCTTCTCACTTTCACGGTTTGGGCCCCTGATTTGAACAATGGAAAACCGGCGTGTTTTAGCCACGGTAGACAATTTCTCCGGTGGCACTAGGGTGTGGCTACGGCGCCTACGGATGATCTAAGGAATCACTAAGAGTGTACTAAGGTTGTGCTAAGGAAGTACCAAAGATTCGCCAAGGATTATTACGGTTATGTAACGGTTTTCTTATGGTTATGCTACAGCACCACCGGAAGCGCTACGGACAAGCCACGGTTGTCCTACGGTTTGTCCCGGTTAGTCACGGCCATGCTACAGTGTTACGGGTATGGTACGGTTCTGCAACGGTTCTTCTACGGTCTCTACGGTTATGTCACGGTCATGTCACGGTTTGGTCGGTCAAAACTATATATTTGGCCCACCAAACCACAACCGTAGCATATCCGTAGTCTCTCCTGCGCTTCCCGTGGTCAACCGGGACCCCATTTCTGACTAGGGTTAATGCCGGATCGGCTAAGGATATGCTACGGCTGTGTCCCGGTTTCTACGGTTTTCTATGGTGATTTACGGTTGGTGACGGAAAGAATGAAATTTTCAAACATTTTGAAAATCGTGCCACTGAAAAAACAAGGTGGCGGAAAAGCGAGAGTTTATCCCCGAACACAACGGTCATGTCTACGGGCCCGGAATGGATTTACCAGGGATAATCATGGATTAAAACCGTCGCCTTCCGACATTCCGAACCTTGAATGTGGGAACCTCGCAAGTTGTATAGTATGTACCCGATCGGGCCCTTTTGGAAGGACTCGAGAAGTGACGTCATGTCACATGATCCAGTGGCGCCATGATTGATTGTCTTGGTAACTCGCGTGAGAGGCCATCTTGTGACGTCATCCCCATAGTGATACGTGGTGTTAGTGCGCATGCGCAGCGCGTGTTGTTAGGGTGAAACACGTTTCCGTCGGCCGTGTTGCATACTGGAGGCCGCCATCTTGGTTTCTATGGTAGCACGTGGTTGCTATGTCACCTAGAATCTTCTTATAGGACAGGGGTATGTTCGGAGGGTATGTTCCTTTGTACAAGAGTAACTTCCCGATTCGTAGAATTACCCAAATAAACCCGACGATCCCACCAAATCACCAAAAAGCGACTTTATTTACTACGGATTCCCCACTGTATCGGTTTAGTATGCAATGCTATAGCACGGAGGGGCCCCATGGGTACGCTCGATTGAACTAGAGTAATTTTCTGGCTTAGATACTTCGTAGAATTACCCAAATAGACCTGACAACACCTACAAACTACCAAAATGTATCCAAAACCACCAAAACGGACTGGCGAACCCCTATTTTAGCGGCATATGAAAATAACACCGAAAGCTATAGGGCCGAGATATCTCCTGGGAGTATGTTCTAATTAATACGGCTACTAGACCTGATTTTACCAGAACCCCATTTGTATGTCTATTGTAGATGCTACCTTAACACTAACAGTCTATCCAGTCCAAACTATCTCTGAGTCTCTCGTCCAAGTCTTATAATCACTAGTGTTTCATTTTCCGTAACCTGTATGCAGAGTTATCTCCCTTGTGTACAACAAAAGCCTATATCATTCCTAAAGCCAAGAATCTATCGAGTAGTTACTGCCAAGTCATTGCTCGAACGACTCGAATCTCATCGAACAAATGAGCTTTAGAGCAATGACTCGATCGAGTGACTCGCACATACTACTCGAACGACTCGAAGCCCATCGAGCAAATGAGCCATAGAGCAATTGCTCGTTCGAGTGACTCGCACATATTGCTCTTCGACTCATTTCTGCATTCGAGGATACCTATGGCCTGGTATTGTATTATTATTTGAGGATACCTTTTATAGCATATTATTATTTGAGGATGCCTTTTATAGGATACTTACATAAGGATACTATTACTTGTTTGGCCCAGCCTTTTAGGCCACCCAGGACATACCTATCCCACCCCCCCCCCATAAGCCAGCGAGCAGTTACTGAAAAGTCACGACTCGAAGCCCATCGAGGAAATGAGATTTGAGGAATTGCTCGATCGAGTGACTCGCACATACTGATCGAACGACACGAAGCCCACCGAACAAATGAGCCACAGGGCAATTGCTCGTTTGAGTGACTCGCAGATACTGCTCTATACCTATGGCCTGGTACTGTATTATTATTTGAGGATACCTTTTATAGGATACTTACATAAGGGTACTATTACTTTTTTGGCCCAGCCGTCTAGGCCACCCTAGGACATACCTATCCCAAATTCCCCTTATAAGCCATCGAGCAGTTACTGAAAAGTCATTGCTCGAACGACTCGAAGCCCATCGAGCAAATGAGCTTTAGAGCAAATGCTCGGTCGAGTGACTCGCTCATACTGCTCGAACGACTCGAATCCCAACGAGTAAATGAGCCATAGAGCAATTGCTTGTTCGAGTGACTCGCACGACTCTTCGACTCATTTCCGAAATAAAGGTATTCCATAGCCACACACTTTTTCCAAAAAGGGATTCTGAAAAAGGGATTCCGTAATTGGAATGACGGTATATAATATTAACTCCCTTTGATCTTAAATCTTTTAATAGGGAAGGGGAGTACCCTCGAGTGTTAAAATGTTAAAACACGGAATCCCATTTTACGGAGTCGGATAGGAATCCCAATTATGGAATCCCTTTTTCAGAATCCCGTTTTGGAAAACGCGTGTGGCTGTGAAATCCCTTTTTCGGAAATGAGTCGAAGAGTCATATGTGCGAGTCACTCGAACGAGCAATTGCTCTATGCTCATTTGCTCGATGGGATTCGAGTCGCTCGAGCAGTATGAGCGAGTCACTCGACCGAGCAATTGTTCTAAAGCTCATTTGCTCGATGGGCTTCGAGTCGTTCGGGTAATGACTTTTCAGTAACTGCTCGATAGATTCTTGGCTTTAGGAATGATATAGGCCTTTGTTGTACACAATGGAGATAACTCTGCATATAGGTTACGGAAAATGAAGCACTGGTGATTAGAAGACTTGGACTAGAGAATCAGAGATAGTTTGGACTGGATAGACTGTTAGTTAGTGGCTTATAGGGGGCATTTGAGATAGGTATGTCCTGGGTGGCCTAGAAGACTGGGCCAAACAAGTAATAGTATCCTTATGTAGTATCCTATAAAAGATATCCTCAAATAATAGTACAGTACCAGGCCATAGGTATCCTAAAATACCGAAATGAGTCGAAGAGCAGAGCAGTATCTGTGAGTCACTCGAACGAGCAATTGCTCTATGGCTCATTTGCTCGATGGGCTTCGAGTCGTTCGAGCAGTAGGTGCGAGTCACTCGATCGCACAATTGCTCTAAATCTCATTTGCTCGATGGGCTTCGAGTCGTTCGAGCAATGACTTTTCAGTAACTACTCGATAGATTCTTGGCTTAAGGAATGATATAGGCCGTTGTTGTACACAAGGGAGAGAACCCTGCATGCAGGTTACGGAAAATGAAGCACTGGTGATTATAAGACTTGGACGAGAGAATCAGAGATAGTTTGGACTGGATAGACTGTTAGTGTTGAGGTAGCATCTGCAATAGGCATAAAAATGGGGTTCTGGTAAAATCAGGTCTAGCAGCCATATTAATTAGAACATACCCCCAGGAGATATCTCGGTGCTATAGCATTACGTGTTATTTTCATATGGTGGTATGGGATAGATTTGGGGGTTTGTAGGTGTTGTCGGGTCTATTTGGGTAATTCTACGAAGTATCTAAGCCAGAAAAGTACTCTAGTTTAATCGAACGTACCCATGGGGGTCCATCGGTACTATAGCATTGCATACTAAGCCGATAGAATGGGGAATCCGAAGTAAATAAAGTCGTTTTTGGTGATTTGGACGGATTGTCGGGTTTATTTAGGTAATTCTGCGAGTCTGGAAATTACTCTTGTACAAAGGAACATACCCTCTGAACATAGCCCTGTCCTATAAAAGGGTTTTAGGTAACACAGCAAGCACGTGCTACCATAGAACCCAAGATGGCGGCCTTCAGTATACAAAATGGCCGACGGAAACACGTATCACCCTAACAACACGCGCTGCGCATGCGCACTAACACTACCTATCACTATGGGGATGACGTCACAAGATGGCCACTCACGCGAGTTACCATGACAATTAAAGATGGCGCCACTAGGTCACGTGACATGACGTCACTTCCGGGGTCCTGTCCGTGTTCCTGCCAATTTTCGGTCGGGTACATGCTATACTACTTTCGCATTTTCAGCTGACGGTATCTCACCATGGTTAGCGCGTTTCACAAAAATCACCATTTCAACTTAATTATTTTTGTATCATAAACATATCTTGTGATCCTTCATTGTTCCAATGAAGTGCCATAAGCTATGTTCTTGAAGCTAGAATAACAATTTTAGTTATCCAAGAGTTTTTTATTTATTTGTTTTTTGTTGCAAATGCCGTCTACTCTTCAGGTTTGGTTTCATCATACAGCACTGTAAATTTATAGAGCAATGCGGTTACACTATTACTGAATATAGTTTAGGGTCGACTTCAAAGGCATTTACAAATTGGACGTGATGCGACAAAGTTACACTAAAGTATTCTCTCTTCTCAGAGTCTAATTTCGACGCATTATAATGTCTTGCCTTTGAACAAAGACATTGGTTAATTAAACCGAGTACAATGTGCAAGGTGAAACACAGGATAATTCATTATAATTTTAACACAACGAATTATTGATTCAACATTATTCAACATTATGATTAATTATTTTATGTTTCTTGCGGTACATAAATCTGAATGAAAAGAAGACTCGTATTTATTTTACTGCAAAGATCCGGTTACAAACATTGCACCACATCAAAACAGTAGCTGAGAAGAAAATTTAGATTTTTTATATTTAACGCGTCAGTAGTAGTGCTCGACCGTTTGAGGACTCATTTGGGGGACCCCGGTGGGGACCCCGGAAGTGACGTCATAGTCACGTGACCTAGTGGCGCCATGTTGTATTGTCATGGTAACCCGCGTGATCGGCCATGTTGTGACGTCATCCCCATAGTGATACGTGGTGTGAGTGCGCATGCGCAGCGCGTGTTGTTAGGGTGATGCGTGTTTCCGTCGTCCATTTTGTATACTGGAGGCCGCCATCTTGGTTTCTGTGGTAGCACGTGATTGCTATGTTACCTAAGGCCTACAATAAGACAGGGGTATGTTCGGAGGGTATGTTCGATTGAATCGGAGTATTTTCTGGAACGACTTCCCTGGATAATTACCACAAACAACCCGACAACTTGTATTATTTCTATCTATCTATCTATATATGCAATAGTTATCGTTTATCTGACCATGTTCCTTTATTCTAGAGTATAATCCAGTAGCGTAGAAGAGCCTATCAACTGGAACAGTTTACCTTATTATTGCTATATTTAGCAATTTCTGGTCTATTCTTGTTAGTTCTGAGCCTATTCTAAGTACTCTTGTTGTTTCATTTATCTAGATTATAACTAACCAATCAGATTGCTTGATTTCCCATAATCTGTATGCAGGGTTATCTCCCTTGTGTATAACAAACGACTATATCCAATCGCCATATCCCATGGAAGCCCATAATTTTGGAAAACGCCTGTGACTGTGGAATCCCTTTTTTGTCGTATGAGGCCATGAGGGCTATGTAAAAGCCCCCAATGAGTCCTCATTTATTATCCCTCATAACCTCATTGAATTTTGAGGTTATGAGAACCATTAAAAATCCCTCAATGAGGCATAATTTACTACGACTCTTAGCCTCATCTCGGTATTTGAGAATACCCATGGCCTGGTATTGTATTATTCGAGGATACCTATCGAGGATACCTTTTATGGGATACTTATCTGAGGATACTATATAGGCTGTACATATCCATATAGGTCTCTCTTGCTGGCCCTTAGTACTATTAATCCACCTGATGCTTTATGTTATCCTATCACTGGTATAGGTAGTATGCAATGCTAGACATAGGGGTATTGTGGGTAGGGGTACTGCCTGGTAGTTTAGAACGGTACTATAGCATGGCGGTATATACACCTATAGGCCCCTGTTAGTGCTTGGTACTATTAACCAACCGATTGCTTTATTTTATTATATGGCTGGTATATGTAGTACGTTATGGTAGACCTAGTGATTTTGTGGGGCTGGGGGTAATGTTTGGTAGTTTAGAACGGTAGTATAGCATAGGCTGTACATATCCTTGTAGGTCTCGTGCTGGCTCTTGGTACTACTGATCCACCAGATGCTTCATATTATTGAGCGGTATTCTGGGGTGGGGTCAATGCCTGTTAATACAGAACGGCAGCAGAGTATGGTTGGTATATTCCCCTATAGGTCCCATCCTAACCGTTCATAGTATTAACCTACCAAATGCTTTGTATCATCCTGTTACTGGTAAGTTGGTACGTAATACCAGTAGTTCCTACCTTATTCCGAGTACTCTTGTTGTTTCATTTATGTAGATCATTTATATAAATTATAATTAACCGATTAGATTGCTTGATTTCCCATAACCTGTACTTAATCGTACAGAGTTATCTCCCTTCTGCATAATAAAAACCTATATCAATGGCAATATCCCGGCACCCCAATTTCGGCACCCCTTTTTTGAAAAGCATATGGCCTTCCGCACCCTTTTTTTCTGAAATGAGGATAAGAGTCGTATTAAAAATCCCTCAATGAGGGATTTTTAATACGACTCTTATCCTCATTTCAGAAAAAAGGGTGCCGAAGGACATATGTTTTTCAAAAAAAGGGGTGCCGAAATTGGGGTGCCTTCTGCAGAATCCCTTTTTTGTCAAATGAGGATAAGAGTCGTATTAATTTATGCCTCATTGAGGGATTTTTAATGGTCAATGAGGGATTTTTAATACGACTCTTATCCTCATTTCAGAAAAAAGGGGTGTCGAAGGCCATATGCTTTTCAAAAAAGGGGTGCCGAAATTGGGGTGCCGGGATATTGCCATTGATATAGGTTTTTATTATGCAGAAGGGAGATAACTCTGTACGATTAAGTACAGGTTATGGGAAATCAAGCAATCTAATCGGTTAATTATAATTTATATAAATGATCTAGATAAATGAAACAACAAGAGAACTCGGAATAAGGTAGGAACTACTGGGATTCCATAGGATATACCTGTTAAATACTGAAATGAGGCTAAGAGTCGTGGAAAATTATACCTCATTGAGGGATTTTTCAAGGTCCTCATAACCTCAAAATTCAATGAGGCTATGAGGGATAATAAATGAGGACTCATTGAGGGCTTTTAGATAGCCCTCATGGCCTCATACGACAAAAAAGGGATTCCATAGCCACAGGTGTTTTGCAAAATTATGGGCTTCCATGGGATATGGCGATTGGATATAGTCTTTTGTTATACACAAGGGAGATAACCCTGCATACAGATTATGGGAAATCAAGCAATCTGATTGGTTAGTTATAATCTAGATAAATGAAACAACAAGAGTACTTAGAATAGGCTCAGAACTAAAAAGAATAGACCAGAAATTGCTAAATATAGCAATAATAAGGTAAACTGTTCCAGTTGATAGGCTCTTCTACGCTACTGGAGTGTACTCTAGAATAAAGGAATATGGCCAGATAAACGATAACTATTGCATATATAGATAGAAGCTGAAAATTCTGGAAGAATTCGAAATAATACAAGTTGTCGGGTTGTTTGTGGTAATTATCCAGGGAAGTCGTTCCAGAAAATACTCCGATTCAATCGATCATACCCTCCGAACATACCCCTGTCCTATTGTAGGCCTTAGGTAACATAGCAATCACGTGCTACCATAGAAACCAAGATGGCGGCCTCCAGTATACAAAATGGACGACGGAAACACGTATCACCCTAACAACACGCGCTGCGCATGCGCACTCACACCACGTATCACTATGGAGATGACGTCACAACTTGGCCGCTCACGCGGGTTACCATGACAATACAACATGGCGCCACTAGGTCACGTGACATGACGTCACTTCCGGGGTCCCCCACCGGGGTCCCCCAAATGAGTTCCAACGAGGGGTCATAACCTAAGTTTTTGAGACAAAAAATGAAAAAAATAATGAAAATTTATTGGCGATTTTTGAGAATAGCGCTGGCCGGTTTTGGTCATTACGTTAGGTAAAGGGTTAAACCCAAAAGACCGCGTTTCCAGTCTAGGATCGTAATACGACCTGAGTTCATAAAGTAGATAGTGATTTTGTCTGAGAGACCAATCAAGATTTTCAAAGCGCAGCCCTGGGGCCGCACGTTGGAAATATTGATTGCTCTTCCAGCAAGTAACGAATATAGACTCTGTCAGATGATGGATCTGAAATAGCATGGGCTACACCATCAGTGTTCAAAGGGTTAACGCCGAATAACCGAAGAACGCGCAACGATCAATTGATGCATTAATGGAAAGCTTGTTGGCCCTCCATTCACTTGACACCGGATATTCAGGAATACACAAAGTGGTTCAAATTAGAGACGAGTAGAAAGAAGGTCGATAGATTTGTTTTGAAAGGTGGACTTGTATACCTTGTTATATTAATATATTAACTGGTTGAGTGCTGAAAGCCACTATCATGGCTTTAAGGAAAAGTGAGGGTACCATGCTAAAATCTTCATATTCATTGCTTGTGTATCAAAGTCAGTCACAAGAGAATAAAAATTAGTTCACATAGATTTGTGTTATCCTAAGTTATTGGAGAGTCCCTGCAGGCACTCTACAATAATTTGCAATAAACAAATATTGACAAGAAATGTTCCTACCACCAAAAATAATCTAGCACTCAACCAGTTAATTAAGGGAGCAAAGAGGATCGATAAGAAATAGTTATCAAATAACTCTTTTACTAGTTCTCAGCTTGTACCGAGTACCTGCGATGGGGGCCATTAGGAAATCCCTTTTTCATCCAGGTATTAGAGGATACTACCCGCAGAAGCTCTCGACTTATAAAGTTTTGTCCTATGGGGGCATGGAGGCTAAGGTGAAAATCATTCATTCATGTATAATCTATAAACCCTTATATCTTCATCCAAATATTTGAGGATACTTGTAGGATTCACTTTATCCAGTTCCTGGAAGGTCAGCTTCAACGTCAGTCCTGTATCGTTCTTGAAGATTTATAGGTATGATTCTTCTTTTAGTCCTCTGGAGACCAATCAGGAGTCCATAATCAGGTGGTTATCCAATTTTCCAAGAAGAAGATGACAAAAGCCAAAGAACCACTTGCCACTCAGAGAGGTATTCCGTGAAGAAGATGCCTTGGGTAACTGACTACGAACAATGAAGCCGAACTAACAAGGTGGTTTATACCGTGAACAATGTAATCGTATACCGGATCAGGATAAAAATTAATTTTGAATTTTATACATGAAATTCTTATGTTTTTTAACTACCATTCTCAAACCACGGGCTTCTGCGGACAGCATCCTCTAATAAATATCCTTCAGTACCACATCAACATGTCAGAGATATCCTCCATTAGTCCGATGTGTCGAATAGGCGTACAAGAAATCATTTTTCGAGCGATTGCTCCCTTTTCACTAATTTGATTAAGATAGCCACTGCTATGTCCGGTAACCCTCCACTTTCCGAGATGAGTCAAAAGTTTGTACGAGGAGTAGTTAATAGCAACTTCTCTCATTGCTCTTTAGCTCTCCCAAGTTTCCAGCTGTGGTGGCAGCCAACCACACAGCTCATAGTGATATGAACCTAAGCCCACCGCGGTAGCAGGTAGTAGTGAAATGAAAGAGACACAGTAGGTCCAAATTAACGGGTTGATAGTGGTAGCATCCAGCAAAGATGGGGGTTTTATCCTGGGTACGAGAAGGCCATGATCAAGAAGCCTATTAGATCTAGAAGCCATGGTGGTTGTGGTCAATGCGCACAGTGCAAATCCATGTTAATCCTCACCAGCCCCTATTACCCCTAATGGTAGTCACTCGCCCCTCTCCGACTACTGGTCTTCGGCAGTCTCTAAATACCCAGATGAGTATAAAAGTCATACGAAGCTTCACTCTTGTCGATCCTTGGTCTTTGAGGCAACATACGCAAGATACATAAAGGTGTATGAAGTGATAGTGGGCAGGGCTTGTTGTCATCCGATTAAATGGACTAAGATTCTGTTGAGGGCAGAGGCAGTGCATAGTTAAGAGTGGGCGGGTATAGTCAGAATAGGCGTAGGCAGAGGCCGATGATTCTTCCACAAATCGAGCCAGATAAACAGTTTGGGAGTTCTTTTCGGCATTTTAAATAGTTTTTGGGCCCATTTCGATAATTCGGTACACTCATACAATCGATAATATCCTCAGAACACACCCATGCCCAGCTGAAGGCCATTAGGCACTACAGTAACCACATGCTGCCATAGAAATCAAAATGTTCGCCTTAATCATACAGAAATGGCGACGGAAACGTATCATTGCTACAATGGTGTCAATGGTCGCCCTCACAAGCTGCCACGAAAACACACAGACTCGCACAATGCAACAAAACATGGCGTGCCTTCTGAGGTCCATCACCGAGGTCAACCAAACGGGGTTTAAGTGAGTGCAGAAAACTACTCTTGGCGACTAACATATTTTCTTTTGCGTTCAATTTTTTGCATTTGCTTACAAAATGAAGGGAGTTCACTGTTGAAGCTGCAGCTGTGATGATCCAAGCATACATGCAGTGGAGAAAGCGAAACCCGTGTAATAAAGCCATTGCAAATACAGAGGAGCACTGATGGGTTTGATGCGTTCTCCGTCCCCCCCCCCCCCCCCAAGTTAATTTCGGAAATTGGTGGTGAAGAGGGTTGTATCACTCATAACAGAGGATAGGCAATAGGTATCAGGACGTGAAGTCAGCGACAGAAGTTCAGCAATGTGGATACAGAATTTTAACGTTGGTAGGCAATGTGACAACAAATGAGAGCAGGAATATAACTGTAGGGCACTTTGTTTCCTGGAAACGCTGGAAACAATTATACTTTGCTCATGTATTATCGCCTGGTAACAATTCTGCTCAAGTATTATCATCAAGTAACAATATTTGGTATTGCAATCGTTTAGAATGTTTAAATCCTGCAAGTACTAACATTTTTGGAAACGGTGGAAACAGTGGAAACGATGGAAATAGTGGAAACAATATTTAGAAAATGTTTAAATCCTGCAAATACTAACATTTTGCAAACAGTGGGAATGATGGAAACAGTGGAAACAATGGAAACAGTGGAAATGGTCAGTGGGAATGGTGGAAACAGTGGAAACAGTGGAAACGGTGGAAACGGTGGAAACAGTGGAAACGGTGGAAACAATGGAACGGTGGAAATAATATTTAAAAATGTTTAAATCCTGCAAGTACTAACATTTTTGTAAATAGTGGAAGAAACATTGGAAATGTGGGAAAATGTAGAAAACAGTGGGAAATTGTGGAGACGGTGGCAGCTGTAGGAAACGCTGGAAATGTCCGATTAAATACTCCAAGTCCCCTCCTTTCAATAATAAATATAGTTTCCATCATTTCGAATGTTTCCACCGTTTCCAACTGTTGCCATCGTTTCCAACTGTTGCCACCGTTTCCAATGTTTCCACCGTTTCCAATGTTTCCGCCGTTTTCCAACTGTTGCCACCATTTCTGATGTTGCCACCGTATCCAATGTTTCCAGTGTTTCCACCGTTTCCAATGTTTCCACCGTTTCCAATGTTTCCACCGTTTCCACCATTTCCAATGTTTCCACCGTTTCCAATGTTTCCACCGTTTCCAATGTTTCCACCGTTCCACCGTTTCCAATGTTTCCACCGTTTCCAATGTTTCCACCGTTTCCACCGTTTCCAATGTTTCCGCCGTTTCCAATGTTTCCACCGTTTCCAATGTTTCCATCGTTTCCAATGTTTCCACAGTTTCCAATGTGTCCACCATTTCCAATGTTTCCATCGTTTCCAATGTTTCAATCGTTTCCAATGTTTCCACCGTTTCCAATGTTTCCACCGTTTCCAAAATTTCCAATATTTCCATCGTTTCCAACGTCTTCAGAATTTTAGTACTTGGCGCATTTATGACTTATCATTTAAACACTGAAATAAATTTTAATACCAACTGTACTTGCTGGGTTGTTTGAAAAAAAATAACAACAAAAATCTCATTGTTTCCAGTGTCTCCTGGAAACAAAGTGCCCTATAGTTATATGTCTGCTCTCATTTCTTGACATATCTATTGGTAGGTGCGGGATGGAAATGTTCCAAGATGCCGTTATCTTTTTTTGGAGCGTTGATGTGAAAGAAATGCCTTTAACGGTATGAAATGAAGTGGAATGTAAAATTAGCGATACCGTGATAGATGGTACGTGCCTAAAATGGGTCCATGTTAAGTTTGTTGTATCGACAATAGCATCAACAGTACAGAAGCCAAATTTGTGATATCATATCTTTATTACAACAACCCCCCCCCATCCCCCACCCTCGCCAAAAAAACCCAACCCAAAACAACAAAAACTTCAATGCAGATAATAAATTCTACCTGGCAATATAACGTCAGATACCCGAATGTAGTATCAACCAATCAGAACCAAATATTCTTTCATTAATCCTTAATGAAATAGAGTAAGTCATTTTGTTATATTGTCTTTATGTGACACGGACGGTGTGGTTGTTCGATTACTCCTATGCAACCCAGCACCAGTGTTACTTACGGGCGGTACAGTAACTAGTTGTGAATGGTCAGAAGAAGTCGTATTAAACGACAAAATATCCGATTTGAGGCATTCCAAATCGCCCATCATAAAGCTCATGGGAATACGTTTTTCTCATAGGTTTTTCTCGTGTTCATCTTTTGTAGTTGCACGGACAACAACGCTATCCACGTAACACTTGACACCGGGCAAATTCCATAAAATACTGGTCAACATTTCACGAACGTTGACAGGGCCGAATTTTATCGGAATGGAAGTCAGAAAAAATGGAACAGTCAGGTCACGACTGCACTCATGTAAATTTATCTGATCGTTAGTGCTTTTGAGATTAAGCCAAGAGAGTAATGTACAGTTTTTCAGTTCTGATGTAATTTCATCAGTTCCGGGTAACGAGAGACCGTCGGCTACAATAGCTTTATTGGGTTTTTTCCAAGACATCAGAAACATCGTTACGGATGGATAAAGAAAGGATCGCTGCTTTTGATATACATGGCTCACTCCACTAGCAAGGCCAATAGAAGGTCGTTTATGTCAGAACCGTAGATATGATATTTACCATTCGAATTTAAAAATAATTAACAGTCATGAGTTTCGGAAGACAATATTCAGTATGAGGTTTTCTTTAACATCGGTTTCATTCTGTTCGTTTCGCATTAAATTTCAATTGTTTCCCATTTTCGTAATTTGTAAAAATTTGATTCTGTTTACACAGACAATTTCGAATTTAGACACAAGCACATCGCTTTAGCCGGCCGCCGATTTATCGCGATTCTCAGATGAGAAGGCCTTGATTAGCCCTGTTCTCCCAGATGCCTCCTTAACCCCCGCCTCTTCTCTCCTCACAAAACTCTAAGAAGAACTGCTTGATAGCACCCTGTACCATATTCTTCACAATCTCTACAGTGAGCATACTAATCATCCCCTTTGTGTCAGCCACTAACCACATGTCCTTCATTCTCCCATCCCACTTCCCCAACATAATCCCGCTGAACCTTACCCCCTTAGACTGGTATTATGGACATTCTAATAAAAGAGTGTTCCAAGGTCTCCACTACGCCCATATTACACATCTGGCACTTTTTTTCATTGTCTTTCCCAGCTTTTCCCTTCAGCTCCAGGGACTACAACCTCATCTTGAACGTCAATGACCCACGAAAGGTGCCATCAAGGTTCTCTTCAAAGCACGACTTCTCTTTATCACGCAGACAACCCAAAGTCTTCTTTGCTTTGACCCCCCCCCCCCCCCCCTCGCCAATTCAGGTTAAAATCCGCCATGACTCTTTCTGTGACGAATTTGTTTCACCCTGGTTTGTGCCCACTTCTAAGTCCGAGATCTCCATTGAATAGTTCTCTATTAACTCCCTCACTTGGCCTATCTTTCTTTTTGTTTGAATTCCAAATATTCTGGAACATTAATTTACACCACCGACAGTCGAGCGATTTATTA
Source organism: Pictodentalium vernedei (assembly GCA_031216915.1). Lineage (NCBI taxonomy): Eukaryota > Metazoa > Mollusca > Scaphopoda > Dentaliida > Dentaliidae > Pictodentalium > Pictodentalium vernedei. The sequence continues at coordinate 151,598,790 of CM062293.1, forward strand.
TATAGTTAAGATAACAGAGTTTCAGTAAGTCCAACCCGAGCTTAATCCTTATCCACACAAGCCCCACCCCCCACCCCCCTTATTGCTTCTAGTGCTGCAGCATTACTCGACCCCATTATCCATCGGTCTGCGTTGTTCTGCAGGATTTCCAAGCTCATGAAAGCCATTTGGTTAAACGGGTTTAAAGGTATCACTTCCGTACTATTATGTTATACTTGGAATGCCCACCATTTCCCAAATTGTTTTCCCCACGAAAACCTTATAGAAGCTGCTTCGCCCTATCAGTTTCACTTGATTGAGGATTCGACCCCCTCCCCCCCTCACAGTTAGTTTATTCGTGTGATTTCGGCAGATGCCTCTTCCCGTTATGTTTATATTTGCCCCATAAATACTCGTAGTCACGCGTCTCTCCTACACTAAGAAGTTTGCTGCTACCTTCCGGAATACAAAACTCCCCAATTCTCCACTTTCGAGTAGGTTCCACTGTCAGATCTGTGATCAACGGCGATTTTAAATCCTCTTTTATGCACATGCCTACTCCTCCATCGTTTTTCTGACCTTCAGTTCGTCATACACCTATCAAATCGCACCCACTTGCTTGCTCTACCCGTTTCTCGTATCTTAACCACGTCTAACTTGAGCCCATAACATCAGAGTCCTCCATCTCGACTAGTGTAGCGATTTCGCTTACTTTCTCGTAGAGACCCTGGAAGTTGCTGTAAAATCCTTGAATTCCGCTCGTCTCCACCCTCTAGGACAGGAAGTAAACCCGATACCGCTACCTTTGCATTTCTCCTGAGCAGTTTAATAACTAAATCCCTGTGTATCTCTACCAGTCTTACTGATCTCCTCTCCCCGATATTGTTGGTCCCTACATGAACCACCACTACCGTATCTGATCCTGACCCTGCCACAATACCATCAACTCTGTCCCTCAAATCTTCGACCTTCGCCCCAGAGAAACACAAAACCGTCCGATTTGAGCTATCGGGACCACATCCAACCTTATCAATCTTGCGTAGAATGCTGCTTCTTGTTACAACTAACTTCCTCTTATCCTCTTTCCTGTTTCTGTCCTCAGACCCTATATCATCCAAAATCAGCTGTCCTGAGACCCTATATCACCTAAATCATCCACAACTTGCATCGTTTGTTTGGCTTCCGAACTCTTCTTCCTTTTGGCCGTTCTTGTTTCCCTGTCTGCTCTATCGGTACTACCCCCCCCCCATCTACTGTCCTTTCCCCTCATCCTCTCCCCATAAAGCACCAGAATCTAAGACCCTGAATCTATTTTCTAAGCCTCACTTAGTAGCCTTAGTATCCTACGCTGATTCTGGCCTCATGTCTCTACCATTTTCCGACCTGGCTCTACCCTCCGAATTTTTCTTCTGGACCTACTCTCCTCACTTGTACCCTCCATATCAAGCGTCCTCCATCGACGTCTTCTCCCTCCCAGATTCTTTTATGAATCCACAACCACCTTCCACCCACCCCCTACCCCATCCGCGTAAGTAACGATTATCGGGGTTATCTCAGCCATAGCAGCCCTCACCAGCCTCCCCTTCAGCACCGCAATTTCCCGCTCGAACCCAAAACACACTTCTCTAACAACTGTAAGATATCCTTGCAGTTCTGAGACACCCCACATTTAATGCACTGTACATGTAATGCCGCATTTTCTGCACTAATTGTGTCAGTTCTCAGAAAACAAGAGAATGAGAGCCCAGAAAAATATTGTTTAAAGTGCGTTGATCAAATATTCATATTTTTATAAGCAAAATTGTTGTTTCCAGGGTTGTATTATTTATTTTATAGAATGCAAATGAACTGAAAATACACCACAGACTGGAATTAATAACCCTTTTTCACAGTGTGCTATTTGGTGATTTTCCTCGTATTGTTTCTGTTTACATTCCCCATAATGTGAAGCTCTGTGGTTCAAAAGATCACCTATTGATCTTTCTTACACATCACTTAAACTTTAAACTCTTGTATTCAACGGAATCGCCGCTATGACATAAAAGTTTCTGTATTCAACTGGTGATGTACAAGCCGGAACTTTTTTCCAACACCGTTTATACTAGTTCCTTTCCTGTCCAGTCATTAGTTACGCTTCGAAACGTTTCCAAATTTCATTATACAGTTGTCGATCGTCTGTCGCGTAGTGTGAAAAAGAAAACATCCAAAGCAAAATAAAGTCGGTTCACAAAAAATTAGTTAACCAAAAAAGAGATATTAAAATCCCCCAAACATTTCCAGCCACAATATTAACCCAGTCCCGTGGCCGTCTCGTCCGCGGATCCCATCATATCTAAATTGATCAACTTTCTTTGGGTAAATCTTCGGACATCTTGACATACTTCAAACTTCTTTTATAAAAGTTTCTCCCAGCTGTTTTACAAATCTGCCCAAATTTGTACTTATAGTTTTACTAACACTCGTTGGAATGGCGTAGTCATATTTCTTTAAATATGACTATGCCATTCCAACTCGTTATGTTTCAAAATGTCCGCAGGCGATAACAGCGTGACGTCAAACAAGTAAAAGGCTTGGGGCGAATACTTTGTAAATGTATTCGAATACGAATACGAATACTTTGAAATTTCACTGATGAATACGAATACGAATACAAATGCACAAATTTTCGAATGTATTTGAATACGAATACAAATACATTACAATGTATTCATGAATACATTTTTGAATACTTGAATACTTTTTAAATTAGAAGTATTTATGCAAGGCCTTTAAGTTTTTTGTTTGTTAGGTTAAAAGTCATCTTTAAACTGATGGTCCTTTAGCTGAAGCCTTAATTGTGCTTACCATGCTTTGTTGGAAAACTAAAGTAATTACCTGACGAGAAATCCACTCTATGGGTGTCATAGTAATTAGACTACTCTCCATGGACAACACATTACAAAATGTGAGTGGATTACCTCTAAAAAATCATTGACTGGCGTTTCCTCCTGAACGTTAAGTATCAATTGCAATGACACCACATAAGAAGGACAAGTAAAGTTTTAGCCAATGCACTTCATGGTTAAACCTGGAGGTCTGTTGGCTGAAAGTTTGCTAACAGCAGTAGTATTTTCTTTATAATATTTACATGCTTTCACCGATTATAATTAGACATACTGAGCTGTACAAAGGTGACCTTAAACAGGAATAAAAAAAAAATAAATATGTGTTTTCACTGTGAAATAATGGATAAATAAAAAAAAACTTTAAATAAATCCAAAATTTTTAGAATATAATATTGAATAACTGAGTTGTGTCCAATAACACAAGTTTTTTGTTTTATTTTTATTGTCCATGTTTTCATCAATTTAAAAAGCCATGAGAATGTGTGGCCATTGTTACATAAATAGGTTGTATTGTGACAAGTTAATTGATAATTAAGTCTATTGTCTGCTTTCAGTGCATAAATTTCAGACAAGGTGTTTGGTGGTATATAAAGGTAATCGGAAAAAAAGTAACAGGAAAAAAAGTAACAGATTTGGGTAGGAAAAAAAGAAACAGGAAAAAAAGTAGCACTTTCTTATTTTTATAAGGTAAAAAAGTAACAGGAAAAAAAGTAACAGATGTGGGTAGGAAAAAAAAACAGGAAAAAGAGTCACACTTTCTTATTTTTATTTCATAAAAGTGATAGATTACTTAATTATGATTTAGTTATATTATTGAAACTAGTTAGATTATTACATATCAGTATAAGTACTACATAGTACATAGTTATAAAATAATTTAACAAACTTAATTATGATTTAGTTAGATTATTACATATCACACCTTGAAACTAGTTGGATTATTACATATCAGTATAAGTACTACATAGTACATAGTTATAAAATAATTTAACAAACTTAATTATGATTTAGTTAGATTATTACATATCACACCTTGTGTAATCTAATATTCTGGCCAATGCCAGTAAGAAAAGCTGAAATAGTAAGTGAACCTTGGGAATATAAACCACACAGATTTTTCAGTTTTCTATTCAGGGATTCAGCTGACTTCTGTTTGCGGATAACAGGCAGCAAACCAACTGACACCTGCTGAATAATTGTATTGGTCAGAGCTTGCTCTTTTTGAAACCATTGGATAGTTTTCCAGACTGATGGGTGCTGGTGGCCAACAAGATTATAGAACTTGTTGTTCCAGCCTTCACATGCATTATTTGTACGAGATTCGCCATCCAGCGTAGCACTATTAACATTCCATGTAGCTAGAGGATAGGCTGGAGGAGTTAATCTAAGTCGTAATGGTGCCAACACATCTGAAGGTGCGGCGCGAGGTTGCCTGTATCTACCAGTGACATAATTTTCATCAAAATACCTCAACAGTTCCTCGGCTTCTTCTGGAACAATGTCTTTGAGGTGATTCATACCATCACGCACATCTGAAACTGGCAAGAATGCAAGTGCATCCAGTTTCCCACAAAACAGTCTGAAGTCTACATCATCCCGATACAACTGCACTAAACCTAAACTCTGCACTCTGCGCCAAGTGCTTTGTGTCAGATGGAAGAAACAACCTCTACTCTGTACATGTCTACCAAACACAGCATTCGCAGCTCGTAACACACCATCTTCAAAATCAGTCACAACAGTATTTACATTCAAGTCAATATTTAGCTCAGTCAGTTTATCTACAATAGCTTGAAACAGAGTCTCATAGGAAGTACGTGTCTTCCTCTGTAATATAGCGTATACACAAGATAAAAAACTGTCATGAAACTTAACCCTAACAACATAAATTATATATATTAAATAATATCAGGGATTATTAAGTATTTAATATTGACATGAGGCGTGAATTTGTTGTCTGGAGTCCATGGGCTTGATCTGTGAAAACCTTTTATTTAGTATATGGTTCTTTAATTCCAAAATATAGAAAGTATTCAAAATGTATTCATGAATACAGCTCAAATTTTAATGTATTTGAATACGAATACATGTATTCATAACGTTCAGTGAATACTGAATACATGTGAATACTTGATAAACTGTATTCGAATACGAATACTGAATACGAATACCCCAACCCTGACAAGTAAGAATTATATTTTTATTTATAACAGTCTCCAGGTCAGCATATAGCAAAAGTAGTCATTGTGCGGAGATATGTGGCATTGAACACTAATAAATGAATAAATAAATAAATAACAGAACAGAACATGCTGTCGAGCAATGACAATACAGTTAATCGAAATGTGCAGAATATCAAGAATGTAACAAACATAAAATTCTTGACTCACTGAATATTATTCTGAAGCAAGGATCCCCCGACAACACTGGGAAGCGGAACAGCCTTTCTTTACTGCAGTAAACAAACTCGACTTTACTAGTACAATGGGACCCTGCACCAGTGCCCTGGGTGGCAATCCTCTGAAGTGGGTAAAATAGGTATAAAAGATTGGCTAAACTTGACTTCATACTTATGTTGGAGTCATGATAAAATTAAAGTGACCTTGAAGACCAGTAAGTAAATAAATTAACGCTTTGAACACGAGTGGCTGCTTTACCGGTCCGGAACTTGATATGTCATAATATCATTAAGTAGGATGGGTGCTAAATGCATGTGGGATGTAGACCAATCATTATTTTCAACGCGCAGCCTTGGGGTTGGGGGTCCCCAAATAATGAATATGGACTCTTCCAATCGCTGCCATTGAACTGACATGAAAGATACCACAGAGTTTAAAGGGTTAATATATTTGACGGAAGGGCAAGGCAAATTCTAATCAGTAGGTTGCTTATTGGTCTAAGTGTAGCTAGTAGTCGGGGTTTTGTTTGCGTTTGTTTGTTGTATAGCTAGCTGGTAAATGGGAGGCAGTGTCGGTTCGCCCATAGGGAGAGGGTGGAGTAAGTCCAAGGTAACTCGGTCTCCAGGAGGCCTCCAAATATTTGAAGAAAACATTTTTTATTATCCTTGGGGTCCGTGTACGTGTTTAAGGATATCGGAGCATTGTTTTTTTTATGATACTCCATCATTTCCTCCGGTAACACAAAATTGTGGCCCTCATTGCTTGCAGGTCCCTAGTCCGTTCGAGTGAAGGGGCGGGGGGGGGGGGGGGGCTACTAAATATTAACGCAAAACAGGCAGATTCTGTTGTTGATACAAGCCTCCCTAAAGGTCTAGAGTGATGACTGGGAGAAATTCATACCTGAAAATCAAAATTTTGTCACACCGGCCGATCCAGGGTCGGGGCGGTGGATTGACGGCCTCTATTTTCCCCAACTCCATGGGGGCCCTAAGACCAATCGGCCGCCGCTTATGGGAGGCATCACACTCTACCGAAATTTCGTTCTGAGAAAAGAAATTGTTTTTATCGTATCGTTTCCGACGCCCCCTCTAGTCCAGCCTTTACAGCCTTCACTGCTGTCCACTGGTAGGGGGAGAGGGAGTCGTTGTCTGATTGAGTCGCCAAGGGATGGGGGCGCAAGATTACATCGTCACTTAAAAGCAACTGTCATGCTTATTAAGCACTGCAGTTGGCACCTTTGTGCTTTCAAAGAACCACATTTCTGTCCTAACAAAGGATCGAATGTGCAAAACGATAATCTGAATGTATGGGAACATGAGTTTCTTTCAGATTTTCTCCCCGCAGGAACTCCGGCATGTGCAACCGTGCTTGTTTACTGTGGAAAACACGTTGTTGTGTATGCGAAAAATAGGAACGGTAACCAATACCTGGGGTGTAAGTTCTGAACAGATGGCGACATCGATATAAACGATTCTGTAAACTTGAATTTATATATAGAGGGCATCTAGTGTTTTTGAGTGGATACCGAAAATTATCTCATGACTGACCGTGACAAATGTTTATTTTTCGTGAGCGCTTGCGCGAGCGAAAATAACCATTTATCTCAGTTACAAGTGAGATAATTGTCGGTATCCACTCCAAAAACACTAGATTTTCTATTTTTATACGCTTTTTTATAAGAATCTGATAATTCCACTCGTTCAACCTTGAATTGATGCATGAAAGTAAACAGCGCATTAAATCATTGAAACGCGGAAGTCATTTGATCGATACTCGGAACAGATATCGTCCTGCAATCCGTTTCAGCTGGCGAGTTTCTAGTCCAAATGTGGCCTGAAAGTCCATAATATAAGTTTTTGGTTTGGTACTTCCTTTCAAAGGACGTACCAAACCAAAAACTTATATGATAGACTTTCAGGACATGTTTGGACTAGCGGGTTCCATGCATCAGTTCAAGGTGAGTACGTGTTGAATTGTTGCTGGAAATAATCGGTATCCCCTCAGAAACACTACATTTACTTTTCATTGTACTTTTGTAGAACAACTTGATCATTTCCAGTGATAATTTGACTCGAATTCACCTTGAAGTGATGCTTTGAAAGCCGCCATTTTGATTGATACAGTGAAAGTGAAAATTTCTGTATCTTCACAATGGGGGATATGATTTCTATCTTTCTGCAATTTCTTCGACAATCTATCGTTTAGCGCATAATAAATGTGTTACATTCAGTCATAGATGCTGTAAGTGATCTTCAACACCCATAAATAAACCTCCCAGTTTTATCTAAGGGAAGCAAACAGGGTTTCCACCAAACTTTTTTCTGGGAAAATGGTGGGGAGAGGGTGCTCAAAAATTATTTTGTTATGGTATCAGCAGAAGGTATCGCCGAATTCACTCGTACAAATTTGGTAAGATTTAAAATAGTATATAATCCTTCAAAGTTCGCGGTTCATTGGCCTTTAACCCTTTACCAAACGTAACGTCCAAAACCGGCCCGCACTATTCTCAAAAATCGCCTAATAATTTTCCTTATTTTTTTATTTCTTGTTTCAAAAACATAGGTTATGACCCCTCATTGGAACGAGCTCGTCGAGTTCGTTCCAATGAGGGGCCATAAACTATGTTTTTGAGACAAAAAATTAAAAAAAATATTTAATCAAGAATTTCTTTCGCAAGTGTCGTCTGCTTTTCATGTTAGGTAGAGGGTTAATGACAGAGCAGATTCTCATAGTTTTAACGGCGCCTCAGTACAGTACAGTCGCCATGGACTGGTCGTAATCCACGCGTAGGCAGTGATGTCCACGCATGCATGTACCAGGTAATAAAATTATCATCAGCAAAATTTTAATTAATGAAGCGGGTGCTTCATAAATTATATTTTTGTGATTATTCCTATAAGTAATGTTAGTAGTTGTACTATTAGTAAGTACTGTAAGTAAGTACTATTAGTAGTTGAAATCTAATATTATTACATCCATGGAAATGTTGCCCACCCGTGGGAAGTGATCAGTCCACGACGGCTGTACAGTATGTGTGCGTGCATGTGAGGATATGTAAGAGCGTGCGTGCGCATGTTGCACGTAGCGTATCACAGGAATGCTAGTGATTTACGAAATGTACGTCCGTTGGTTTGGCTGTAATTTCTAGGGAAGGCTTGGCATTATGCACAGGCAGCCAAGGCCTGACCAAAAACTACTGCTAGAAGGTTAATATTTCTAAAACTAACTCGTGACTGCAATGTGACGTACCTCTTGTGAGGGTACTTAGTTAGTGTTAATTTGTAAACTCTGTGGGTAATGGTCCACTATACCTCCTACAAGTATCTGGGAATTTCGTTGGTTCAAATCGAACATGATTAGCCATTGTGCATAAATATGTGACCTTAAACATCAATAAATAAATAAATACATTGGTTCAAAGACGTCACATACAGATTGCATATAAAACCATATACTGCCTGTCAACATCAATTTTCGTTGGCAGCTATGGGTAATCTCCCTTTGTTCATTGATTATTCAAAATGGCGGCAGCCGATAAACGCTTCAAGTTGAAAGATTGAGTGTTGGAAGCCCATTATTTGGTCTGAAGTGCAGGTTAGGCAACTTAAAAGGCTTCATATTCTGTGGATGTGTGCCATGTTACCTTCGAATTGAAACTGTTTGGTTTGTATGAATTTACCTTGTTACAATTTATGGTAGAGTGCATGTAGGCACTCTCCCATAAATTGTAATAAGGCAAAGACACGTGAAACAGTGCGAGAATTCTCTCATTTAATTTTGATCGCTGTTGTTATTAGTTCTGTGCATCGATGCAGTAGTCGGTAAGATATTCGCTCGAGTCCAATATGGAATTAACTGACACCATTTATACCATATTAGGCCACCAACAAACTGTGTAACTAATAATATGTCTACTGTGTGTTCGTTCAATGTTGTGGAATCCTGATTGTATTTCTACTTTACTAAAACCTCTTGAACCATACTGCCGTCGAATCGAATATCATTTCGAATACCGAATATTCGCAGAGCCCTAAAATCAACATCATCAATAACAACAGTAGCAACATGATAGAGTTGAAACGGTTAACCGATTAATCAATGATCAAAATCGTGATGGATCCAAAAAGTAATTGTTCGATTAGCCGTTACTTTTGAACTACTGTATTATATGGGTCAACAAAAGAACAAACTTGATCCAAAACAGACAAACATTGTCACACTGACTCACATCAATTATATGAGACAGAGTAAAGCATGCTAGTTACTTTCTGACATACTTGTTTACTTGCATGATTATCATACTGTATCAGTAGTTGGAAATGGCCATTCTCAACCCGTTACCCATTGCGCGTAGCAGACGATACTTTCAAAATAAATTCATGAATTACTAACAATTTTCAATTTTTGTCTCAAAAACATAGCTTATGACCCCTCATTCGAACGAACTACGAACATGTTGAGCTCGTTCCACTGGGTGGGGGGGGGGGGGGGGGGGGTCATAAGCTATGTTTTTGAGACAGAAATTGAAAACATAATAATTTTGAATGGAGATTTTTGTATATAGGCCTAGTCCCTAGTCGGTTCTGTTTGTTACGTTGGGTGAAGGGTTCATGCTTTAAATCATAAACTGTATGGCAGTTATTCAGATATATATTTGGTTAAGTGATTAATCGGTTAACCAAGGTTAATCCACGTGATTAATCAATCAAGAAAACCTCTTAACCTTTTCAGCTCTAGGACATGATAGGAACAATGACAAAAAATACAACAAGACCTATAACAACAACAGTAGCAGCAGCTCGTACATTCAGATTGGTTATAATCTCCAAGTGGTGTCTCACTTGAGGAATTCAACATCAACTTGTTTTGTGACATCCCTTAGAAGAATTGGTGTCCCCATAACATACCCAAAACCCCATTGTTATAAAAATTTATTTATGTTTTTTGATGTTAGAATATCGTCGCCGGAGTGCTAGAATGTCCTATGTCCCATAGCGGACATAGGACATTCTGGCACTCAGGCGACGATATACTATTTACTTTCCAATATAGTTTTTTGCCGTCATCATTCTTCCATTTCATTATTATTTATTTGTTTTTATGGTTGATCATATAATCTGTACAGCTGAAATAATAAAATCATGTTCTGAATTTTTTTTATTCGTTCTTCATGTGATGCCAAGTATACAACTTTTCCACGTAGCCTTAAAATTCTGATTATTGATGTGTTCGATGAATTTGTATTCAGAGTGAGAGGAACAAAATGTGTTAATTAAGTGAGGTATACAATAGGCGGAGTGAATTATCGTTAACACACTCAACACGTCATTGAGTCGCAAAATGTACCAAATGCTCGTGCAAAATTCATCAAATGGGCCTCTGGGTCAGCGTTGGACAATTTATGTTTCTAGAGAATACGGGCTATTATATGTGCTATTAGCAGAGTGGAAACCCCACTCCGCGAGTGTACTTTATAAGTGCTGTACTTGTTAAAAACTCTGTGCACGTACATGTGGCGGATGTCGCAGACGCAGGGGTGGGAGTGGGGGTGGGTCTGGTCCATGCCAAGCAATACAAGTTCTTCATTAAACTGCGATGACCTCCGTCATCCCACGTCCCCGTCTCCCAGTCATTAAACGACGAAATATGGGGTAGAACCATTTCAGACAGTATATTGCACCAGCTTAATGGGTTTTTTAAAAAATAAACTGCAGTATTCTAAGCTGCCCATTTTATCTCGGCCTTTGAACTAACACGGGTAAACAGTATTTTACCTTACTCTAGTTCTGGAAAGGTGGGCATTAGTGACATTATAACAAGTTATAACTAGAGCGCACGTATCACTGAAGCAATACAATGCCCTCTACCGGACTAATGAGCATTAATAATTATACAAATGTTATAACCTAGATGTGATCAGCATGAATTCCGTTGAAGCGTTTTCCAAAAATAAAAAGTTCGGAAAACTGATATTTTGGCGCTTTTCCATATTTCGAAGAGCCATAACTCACAAGAATAATGCAATCAGCATGAAACTAAAACTTGATCTGTAAGTCATCGTTCTATAGTAGGTTACCAAGAATGAAATCATTCGGTTGAAGCATTTCCAAAAAAAGAAAACTAAAGTATGACTGACGGACTGACGGGCTGACTGACAGACTGACGAATTGACAGAGTGCAAATGAAACTTGATCTGTAAGTCATCGTTCTATAGTTGGTTACCAAAAATGAAATCATTCCGTTGACGCGTTTCCAAAAAAAGTCCGGAAAAGTGATATTTTGACGCTTCCCCATATTTCAAAGGGTCATAATTCACACAAGAATAATTCAATCAGCATGCAACTCAAACTTGATCTGTAAGTCATCATTCTATAGTAGTCTGCCAAAAACTAAATCATTCCGTTGAAGCGTTTTCAAAAAAAACTCCGAAAAACTGATATTTTGGTGCTTTCCATATTACCAAGGGCCGTAACTCACACAAGAATAATGCAATCAACATGAAACTCAAACTTGATTTGTAAGTCATCGTTCTATAGTAGTTTATAAAAAACGAAATCATTCCGTTGAAGCGTTTCCAAAAAAACTCCGGAAAACTAAAGTGTGACTGACAGACTGACAGACTGACAGATGGACAGAGTGCAAACCTATAGTTCCCTCCGGCGATGCCGGTAGGGGAAGAAGAACGAGTTAATAAATAAGTCACAAAGCACCACGTGACTGGGGTATTGAGGCCAAGCATCGCATAGCGACATGGCTTTCCGATTGACAGGTCGTAGGTTGGATCTCATCCGTGCCAACTACTTTGTGTCCTTGGACAAGAGATTTAATATCGTCGGAGGAAGCCGGTGTACCCGGAGAGAACCACTGAGCAACGGCGAGGAAATGTCAGGCCCCCAACATACTAACTTCACACAAGCAGGGTTAGCATTGGTTGAAGACAAGTTCACCATCGACGTGCAGTTCGCCTTAGTACACAACGACACCGTGCCCCACGTGGACAATGGGGATGAAGTGTCTTGCCCAAGGACACAACGCGGTTGCCGCAGCTGGATTCAAACAGAGGACCACTCGTCTTGCAGCATGCACCTCTACCTAATGAGCACCGCGCCCCTTCTGCAGCAAATAAAAATCAGAACCCAAACAATTTGTCAAAATTGCAAAATGGGAATAAAAATCGTTATTTCTTCATCGCAATGCTTGGGACGATCGCATCGTGTCTAGTATGCAAATGCATTATGCCGGTTGTGGCAGAAGAGAAGAGAAGAAGAATAATGATCGCCGCATCCGTTTGTTTTAAGGTCTTCTTTTGTTCTCGCGGGCAAGCAGTCCATCTTCTGGGATATCATCAATTCATCAATTTGCTGCTTTGAATTTACGATCCATTTCGTTTAAGCATAGCTGTAGTTCTATCGGGATATATCGGCTGGATCAGAAGGAACGCCCCTTCTCAAATGAACAAGACGTCTGTGTGGGTACCGTTTGAGACTTTATGATAATTGTCTTCATCGAACAGCAGGGACTTTGTTTTCTTTCCTTACTGCATTTAAGACTTGAATTATGGCAGAAAGTTCATTAAGCAGATTAACCCATATTTTTCCCGGTTGTTTGTAGAACGCATGTTTGTTCCGACGGGCGATGATTTTTTTGAATAATGGAAATCATTGTTCTTAATTTCGTTTAATTAAGATCAAACTACTTTTACTTAATTAGATCAATTACTTTCACACAAATTTTGAGGAGGAAACACATTTGCTCGACACTGATCCCATAAATAGAATTATATCCTTCACAAGAGAATGGTAAATATCGGATTAAAGATGTCCAGTTCAAATGTCCTCACAAGTTAAATAACAAAATAACAGAATGAATAGTGAAACAAACGCATGAAAATGTCTCTCTTGCTTTTCCTTTATTTTTAATAAAAATAATGTGCATCAAGCATTTTAGAACAAAGCGCTAGGAATTCAAAACACTTCAAGATGCGGCGATGGGGCTAAATGGAAGAAACTGCTAACACTGTCGCCATTCTCCGAGAAAGAACATTTACATTTAGTCCAGGGTCAGGAGAGACAAAATTGCCCATGTACAATGCATTCTAAAAGGATATTAAGTGTCCGATCGCCTTCTCACTACAGACTGTCACAAAAAGAAAACAAGATTGCACACTTGGCGTAAAAATTAAAATTATCGCGATTCTTGTTTAAATTTACTAGATTCCGAAATCATTTTCCAGCCAAGTTGGTGAGATCAAGTGACAAAACATATAGGGTATGTTTCAGTGAGCTATTCCGGTTTACTTGGTTTATTGTGAGCATGCGTAGACACAAGGAATAAAAACCAGGTCGTTTCAATGAGCAGTTTATATTCTGGTTTATCATTCTGGATTAAACCAACTAAACCTCCTAGAGAGCAGGGTTATCTGGTTTATCATTGTATTCTTGACATGCGCAGTGGAACGCACGTAAAAGTTCTACGCCTCGCACAACGACAATAAAAAACATTCAATTTCGAGTGTCAAAAAAGAAATAAACAGTGCAAGGTTCATGAAAAATGCTACAACTCAAGAGAGAGAAACTATAAAAAAAGTTAATAACATTTATTTAGCCCATAAAAGCAGCATTTCAAAAATATTCGATTCTCAACTGAAAGGGTGTTTTTCTCCCAGAAACAATTGTTACAACTTTCAGAAGACCCTTTTTGGCCATTTTATTTCCATGATAGCAGTCACGCAATTTTTGACACCATCACTGGAAAGTATCTGATGAGGGCCTTTTTAACCATGGGTTTCTAAGATTGTTTAAAAATGAAAGCAGGGATATGTTTCCCACGCTTTGGATGTCCCTCCTCCTAACAATACTTTCATGCGTCGCGTTTCCTAGCAACATCAAACGGGTTTATGTGGAATAGTATTCGCATTAAACATATCGTTCTGTTGTGATTTCTAAACGTAGTTTAGGTTTACATGGAATAGTAAACTAAGTAAACCGGAATAGTTCACTGAAACATACCCATTGGGTATGTTTCAGTCGGCTATTCCGGTTTATTGTGAGCATGCGCAGACACACGGAATAAAAACTAGGTCGTTTCATTGAGCAGTTTATATTCTGGTTTACCATTCTGAATTAAACCAACTAAACCTCCTGGAGAGCAGGGTTATCTGGTTTATCATTCTATTCATGACATGAGCATCGGAACGCACATAAAAGTTCTACGCCTCGCACAACGACAATAAAAAACATTCGATTTCTAGTTTCCAAAAAGAAATAAACAGTGCAAGGTTCATGAAAAATGCTGTAACTCAGGAGAGAGAAACTATAAAAAATGAAAGTGTCAATGACACTGTAGCTCAACTTGTCAAGACATCTACATGTATAGTAAGTGACACAGCAATGACAAACATCTAGGTAATGACCTGATAACAAAGGTACATATAAAGTATTGTAATGGTCTGTACATAAATATTGGCCGTAGCCTGTAACAAATGTATAGGTAAAGTACTGTAAAGGTGGGTGACAGTCAGATGCTAAACTAGAAAAGAAATCTTTGAGTCCCAGAGTGGGTCTGACTGAACCCCAAAATATTTGTTCTCATAGCACAGTGATAACAAAGGCACCCCAAAACACACTCATTCCTGTCCCAAGGTGAAAAC